>CM065733.1:63284816-63327316 GCA_033310375.1 Conus canariensis | reverse complement strand
CTCCAGAGCACCATAGGCATAAATGTACAGACCAAAAAAATAAAGATAAAAAATGAGATTGGCAAGAGAGCAGGGTATGGAGGGCAAACTAATTTCTGATATTTCTTCCTCTTCATTATCATGATCGAGGAAAAAAAGCTGGAAGAAGAGGAAAAGGAGGAGGAGGAGAAGGAGGAGGAAGAGGAGAAAGAGGAGGAAGAGGAGGAAGAGGAGGACAAGGAGGAGGAGGAGGAGGAGGGATGGGGGGAATTTTCGGTCATAGACAACATAACAGTACTCTAACATTCCTTTGCTTCTGTGATGTCCTGGCGTTAATGAATCAAGTCAAAGACATACAGCTGTTGGATCGGTACGTTGGAGCAACCTTCTGAGATCCTCTGCTCAGTGAAACAAACTTCCACAGCGTCCATCCGCTGTCCTGGCCGGCGTCCATAGAACACGTCACACCTTTGGTAGACGTCGCACGCTGCTTTAAAAAAAAAAAAAAAAAAAAAAAAAAAAAAAAAAAAAAAACACTTCCCAATGGTAAGGTTTGATAAGTCGAACATCCGACTCCGACTCCTCACCCAGAAACGGACGGATGCTAAATAGTGTTCTACAGCAGTGGGGTGGATAGCATGGTCTGTGTCTTTGCTTTGGTGGGTTTCAAAGGGAGGTGATGGGCAACTGAAACAGACTTGAATGAACGAATCCAAAACACATTCCAACACTTCCGACAAACGAAAGAAACAAAATAAAATTGATTACAAGACCAGCCTTCTTTTTTTGTTTCTTTTTTTTTTTTTTTTTCTTAGCTGCACAGTTATTTTCTTTTAAGTTTACTTCGGCGGTAGTTTTGAGGGCAAGTAGGTAGATAGATAGATAGATAGATAGATAGATAGATAGATAGATAAGATAGATAGATAGATAGATAGATAGATAGATAGATAGATAGATAGACAGATAGATAGATAGACAGATAAATATATAGACAGACAGATAGATAGATAGATAAATAGGCAATGAGGCAGATAGGTAGGTAGGTAGGTAGATAGACAGATAGATAAGGTAAGATAGGTAGGTAGGCAGGTAGTACGCAGGCAGCTAGCTAGCTAGCTAGCTAGCTAGCTAGCTAGCTAGCTAGCTAGATAGATAGTGTGCATGTGGGTGCCAGCACACGCACACTAGTGTGTGTATGTGCGTATATGTGTGTGTGTGTGCGCGCGCGCTCGTGTGTGCGTTTGTGCGTGTGTGTGTGTTTGTGTGTGTGTGTGTGTGTGTGTGTGAGAGAGAGAGAGAGAGAGAGAGAGAGAGAGAGAGAGAGAGAGAGAGAGAGAGATGAAAAAAGGATCAACCGCCCTAACGTCGCTCTAACAGTGTAGGTGGCGTGGAGTGAAGGCAGTGATGTCTGTGGGACAGGATCATACAGGAAGATGAAATGGCTCTTCAAAGTGACCGGGGCTCCCCTTTCTTCATTTCAAACCAGATCTCAACCTTGGCGGCGTCTTGAGTAGTCAACGGCGCTGTGTGGAAAAGTTATATCTGTCTCGTGTTAGAGAGAGAGAGAGGGGGGGGGGGAGAGAGACAGACAGACAGACAGACAGACAGACGGACAGACAGAAAACAGAGAGAGAGAGAGAGAGAGAGAGAGAGAGAGAGAGAGTGACATGAGATACAGAGAGATACAGAGAGATACAGAGAGAGAGATGCAATGAGAATAAGAGAGTGTGTGTATGAAAGAAAGAGAGAGAGAGAGAGAGAGAGGAGAGAGAGAGAGAGAGAGAGAGAGAGAGAGACAGTGATTTGAGGCTAAAGAGAGATAGAGAGAGAGATAGTGAGAGAGGCAGTGACAGAGAGAGAGAGAGAGACAGTGAGAGAAAAAGAGAGAGAGAGACAGTGACAGTGAGAAACAGAACTCAGAACTCAGATGGTTTACTTCATATAAAGGCCATTGCCCCTTATGAAGGGGGGTATGGAGAAAGTAACAACAATGTATGAATATTACATAACACATCAAAGACTGGATGAAATTCTCATTCACGAAGTCATAACTGATCGAAATTGAAATGCCTTGAACAAGTAAACTGAGAAATTTCTTACTACACTTTCATTTTGAGATGCCATAAGCAGACTTAACCGAAATTGACAGGGATCCCTGAAAAACTTAACTGGTATATATTGCGCTCTTAGACTAGATAACTTGCAGCAGCATAAAACAAAATGCAGTTCGTCTTCTTTTCCATCATTGCAAAGTGGACAAGTCAGATCCATTCCAGTATGTTTACAGTAGCGATACCTGTGTTGTGCAATATCTGAAATTCCAAGTCGAAATTTGGTCATAATTAACTTCAAGTGTTTGCCTAAATCCATTTGCAGATAAAGTTTGACATCGTGAACTGTACAAAATGTCCGATACATGGTAAATCTATCGCTATTTTTGACGTGAGCGTCCCATTCTTGCCACCTGCACGCAATCAATCTCTCTTTAAATTCACAAAGAAATAATCTATCATTCTGCACGCCTTGGTTCATCCAAACATAACCAAATCCAAATTTGTATAATTGACTACGGATATTTGACACCCAGTTTCTTTTATCTCTTACATCTAGGTCATATAACATCACATAAGCTTTCCGTGGTAATCTATAATCATTCATTTTAGTTAATTTTAACCAGTATCGCATACAGCTTAATACAGAATTTATGTAAACAGGATATCTATTGGTCTCTCCATAGACAAGGTCATTGGGTGTTCGCATTTCGACTCCTAAAAATTTCTTTAAGGCAAAAAGATGTACTTTTTCGCATTGGCAGGCTGCAACGTCTAGTCCCCAAAGTTCTGCACCGTACTGAGCAATGGGCTGAACCTGGGAATCAAATAACTTCAACAACAAATCTAAACTAGAATTCTTCAAAACATGAAGTTTTCTCATAATACAAAGCAGAGCTTTCTTTGCTTTACTTACCAGGTCATTGCATGATAATGTGAAGCTGAGTTTTGTTGAAAACAATATACCCAAGTATTTATAAGCATTTACCACAGGCATCACAGCATGGTTATACGTCCAATGTTCTCTTGCTGCTAAATAACCACTTTTTCTGAACACAATTATATTGCTCTTACTTAAATTCACTTTCAAATCAAGAGACAAAGCTGCGCGTTGCAGACTATTTAACTGGGTTTGCAAACCAATCATTGTCTCTGATAACAGTACAACATCATCTGCGAGTAGTAGGATAAAGAGCTCAAAATAGTCGATTGTAAACATTGCACCATGTTTACCATTTTGAATTATTTCTATGGCAAGTTCATTAATAAACAAAGAAAATAAAACCGGACTGCACACATCACCTTGCTTAACACCGTAAGTACACATGATAAAATCAGTTAATTTATAACCACACCGTACCTTAACTTTAACATTATTATACATACTTTTAATGCAATGGTATAGATTACCTCTTATACCATTTTTTACTAGAACTGACCAAAGAATTTTCCTGTTTATAGTATCAAAAGCTTTTTCAAAATCAATAAATGCAACGTATAATTTTCTGTCGAAAGAGAACTGTTTTTGAACAAGAGCTAACAAAGTAAACATGTGATCAATAGTCGAATAGTTCTTTTTGAATCCTGCTTGATATTCCCCAGTAATGTTATTTTCTTCAACCCACTCTTGTAAACGATGATTAATAACTGTACTATAAATTTTACTACTAATATTACATAGCGAAATGCCCCTGTAATTGTTAGGATTGTTGACATCACCTTTTTTATACAGAGGAAATACAATACTTTCTGTCCATGTGTCAGGGAATATACCTTTCTGAAACAAAGCATTAAAGAATATGACAAAGAAATCTGCAACACAATCACCTGCATTTTTTAACAACTCTCCAATTATTCCATCCGGTCCAGCAGCTTTTTTCATTTTAATCTTTCTAATTGCTAAAATAACTTCCTCTTTTGAAATTGGTCGATTAAAACAATAATCATTATCATCAACATTAAATTCGTCATCATCTACTTCACTTTCTTTTTCGAGTAAATTTTTGAAGTGTTGAAACCAGTCATCCAGAGTGATATCATTACTAATGTGTTTTCTTTTACATGAAATTTTATTTACATTTTCCCAAAATTGCTTTTGATTATTCACAGAAGATAACAATTCATTTAACAACGACTTATGAAAATCGTTCTCTTTGCGTTTTAACAGATGCTTATACTCTCTACGTGCGATACAAAAAGCATTTTCGTCTTCATGATCTCCTGTTCGACGGGCTGTTCTGTAAAGCTTTCTTAAATTTTTCTTTGTTGTTTTACATTCATGATCGTACCAGTCATCTGATCTATCATTGTCACCAGTGCTGATCTGCTTATTCATGCATTCAGCGCATCGCTTAATACAATCATTAAAAGTAGACAAAGCTTTGTCAATATCATAGTCGATTAAATGTACAGCCAGCTGTAATGTTCTACGAGATTCCTCAGAGTGCATTGAGTTAATAAACACTGGCGCTGCATCATTGTTCCAGACTATCCTATTTAATGTTTGCTTCACATCTGGAGATTTCATACTGCTATGCTCTTCCGAAAAATTTAAGTGTAATTCAAGTGGCATATGATCTGAATGAAAAACATATCATGAATATTGAGTTCACACAAGGATTCAAATATGGCAAACAAGTCATTTGACATGAAAAAGTAATCATTTACACTACTGCCTGAATCTGAGATGTATGTGTAGCAACCATAGTGGTCGCCATTACATGCACCATTCAGAATACGTAAATCAAATGTAGTACATAAATTCAACATAAGCTTACCATATTTATTCAGCACTTTGTCTTGAGAATTCCTATTGTTGATCGAACTGCTTGTTTTTAATGAGTAAATAAAATTTTCACTGCAAAAATCATCAACGTTTATATCAGCAGTTCGACTGTTGAAATCTCCCGACAATACAATGTATACATCATGAAATGCAACTGAACAATCTGCTAAGCATTCTTCCAGAAGACCAATGCCATTGTTTACATCAAAAAAAGAATAAAATGGTGACCCCTCAGGCGGAACATATGCACACATGTACAATATATCTCTCATGGTACCTAACAGAGCTTTGTCTATAAGAAAAACAATAATATTAGAGTAATCTACGTCAATGGATCGAACAAATGGAGCATACATTCTCTTAATAAGGCACACAACTCCACCAGAAAAACGACCATGTTTAGAAAATTTAACAGCAGATTTACAAAAGATCATATAATCAACAAATAAATCTGACTGAAATGTCTCTGTAAAGGTTTCAACAAAACAAATGATGTCAAAGGAACAAACATAAGAAACGAAATCTTTATGTTTTAATTTAGGGAGCAGTCCATTGACATTCCACTGCAAGACTTTAAAACGCTTAACAGAAAACGCACGTGCTTCACAATCAGTATTAACTTGACCTAACACAGAGCGCGACCGTGAACTTTTTTGCACGGCTGCACGGCCTGTAACCCGCTCGCTCACACATTCTTCACTGTCACTGACAATGTCACAAGCTTCAAACATACAAGCACAGTGAGAAACAGAGATAGAGAGAGAGGCAGAGAGAAGCAGACAGACAGAGAGACAGACACAGAGATAGAGAAGACGAGAGAAAGGCAAGGGGGAGGGGTAGGAGTTCAAGCGAGATGAACGTTGTTTAGCCCTGAAATCTGCCACCAATGTTGTCATCATCAGAGAACGCGACACTGACGAGCCACAAAAATACCTGCAAAGTAATTTAACTCTTAACTCTATCAAGAGTTGAGAGTTAGTTGCAAAGTAAGGCGACTGCAGGCGGAATTCGAAACAAATCTTTAAAAAAAAAAAAAAGTTTGAAACAACTCTGCCAAACAACTTGGACAAACGAATCACAAGACAAAATATGACGCGTTTCGACCTCTTAGGTCTTCCTCAGGCTTGATAAACAACACTCAGGACATGGAAAATGAAGAACGAGCAATCACTTATATCGTCAAATTTGACGCAAGGTGGGCGTTTCAAGATGTGTGTGTGTGTGTGTGTGTGTGTGTGTGTGTGTGTGTGTGTGTGTGTGTGTGTGTGTGTGTGTGTGTGTGTTGTGCGATAGTGCGCGCGTGCGTGCGTATGCGCGCGCGCGTGCGTGCGTGCGTGTGTGTGTGTGTGTGTGTGTGTGTGTGTGTGTGTGTGTGTGTGTGTGTGTGTGTGTGTGTGTGTGTATGTGTGTGTGTGTGAAGCCCATCTTGCGCCGAATTTGACCAGAGAAGTGATTTCTCGTTCTTCTTCATGTTTGTTGTCCCGAGTGTTGTTTATCAAACCTGAAGAAGACCTAAGAGGTCGAAACGCGTCGTGCTTTGTCTTGTGATCCATTTGTCCAAGTTGTTTGGCGGAGTTATAAAGATCAGGCGGGAGAGACCTGAAGTCATGAGTGCTTTCCTCATCCGTCATGTGCTCAGCATTTCCATTAGAACCGTTCCTCCTCTCCTCCTCCCCCACCCCACCCCCCACCCCCTTCCCCTTCCCAACGCCCCGAAGAAATCCCACCTTCTATCCCATTCCTGAAATGATGTTCTTCAACACCTGTCTCCACAATCCGCTCTCTGTCTCTGTGCCTCTCTCCCTTTCCTCCCGTTCCCACCCCTCACCCCTCACCCACCCCAATCCCCCCCCCCCCCCACCCCTGTTCTAAAAAAAAAAAGAGGTCGTACTTGTTTGCGAGGATAGAGAAATCAATACACCCAGTGTGTGTGTGTGTGTGTGTGTGTGTGTGTGTGTGTGTGTGTGTGTGTGTGTGTGTGTGTGTGTATGTGTGTGTGCGTGTGTGTATGTGTGTGTGCATGTGCGTGTGTGTCTCTGTGTGTGTGTGTGTGTGTGTGTGTGTGTGTGTGTGTGTGTGTGTGTGTGTGTGTGTGTGTGTGTGACAGAGAGAGAGAAGAGGGAGGGGGAACGAGAGAGAGAGAGAGAGAGAGAGAGAGAGAGAGAGAGAGAGAGAGAAATTACAGAGGGACATAAAAATGAAAGACAGACAGACAGAGACAGAGAGACAGACAGACAGACAGAGAGACAGAGAGAGAGAGAGAGACAGAGAGAGAGAGAGAGAGAGAGAGAGAGAGAGAGAGAGAGAGAGAGAGAGAGACACTGACACTGATATTTTTTATTGTCCGTTTAGCAGTTAAGCCTTTTAGACAAGGGGGTTGGCAAATGCATTCACCGATACAAAAAGCAGAAATTTCATGCGTACACGTACTCACACAGATACACACGTCCTCACCTTTCCCTCCGCCCCACCCCGCTACCTTTCTACTATTGCCCCAACATCCATACCGCCATAATCACACACACTTGACCACTAACCCTTCCCTCTCCCTCCCCCTATTCCGCCAGCTCACACACCCTCCCCTGTTCCCCCCCCCCCCCCACCGCACCCCCGCCCTCCCCAGAACATCCGCACATTGGATCATCCTTATGTTAACCGGTATTTTGCTCAATTATCTTTTTTCTCACATACATGGCTTCAGCTATGTATTTAGCCACTTCTTTAACAACACGTTCATTGTTATTAGATAACACTGAAGCAACGCTAGCATTATTTTGGTGGAATGAACGAGTATTCAACACACTGCAGCTTTTACGTTTGTCAGCACAAGTAGTACAATGAAACAAAAAATGTTCTTCGTTTTCTGATTCATTTCCACAAGATGGGCAAATGGTGTCATTCGAATATTCAGAACTTAAGAACCATTGCTTACAGTTTTTCAGACCACTAACCCTTAACCTAAATCTGGCCAAACTGATTCTGTGCCATTTATTTGTAATTAACGTTAGGTACTTTTCTGCCTGAAAAATGCTTTTGAAAGAACAGAAATATCTATATTTATCGTTATTATCTATTTCTGCATGCCAGTTTTGTTTGAAACAGGAAATGAGTCTGTCTTTGAATTCTGTTATAAAACCATATTCGGAACAAACTCCCTGGTTCAGCCAAACAATACCAAAGCCATTTTCAGTCAGAGTCTTTTGTACTTCTGACACCCAATTAAAGTGACCAGATTCGTGCTGTAACAGAAGCATTTCGTAGGCTTGCCTACATATTCTCGACATGGGGAGTCTGACTAGTTTTAACTAGTATTTGATGCATTTTACAGTAGTTGTAACGCGTAGAGAATACCTCCCAGTTTCTCCCATATATCAGTTTATTTGATGTATGCAGGGGTACATTCAGATATCTTTTTATGGCAAACATGTGGACATTTTCAATCTGTTTACTGTCTTGTTCTAATCCCCAGACTTCAGCTGCGTATGTTAGGATAGGCTGAATTTGCGTATCGAAAAGCTTCCAAAATAAATTTATATCAATAGTGTTTAGTCTTCTTAATGATTTCATGATTTCCATCACTCCATTTTTTGCCTTTCTACAAACATCAGACAGAGCATTGCTAACACTCAACTTTGTGGTAAAAGCCATCCCTAAGTATTTGTATGAGTTTGTTACCTTTACTTCTTCATTTCCATACAACCATCTTTCTCTATCACTTAAGTAGCCACCTTTTCTGAAAACCATTACATTTGTTTTGTCAAGATTGACAGTTAACTTTAATCGATCTGCCCCTTCTTTAAGACTATTTATTTGATTCTGGAGCCCAATAACAGAGTCAGATAACAAAATAACATCATCCACAAACAATAGTAAGAATATTTCAGCTGCACCAGGAATAAGCTGAATACCATGTTTTCCATTGCTGACAAATCAACAGCCAATTCGTTTATGAAAAAGGAAAATAAGAGCGGACTAAGTAGACATCCTTGCTTCACCCCCCTTGGGCATTCAAAGTAATCTGAATAACAACATTTATCTCGTACACAGGCTGATACAAAATCGTAAACACTTCGTATAGCTTGATAAAGTTTTCCTTTCACACCACATTTTCTCAAAACTGCCCATAAAACATTTCTGTTCACAGAATCGAAAGCCTTTCTGAAGTCCACAAAGGCAACATACGGTTTAGACTTTTTTTATAAGAAACTTTTGTACTAACGCATATAGGGTGAAAATATGATCTACGGTACTATAACCTGGTCTGAAGCCTGCTTGCTCTTCTATTATTTTTTCCTCTTTCTCTACCCACTTTGAAAGTCTGTTTAAAATATGTGTATACACCTTACTTACAACACTCGTTAGGGCAATGCCACGGTAGAGAGAAACTCGTGGAGAGCGTGGCAGCAGAGAGTCCTCAGAAGAGAAGCCCCTTTCAAGCAAGTGTTTTCGGCCCTTATCTCCTGACACTCTAGGGGGTTGGGCCACACCCGTTCATGACTCCGGATGTCCCTCTGCTGCCCCTTTTTTTTTCCCATCTTGGGACGAGCCATGGCTGGGATTCGAACCCATGACCCTCTGGACATGCTCACTTTCCACTTAATGACTCGCGCTTTAACCACTGAGCCACAGGGACACCTGATATTTGTAGGGAAATTAAGCCTTATGAAGTTCACTTTGTTCCTCCTTGACCAGATCCAGCTTGAACACCTCTCTGCCGCTTCTGCCATTGCTTTCAGGGCTCTGGTTTTTTCCTTCCCTGCAACTGAGAGCTGTTTCATGAGGCTGTATGCAGACGTTCCTACAAACCCCCTAGCTCCAATTTCTGCAGTGAGGACTTTGACCTGATAGCCTTCTCTCCTCAGGCTGTTTGCCAGATCAGCATACTTTTCAGTCTTGTAGATTTGAGCTGCCTCCATTCTGTTCTCATATGGCACCGTGAGCTCGATCATGATCAGCTGCTTGGTTGACTTAGAGTGGACTACTATGTCTGGTCTCATGCCACTCTTGCTGATGATCTCTGGGTGACTCTTCCATTCTGGGAGGTCTGCAGTGCACTCCCAGTCATCTGCCCCGTCCAGCAGACTCTGCCTGCATGTTTCGAGTGGCACTGTTGTTCTTGGCCATGATTTGCTGCCTCCTGCCGTGAAGAATGTTGCGGGTGCTTTTGGAGTCCTGATTTTCCCTTTTGTGGTGTTGGTACTAGCCCAGACTACTTGTACAATCTCTTTGAGCACTTGGTTGTGCCTCCATGTGTACCTTCCTTGAGCCAGAGCTACTTTACATGAGCTTAGGACATGCTCCACTGTTTGTTTTTCATGGCAGAGGGGGCATGCAGGATCGTCTATTTTCCCCCACTTCACCAGGTTTGCATTTGAGGGCAGAAGGTCATATGCAGATCTGAGAATGAAGCTGATCCTGAGAGGGGCCATGCGCCAAATGTCATTCCAAGTGAGACTTCTTTGGAGTGCATTCTCCCACGTTGTCCATTGCCCTTGCTGGCTCTGCTGGACTGCTTTTTGGAGTCTTTTTTGGTCTTCTTCTTTTCTCATCTCCTGAATCATCATGTCCTTTTGGCTTTTCCTTTGGCCTTTGACCACCATTCAGTTTTGGTCACCCCCAGTCCTTGTCTGTTGGTCTGTGTGTGTCCTGTTATTTCTCTGATCTTGAGACTTTCTTTTGCAGAATCCATCGCCTCTTGAACTTTCCATTTTCTGCCTGTCTTCAGCTGGGGCTTGATTGCTCTACACCTTGTCTCCTGAGTCCTCCAGCATGCTTTGAAGTCTGATCTTCCCTGCTTTGTATTCCTCCAGGATGGATTTCAGTGTGTAGTTTCAGCTTTGCTTGGCGACAGTATACCTTACTTACAACACTCGTTAGGGCAATGCCACGATAGTTATCTGGCAGGTTTGGATTTCCCTTTTTATATATTGGAACAACTATAGATTTCGACCAATCATCTGGGAAAACACCAAGGTCAAACAATTTATTGAAATAAATAAATAAGAAATCAATAATTTTTGAATTGGCATGCTTCAGCATCTCACTAATAATTTTGTCCGGGCCAGAACTTTTTCCGGCCTTGAGATTACCAATGCTGGCTTGAACGAGAGAGAGAGAGAGAGAGAGAGAGAGAGAGAGAGAGAGAGAGAGAGAGAGAGAAAGAAAGAAAGACAAACACAGAGAGACAAAGACAGAGACGGTGACAGTGAAAGAGAGACAGACAGGCAGACAGACAGACAGGCAGACAGACAGACAGGCAGACAGACAGACAGGCAGACAGACAGAGGAAGAAAAACAGAGACGTTTCGGACAGACCGACATACAGACAGACAGACACAGAGATAGAGATGATGTACTTTGTGATAGGAGTGATAAGAATGCATAATCCAGAAAGGAGATCAAACATTGGGAAAGTACTGACTCTGTCATTTCGACATCTGCGTCCCACCTCTCACTGCCCCCCCCCCCCCCCCCCCCCCCCCCACTCCCCTCCCCCCCACTCCCCGCCCTCTCTCCACACACCAATCAAATAATGTAGAGGTATTCATCCTGTCATTTCGACATTCACCCCGACCCCACTCCCTTCCCTCTCCTTTCTCAATTTCTCCAGCACACAAACATGTATACACACGCGCGCGCGGGCAAACACACACACACACACACACACACACACACACACGCGCGCGCGCGCGCGCGCGGACACACACACAACACACAAAACACACACACACACACACACACATAAAGAAAGAAAGAAAAGAATATGAAGCTCCTAAACCAGCTGATCAAACCACAGATGTAGGCGGGGGAAACGAAGGAAGAAGAGGGGAGGGTGGTGGGTGAGGGGTATGGGGAAAGAGAGAGAGAGAGAGAGAGAGAGAGAGAGAGAGAGAGAGAGAATGGGTCGTCAAAGCAAGAGGCGATTTCGGAAAGATGCAGTTCCCCCTTCCCCTCCCTTCCTTCTAGCCACCCCTCCCCCCCCCCCTCCTCCGTCCCCTTTTCAAAAGACCCCAGCATTGCATCATACAACCCCCCCCCACCTCCCCCCCCCCCCCCCCCCACACACACACACAAGGCCTGTCGCCGATCCATCCATCGTTTACTGTACCTCTGATCCAGGACACATGGTTTAAAGAAAGGCCAACGTATTGCATCATACTGTTCCCGCTCTCATCATACTGTTCCCGCTCTCTCTCTCTCTCTCTCTTCCTCTCTCTCTCTCTCTCTCCAGCCCTCTCAATTCAGCTGGCGTGCGTGCATGCCTGCCTCTCTGCTGGCCTGCCCACCCCCCACCCCCTCCTCTTCCCCCATCCCCCTACCCCCCCCCCCCCCCCCAACCCACACTACCATCTCCGTCTCCGTCTCCTCCTCCTCCTCCTCTCTGCGAGGCCATTCTGCCGCGTTGGGACACATCTTTTTGAGTCGTTGACGATCTCTCTTCGATTTCGGGCTCCGACTGAGGCGTTGTCAAAGGGAACGCGCGTGATGAGTGTCGGTGGTATAGTGGATCAGACTTTTTTTTTGTTTTGGTTGTTGTTCATGTTGTATAATTGATACGTTGAATCATTTTATCGTCATGTATGATTGATTGATGATATGTCGAACAATTTTATCGTCACAACAGTATTGTATGATAATGTGTCAGCTTCATCGTCACAACAATACTGTTTAGAAATGTGGTCGTGTAATTTTATCGTCACGATAGTGTTGAGTAAGAATGTGTTATACTGCTTCATCGTCACAACAGTTTTGTATAATAATGTGGCATACAATTTCATCGTCACAACAGTCTTGTATAATAATGTGGCATACAGGTTCATCATCAGAACAGCAGCGTATAATAATGTGTTGTATTTTATAATGACGTGTCATATAATTTCCTCGTCACAACTGTGTTGTGAAATAATGTGTTGTACCAATTCATCGTCACCACAGTCTTGTATAGTGTTGTGTCGAACAATGTCACTACATTACTGTATAAAAATGTGTCTTACAATTTCATCGTCACTGCAGATTTCTCGCGGTGAAATTCTCCCGTGCTTTTTTCATAGCACGTGCCATCTGCGCCCTTACTTAAACCCCATCCCCCCGCCCCCCTCCGTCCCCTCATCCACTCTCCCCATCCCCCGTTTATGTACGTTTTTTATTTACTTATTATGATGAGTTTTCCCCCAACGAAATCGGTCACAAACAACACATTTGTTTTGTCGATCCCATGACAGTTTGTTGTGTTCTTTTCTTTGTGTTTCAACACGTGTGATGCTGATTTTTGTTTTGTTTTGTTTTGTTTTGTTTTTATATTCTATTCTTCATTTTTAGTTTGAGAGAGGGTGTGGGGGGGGGGGGGAAGAGGAGAAAGGGGGATGGAGGATGGCTACATCCTCGTTTACTTTTTTTTTTTTTTTTTATCTTCACTCTATTTCTTTTGTTTCATTTTTTTCTTTTTCCTTCTGTCATTCTTTTTCATTTTGTGGTTGTTTTTTGTGGTTGTTGTTGTTGTTCTTGTGGTTGTTATTGTTGTTGTTGTTGTTGCTGTTGTTGTTGTTTTGCCCCCACCCCCATCACCATCCTCCTCCCCTCATTTCCTTTCCTTTTCTCTGTCACCAGTCACGGTAAGAAAAATTCCCACTACAAACTGACAGATTTGACTCTTTTTTGTGGTCTCGACATACACTACTCCGTCTTTGGCCCCTGCCTTGAGAGGCTGAACAGCTCCAATCTCATTGCCCGATAGTTGTAGTGATAGTGAGTTCATGGAGGGTGGAGGAGCCCAACTCGCTCCTTCCACCGCCTCAATCTTCCCTGGACTGAATCAGATGTCAGTGTTCGGCTGGATGAACGAAGAGGGTTGGCGAGCCATTGGAATCCCCCCTTTGAGTGATTCTAACTCAGGGCTGTTGTCTCCAAAGCCATACACTGGAAATAATATGTGACGGTCCGCCCTTGGTTTAAATACATTTATTTCGAATTAGCAATCACATAGTTTTACTATAAACTTTGAAATTTGAACAACAACAAGAAGCTAGTGCTTATAATGTGTTCAAATGCTTCTCATTACATATATGGCAAAGGAAATGGCATAAGACTATTGAAGTTGCTATTCTAGATAAAAGACGCAAAAATAGATTTACCCAAATATATACATATATGTACATATATACATGCACGCATATATATAAATATATATATATATATATATACAAATATATATATACGTGTGTGTGTGTGTGTGTGTGTGTGTGTATGTGTGTGTGTGTGTGTGTGTGTGTGTGTGTGTGTGTGTGTGTATCAATGTAAATATGTTGACATGTTTACTCTCCGCCCTTTCAATGGCATAGTGAACTCTCTCTCTCTCTCTCTCTCTCTCTCTCTCTCTCACACACACACACACACACACACACACACACACACACACACACACACACGCACGCACGGACGGACGCACGCACACACACATACACAGGCATACCCGCATACAGAGAGAGAGAGAGAGAGAGAGAGAGAGAGAGAGAGAGAGGAGAGAGAGAGAGAGAGCAAAACATTCCTGGGATTATTCAAACTCTAATTATTTCTATTATGCGGTCAGTCAGTCAGTCATTCCCCTGACCACTGGGGTCGTTGGGGGGACGTGATGAGGCAGCCGCCGTTTCTCTCCAGGCTCTTCTGTTGGTGGCTGTCTTGAGGAGATCTGGCATGGTCATTTTGGTCCAGTCCTTTATATTGTCGGACCAGCTCTTTCTCTGCCGTCCTCGTCTGCGCCCTTCTTCAACGGTACCTTGAAGGATGGTTTTGGAGAGGGTGTTGTGACGAATGACGTGGCCAAACCATGCCATCTTCCGTCGTTTGACGGTTGCCAGAAGTGGTTCGTGGGGCCCAACTAGGTTGGTGACCAGGTTCCGCACATAATCATTGGTTCTTTGTAGGAGATGCGGAGTAGTTTTGTGACGTCAACGTAAATTATGACGTCAACTTGAAATGACATAAGAACATGATGAAAATAAAAAAAGTTTTGACTGAAGAGGAGAGCAAGAACTAACGGCCGAGGCTTTGGTGTCCAGCCTAATTTATTTTGTTTTAATCGTCGTTTTCTCCGTAGTGTTACTATGTGGAGAGGCTGACTTTCAAGTCAGTAGTACGTTGATATTCACTGTGTATGTGCGATACTTCTGATGACGGTACCAGCGAAATATGTACCAGGAAATTTAATTGTTATAGAAATGTTGTGAATGTTGTGTCGCCGAGAGTGACTAAAAACTCCTGCAAGAATATTTATGTGCTCTAATTGTACCACCTCATGTACGTCGGTGGGCTGAAGTTATTGATGTGAACATTGTAATATCAATACACGGAGAAGCTAATTAATTTTTGTTTTAGATCAACAATACGTGGAATCGAAGTTTATTGTGTTCTATGGGACTTTGCTGAAATCGTGTTCTCCGGGGATTCAATATTGGTTGCTGTGCCTTGTGAATCTACAGTTCTTCTATGGTTTACTGTGCTTTATGAATCTGCGGCTCCTCTTCTGTGGATTGCTGTGCTTTGTGAATCTGCGGTTCTTCTTCTATGGATTGCTGTGCTTTATGAATCTGCGGTTCCTCTTCTGTGGATTGCTGTGCTTTGTGAATCTGCGGTTCTTCTTCTATGGATTGCTGTGCTTTATGAATCTGCGGTTCTTCTTCTGTGGATTGCTGTGCTTTGTGAATCTGCGGTTCTTCTGCTATGGATTACTGTGCCTTGTGAATTTGCGGTTCTTCTTCTGATAGTTTGACGTGATTTATTGTGCTTGTTGTGTGGAGACCCTGTTTCTTCTTCATCGCTTGTGTTTGTGAACGGCTGTGCTTATTATGTGGGGACCTTGGTTATCCTTATTTGTCTTCTTTTAGTGTTGTAGACTGTGGCTTGGGTACTGTGGAACCGAGTGTGTTGACTGCATATGTGAGACACTGTGGACGGCGCCGGCGAGATCTGTGAGTGATATCAAGATATGTACTATGATATGCTGATATCTGATGACTGAAGTTCCTATGTATTGATATCTTGATCTATATGCTATGTAGTGACATGTATTGATTTGTACCAGTTCACATGAATGTATGTTTGATGGTTCAGGCAGCATAATTATAAAGAAAAAAAAAATCTAACTCGTGTGTTGCCTGGCTATCCATGTGCGTTTGGTGTGGGTGTGCGTAGGGAATAATTATTACACGCATCCAAACTTTTGAGAGCGAGAGTCAGACAGCAAAACACGCACCGCACACCATCCGTAACATCTGGTGACCCCGTAGTTAAATTTCTTTTGCTATTGAATTAAAAATCGCCTTAGTGGTAGGATTTGTTTTTGTACACCTATAATTGCCCAATTAGAAGTAATAGGTCACGTTCACAGACTTTTCTTTTGAACAATTGAGTTGTGTTGTATTGTTTTGTTTTATGACTGTTCTTGTCTACTTTCTTTCCCGTCTCCAGCGTAACGGGGTATCTCCTTCTGTATAGTTTCTGGAGATACGAGGGCCTAGTTCCTAGTTCTTCCTTCCTTTGTGGGCTTTATTTTCATTATCTTCAGTTATCTCTTTGATTATTTCTGTTTTTATCTCTACTTGGGGATTGTGTTGCTTCTTCAGCATTCTTAGGGTTCTTTTTTCTTGAATGAATGAGTGTGTGAGTGGCTGCCCTGAACCAGTTAAAAATAAATAAATAAAATAACAACAACAATACATTGATTATATTCGTTATTACTCTCATGTCATTGCTTGATTTATACTTGTTGCTGAAAATTTGGTATTGATTATCGATTGTGTTTTTCTTTCTCCCCATATCCCTGAAATCCTGTTTCATTGTTTATCTCTATCTTTTTGTTGGTTGGGTTTGATAATACTTAGTCTTTTTAAGAGTGATTGTCGTTAATGTTTGTTTGGAAAAAAAATCCTCTTTGGAATTCATATATATATATATATATTTTAGTGGACAGGGGTTTCAAACCTTTTTTGCTTGTGATAGCAATTGTTTGTATTTGATCCACTAGTGTGTGTCTCGGGTTTGACAGGACATTATTTCATATTTTCATTATGGCACAAAAGGCTAAGGAAGAAAGTCCTGTTGTGTCCTCTATGGACGAGGACAAAGTTTTCGCTAAATATTTACAACGAGGTAAAGTATGTGGTCTGGAGGGAGAAGATCTGTTGGCCTATGTGGATAAATGCATTGCTCAAGATATGGAAAGAGAGGAAAGAATCAAAATGAAAAGAATGCAGGAAGAAGAGATAACTAAAAGAGAGGCAGATACAAATACAAGAGCAAGAAGAAACAAAAAGAATGCAAGAGGAAGAGGAAACAAAAAGAATGCAAGAGGAAACAAAAAGAATGCAAGAGATAGAGGAAACTAAAAGAATACAGTTACAAATAACTTCTCAGCAGAGTGCGGTCTCAGGACAGGACAGTGAGAGTCAGGGTTCTAGTTTTCCCAGGTTTAACGCCCCTCGTCCTACTTTTCCTAAGTTGCCCCCTTTCAAGGAAAGAACTGATGATATAGACAGTTACTTGTTTCGTTTTGAAACCCATGCTCGGTCCTTAGGATGGTCTGAGAGTTTGTGGGTTACATACCTGTCTGCACTACTTGAGGGTTCCGCTTTAACTCTCTATCACAGTCTCGCTGAAAATAATGTTGTGTCTTACGAGCTTTTGAAAGAGAGCTTGCTGAAAAAATTTCAATGTACTCCAGATGGTTTTCGTAAGCGTTTTCGTGAGGCTAAACCTAGCTCAGATGAACCTTTCGAGACCTTTGCAGTTGAACTTAGACGTTTGTTTGACCGTTGGGTCTCTTTGTCAAAAAATGATAAGTCTTTTGAAGGTCTGGTGGATCTTATCTTGCGTGAGCAGTTTTTGGAGTGTGTCTCTAAGGACTTGGCTACTTTTTTGTGTGAAAAAGATGTGAAAACGTTTGATGAAATGATCAAGTCTGCAGAGTCATACAGACATGCTCATCCCACTAAGGTGCTTTCTAGGAAAGCTGATGTAAACATTTTTGCTTCTGTTGGATACAAAACTCCTGGTCAATTTGATAGAAATCCGTATCCCGGTCAGTCTGATAGAACTCCATACTGTGGTCAGTCTGACAGAGGAAACAGATACTCTACTTTTCAAAACAGTGGCCACTACTCTGGTTCCTCAGCTGATCGTGGAAGTAACTTTGGTGGTAGCTGTTACTGTGGTCATCAGAGCTTTGGTTACTCAGCTGGTCGTGGAAATAACTTTGGCGGTAGCCGTTATCGTGGTCGTGGCGCCCGTTATATCTCTGGCAGTAAGAGTTCCTCAGAAAGTGCTTCTGATCAGTTTGCAAGTGTTGTGTGTTTTTTGTGTAAAAAGACAGGACATGTAGCTGCTAGGTGTCCATGGAAGTCAGGTAGAAACCCTTGTAGAATTTGCACCCTTAGCCACCCAGACACGTGTCCTTTTGTGGTTGGTAACTCTACTTTTGTCGAGAACTCAGCTGACAGCAAACAGTCCAGTGCCTGTTGCTCTGTTCTTGATACTCCTTTTGCTTGTCTTGCTGCTGGTGAGTTCACAGGCAAATTACATTTGGAGTCTGGTTCTGTGAATGGCACTTTGAGTTCTGTTCTGCGTGATACTGGTGCTACTATTTGTGGCGTTCGCAAACGGTTAGTTTCTGACAGTCAGATGTTAGGAACCACAGTGAAGTGTGTTTCTTTTGGTGGTCGTGTGGATGAGTTTCCACTGGCTACAGTTTCAGTCAGTTGTCCTTATTTTGTGGGTGATTTGACTTGTTGTGTCTTGGATAGCCCTGTCGCAGATCTCATTGTGGGTAATGTACCTGGAGTTTCTGTGAGCGATGAGTTTAGTGATGTATCTGGTGAACCTTTCTCTTTAGCCGCCGTTACGAGGGCTAGAGCTAAGCATGTTGTGGACAAAAAGCCTTTGTGTCAGATTCCTGATGATCTGAACATTTCCCGTTCTGACCTTGTTCAGAAACAGAAAGATGACGCGTCATTGAAGTCGTGCTTCCAGTCAGCGTCTTCTGGTGAGGTGAGGAAGTCAGGTACAACTACCTTTTATTACTTCTTGTCTGATGGTGTTCTGTACAGACATTTTGTCAAAAATGATGTCTCTTTTGATCAGGTTGTTGTTCCTCTTGAACTTCGACCTACAGTGTTATCTGTGGCGCATGATCTGATTTTGTCGGGTCATTGTGGTTCTCGGCGTACTCTATCCTTAACAAGTTCTTTTGGCCTGGAGTGACTGTGGATGTAGCGAAGTATGTTGCTTCCTGTGATGTGTGTCAGAAGACGGTATCAAAGGGTAGAGTTTGTCCAGTACCCCTTGCGTCTGTTCCAGTCATCAGTACTCCATTTGATCGTGTGGCTGTTGATCTTGTTGGTCCACTGTCTCCTCCTTCGGAACAAGGTCATCGCTACATCTTGACCATGATTGACATTGCTACCCGTTTTCCGGAGGCTGTTCCGTTGAAGGATATCTCCTCTGTTGCTGTGGCAGAAGCATTGTTGGGAATCTTTTCTCGTTTAGGTTTTCCCAAGGAGATTCTATCTGATCAGGGTACACAGTTCAACTCTGAGCTTATGAAGCAGTTTCATGCTTTGTGTGGTGCAAAGGGCATACGTACATCGCCGTATCATCCGCAGGCAAATGGTCATGTTGAGAGGTTTCATGGGACTTTGAAGTCCATGTTGAAAAAGATTGTCCGCACTCACCCAAAGGCGTGGCATCGTTATTTGCCTGCACTGTTGTTTGCGTGCAGAGAGTTGCCCTCTGAGAGTACAGGTTTCTCTCCCTTTCAGTTGCTGTTTGGTCGGCAGGTTCGTGGTCCTATTGCTTTACTACAGGAGTCGTGGACTCAGTCAGATGCTCAGGATGTTGAAGCAAAACCTCTCTATTCGTACTTGTTTGAACTCAAGAATGTCATTGCTGACTCATGTAAGTTAGCCATGGAGAATTCTGCTGATTCCGCTTTGAAGGGTAAAAAGTACTTTGACAAGAAGGCCAGGGAACGCTGTTTCAAAGTTGATGATGAAGTTTTAGTTTTGTTACCGACTGATTCTAACAAGTTGTTAGCCAGTTGGTCAGGGCCTTTCCCAGTAGTCAAAGTCTTGCATCCAGATTACAAGGTTTTTGTTAAGGGCAAGGAAAAGATCTTTCATGCGAATATGCTCAAAAAGTATATTCGTCGTGCTGTTGTATCTACTTCTGATGTTATTGTACCTACAGTTGTTCTTTCACAAGGTACTTCAGTACCTTGGTCAGAGATAGCACCTTTGGCTAGTGATCAGGAACAGGTTTCTCTTGAGTGTTCTCCAGGAGTTGGTCTTTCTGTGGATCCCTCTCTGGAGTCCGTTTGTACTGTTCATGAAGTAGTTTATACAGTTGGTGTCGTCCAGGACTGTGATGACGCTTTACCCATTCCCACTTTAACTGTTCCGATGGCGTCTTCTATGCCAGATGAAGATGTTCGTTCTGTACAGTTTGACTGTGCTTTGTCTGACAGCAGTTCCAGGGAGTTGCGTGCAGTCTTTGATGATTTTCAGGACATTTTGACTCCTAAACCAGGTTCTTTCTCAGGTGATGTACTATTAGAGATCCCTCTTACTTCAGATGTACCTGTTAGAAAGAAACGTTATGATATCCCTTTTTTTGCCAGAGAGGTTGTCGAGAGAGAGATCGGTATCATGTTAGATCTTGGTATCATTGAGCCATCAAATAGTCCGTATGCCTCTCCAGTTGTGTTGGTCAGGAAGAAAGATGGTACATGTCGATTTTGCATTGATTTCAGATCTTTGAACAAGATTACCGTCTTTGATGCCGAACCTATTCCTGATGTTGAGAGTCTTTTTGCAAGGCTAGCTGATGCTCAGTTTTTCACAAAGATAGATCTTGCAAAAGGATATTGGCAGATTGTGGTTAAGCCCGAGGATCGTCCGAAGACGGCTTTTACAACACACATGGGTCTATTCCAGTTTGTCAGGATGCCTTTTGGACTTATATCGGCTCCTGCAGTGTTTGCACGTATGATGCGTATGCTGGCATTAGATCAGTTTTCTGCCATCAATTTTTTGACGATATTCTTGTGTACAGTATGTCATGGGATGCTCACCTTAAACATGTGAAGGGTGTGCTCTCTCGTCTGAGGTCTTTCAACCTCACAGCTCGTCCTTCGAAGATCGAGGCAGGCTTTCGTTCACTTGAGTTCCTTGGTCATGTTGTTGGAGGTGGTACTATGCGTCCTGAAGGTAAGAAGGTTGATAAGATTTTGAATATATCCACTCCTACTACCAGGAAGCAGGTCAGGTCTTTGTTGGGGTTGCTCAGTTTTTACAGGAGATATGTTCCTGGGTTCGCTACTTTGAGTGCTCCACTGTCGGATTTGATCAAAGATGCTGATCGTGCTGGAAGGTCTATTTCTTGGACTCCTGAGTGTGTTGAAGCTTTGAAGAAGATTCAGGGTATAATGTCTTCTGCACCTGTGTTGTTGTTACCTAGGTTGGGTAATCCTTTTGTTCTCAGGACTGATGCTAGTTCTGTTGGTTTGGGTGCTGTATTACTTCAGGAGAGTGATGATGTCCTTCACCCAGTCGTGTTCGCTAGTCGAAAGTTGCTGGATCGTGAGAAGGCGTACAGTACTATTGAGCGGGAATGTTTAGCTGTGCTGTGCTGTGCTGTGTCTGGGCTGTGCAGAAGTTTGTTAGGTTCCTTTGGGGAGTCAGATTTATCCTGCAGACGGATCATCGTCCCTTGACGTACCTACGAACGGCAAACTTTAAGAACTCAAGAATTATGAGATGGGCGTTGTCGTTGCAGGAATTCTCGTTTGAAGTCCAGCCAGTTCCTGGTTCGGCGAATGTTTTCGCTGACCTTCTCTCCCGTTCATGTGAAAATCAATTGATCCCTTAGGAAGTGAGGTTCCTTGTGTGAACTGTAGTTTTATGAAGCTGTTTTGATGTATGATTTCAGGGTTTGTGTATTCTGCTGTTTGTTTACTTCTTCAAAAAAACAATTCGGTCATTGTTTTGTTTTTTTGAGGAGGGGGAGTATTGTGACGTCAACGTAAATTATGACGTCAACTTGAAATGACATAAGAACATGATGAAAATAAAAAAAGTTTTGACTGAAGAGGAGAGCAAGAACTAACGGCCGAGGCTTTGGTGTCCAGCCTAATTTATTTTGTTTTAATCGTCGTTTTCTCCGTAGTGTTACTATGTGGAGAGGCTGACTTTCAAGTCAGTAGTACGTTGATATTCACTGTGTATGTGCGATACTTCTGATGACGGTACCAGCGAAATATGTACCAGGAAATTTAATTGTTATAGAAATGTTGTGAATGTTGTGTCGCCGAGAGTGACTTAAAACTCCTGCAAGAATATTTATGTGCTCTAATTGTACCACCTCATGTGCGTCGGTGGGCTGAAGTTATTGATGTGAACATTGTAATATCAATACACGGAGAAGCTAATTAATTTTTGTTTTAGATCAACAATACGTGGAATCGAAGTTTATTGTGTTCTATGGGACTTTGCTGAAATCGTGTTCTCCGGGGATTCAATATTGGTTGCTGTGCCTTGTGAATCTACAGTTCTTCTATGGTTTACTGTGCTTTATGAATCTGCGGCTCCTCTTCTGTGGATTGCTGTGCTTTGTGAATCTGCGGTTCTTCTTCTATGGATTGCTGTGCTTTATGAATCTGCGGTTCCTCTTCTGTGGATTGCTGTGCTTTGTGAATCTGCGGTTCTTCTTCTATGGATTGCTGTGCTTTATGAATCTGCGGTTCTTCTTCTGTGGATTGCTGTGCTTTGTGAATCTGCGGTTCTTCTGCTATGGATTACTGTGCCTTGTGAATTTGCGGTTCTTCTTCTGATAGTTTGACGTGATTTATTGTGCTTGTTGTGTGGAGACCCTGTTTCTTCTTCTTCTTCATCGCTTGTGTTTGTGAACGGCTGTGCTTATTATGTGGGGACCTTGGTTATCCTTATTTGTCTTCTTTTAGTGTTGTAGACTGTGGCTTGGGTACTGTGGAACCGAGTGTGTTGACTGCATATGTGAGACACTGTGGACGGCGCCGGCGAGATCTGTGAGTGATATCAAGATATGTACTATGATATGCTGATATCTGATGACTGAAGTTCCTATGTATTGATATCTTGATCTATATGCTATGTAGTGACATGTATTGATTTGTACCAGTTCACATGAATGTATGTTTGATGGTTCAGGCAGCATAATTATAAAGAAAAAAAAATCTAACTCGTGTGTTGCCTGGCTATCCATGTGCGTTTGGTGTGGGTGTGCGTAGGGAATAATTATTACACGCATCCAAACTTTTGAGAGCGAGAGTCAGACAGCAAAACACGCACCGCACACCATCCGTAACAAGTTTCCTCGGGCACCTGCTCTTTCCTTCACTGTACCGCATAGTTTCCTCAGGTGCCAAGGAAAGAGCAGTTTTTAAACATCAGGGCCTCTGCCAATCTAGCGTGTTGCTATCTGACTAGACATCCATGATGATACTTCTGTGAACAAGAAGAGAATGTTTGGCAATGTTTACCTCTTCCCAACTGATTTACGACACCGTTCTTCGCTACTTGGATTTTTGGCTTATGAGCGATGTTACGAACACAGTTACGAGGAAGGTTTCCGAGCCTGACATATACCTGAGCCCAGGAATACAAATGTTAAGAAACGATGGAAATCAGACTGCTGTTAACAGCAGTCACCCAGGACCTGAACGCTCTCATTCTCTAGACAATGAGCAGCGGAGCTATGAGCTATGAGCTACAGTTTGCCACTATTTTGATCTAACACACAGGCAGCGAGTTCCAAGTCCCAAAGATCACCACCAACAGGACAATGACGATGACAATGACAATGACTATGATTCTTTGTTTTATAACAGTAAACGTATTGGCTTAGTCATTTTTCATACTTGCGTTACTATTCTACGCAGCTTGAACTAAATGATAAACGCGTGCATCAAAACATGTACAGACAAACCAACAACATCGAGCCAAACAAACAAACAAAGAATAAAAACCACCACCTAGAAGCAAGTACTGACATCGTCAGTGAAATGAGCAAATAAAAAAAAAGCAAATTAAAGTGCAACAACAAAAACAATTAAAGCAAATAAAAAAAAATGAAGGATAGGAATAGACACATTGAAAGGTCTCTCTGTCTGGTATTCATACACATACAAGAACAAAAGCCAGCAACACTGTGCTGAACGTCATTACACTGGAACATGTGAACCACATCCGATCCCTTGGATCCGTTCTAAACAGGGACGGATTCTCAACAACCAATATGAAGAAGGCCTGGCTATGATAAGATGATAAAACACTCAGTTTAGTTCCATTCAGTGGTTCTTTTAATGTCTGTTCGTCATCGATGATATTAGACGATAATAAAAGGCACCAGAGATCTCTGAGAAAGTCAGACATGCTGTTACTGGTCATTTTCCTGCACCTCTCTGCTTCTCATGTTAGAATCTTGACACCCCACTAAGAATACTTCTGAAAATACTTTTTTTTTAATCAAACAATTTGCCCAACTCTGACTGAGCAATAACGTGTGTGATGTCTGTAATAATGAGTTATATTAAATATGGTCAATGCTTTCAAAATATGCAGTATTTATACCTTTCAATTCGTATCACTCTGATGACAATGGACAGTCTAGTAGTGTATAATGGACAGAATTTTTTTCCCAGACATATACACCAAACATTAGGAAAGAATTTAGTGTTATGTATGTTTAATCTAAGTTCATTGATTATTTGTGCTATAAATCTTGGGCAGGTACGCAATTCATGTGACTTCTTAGTGAAATTTCTGTCTTGTATGTATACAATATGACTCGTTGTCATCTGGAAAACCAGCTTTTTCGGCCGCTTGTTGTTCAGGCACAATGTTTCACAGTATTTTGCTCAAGTTCTACAAGGGCCCTCTGTTTGTCTACCAAGAGTCACTCAGTGCCAAAACTTTGTCAAAAGAGAGATAACCCACGTTTTGTCTATTAGCGATCATGCTTTTCCGTGTTAAGCAACATAAGACAATGATATGATGAAAAAGCATTTGAAAACAATCCGTTACAGATTGGCGTTACTGCAGCTGAAAAAAGTACCAGATGGGAAATCCGAATTTTGGACACAAACATGAAAAACAAAACCCTACTACAATCGCCACCATGTTGTTTTCCTCTACAAACAACCTTTAATGACTGCGTGAGAACGCTTCCAGCGTTCATGACATATATGCTATTGCTCAGACAGAGCGCCCATTTAGCTGCAGAATGCACTTCCAGCGTTCATGACATATATGCCATTGCTCAGTCAGAGCGTCCAATTAGCTGCAGAATGTTCATGTCATATATGCCATTGCTCAGACAGAGCGCCCATTTACCTGCACAATGTTCATGACATATATGCCATTGCTCAGTCAGAGCGCCCAATTAGCTGCAGAATGTTCATGACATATATGCCATTGCTCAGGCAGAGCGCCCAATTAGCTGCAGAATGTTCATGACATATATGCCATTGCTCAGACAGAGCACCCATTAAGCTGCAGAATGCTTTTTCTTCAAAGTCTCTTTTAAAGTAAAGATAGCCCTCTACAATTTATTGCACGGTGCCGCATGTTTACGGCAAATCTGGAGCAAAAAAGAAATCAAGTTTGTTTGTTTTTTAGAATAGATCGCCTCTGATGGTTTCTCCTTCAATCTCATGTAAGGAGTCAAGATTTTTTTTTTAATTCTGGATAGATGACGATGGGAATGATGAAGGTAATGCTGAATAGTTTTATTCCGGTCTGAGACTGCATGACAGGACAGTGCTCTATGCTTACGTTCATGATAAATCCCAGCGTCAACCAGGCCCGAGAGATACAGACACTTGGTGTCTTGATCAGGAAATTTGAGCAACACACTCGGAGAACATCTATTTCAGTGGATGAAACTCGACTGTGTGGTCCTAGTCTCTCCAACAGAGCCCATAGCAAACTCAACGCTGGGTAGGAGCCGGTCAGAAAAGAAAAAAAAATCCCACAAATAAATAGTCCTGATGGGAAGTGAACCATGACCTCCCAACCGAGAATCCGTCACACTGACCACTGCGCAACAGGGGATGGCAACGGATTTTTTTTCATGCTGATATAAGTCCTGGAGAAAGAGAAAGAAAAACACCGAATTGAACGGTTTTGCCTGTACCATTTGTTGTCGTTCTCTACATGGTTCAGTTGGCTGAAAACACAATTGGTCCTAACAGTTTATTTGCAGATGTTGTTTCTCTGATTGATATTTGATGGTATCAGATAATGACACATTTATGGCTTTGGGTAAAAGTGTACAACTCGAATGCCTCTGCAAGCCCATAGTATGGTCTCTCATTTCCATTGAAACCATGGAACGACATTCAAAAAGGCTTGAAAGCGATTACACCCCGTGCGTACTGACATGTGCTGTAGGCTACAGAGGGATACAACTGAAAATGTTTATCTGTTTTTTAAGGCCAGTATGTAAACAATTAATCATTGAACCTTTGCCCATTGGTTGCATCCTCCACTCCTGAACCTGATAACACTGGATGGGCGTATGGTGTAGATCTACAACCAAGATACGTTTTCATCTTAATCCTTCTTTCTAACCGCTAAGGGAGCCAAATCACAGTATTAAGAGCACATAATACTTTTAACCGACTACTGTAAGTATATCGTGTGAGCTTTTGGTGAAGAAAAAACAGAAGACAGTAGAAACATGAATACGCTTCCGAACATTAAAAGCAAAAACGACCTGAAAACAAAGAACACTATACATGAAATACAATCACCAAATATTCACGGGAAAGACAAACACAACAAGCATATCTGAGATAATTTTCACAGATTGCGAAGCCGCTGTATAGTAGACTGCTCAACTTTCACCCCCCAAAATGGTTTTAAGATTCCTACTTATGCAAGCAGTTCACTTGATTAGAAAACAAACATTTCTGCAGCCTAGAAGCGGGCATGATGACACCAGTTGTATTCTCCATGGCACTGTCAATAACAGTGCACTAAAAAAATTCGAACATAGTTAAAAACGGAATATTGGTCCTGAAGAACCGTAAGTAGCTGTAAGCTAAATGCATTCGTTACCTTTCCAACTGAATGTTTTCGGTTCCACGCATTTGGTTCGCAGACAGTGAAAAGAGAACACCTATCCTGCATCATTCCACAAATGGAACGGTCTGGCACACAACACACTGAGCGGCTGGTCTGTCTGGAAATCACAAGAGCACTGGACAAGGTGCGATGCCTCGGAATATATGGCACAGGTGGAAGACCCTGTGACAGCCTGCCTGTCCTACCAAAAGTGCCGTTTCATCATTAAATAAGAAGGCAGTCTGGAGTGCGTTTTCTTAATAACGAGAAAGTTTATTGAGAAAATAATCTCTCTCTCTCTCTCTCTCTCTCCTCTCTCTCCTCTCTCTCTCTCTCTCTCTCTCTTACCCGCCATCCCTCTATCTCCCTCCCTCCCTCACTCTTTCTCTCCCTCTCTTTCTCCCCTCTCTCTCTCTCTCTCTCTCTCCTCTCTCTCTCTCTCTCTCTCTCTCTCTGTATCTGCCTGTATGTTTGTCTGCCTGCTTCTCTCTCTCTCTCTCTCTCTCTCTCTCTCTCTCTCTCTCTCTCTCTCTCTCTCTCTAACACAACACACACACATGCGGGCGCGCGCACGCGCGCACACACACATGCGGGCGCGCGCACGCGCGCGCGCTGCACACACACACACACACACACACACACACACACACACACACACACACACTGCAGTGAAGATAAAGTTTCTCATAATGGAGGTTATGACGCATCATATGAAACACTCCCCTTCTTTGATGTGCTGCGATGAGGGATCGTTTGTTGCAGCAATCACAACAGCTCACCTTAATAATGTTTACAGCTCACACGGCTGCTTCTTCCCCCAGACATATCATGCTCTCAGCGACAAATAATCCACCAAGATATTAGTATCCCTGACTCACCCCACTAGCCCAGCAATATAACATATATTACAGGGCTCGACCCGCAAGTTTTAGTTATTAAGAATTCAACATTAATACACTCTGCAAATGGTTGCAGGGTGTTTTTTTTTAATCATGACTGCGAATGAGATGAAAGGCAACAGAATCAGACTAGCTCAGCCTTTATTAAACCTACAGTAATAAAGGCAGGGAAATAAACATGCTCGAAGCCACATACTCCACATCGGAAATTTTGTGTGCAGGAGCATTTTTCTTCCTACAACGTTTTGATAGACATAAAAAAAAGTCAAGTAATTCATATTTTCCTCTCAGAGATTATTCACAGGTATTCCGATTCCAAACTTTTATTTTCTCTGTTAATACTATTTTCTTTTCTTTTTTCCCGTGACTTAGTAACTGTGTTTTTTTTTTCACATTCCTTTGAAAAGTCACAACTCAACCTACGTTTGAAACTTTTTAGTTCAAAAAATTTTCTAACATATAAATGGACATCAAGTACATTAGGCGAATATTTCACAAAAGAAGGACAAGGCAAGACAAAACAGGACAAGACAAGAAGGGACCAGACAAGACAAGACATGACAAGGCAAGACAAGACAAGAATTGTTGAGTTAAAAAGCAACTTGGAGTATATGAAAAGAGCTGTTTATAAACGACCTCAGAAGATACTGTCAAAGAAAAACCACACTGGATTAAATGAATTCGAAAAACAAACATCTGTACTTTAAAGACTACTCATTCAGATCCACTTGTACGTCCTGTTCCTGTTAATGTTGTACTGCTATCTTCATTCCGTTTGCATGTGTCTTCGTCATTTGGAGCAGACAATAAGTGCCAGACCCCATGGCAAATCTTTACAACTATCAGCTACAAGGTGTATCTTTTTTTCTCGTCTGCCTTTTGGCCGACTCTGGGGAAAGATCCTGTGACGGTGAGGAAAGACTCACTGACTACAGGGAAAGGCCCACTGACCACAGGAAAAGGGCCACTGACCACAGCGAAAGACTCACTGACCACAGGGAAAGGCCCACTGACCACAGGGAAAGGCTCACTGACCACAGGGAAAGACTCACTGACCACAGGGAAAGGCTCACTGGCCATAAGGAAAGGCTCACTGACCACAGGGAAAGGCTCACTGACCACAGGAAAAGTCCCACTGACCACAGGGAAAGGCTCACTGACCACAGGAAAAGTTCTGTTGACAACGGGAAAGACTGTGACCTGGTATTCTCTTCAGAGAGCATGTAAGGCCTCATGGCGAATGCTTGGCCCTGTCTGGAGTTGTACTGTCATCACCTGTCAGCGGAACAGCAACAAGCGAGGCATGGATGCATATGGCAGTTGCTTGACGGAGGCGGGTTTTTTTTTTTTTTTTTTTTTGGGGGGGGGTTGTTTTGTTTTGTTTTGTTTTGTTTTGTTTTGGGGGGGGAGTTGCCGGTGGGCTCTGCAGTCATGAAATATGGGCTGGTACACCCATGGGAACGCTCCCGTGTTGGTTCTGTCGTGTCACATCCTGTGGCCATTACACAATTGCATCTGCCAGGGAGCAATTCTGTCCCTTCACGTGTTAATGGAATGCCCTGTGCGTGCCTGCACCTTTTGTGAACACAGCACAGGCTCCCAAGGGTGGTGCAGGATTGCTCCCAGCTGGTTTGTTCGGCGGTTGAGGACAGTTCTTCTCTGGGTCCTACCCGCACCTTCAAGTGTATCTTTTTCTTTCTGTCACACGTAAACCCTTACATACATCAGTTTTATAACTTATTTATTCAAAAAGCCATATCCCTGCAGACTTCAGTGCTACAAACTTGATACCTCACATCTGGAAATAATTCTCAGAAATCCAACAAATCTGTATCTGTTTGACCAGCTTCATTGCAGCTCTGAGAAAACCACACGAACGAGCATGCACGCAGCCATCTTGTCCTCTGCAATCTGTCTGGTAAATGTCAGTCTGATCCACCACACGAACGAGCATGCACGCAGCCATCTTGTCCTCTGCAATCTGTCTGGTAAATGTCAGCGTGATTCTGGTCCTAAACGTCAATCCTGGACACAGTATTCATACACTGAGTAGATTACTTCGCTTCATGTTGCTTACAGCCCAGATGACCACAGCGGACTTGATAGATCAATGCTGTACAAATACAGTAGTAGTAGTAGTAGTAGTAGTAGTATTTTCATTTTACGTTTTTTTTTTCCACAAAATTATGTGATAAGAGAGAGAGAGAGAGAGAGAGAGAGAGAGAGAGAGAACGTGTGTGTTTACATATGTGCATGTGTGTGTGTGTGTGTGTGTGTGTGTGTGTGTGTGTGTGTGTGTGTGTGTGTGGTGTGCAGGTGTCGGTATGTACTTGATTATAATCACACAAAGACCACCAACATCATCTTAAACACCTAACCGGACTATGAAACGAACAAGAGGTAAATCTAAAAACAAGATCAATATCAGAAAAAAACATCAGTCACAGACATGCTTAATAAACATGGTAAGTATACCCTGAGAGGTACACACTCAAATTAAGTGTGACCTCTTGATATGTTTGTTTCGCCACATGTACATTTTTGAAGCATTAAATTTAGTTCTGAGAGCATCTGCTTTCAAAATGTTCACACGAAATTTCTGTATTGATATATGTCTCGATTTTTGCAGATTTTGGATGCTTTTTATAAATACAGATAGATAGATAGATAATAGATAGATAGATAGATAGATAGATAGATAGATAGATAGATAGATAGATGGTATAATGTTATGCTAAAAGTTCCAGTAAAGTGTTTTGTGATAGCGCCACCGTGTCCACAAACAACTCTATTATTTATACTCTGCATTCACATCATCATAAAATAAAGCTATCTCGAGTGACTGGTGTAAAGGAAATCACAAGTTCCTAGATCAAAACCTAATTAAATTTATGCTTATAATGATACGTCCAAGAAGATTTGCCATTACCATTCAGCTCCTCGTGTTTTTTGTCTGTATTCAAGAGACTGAAGAAGCTAACAGCTATCTTGCTCTGCGTGTAGCTCTAGATGACAATTTGTCCTTATCTGCTCACATCAATCATCATCATCATCATCATCATCATCATCATCATCATCATCATCATCATTATTATCATCTTCTTTTTTTCTTCTTTTTCTTCTCCTTATCATAGTCTTCATACAGCGCATATTGTTGGTTCATATAACGGGCTGCCTACCATGGTAGAGTCAACTGAAGAGTTGCCCGCTGGTGCCGCATTATGACATTGCCTGTTAGTCAACCAGTCTGTCATGATTCTTTCATGGAGGGTGCATGTTCAGTGTATGCATGTCATCCACACCAACAGCCAGGTTGGTCTTATCTTCCAAAAGTTTGTGATGGGACTTCACATGCGTTCAAGTTGTTACGCATGCATTCACACATGCAACCGCGGTTTATAGTCTCATTTGAAGGACTTCGGGGGATATGGAGTCAGAACCAATGTCAACCCTGGAGGGACAAACCCCCCTTGTACCAAAACAACCTGTTGGAGTTTCGAACCCACAACCCCAGTATCACTAGGACCATGAGTTCAGCACTCTACCAAGTGAGCTGTTCTGGCCTCTTCATGTGAAAGGATATCTCCACTAACTGTGCAGGATCGAAACATTTCTTAGATCCTCATGCCAGGAATGCATCCCTACACGCACACATACTGTCTTTTCTTAATTATAGTTCGAGAGTATTTTCCATCTATAGTGTCAGAACCATTTACAATTGGATAAATACCTACTCACAAGCACTTAAAACAGTTCTTTTAAAATATTCATATATTTCTGAGAGAGATTAAATGAAAGCATAGATTCTCTAGCTGAAGGCTGTGTGTGTGTGTGTGTGTGTGTGTGTGTGTGTGTGTGTGTGTGTGTGTGTGTGTGTGTGTGTGTGTGACATGACAGTTAGCAGCCATCACCTCTCTCTCTCTCTCTCTCTCTCTCTCTCTCTCTCTCTCAAACAACAAGTAGGGTTATCAGTTGACGTCATTTTACAACCGCCACCGTCATCCCCTCAACTCCCTCTTCCTCTCATCCCTTTTCCTCTGTCTGTCTTGCCAAGTTATGTAGCCAACCAACTCTACGATGGCGACAGTACAGCACAGAAATATTGGACATCACTGTAGCCAACCAACTCTACGATGGCGACAGTACAGCACAGAAATATTGGACATCACTGTAGCCAACCAACTCTACGATGGCGACAGTACAGCACAGAAATATTGGACATCATTGTAGCCAACCAACTCTACGATGGCGACAGTGTAACACAGAAATACTGGACATCACTGTAGCCAACCAACTCTACGATGGCGACAGTGTAACACAGAAATATTGGACATCACTGTAGCCAACCAACTCTACGATGGCGACAGAACTACACAAAAATACTGGACATCACTGTAGCCAACCAACTCTACGATGGCGACAGTGTGGCACAGAAATATTGGACATCACTGTAGCCAACCAACTCTACGATGACGACAGTACAGCACAGAAATATTGGACATCACTGTAGCCAACCAACTCTACGATGGCGACAGTGTAGCACAGAAATATTGGACATCACTGTGTAGCAAACCAACTCTACGATGGCGACAGTGTGGCACAGAATTATTGGACATCACTGTAGCCAACCAACTCTACGATGGCGACAGTGTAGCACAGAAATATTGGACATCACTGTAGCCAACCAACTCTACGATGGCGACAGTGTAGCACAGAAATATTGGACATCACTGAAGCCAACCAACTCTACGATGGCGACAGTACAGCACAGAAATATTGGACATCACTGTGTAGCAAACCAGCTCTACGCTGGCGACAGTGTAGCACGGAAATATTGGACATCACTGTAGCCAACCAACTCTACGATGACGACAGAACTACACAGAAATATTGGACATCACTGAGTAGCCAACCAACTCTACGATGACGACAGTGTGGTACAGAAATATTGGACATCACTGTAGCCAACCAACTCTACGATGGCGACAGTACAGCACAGAAATATTGGACGTCACTGTAGCCAGCCAACTCTACAATGACGACAGAACTACACAGAAATACTGGACATCACTGTGTAGCCAACCAACTCTACGATGGCGACAGTACAGCACAGAAATATTGGACATCACTGTAGCCAACCAACTCTACGATGGCGACAGTGTAGCACAGAAATATTGGACATCATTGTAGCAAACCAACTCTACGATGGCGACAGTATGGCACAGAAATATTGGACATCACTGTAGCCAACCAACTCTACGATGACGACAGTGTGGCATAGAAATATTGGACATCACTGTAGCCAACCAACTCTACGACGGCGACAGTACAGCACAGAAATATTGGACATCACTGTAGCCAACCAACTCTACGATGACGACAGAACTGCACAGAAATATTGGACATCATTGTAGCCAACCAACTCTACGATGGCGACAGTACAGCACAGAAATATTGGACATCACTGTAGCCAACCAACTCTACGATGGCGACAGTGTAGCATAGAAATATTGGACATCACTGTAGCCAACCAACTCTACGATGGCGACAGTACAGCACAGAAATATTGGACATCACTGTAGCCAACCAACTCTACGATGGCGACAGTGTGGCACAGAAATATTGGACATCACTGTAGTGCGAGTCGCCAACCGTGCTCCTCTCCTTCCTCGCTCTCCCATGTTTATCTGATAGTGCGGTGATCATCGCTTGTGGGTGGGTCATGGATTTCCTTGGCCACCCTCACCACCACAGAGGAAGCTGCCACCCCCACCCAGCCTCACCTTCCCTGTCTCCCTCCCCCACTCACCCTGGCGTCATAGGTGACGATCACCATCAAGCCAAGGCTCCCGTTCTCTCCGTGCGTAATGTCAGTTCCATGGACAGACCTCATGTCCATGTCTGCAGAGCCATCAGAGAAGAACTCAGTCTCCTCCAACAGAGAACTGCTGTAGTCCTGCACTGGATCCCTTCTCACTGTGGCACTGGGGGGAATGAGGAGGCAGACCGTCTGTCCAAGATCGGCAGCAGGCAGGAACAGTCAGGACACCCGATGCCCTACCGTGAAGCTAAAACCATCCTGAGGAACAACTTCAGAAGAGCATGGCACCAACACCTGGACATAAGGACTGAAGAGGACAGCATCCATCAGCTGGACAGAGTCGCTCAAGTTACCGTCTTCAGGCTGCGAACAGGACACTGCCAGCTCCTCTCCCATCTCTCATGTCTCAAACTCTCTAATACTGACCAATGCCCTTGTGGCACAGGCTCCCAAACTCCCACCCACATCTTACAGTCCTGCCCCTCCTTTGAAGCCTTGAGACGCCAGACGGGGCCCCATCTGGTTGAAGTCCAGGAGAAGCTGTGGGGACCAGTGGGGTCACTGCAGTGGACCGCAGACTTCGCCTTACTAACTGGATCTAGCGTGGCCAGGATTGCAAACGAAAGAAAGAAGAGTCCATGTCTGCATGTGTCTTGCAGGTGTAGACATCTTAACTTTGTTTGCTGTCACAAAGGCTGGAGAACACCTGGATCTTGGAGACTGTGTTCCTTGATCCCAAGTACATTGCGTCATCCTGTCCATGTTGTGAAGTGACTACTCCACCAGAGGCTGGTCACAGTCCTACTACAGTGAGGAAAAGTTAGTTTGAAGGCGAGGTGACTGAGGGCAGAAATTGAAGCAAATCTTAAAACGAAAGGGTATTAGTTCCGCAAGACAATACACAGAAACAGATTACAAGACAAAACACGATCCATTTCGACCTCTTGGGTCTTCTTCCGGCAAACAACATGTAGGACAGTGAAAACGAAGACGGAGCAACCACTTATCTTCTCATATTTGGTGCAAAATGGGTGTTGGATGAAAACGAGGCCGTTAAGAAGGGGACCATGGGAACTGAAATAATAATGATGACAATAAAAATGATGGTAACAATAGCAATAATGGTGATTATAGTGACGATGATGAAAACGTGTAAATCATTAGAGGAGGAATACTGTTTCTATTTCGGTAATAATATAACGATAATAGTTGTAGTATTAATAGTAGCTAAACACAGAAGGGGAGAAAGAAAATGGGGTTGGAGTGTAGCAGGGTTTGTTTGTTTGTTTTGTAATTATTGTTTAAAGGTATGATATTTTAGTGATTATGGTAGATTGATAACAGTGCTTAGTAGCTAAGACTAGAAATGGCCAATGGGATAGAAACGAAACTAATGGGTGGTGATTATGATGGTAGTAATTTTTGTGGTGATTTTGGTCATGATGATAATGGATGGAAAGAAATGGAAGACAGGAAATGTTGACACTGGTGTAGGCCAGAGAGCAGAACATTCATCTTCTACTCTGAGATTTCTGTCATGTTTCACTGATCTTCCCAGCAAGAATGTAAGCTGAGACTAAGTTTCCAAGTCTTGAAACTATGTATTACTTGTATTTATACCATATGTTTTACCAGTATAACTTTATGCCAGTATTTGGATTTTAAAAAATCTAATACGATGAAGGATGAGCATTATAGGCCAATAGCACCCCCAAAGCAGCCAGCGAAGAGTAGTAAATGAAACCACTATTAGATTGTTCGTCTATGTATTTGTCTGACTTTATTCAAGTTTAAAAGGCTGTGCCAGTCTTGAATAAAAGTTACTCTGTGTTAGGTTTTCTTATGGGAGCAAAAAATACCCAACTTGTTTACTGTTTATCGTTTACTGTTCCCTGCCTCATTTCATTTCCGATTTTGTTTTGATTAAATTGAGGTTATTTGTATTTGTTTCTGTCCGTCTGTGTGTTTGTCTTTTGATCTCCCTTGCATCTTTGGGTGGATCCTCAAGCGTAGGCTCAAAGATTGTCCCCTTTATTTTATACTGTTTGCATAATGTCTTTAGTTTTTCAGCAACTTTTTTCCTCCCGACACTTTCGTTTGGTTTCATTTACTACTCTTCGCTGGCTGCTTTGGGGGTGCTATTGGATTCTTTTTTGCACTCTTGGTGGTGAGAACACCACAGTATTATGGACTGTGGTGTGTCTCTATTTGACGCCAGGAGCGCAGACACAACCAGCCGTGTCTCCCTGATGAGTCCGACCCAGCGGACAAAAGGCCTCGGAGCAGGCAATACAAATATATCTGCCTTCAAAAGGGATTGCGATGGTTCCCTTATGCAGCTAGTGAAGAGTTTTCATATCTGTAACATATTTTCTTAATTTCATGTTCCCAGTTTCTCCATCTTCAAATTCCGCCCCCCCCCCCCCCCCCCCCCCCCTCCTTAAGTCCAAATCTTTGCCAAGTCATTACTATGAAGATAGTTCAGTTGTTGGTCTGCGCTTGTTCTTTCCCCCACCATTAGATTGTTCGTCTATGTATTTGTCTGACTTTATTCAAGTTTAAAAGGCTGTGCCAGTCTTGAATAAAAGTTACTCTGTGTTAGGTTTTCTTATGGGAGCAAAAAATACCCAACTTGTTTACTGTTTAAACCTAAATATTTTAATAATCCATGTGTCTTTCGATTCAATCTGTTATTGTCGTCTGCAAATGAAGCCACTTTTAAAACTTGCAACGTTTATCTATGAAGCTCTGAAAAGATTACAAACAGCAACATCTTAGCATGTTTACAGTTATAATCTATTTCATTGATTATTCGTCTTATGCAAGTAAGTATGAAATTTAGTATAATATTCAAGGTAATGCCGAGGCAATTCTTGTTATACTTTTGATTTCTTTACTATATGTGCTAACTCTTTCAGTTAGGGGTTTTGGCCTATACTGAATAAATTATTTGTATTCGTGTTCATCTACAAACCACGCTCTGGAATATCAACAGAATCTGGGTCCCGGTTACTGGCCTAGCACAGGATCAAGAATCCAAGCTGCCACATAGCAAAGCGGACATTAGACTAATCAGCCTGTCCAATGGAAGAACGCATCAGTCAGCAGAAACTGGGGCGAGATCTACAAGCCTCTCCGACCAAAGAGATAAGTTTTAGTGAACCCACTGGACTCCTGTTCCAACTAACCAAACATTCCCTCCCTTTATAATGAGGTGAAGTGAGGAGAAGATGGCTCAAAGAAAGACAGGCTTGTTGTTCCTCTGCAGTTCTGTTAATTTGTTTATATCGATCTTGTGTACACAAGTAGAGTTTTGTGTATCAAATTGCTCTTAAACTGGGATCAGTCTAGTTGTTGTTCATACATCATTCATGTTTGAAATTCTTTCTGTTGCTCGGAACACAAGCACTTGTAAGTGCATAAGCTCCTGAGCCCTTCTTCAGTATTTTTAAGTCTCGAGAGAAAAGAAAAAAAGAAAATCTTATGACGACTACTACTGGAAAGTTGCTGCTTCTACCACTAGTAAGAGAGAGGGTGGAGATGAATTGTAAGATCAAAAACTACTCTGAATACTTCTAATACAGAACACACTCTGACTCGTTCCCCTAAAGGACCACACTGCCTACCTTACTTGTCACAGTGTGTAAGCTGGTCTCTGTGTGTGTGTGTGTGTGTGTGTAGAAGAGGAGGGGATCAGAGTGAAGGAGGAAGGGGGTAAGGGGCGCGTCGGTTGGGGAGAGAGGATAAGTGGCGTACACCAAAAGTTGATCCATCCACAATGAGGAGAGACGTTTCGCCATAACGGGCGCGCTTTGTCGACCTAGGATTGGGACCAGGGCACAGAGCGGGGAAAAGAAGAAGAAGAAGAAGAAGAAGAAGAGGGCGTAAAATAGAGGAGGAATGGAGGGCACAGAGACGCCGTCCTCTCACAGAGAGAGAGAGAGAGAGAGAGAGAGAGAGAGAGAGAGATGCACGTGACACGCACGGGTCTCAAGCACTGGGACGAGTCGTGGCCAGTTGCATCTTGCAAAAGACCCCCCCCCCCCCCCCCCCTCGCGCGGTATGTGTGTGTTTGCGTGTATGTGTGTGAGTGTGTGCGTGTGTGTGCGTGCGTGCGTGTGTGTGCATGCGTGCGTGCGTGCGTGCGTGTGTGTGTGTGTGTGTGGCAACAGATGGTGTCGTGAAGGCGGTACGCGCAGCTTTTCCAAGCATTGCATCATTCCGAGCACCGCTGCTTGGGTGACGTCCCTTGAACGGGACAACCAGCGGCGGTGGTGTTTCGTAAAAAGGGAGAGCCAGTTTCAATATTGGAGACATGAAAGGAGGGGAGGAGGAGGAGGAGGTAGGAGGGAGGGAGGGAGGCGTAGGGATAGGGGACAGAGGGCGGGGGGGGGGGGGGGGCTAGGAAAGGGGGACATTAGGAGATTGTGCGTGTTTCGTAAAGAGTGAGCCATTTTAGTCCTGGAGAGAGGAAGGGGCAGGGGAGTGGGGAGGGAGGGGAGGTAGGGGAAGGGGGTGCTAGTAGATTCTAAGTGTTTCGTAAACGAAGAATTCAGGATGAAGTGTAAAAGAACAGGAGAGAGAGAGGGGGGAGAGAGAGGGGGGGAGAGAGAGAGAGGGGTGGGTGGGTAGGTGGGTGAGGATGGGGTTGGGCAGCAGAGATTAACTTGTAGGGGAACGTGACAGGAATGTGTGTGTGTGTGTGTGTGTGTGTGTGTGTGTGTGTGTGTGTGTGTGTGTGTGTGTCTGTCTGTCTGTCTGTCTGTCTGTCTGTCTGTTTGTGTGTGTCTGTGTGTGTGTCTGCGTGTGTGTGTGTACTCTCTCTCTCTCTCTCTCTCTCTCTCTCTCTCTCTCTCTATCTCTCTCTGTCCTTATGTGTGTGTGTGTGTGTGTGTGTGTGGGTGTGGGTGTGTGTACGTGTGTGTGTGCGCGCGTGCGCGCGCGCAGGCACGCTTTCAGCCCAAACGAAGGCAAATTCACCCTAACCCAAATCCAACCCAAACGGAGGCGAATTGTACTGCTTGCTAAGTCAATTGAAAGTAAAGGCTATGTGACCATTTCTGCCTTAGAACAAGTTTTAATTGTCTTGGAAGAGTGATTTGGCCAGGATTCGTTAATCAAACAAAAGTAAACTCAGGCACAGATCTCCATCACATCACCCCCATACTACCCAACGTAACTGTCTACGCCAATAACACTTATCACTTAACGTTAGTCCCACACCATAGTCTATCGAACCTATCACGTACAGAGCACATCAGCCGATCTATGCATGCCAGGCAAAAACCGTGACCTAAATTTTCACCGTGCCGAGTGCGCACAGGGGGTCAAGGTCAGGGCACGTGCGCAATGTTGCCTGCGTCATTGCAACAGCTGTTAACGTGTCGGAGCACGCACATTCTTGTCCGTGGTGGTGGTGGTGGTGATGATGATGATGGTGGTGCACCCACCTCGCTATAAAGAGAGAGGGGCGGAATGCCGTAGGTGGTGTGTTTGATCGGTTTTACGTGTAGTTGACACGCAGTTTACCCAGCGGCCTACACACTGTCACGACCCGTCCCATCGCCCCCCCCCCCTCTCCCCCTCTGTATATCCTCCCCCCCCCCCCCCCTCTACTTTCCTGTGCTACCCACTCATCTTTCCCATTAACCTATCGCTTATCCCCCCCACATCGCCCCCCCCCCCCCCCCCCCACACCCTCACTCCCTCCTTTGAACCTTTCTCTCCAACTGATCAGCTGTCTCCCAACCCTCTCTCTCTCTCTCTCTCTTCTCTCTCTCTCTCTCTCTCTCTGTTAAAATCACACATTCATTCTCTCATTCACACCTGTGTGTGTGTGTGTGTGTGTGTGTGTGTGTGTGTGTGTGTGTGTGTGTGTGTGCGTGCGTGTGTGTGTGTGTGTGTGTGTGTGTGTGTGTGTGTGTGTGTGTGTGTGTGTGTGATTCATACGTTTATTCGTGTGTGTGTGTGTGTGTGTTGTGTGTGTGTGTGTGTGTGTTGTGTGTGTGTGTGTGCGTGCGTGCGTGTGAGTGTGTGTGTGTGTGTGTGTGTGTGTGTGTGTGTGTGTGTGTGTGTGTGTGTGTGTGATTCATACGTTTATTCGTGTGTGTGTGTGTGTATGTGTGTGTGTGTGTGTGTGTGTGTGTGTGTGTGTGTGTGTGTGTGTGTGTGTGATTCAAACGTATATTCGTGTGTGTGTGTGCGTGCGTGCGTGTGTGTGTGTGTGTGTGTGTGTGTGTGTGTGTGTGTGTGTGTGTGTGTGTGTGTGTGTGTGTTTCTCTTTATTGATTCTTCGACTTACTTTGTTTCAATGTTACTTGTTAACAACGTGTGTGTTCGTTCATTTTCCACCATTTCATTCCTTTTATTTCAGATTCTGCATGTGTGTGTGTGTGTGTGTGTGTGTGTGTGGCGCGCGCGCGCGCGCGCGCGCGTGCGTGCGTGCGTGCGTGTGAGTGTGTGTATGTGTGTGTGTGTGTGTGTGTACGTGCGTGCGTGTGTGTATGTGTGTGTGTGTGTGTGTGTGTGTGTGTGTGTGTGTGTGTGTGTGTGTGTGTGTGTGTACGGCGCGCGTGCGCAACCTGGTATAGTAGTGGAAGATTATATTTGTTTATTTCTTAAAAACATAACATCGCTTGTCGGGCATAACCCCTAACAATTCATCTGTCCCCCAAAAAAGGAAACTTGTAAACCAATCAGAACCGCAGTCATGCCTTCTTAAGTTTATCAAATGAAGGACTTGTCCAGGATTTTAAATGTGATACCGCTGGTTTATTCTGCTTACAAAGTGATGCCCTTGACTTTTCAGATGTGCTGAGTAATGCTTTTGACTTTTCAGATATGCTGAGCTGTGCTCTTGACTTTTCAGATGTGTTGAGTGGCACCCTTGACTTTTCAGATGTGACGAGGGGTGACCTTGACTTTCCAGATGTGATGAAGGGTGACCTTGACTTTTCAGATGTGATATGGGGTGACCTTGACTTTTCAGATGTAATGAGGGGTGACCTTGACTTTTCAGATGTGATAAGGGGTGACCTTGACTTTGTGATGAGTGGTGCCTTTGACTTTACAGATGTGACGAGGGGTGACCTGATTTTTTAGATGTGACAAGTGGGTGACCTTGACTTTTCAGATGTGATAAAGGGTGACCTTGATTTTTCAGATGTGATATGGGGTGACCTTGACTTTTCAGATGTGATATGGGTGACCTTGACTTCTCAGATGTGAGAAGGGGCGACCTTGACTTTTCACACACGCTGAGTGGTACTCTTGACTTTCCAGATGTGATGAGTGGACTTTTAATTTGTCAGATGTTGTAGTGGTGTCTTTGACTCGTCAGATGTGATGAGTGGTGTCTTTGACTTGTCAGATGTGATGAGTGGTGTCTTAGACTCGTCAGATGTGATGAGTGGTGTCTTTGACTTGTCAGATGTGATGAGTGGTTTTTTGACTTGTCAGATATGATGAGTGGTGTTTTTGACTTGTCAGATTGATGAGTGGTGTCTCTGACTTGTCAGATGTGATGAGTGGTGTTTTTGACTTGTCAGATGACGTGAGTGGTGTCTTTGACTTGTCAGATGACGTGAGTGGTGTCTTTGACTTGTCAGATGACGTGAGTGGTGTCTTTGACTCGTCAGATGAGGTGAGTGGTGTCTTTGACTTGTCAGATGTGATGAGTGGTTTTTTGACTTGTCAGATGTGATGAGTGGTGTTTTTGACTTGTCAGATTGATGAGTGGTGTCTTTGACATGTCAGATGTGATGAGTGGTGTTTTTGACTTGTCAGATGACGTGATTGGTGTCTTTGACTTGCCAGATGACGTGAGTGGTGTCTTTCACTTGTCAGATGACTTGAGTGGTGTCTTTGATTTGTCAGATGAGGTGAGTGGTGTCTTTGACTTGTCAGATGAGGTGAGTGGTGTCTTTGACTCGTCAGATGACGTGACTGGTGTCTTTGACTCGTCAGATGACGTGAGTAGTGTCTTTGACTTGTCAGATGACGTGAGTAGTGTCTTTGACTCGTCAGATGACGTGAGTGGTGTCTTTGACTCGTCAGATGACGTGAGTGGTGTCTTTGACTTGTCAGATGTAATGAGTGGTGTCTTTGACAGGTCATATGTGATGAGTGGTGTCCTTGACTGGTCAGGTGTAAAGAGTGGTGTCAGTGATTTGTGGTGTGTGGTGTCACTAACTTGTCAGATGTAATGAGGGGTGTCTTTGTTGTGTCAGATGTGGTGAGGGGTGTCTTTGACTGGTTAGATGTCATGAGGGGTGTCTTTGACCGGTCAGATGTGATGAGTGATGTCCTTGACCGGTCAGATGTGATGAGTGATGTCCTTGACCGGTCAGATGTAATGAGTGATGTCCTTGACCGGTCAGATGTAATGAGTGGTGTCACTGACTTGTCAGATGTCACGAGGGGTGTCTTTGTCGTGTCAGATGTCATGAGAAATATCGTTGACATGTCAGATGTGATGAGTAGTGTCCTTGACTTGTCACATGTTGTGATGGATGTCCTCGACCTGTCGGCTGAGATGAGTTGTGTGATGTGGCTAGGCATCTCCTGGACTTGTCATCTGTCATGATTGGTGCTAGGCTATTGTCTCGTCAGATGTCCTGTTTGGGTCTGTGGGGACTTACCAACCGTGGTAAGTAAAACAAACAAAAATAAAGTAAATGGAATGGCAACATTTCAATGATAATGATAGTAATAATAATAATGATGATGATGATGATATGATGATGATGATGATGATGATGATTATAACAACAGCAACAACATAGCATTCATTATGCACCTTGCCAAAGGCTGACA
>CM065733.1:63277316-63282316 GCA_033310375.1 Conus canariensis | reverse complement strand
ACCTGGAAGACCGAAAGAGTGTTATCTTAAGTGTCTGTTCTCATAGAGGAAATCCTGAAAACCTTGCGTATCAGCATAAGAGCGCATCTAGAGAGAGAGAGAGAGAGAGAGAGAGAGAGAGGGAGGGAGGGAGAGAGAGAGAGAGGTCAAATGTTTTATTCATAAAGGCCAAGGCTCCTTAGAATGGGGAAATACATTATAAATCATATCGCAAACTGATCTTGGTATTTTTTTATGAATGTTTCATACATATTTCGATTCTTGAATGCTTTATATAAAGGAATAGCTCACTGTTTAATCGTGTTTTCATTTCATGATGACATCAACAAGGTTAATTTGAAAAGGCACTAATTATTGAAACACTTTCGTGGGGTGAATTTCTCTCTCTCAAAGTTCATTTAAAACTAGACAAGCCAATGCAAAATGAACTTCATTCTCTTTTGCATTTCGACACAATGGAGAGAGAGAGAGAGAGAGAGAGAGAGAGAGAGAGAGAGAGAGAGAGAGAGAGAGAGAGAGAGAGAGAGAGAGAGAGACGGACGAACGAACGAACGAACGAACGAACGAAATTTATTGCTTTTAGGCTGTACAGCCTAGCAAGTCTGCGCGATGTGCATTTACAAAACGCGACACGATTTCATTGACATGGAAACCATAGCAATGTTGTTGTTTTTTTTCACATTAGATGACAAAGTCGTGAATAACAAAATGTCCCTGATATGTGTGCACAATCCGTTCACAGGAGGACAGTCACCCAAGGTAGAATTGGACGAGGCCGCAGAGAGCGTGCAACCGCCGTTGAGCACGTGCTTGAATCTCTGCGTGTTGTGTGTTGCTGGCACGTCTTCCTTTCCGCAGGTGGTGCACTTTACACGTTCTTCCGATGACATGTTCCTGTGTTCCTGCTTGATGTACCAGAACACACAGCCGTCTTCCAAACTCGGATCGCTGGAATATTCTAAAATAATGTCATCCGATTCACAGAGCAACACACCCACCTCATCTGACTTTTGAAGCACAATCTTCCTGAATGCTGTGTTTCTGTTCTTATCTCGCAACCGCCTTTGTATCTGTCGATCAGTCAAAACATTTCGACACAATGGAGAGAGAGAGAGAGAGAGAGAGAGAGAGAGAGAGAGAGAGAGAGAGAGGATCTGACAGATATTGAGGTCCTGATGAAGAACCGGAGGACAAAGAGTCAATATTGTACACCACTCTTTTCTGAACAGGCAACCAGTGAAAAGAATGAAAAAGAGCAGACACGTGTTCTAGTTTGGACCTTTGTAATAAACACAAAGCTTGCGGTAGCATGGTTTTGAAATGTTTGCTTTTTTATTTTTAATTTCATTTTCACAAATACTTTTTAATGGGCAAACATGAAGAAAAACAATTCCACTGATAAACATTAAGAAAGTCATGAAAGGTTATAAACCACGTCACATCAAATCATGACATTTGGAGAATGCAAATTACACTGACAAATTTCAGCATCACATTGTTCTGATCAGGCCCCAAGGTCGTGGACAACACGTGAACGTTAAGGGGAAAAAAATATACATTCTATATACCAAGCATTAGCCCTCTAATGATTTACTACATAGGGCCTTTGTTGGGTAGTTTGCATCACTCATCTCCATTAAATACATATATTTCCCTATTTTATGTCTATCTGCCTTTTGGTTGACTCTGGGGAAAGGTTCAGTGACAGTGAGGAAAGACTCACTGACCACAGGGAAATGCTTACTGACCACAGGGAAAGACTCACTGACCACAGGGAAAGACTCACTGACCACAGGGAAAGACCCACTGACCACAGGGAAAGACTCACTGACCACAGGGAAAGACTCACTGACGACAGGGAAAGACCCACTGACGACAGGGAAAGGCTCACTGACCACAGGGAAAGGCTCACTGACCACAGGGAAAGACTCACTGACCACAGGGAAAGGCTCACTCACCACAGGGAAAGGCTCACTGACCACAAGGAAAGACTCACTGACCACAGGGAGAGGCTCACTGACCACAGGGAAAGACTCACTGACCGCAAGGAAAGGCTCACTGATCACAGGGAAAGGCGCACTGACCACAGGGAAAGGCTCACTGACCACGGGGAAAGGCTCACTGACCACAGGGAAAGACTCACTGACCACAGGCAAAGACTCATTGACCACAGGGAAAGACACTGACCATAGGGAAAGGCTCACTGACCACAGGGAAAGACCCACTGACCGCAGGGGAAGACTCACTGACGACAAGGAAAGACTCACTGACCACAGGGAGAGGCTCACTGACCACAGGGAGAGGCTCACTGACCACATGGAAAGGCTCACTGACCGCAGGGAAAGGCTCACTGACCACAGGGAAAGGCTCACTGACCACAGAGAAAAGCTCACTGACCACAGGGAAAGGCTCACTGACCACAAGTAAAACCTCAATGACCACAGGGAAAGACTCACTGACCACAGGGAAAGACTCACTGACCACAGGGAAAGGCTCACTGACCGCAGGGAAAGACTCATTGACCACAGGGAAAGACTCACTGACAACAGGGAAAGGCTCACTGACCACAGGGAAAGGCCCACTGACCACAGGGAAAGACTCACTGACCACAGGGAAAGGCTCACTGACCACAGGGAAAGACTCACTGACCACAGGGAAAGGCTCACTGACCACAGGGAGAGGCTCACTGACCGCAGGGAAAGGCTCACTGACCGTAGAGAAAGGCTCACTGACCACAGGGAGAGGCTCACTGACCACAGACCACAGGGAAAGGCTCACTGACCACAGGGAAAGGCTCACTGACCGCAGGGAAAGACTCACTGACCACAGGGAAAACTCACTGACCACAGGGAGAGGCTCACTGACCGCAGGGAAGGCTCACTGACCGTAGGGAAAGGCTCACTGACCACAGGGAGAGGCTCACTGACCACATGGAAAGGCTCACTGACCATAAGGAAAGGCTCACTGACCACAGGGAAAGGCTCACTGACCACAGGGAAAGGCCCACTGACCACAGGGAAAGGCTCATTGACCACAGGGAAAGACTCACTGACCACAGGGAAAGGCCCACTGACCACAGGGAAAGGCTCACTGACCGCAGGAAAAGGCTCACTGACCACAGGGAAAGACTCACTGACCACAGGGAAAGACTCACTGACCGCAGGGAGAGGCTCACTGACCACAGGGGGAGGCTCACTGACCACATGGAAAGGCTCACTGACCACAGGGAGAGGCTCACTGACCACAGGGAAAGGCTTACTGACCACAGGGAAAGACTCACTGACCGCAGGGGAAGACTCACTGACCACAGGGAGAGACTCACTGACCACATGGAAAGGCTCACTGACCACAGGGAGAGGCTCACTGACCACAGGGAAAGGCTCACTGACCACAAGGAAAGGCTCACTGACCACAGGGAAAGGCTCACTGACCACAGGGAAAGGCCCACTGACCACAGGGAAAGGCCTACTGACCACAGGGAAAGGCTCACTGACCACAGGGAAAGGCTCACTGACCGCAGGGAAAGACCCAGTGACCGCAGGGAAAGGCCCACAGACCACAGGGAAAGGCCCACTGACCACAGGGAAAGGCTCACTGACCACAGGGAAAGGCCCACTGACCACAGGGAAAGGCTCACTGACCACAGGGAAAGGCTCACTGACCGCAGGGAAAGTCCTGTTGACAACGGGAAAGACTGTAACCTGGAATTCTCTTCAGAGAGCATGTAAGACCTCAAGGCAAAAGCTTGGCCGTGCCTGGAGTCGTACTGTCTTCACCTGTCAGCGGAACAGCGGGTAAGGTTGCGGGATGCGCGCGGCAGTTGCTTGACGGTGGCGTTTTTTTTTTTTTTGTTTGTTTGTTTTTTGTTTTTGTTTTTGTTTTTTGTTTTTGTTTTTTTTTTGTTTGTTTTTATTTTGTTTGTTTTTTTGGTTGTTTTTTTTTTTTTGCTGGTGGGCTCTGCAGTCATGAAATATGGGATCGTACACCCAGGGGAACGCTCCCGTGGAGGTTCTGTCGTGTCAAATCCAGTGGCCATTACACAATGGTATCTGCCAGGGAACAATTATGTCCCTTGACATCTTAATGGAATGTCCTGTGCGTGCCTGCACCCTATGTGAACACAGCGCAGCCTTCCAAGGGTGGTGCAGGATTGCTCCCAGCTGGTGTGTTCGGCAGTTGAGGACAGTACTTCTCTGGGTCCCACCTGCACCTTTGGGTGTATTTTTTCTTTCTTCATAACTCATCTCCTTTAAGGACATATATTTCCCCATTTTTTATTCATCGTCCAGCTCCTTCAAAAACATGTTTAGGTTAGGTTTTGTTTTGTTCATCCTACATTTAGAAATAAGATATTTTCCCGTTAGAATTATCAGATTTAGCATATTATCGGTTTTCGGTTGTTGTTTTTTTTTGTTGTTTTGTTGTTGTTGTTTTGTTTTTGTTTTTTGTTTTGTCGCTGCAGAAATGTTTGCTATTTGTCCAGAAGTAATTTTGGACAGCCAGAGAGTAGTGAATTGTAGTAATCAAGCCTGGAGAAAACAAAGGTATGGATTAGAGCGTTGACCACCTTGTTGTTGACGCCTGTTTAGCGAAGTCCGCCCATTTACCTGCGTGTACCCCCTTTGCCCACGGGCAAATCACCCCTTCCACTCTTCCCTTTCTGTGCACATTCATACTCTTATAAACACACACACACACACACACACACACACACACACACACACACACACACACACACACACACACACACATTTTACCCCCTCCCCCTCCTCCCCCCTGTCCGCCCATCCCCGATCCCCCATCCCTCCCATTCCACTTCCTCTCCTTTTTTTCTTTTTTTGTTTTTTTGGTGTTTTTTTTTTTTGTTTTTGTTTTTTTTAAACAACAACTCCCCCTCCACTCATACAGTGGCCTCTTGAGTTTGATTTTGGGCTCAGCCCCCTTTCACTTGTCGTCCCAAGTTTGCCCGCTCCTGGATTTGTGTCTGCTGTTTGCTGTCT
>CM065733.1:63269816-63272316 GCA_033310375.1 Conus canariensis | reverse complement strand
GTGTCACAGAACAATGATGACTAAAACCCGTCAAAGTATCTGTCACAACAACCCTAGGACCTAGGTAGTGTCACAGAACAATGATGACTAAACCCGTCAAAGTATCTGTCACAACAACCCTAGGACCCAGGTAGTATCACTGAACAATGATGACTAAACCCGTCAAAGTATCTGTCACAACAACCCTAGGACCTAGGTAGTATCACTGAACAATGATGACTAAAACCCGTCAAAGCATCTGTCACAACAACCCTAGGACCTAGGTAGTGTCACAGAACAATGATGACTAAAACCCTCAAAGTATCTATCACAACAACCCTAGGACCTAGGTAGTGTCACAGAATAATGATGACTAAAACCCGTCAAAGTATCTGTCACAACAACCCTAGGACCTAGGTAGTGTCACAGAACAATGATGACTAAAACCCGTCAGAGTATCTGTCACTACAACCCTAGGACCTAGGTAGTGTCACAGAACAATGATGACTAAATCCCGTCAGAGTATCTGTCACAACAACCCTAGGACCTAGGTAGTGTCACAGAACAATGATGACTAAAAACAGGAACAAAACAAAAGCTCTTAATACATTAAACACAATCCTAAAGGAAACTGCGTATCAATATCACCAGTGGCATAATGTCAGATGTGTCGAAAATACTTTCGAACAAACAACGACGGGAACAAAAACTTTTGTCAAAACAAAGGTTATAACAATGAAAATACGAAAAAAAAAACTGGAGAGGGTCGTCCTAACTTCATACATTTAAATCAGGTGGTAGAGAGTAGGCGGCCCAAACAGAAAGCGTTGATTACACACACACACACACACACACACACACACACACACACACACACACACACACACACACTCGCGCGATGAAAACAGGAAGCGTTTATCACACACACACACACACACACACACACACACACACACACACACACACACACACGATGAAAACAGGAAACGTTTATCACACACACACACACACACACACACACACACACACACACACACACACACACACACTGACATTTAAAGAAAAAAAAAAGACCGGAAGAAGGCGGTCGGTGCACATTCCCGTCTGTCATTTATTCTTCCGTCCACCAATCAGAAAGACGCCGGCCGGAAGTAAGCTTCATCCGCGCGATGTGGGGGAGCTTGACAACAACCAAAAAAGAAAAGAAAAGAAAAAAAAGGGAAAAAAAGCCTCTCTGTAACAGGGGACACAACAAACACTCCCCTGCTGTAATTGCTTACTACTAGCCGATCAAAGTCTCGAAAGCAGTTCGGAGTTGGACCTGTTCAATCCACCCACCTTACCCACTCAAAGCCGATTTCGACATTCGCCTAGGTTATGTATGTGGAGATGGCCCGTTCCTTGTCATCGCCATGCTTTTGTGTCTCTGCTCTCTTAGCCGTTTGTGCCTGCAGAACGCCCACCCACCTTTCGCTTGCTTGCTCTGTCGCTCTTCCCATTTTTCGCCTTACTTAGAAACCGGTTGCTATTGTTGGAGGGTGGTGCGTGTTTCGGTGGACGCCATTTGAGTCTTTGGTGGAGGGGATGGGGGAAGGGGTGAAAAGCGTGCTCTCTCTCTCTCTCTCTCTCTCTCTCTCTCTCTCTCTCTCTCTCTCTCCTCTCCTCCTCCTCCTCCTCCTCCTCCTCCTCGCCCTCCTCCTCCTCCATTCTTCGTCTCTTCCTCCTCCTCTTCCTCCTCCTCCCTCCTCCTCCTCCTCCTCCTCCTCTTCCTCTCCTTCTTCCTCTTCATCCATTTTCTTCTCTTCCTTCTTCATCTTCTTCATAGAGTTCGTGGCTGAAACGGTGAGACCGTTTTCTTTTCCTTTTTATTTTTCTTCTTTTTTTTTCTAACTAATGTAAGAGGGGCATCTGCTTCTTCAACTCTTGTTACAGCAGCCATGCCAGTTGGTCATCAATGGTTTCAAGAATACACTTCCTTTTTCCAGGCATGATGCTTTAAACTGTCCCTGAGTCCCATATTCCCCCACCGCCTAATCTTCCTTTACATAGAAAAAGACAGGATGGTGAGATAATGTTGCTTATAGCCTATCCGACCGCAAAGGGCCATATCAGGGCTGTCTCCGCGTTGAAGTCAACTCACAAGTCAAATCAAACTCACTCACACAACCTTTAAAGTATACCTTCTAAAAACACACCGGAATTTTTTTTTTAATCTTTCTTCTGTTTAATTTTAGGTCATATGAAAAATGTTTATCTCTTACGGAGATTCAAAGATCTCTCTCTCTCTCTCTCTCTCTCTCTCTCTCTCTCTCTCTCTCTCTCTCTCTCTCAAATTCAAAGATCGCTCTCTCGCTTCTTCTCTCTCTTCTCTCTCCTCTCTCTCTCTCCTCTCTATCACACACACACACACACACACACACACACACACACACATACACACTTTTGTGTGTGTGTGTGTTGTGTGTGTGTGTGTGTGTGTGTGTGTGTGTGTGTGTGTGTGTGTGTGTGTGTGTGTGACACC
>CM065733.1:63257316-63259816 GCA_033310375.1 Conus canariensis | reverse complement strand
TTCTCGTATTGTAGTTCAAATTCTAGAGGTGTAACAATACTTTTTAATAACACGTTTGAATTTAAAATAAAAAGGTACATAAAGACAAAGATTGAAATTTTCTATTTGTGTACTTTCGATGCATGGAACACGACCTACTTTTTGTCGATTGATATGGGCCAAATAGAGATTGTCCTGATTTTCTATTTCTCTCTAAAGAGCATTATACAAACTTTCAAAACTAATCATGTCGGAATGGTTGGGGATTGGAATTTGGTTTTGGATCCTTCCTTGGACTATGATATTTACAGTCATAATAATAACCGTAAGGCCCAAGACATGGTATACAATATGACTGACGACTTGCAACTTGCAGACATCTGTAGAGAGTGTACTACCCGGATTGTAGATGATACACATGGCGAAAAACAAATCCCCTAAAGCAAATCAGATTAGATTTTTTTTTCCTAATCTCAGAATATCTGATTTTTGCTGTTGAAGAATCCGATATCCTTTAGGGATATCGATCAGACCATTCAATGATCAGTTTAAAGCTACGGTTTGGGTGGGAAATTTTTCACAAAACGTATTGGAAATTCAACAATTCATTGCTTAGGGATCATCATTTTATAAATGAGGTACTGTCAAGGGAGTGAAACCTCTCACAAAAGGCCTTAAGCGCTTAGAGGCAAGGAATGTTCTACGTGGTAGAGAAATAGGTAATAGACCCATTAGCAGTATGCCTTACCCACCGCACACGGTCAAACTGTGTCAAGGAGGACGAAGTGGTCAGGTGACAGATGGCACCTAAGGTAGTAAGGACCATCCCGAGTTCGAACCTTCCCGATAGCGAAAGGGAGGGGAATGTAACCACTAGGTCCTCGGAGCATCGAGTAGGCGCTAAATACTCAGTCAGCTGAGGTCGCTTCGTAAACAGTCCTTGAAGAGCAGGAGTCTTGGGCTCGTTCAGATTGTATTGCCGTGGGGCGCTGTGTTGGTGCTATTGTCAGGCTGGTTGAATGCACGTGGACGTTGTTGTCGTAGCTTTTCTCCAGGATAATTACTGTGTTAAGTGACCCCCGAAGTCGGCGGGAAATTTCGATGTCCATCTGGTGCCAAGTGGTTGTTTGCTAATCAATTAGGTAGGGATGTGTGTAAATGCTGACGTGTGGAAGAATGTAGCAAAAGGGGAATTCAGGATACTTGTGAACAAGGTAGTGGAGAAGCAGCATGGACAAAGGCATGGCCCAAAAGGAAATCTTTTGTGTCCATCCCTATATAAACTGAGAGGAGAACAGCACCACGAGAGAGAGAAGGACAGAGGAGAGAGAGGAGAGGAGAGTGAGCAGGACAGAGTAGGGTTGAGAGAAACGTGGTCTGGGAGACAGAAGTGACAGCAAGGTCTTAGGTTAAAAGACAAGCTGGAAGAGAAAAGATTTAGTTTGAAGCCCAGAGGTGGGTGAAGAGAGACAAACTGAGTTTGAACCCAGAGGTGGGTGAAAGAGACGAAGAAGAAGATTTCTGCATCGAGTTCCCAGAGACGACCACGAAGACCCAGTCCTGAAACCTGGAACCAGTCAACCAAGGGTGTCACCATCGTCCAGTGCTGAAGAAAACTTGAAGAGACTTGTTCAAGAACTGTGGTGTGGTGTGAAAGCGTGGTTGTGTGTGTGGCAAACCTGGCCAGGTAAGAAGCCATTTTATTATAACCCGGGATTAGGAAGTATTGATCTTTTATGTTTTGATTATTCCATTTTGTGTAATTGATTCTTCATGTTTGATTATAGTAGCATAGAAATTGTATTTCTTGTTCTCAGTCGTGTTAGGAGAGAACCGAATGCGTGACATCCCATTCCCAGAGAGAGGTGAATGTTTGGTGGGTGCATGAGTGTGCATATGCGTGTATGAGTGCAAAGATAACCTTGGTGTGTTAAGCCTGACTAATAATACATCAACTTAGTGCACTTAAGCAATACCATCACGTTTTCCCCCATCCTGGACAGGTACATGAAGTTACTGATGATGTTATTGAAGAGTACGCTGCCGGTCATCATGACAAAACACGGTTAAAGGATATCCTTAAGTCTAATACAGAGCTTGAGATCTCTCACAACGTATTCTTGGACTTTTTGTTAATGAAAATCAGAAGGAAAACCATTGCTTATGCAACGATGAAAAAGAAGGAAAGACAAGAAGAGGAAGTCAAAACAGAAAATCAAATACAGCGACTAGAAGTGAAACAGGACAAAACAAACAACGATGTCCAAACATTAAAAGAACTTGGCCCGAAATTAACGGAGTTAAGAAGATCAAAACGGAAGGAGTTTGACTTAGGTCCAAAGCTAGACGGCTTTCAGACGGAGAAAAAGTAAACAAATATTTTTGTAATTTAGAAAAGAGAAACTAAGTTAGCAAGCACATCTTGCAATTGGTCGTAAACGGTACGACAGTACGTGAACCACTGGAAATCTTAGCAGAAGTAAAATGTTGTTTTTTTTTAAAGAAAACTTATACCAGGAAA
>CM065733.1:63249816-63252316 GCA_033310375.1 Conus canariensis | reverse complement strand
CTTTCAGAGCTTTATTATGTCATGCTTACACCTTGATGTTATGCGTGTGACTTCACCGTGTGATGTTTAGGCTGTGTTGACACCTGCATCATATCATGTTTGCAGTGTAATCACACGTCATCATGTTTGCAGTTCGGAGTGAGCCAGTCTTTGCCTATCACGAAGTTAACATCACAACAAAAACGAGCTATGTTGAACAATTCAGTTGTTGGGGGAAAACAGGTGCAGGCTAACAATTCCTCCGTCATTTCATTAACGACAGGGCAAAGATTTGAAGGGAGATAAATAGCAGTGACGGGGGAGGGGGAGGGGGGCGGTGGGGGATAAAGAGAATGAGAATGAAAAGTCAGGGAAATGTAAATGTAAAATCCTTCACTAGTTGTCCTATGGAGACCATCGTAACCCATCCTGAAGGCTCATACTGCCTGCTCCGTGGCCTTTCGTCCGCTGGATCGGACTGATCAGGGAGGCACGGCTGATTGTGTCTGTGCTCCTTTGGCATCAGATAGAGATATGTCTGCATGTCCGTCTGTTGTTCAGTCTGTGGGTCTGTATCTCTGTGTCTCCATGTCGTCATGTGTTGATATCCATATCGTCCTAAACTCATGTCAGAGGGTCATAGGTCTGGATCCCCACGTTTGTATGGTCTGCGTGTTTATCTATCCATGTTTAGGTCATCACAATGTCTGTATATCGGCATACGTCTGTCTGCAGAGACAATGGCGCTGCGCCGTGGATCAGTCAGTTGTGGAGTTGCAGCACCTGCTATGGCTGAAGAGCCCAATCCTTAAGCGGCAGACTCTGTTGCAGTTGCTGCTGGTGAAGTCTCGGTCATGAATGTCTGTGGGTGCCAACGCCAGTTCTTTGCAGTCTGCGGCGCCTCCGTTCTTCTGGGCCTCTCTCCTCTGCTCTGCTCTGCTTGCTCCATGCCGACCTTGATGGTGGACCGCCAGCTGACCCGGTCTGAAGCTGCTGACTGCGGGTCTGCTGGGTTGAGGCTCAACGCGACAATGTCTGTATATCAATGGCTAGACCTGTAGGTCTCTGTTCATGGCTCGACAATGTCTGTATATCAATGGCTAGACCTGTAGGTCTCTGTTCATGGCTCCACTCTGTATCTTCATGGAGACACAGAGATACAGACCCGCAGACCGAAAGTGTACACGTGTTTGGGTGGGTGTTTTAGGGAGGGGCGTTTTCTGGCTGAGGATTGCTAAAGTGGAAGTGTGTTACGTTTCTTTGATGTTATTTCCATTTTCTGTATTTTCAAACTTTTTGTGTGTGTGTTCAATCTCTTGTTTGTTGTTTGGTTCTTTCTCTTTTTTTTTTTTTTTTTTTTTTTTTGTCATTTGTTCATTTTTCAGTTTGCCAATTGTTTTGTTGTTGTTGTTCCCATCTTGGGTGAGGCCTGGATGTAAAAAAGCATGAACTTGCTTATCTATTACCCTTGATAATAAAGAATGTCTTGTTTTGTCTTGTCTTGTCTTGTCTACCTAGTAATGACTGGTACTTACGTAGCTCGCCTTCCGTATGGATCTATGCGCTTCCTAATACACATGTTCTCTCTGTCTCTCTATCTCTTTGTCTGTCTGTCTGTCTCTCTGTCTGTCTGTCTGTCTTGTCTGTCTCTCTCTCTCTCTCTCTCTCTCTCACGCACGCACGCACGCACGCACGCACGCACGCACGCACGCACGCACACACACACACATATATATATCTATATATATATATATATATATTTACAGCCCACATTCATAATCATACAAATGAACACAGGAACTAACTACAGAACATTAATAAGGAAGATTCTGGGTTTGAAAGTTCTGTTTGAAAAGATCAGATTTAACTTTTCAGTTGAAGTTACATGTCTAACATTGGCAGGACGGGTATTCGACAGCTGTGCACCATAGACAGAGAAGGAACAAGAGCCTTGAGATTTATGTTTGAAGCGATTTTGCCAGAGAAGTCCTAAGTTAGAACAAGATGTCTATACTTTCACATGTGTGTGTGTATGTGCGTGCGTGCGTGCGTGCGTGCGTGCGTTGTTCTTTGATTTAACGTCTGTTCACCCAAAGGTGATATTAGACAAATTAAATAAATATCAAATAAAATAATAGTAGAGTAAAATAAAATAAATTAAATGAATGAAATAAATTGATTAAAATAAAATAATAGATAGATAAACTAAATAGGATAGAATAATAAAGAAATGTGGGGGGGGGGGGGGGAGGGTAGGTATGTGTCACTGGATGGGTTTGTATTTTTTGTGGTGATGGTGTATAGTGTCCTTTAGTAATAGTGGAATAATCTGTCCTTCACCCTTTCTTTCTGTCCTTCACGTATTAATCTATTCTATTAGTACATTGACAGGTCTGATACATCATAAAGTGTCTATAGATTTGGACTGCAAATCAATTCAAGTTATGCGGTCCAGCATATCATAGATCTTCCAACAAACTGGCCCAAACGTAAAGTGTTATTATGTGTCGATTCGAAATCT
>CM065733.1:63248399-63249716 GCA_033310375.1 Conus canariensis | reverse complement strand
TGTTGTGGGTGCCAACGCCTGTTTTTGCAGGTCTGCGGCGCCTCGTTCTTCTGGCCTCGTCTCCTCTGCTATGTCTGTTGCCCATGCCGACCTTGATGGTGGACCGCCCAGCTGACCCGTCCTGAAGCTGCTGCTGGGGTCTGCTGGTTGAGGTGAACGCGACAATGTCTGTTATCAATGGCTAGACCTGTGGTCTCTGTTCATGGCTCGACAATGTCTGTATATCAATGGCTAGACCTGTAGGTCTCTGTTCATGGCTCGACAATTCTGTATATCAATGGCTAGACCTGTAGGTCTCTGTTCATGGCTCCACTCTGTATCTTCATGGAGACACAGAGATACAGACCCGCAGACCGAAAGTGTACACGTGTTTGGGTGGGTGTTTTAGGGAGGGGCGTTTTCTGGCTGAGGATTGCTAAAGTGGAAGTGTGTTACGTTTCTTTGATGTTATTTCCATTTTCTGTATTTTCAAACTTTTTGTGTGTGTTCAATCTCTTGTTTGTTGTTTGGTTCTTTCTCTTTTTTTTTTTTTTTTTTTTTTTTGTCATTTGTTCATTTTTCAGTTTGCCAATTGTTTTGTTGTTGTTGTTTCCCATCTTGGGTGAGGCCTGGATGTAAAAAAGCATGAACTTGCTTATCTATTACCCTTGATAATAAAGAATGTCTTGTTTTGTCTTGTCTTGTCTTGTCTACCTAGTAATGACTGGTATCTACGTAGCTCGCCTTCCGTATGGATCTATGCGCTTCCTAATACACATGTTCTCTCTGTCTCTCTATCTCTTTGTCTGTCTGTCTGTCTCTCTGTCTGTCTGTCTGTCTGTCTGTCTCTGTCTCTCTCTCTCTCTCTCTCCTCTCTTCTCTCTCTCTCACACGCACGCACGCACGCACGCACGCACGCACACACACACACACACATATATATATATATATATATATATATATATATTTACAGCCCACATTCAAAAATCATACAAATGAACACAGGAACTAACTACAGAACATTAATAAGGAAGATTCTGGGTTTGAAAGTTCTGTTTGAAAAGATCAGATTTAACTTTTCAGTTGAAGTTACATGTCTAACATTGGCAGGACGGGTATTCGACAGCTGTGCACCATAGACAGAGAAGGAACAAGAGCCTTGAGATTTATGTTTGAAGCGATTTTGCCAGAGAAGTCCTAAGTTAGAACAAGATGTCTATACTTTCACATGTGTGTGTGTATGTGCGTGCGTGCGTGCGTGCGTGCGTGCGTTGTTCTTTGATTTAACGTCTGTTCACCCAAAGGTGATATTAGACAAATTAAATAAATATCAAATAA
>CM065733.1:63213399-63243399 GCA_033310375.1 Conus canariensis | reverse complement strand
AGAGACAGATAGAGACGAACAAGGAGGGTACAGAAATGCGAATATCACGATCCGTAACAGTGGTAAGAATCTCTTGTACTCAATCGTCGTGATGCAGTTTTCATTTTGTATTTATATTACCTTATTTCATTTTATTTTCTTCACTTTCTTGTCGTCAGATAAAGACAATGTCACCACGATGTAATTAATGTGTTTGTTTTGTTTTGTGTTTTTGTTTTGTTTTGTTTTTTTTTTTTGTTGTTGTTTTTTGTTTGTTTGTTTGTTGTTTTTTTTTGGGGGGGGGGTGTTTGTTTGTTTGTTTGTTTGTTGTTGTTGTTGTTGTTTTTCTTTTTTTTTTCTTTTTTTTTTCTTTTTTTTTTTTTTTTTTTTGGGGGGGGGGGGGGGGGGGATGGGGCAAAATAATGACAAGCGTCAGATTTGAAAGCAAATTGAATCGGAAATAACACAGATCAACGAACGATGATTGAAAAACACGAGTAAAAAATGAATCGACACTCGTACACGCAACTGCAACCGGAAACGGAAGAACATGGCTTCCATCTTTCTCTCTCTCTCTCTCTCTCTCTCTCTCTCTCTCTCTTCTCTCTCTCTCTCTCTCTCTCAAGCTTCTTTGGGGGGGGGGGGGTATCTCAAACGGTCTAGACGGGGCTAGATTTCAACATGTGAAGTGAATCTGTAAGTTTCTCCTGCGACATTAAGCTATGAAGAAAAAAGTCAAACTTCTGACGACGGATCGCTAAAGTATAACAGGTCCACGCCAGACCAAAATGGCGGCACACAGTATCGGACGGATGATTGATGGTGGATCTATTGTTCAAGGATGATAAATGATGGATCTATAGTTCAACAGGGAAAGAGCAACGGACCCTGAGCAATGACAGTCGTTGGAATGGCCATGAGCTCACTGACACGAGAGGAACCAAATCATTTTGGCGAAGTGTTAAAAAAAAGAAAAAGCACGACACATAAGTTTTGCTCTCAGTTTATTCCATTCGTACATTCCTTCAATCGCAATGTTTATTACCGCTTCACAGTTCTATATTCTTCACTCTTGCACTAAAAGGTGGTCTCCAAAACACAGTGCAAAATCAAACTAATAATTTAACTCACAAACTGATAGACAGACAGACAGATAGATAAGTAGGTAGACAGACAGACAGACAGATACATACATGCATATGTACATTGACACATAGATTCATACACAGATAGGGAGTTGTAAGTATTGGGTCAGTCAACATCATAAGCTCTTATGTCTAAAGCGTTCGTCTTTCTGCTTATTCACCCTCGGCAGAAGACATCGAAGACAACACACACACACACTCTCTCTCTCTCTCTCTCTCTCTCTTCTCAGTAGCTTCCCTTGCCTGGCTCCCGGCAAGACGTGGTTTCATCTGCTCTGATAAATTTCAGCCACTATCTTCTAGCATGCCTGTCGAAGGTCTCCCCTCTACCCTCGAAGTATCTCTCAACAATGCGCTACAAGAAATGACTTTGTCCTCATATAAGATTGAGGGCAGAGGAAAACAAACAATTTTCGTTCTTCGATTGAGTGCCACGAATACCGACCAGCCCCCTGTCGCGCAAACCGGCCACAGTGTGTCGTATCGACGAAAGTGCACCTCACAAGTGAACACGGACAGACGCCGAGCTGAAGTCTACAGAAAATGTCACCAGCAAAAGGCAAGTGAAGGGGCTTCCTCTCCATCCAATCTATTTTGGCCAGCACCACCAAGCTTGATTTACAACGTAGACAGAACTGACATCAGACACATTGTGGTGAAATGTTTGAACGTGACAATCCCCCTCCCTCCGTGCCCAGCCTACATGGTACAGACCTAGTGACACGTTAGAGCCTATCGACATGGGGCCGTGTGATAAAGACACTGTGACAGTCAGACACGATGGAGCCTTGTCGCTGGGCATAGAGTCTGTCGACTCATGTCAGTCAGACTGTGTGGAGGGGTTGGGTTATGATGGTTGTAATAATAACGAGACCCCAGCTAGTGCAGAGACTACGACACAACTTGAAACTGACGAAGTCGTGGCAGCTGAAAGTGCCAGTGATTCACTGTGTACAGACAACAGCAAAGACAGTTGTCAGGTGAATGAAACACAGAGGGATCTGTCTGACAACGTGACCATCAGGGACATCATGGAGTATCTTCAGGACATGGCAAGAAGCATGGACAGTTTTCACCCTGCTAATCGGCAAGACGTGGAAGTGACTGCCAGCAATAGCACGGCTGTCAACAACGGAAATCCTGGTGATCATGGATAAACTTGTTGCCAATCACATGGACAGTCACATCGGTGTCCAATGTTAGGTCACTGCTTCCGTGATCCAATCACGATGTTGCTGTCTGATTGGAATTGTGTGCATTTAGTCTTTGGTATTTACATTTTGTCCCCTACCCCCACCGCACCCTCTACGTGAGAATGGGCTTTGTAAGCCTTGCTCAATAAATCATATATTCATTCATTCTCTCTCTCTCACTCACACACACACCACACACACACACACACACACACACACACACACACACACACACAGGCGCGCGCGCGCGCACGCACGCACGCACGCACACACCCACACCCACACTGAGGAGAGCGCAGACCCCGCCGTACGTCCACCCTTTGATCCCAGTCTGGAAGACGGCTCCGCATCGACATGTAACTGGCCTCGTCCTTGGCCCACGCCCCATTTTGTCACCAAACCAAAACAAACCAAACCAAAACAAAACAAAACAAAACAAAATGAAATAAACCAAAACACAACAAAATAAACCAGTCTTTCAAAAGTTTAAGTAACAAATCCGCGAACATTAATTTTTATTTACTACTGTAATTACTTAACCTTGTAAGATTTGTTCAGATTTCCGCCTGCAGTCGCCTCACTCTGCAACTAAAACAAAACAAAACAAAACAAAGCAATGCAAACAAAGCAAAACAAAACACACTTCTTCTTCTTCTTCTTCGTACGCAGGCTGATACTCCTGCGGACACTCCCTGTATAGGCAAGTATTAAACCCATATGCCCAACAAAGGGAGTGGAGTTTTGTGTGTATGACCGTTTTTTATCCCGCCATTAAGGCAGCCATACTCTAACTTCGGGGAAGGTGCATGCTACGTGTAACGTGTCTTCCATACCAACGGCCAAACTGGCCTTCTCTTCCGAAAGTTGGTGATGGGATTTTACGTGTGTACAAGATGTTATGCGTGTGTTCACACACGGAACCTCGGTTTATAGTCTCATTCGAAGGTCTGTATGGGAAATGGAGTCAGAACCAATTTTAATTCCGCAGAAAAATCCCCCTGTACCGAAACGCCTCGGCGGAGATTCGAACCCGCAACCCTAGGATTACGAGTCCGGCGCTCCACCACTGAGCTATTCCGGCCCCCCACAAAACACACACAAAAAACCCACACAAAAACACAACACAATAAACCAAAACACACAAAAACACAACAAAACAAACAATAATACAACAAAACACCCCCTCCCCAAAAGCAAAGCAAGGCAAAACAAAGCACAAGAAACCAAAACAAAGCAAAGCAAAACGAAACAAAGCAACAACGACAAAACAAAAGAAATCAAAAACAAGACAAAACAAAGCAAAAGACAAAACGAAACGAAATCAAAGAAAACAAAACAACACAACACAAAAACAGACAAACAAACAAACCAAAACAAAACAAAGGTGGGGGGGGGGGGGGGGAGGGAATGTAAGAGAAATCGGGTTTGAGGGCGAGTGAGCTGTGGTGCTTCCTGCACTAAATGATTCTGATGTGGTACACCTGCACCGTTAAAAAGGACATAACAAATATGCGCTGTGAAATACGAAGGTTTCTAGTGTGGTACACCTGCACCGTTAAAACGACATAGCAAAGATGTGATGTGAAATACTGAGGATTGTAGCATGGTGCACCTGCACCGTTAAAATGACAGCAAAGATGTGTTGTTAAATACTGAGGATTGTAGCGTAGTGCATCTGCACCGTTAAAATGACATAGCAAAGATGTGCTTTGAAATACCGAGGATTGTAGCGTGGTACACCTGCACCCGTTAAAATGACACAGCAAAGATGTGCTATGAAATACCGAGGATTGTAGCGTGGTACACGTGCACCCGTTAAAATGACACAGCGACGTTGTGCTGTTAAATACTGAGGAGAGGGTGGTGGCTATGGTTGACGAATAAGAAGGCGACGGCGATGAAGATAAAATCAATAAACACGATGAAGACGACAACGTTGTTGACGACGACGACACCGCCACCGCCACGCCGCCGCCGCCGACGACGAAGAAGAAGGAGGCGGAGGAGGAGGAGGACGAGGACGAGGAGGAGGAGAAGAACGATAGGAAGATGTTGTTGTTGTTGCTGCTGTTGTTGCTGCCGCTGCTGCTGTTGTTGTTATTGTTGTTGTTGTTGTTGTTGATGATGATGTGATGATGATGATGATGATGATGATGATGATGATGATGATGATGATGATGTTAAAAAGAAGAAGTTGTCGTTGTTGACGAGGAGAAGGAGGAGGAGGACGACGACGACGAGGAGGAGGAGGAGGAGGAGGAGAGGAGGAGGAGACATTAAAGACAGCAACAACAACCATGACGACGGCGACGAAGAAGAAGAACAAGAAGAAAATAATGATGATGATGACCATGATGGATGATGGATGGTGGATGATGGATGGTGGATGGATGTAGGAGGACGGATGGAGGAGGATGGATGATGATGGAGGATGGAGGATGGATGAGGAGGGAGGATGGAGGAGGATGGAGGATGGAGGAGGAGGATGGAGGATGGTGGAGGATGGAAGAGGATGGAGGAGGATGGAGGAGGAGGGAGGAGGATGGAAGAGGAGGGAGGAGGATGGAGGATGATGGAAGAGGATGGAGGATGATGGAAGAGGATGGAGGAGGAGGATGGAAGAGGAGGGAGGAGGATGGAGGAGGATGGAAGAGGATGGAGGAGGATGGAGGATGGAGGAGGAGGATGGAGAGAGGATGGAGGAGGGAGGAGGAGGATGGAAGAGGATGGAGGATGGACGAGGATGAAGGATGGATGGAGGATGATGGATTGATGATGGATTGATGATTGAGGAGGAGGAGGAGGAGGAAGAGGAAGAAGAAGAAGAAAAAGACCACCCACTTATCACCAAGACGCGTCTCAGTAACACACACACACACACACACACACACACACACACACACACACACACACACACACACACACACGTATATTATCGACCAATCCTAAAGAGAGAGAGAGAGAGAGAGAGAGAGAGAAGAGAGAGAGAGAGAGAGAGAGAGAGAGAGAGAGAGAGATGAATACAAAGCATCACGTTCTTTTCAAAACAACATTATTCAAAGACCAGTCAGAAATGTCTGCCCTTACTCTTTTTTTTTTCTTCTTGGACTTCCTACCCGCGCCCTAAAATAACCATCTCTTGAAAGAGAGAGCCCAGCTGCCCAGAATAGCAACAGTGTGTAAAGTGGAGCTAAAAATACCCCACGTGTTGCTATTTTGGTCCCACATCCTGAGACCAGTTGCCTCTGGCGACGGCTTCGGCCAGAATCGATTGTGTCTGCTTTGGAAGCGGGAAGACATATTGGCAGCTTTCGTGGGCTTAGGGACCTTGTGGTCTTGTTTTATTTTCACTCCCCAAGCAAATTGGAAGCTCGTTTCAGAATCCCTCCCCCCCCCCTTTTTTTTTTTTATTGTTGTTGTTCCATCCTATTACAACCTGCCCCTCACCCTTCCCCCCCCCCACCACACCCCCCACCCTTCTCTCCTCCCTACACTTCTTCTCCATACCTCCGTTCACTCCACCTTACCCCCCCTCCCTCCCCTCCTTCTAGCACACACGCACGCACACACATACACGCGCGCGCGCACACGCACACGCACACACACGTACACACCCCTCCTCTATCCCACGCACGTATACGCCCACCCAATCGGAACCAATCCGACAGCCGCTCATCACTGGATTCAATGCCAAATAAGGTAAAGTCGCTTTGAAAAGATCCGGGGAAGTTTTCGTTTCTGTGTGTGTGTGTGTGTGGTGGGGGAGGGGGGGTTGTGTGTGTGTGTGTGTGTGTGTGTGTGTGTGTGTGTGTGTGTGTGTGTGTGTGTGTGTATTGTGTGTGGTATCGTCTGTGTGTGTGTGTGTGTGTGTGTGTGTGTGTGTGTGTGTGTGTGTGTGTGTGTGTGTGTGTGTGTGTTGAGTGTGGGAGGAAACGGGCGGGACACAGTTGAAAAAAAAGGACTATGCGTAAGACACACGCAAAAGCTGACAGCAAATCTTCAATGAATGTCCGAGGGAGGTCATTCGCTCTCCGCCCTTCCTTCTCGCTCTCCGCCCTTCCTTCTCGCTCTCCGCCCTTCCTTCTTGCTCTCCGCCCTTCCTTCTCCACTTCGCTTTTCCCTCTTCCGCATCCTCTTCTAGTCGCCCTCTCTCTCTCTCTCTCTTCACTTTTTCGCCTTGGCTGTTTAGAGCAATGGCGTGAGACTCGTACCGTTAGAGGACTTTTTTGTCTACGAGAATGTTTATTCTGCACTGAAAGTTATCGACTGTTTTGTATGTTGAATATTTACCTGTGTGTTAATTCGGGAAAATGCCTTCCCCAACACACACACACACACACGCACGCACGCACGCACACACACACACACACACACACACACACACACACACACACACATGCGGCGCGCGCACGCACAGAGAGAGAGAGAGAGAGAGAGAGAGAGAGCAGGGGGTGTATAACTAACCCTCCCCCCCCCTTTTTTTTTTTTCTTTTTTAAATCGAGAGTGGGGGGGGGGGTTCCTGCACAAATTCAGGTGTTAACAGTTGCTGTGAATATTTTCGATAGTGCAGACCATTTGAACAGCTGATGTAGAAACTGAAAGTCAACATCCGAAAAACTCAGTTTCTGTGCGTCGAAAATAAAGTCGACGTAGAACATTCTACGTTTGCTTAAAAGAATGAATTCAGTGAGAAAACGGCAGTACATAATTCTTTTACATTTTTTCGGTATGTTATAATCTTAAAATTTGATAAACCCAGTCTGTGGCTGCCCGCACGCGCGCGCGCGCGTGAACTTGTATGCATCAACATATATAAGACCTAGAGATGACAAACACACACACAGATAAAACAATCTAGCGCGCTGTTCTGCTTCGCTCTATTTGGAACCTACTGAATCCTCCATTCGAAAAGAGAAATGTCTCACCAGGAACTCGATTCTTATTCTCATTATGTACAACACACACACACACACACACACACACACACACACACACACACACACACACACACACACACACACGAACCACGTTGAGCAATTTAGTAGGGAGGGAAAACAAGTGCAGGCTAACAATATCCTCCGTCATTACATTCATGACTTGACAAAGATTAAGAACATGAGAAGGCGAGGGGGGAGGGGGGAGGTAAAGGAAATGAGAATGAAAAATCAGGAAAATATAAATAGATTCTTCATTAGCAGCATATGGGGACCATCGTAGCCCCTGTGTGCGCGCGCGGTGCGAGCGTGCGTGCGTGCGTGTGTGTGTGTGTGTGTGTGTGTGCGCGCGCGCGCGCGTGTGCGTGTGTGTGGATATATATAAATATATATATGGAAAATCATAAAAAGAGCAGCACCATACAACAATGTTTCAAAAAGATGTAAGCTATGCTCAACAGAAAAGTACATAATACTATGCAAACCACAACTGACGAACTTTAAATACCAGGATAGAAATGGTTAACAACTGCAGGCACAAGTGGAAATTCCTATCAGTGAACAAGAATCAGAAACACACGAAAAACACAGACAGCACGTGATGACAGACAACACAAGCAGTTATAAAACACCGGCAGCACAGACCCACCACATCCTGACGATTGCAACCGCATGAAACAACGTTGTAGATAAAATTTTTAACCTTACTTTTTAACAAATGTTGCTCCCTGTACGGTTGAGCATTTTTTTTAAATCTCTGTTGGTACTTACTACCATTATCTCTCTCTCTCTCTCTCTCTCTCTCTCTCTCTCTCTATATATATATATATATATATATATATATATATATATATATATATATATTCCTTCTGTACAAAATATTTCCTTACTAGCAAGACTAGTCGGACGTTTCCCTTCTTACATACATAGATACACACATACAGACAGGCACACACACTCATATGTATATATGTATGTATACATATATAATATATATAGCTATATATATAGATAGATAGATAGAGAGATATATATATATATAATGGGCTGTGAAGCTCTGAACGGTATTGTCCTCTGCCGATTTCAGAACAAAAACCATCTCGATTCTCACTTCCAATAAATAAGCCTGTTTTCCTCCTCCTCTTCCTCCCCTTCCACCTCCCCCCCCCCCCCCACCACCCTCCACCCACCCTCACCCCTCCCCACACCCTGCGACCTCGCCTCCGCCCCCTCCTAAAGTTAAAATGTTACGGCTGTTTAGCCTCATCCTTAATAGCACGCGCTGATTAACTAGAGATGGACGAGCGGGCATGGAACGAGAGAGAGAGAGAGAGAGAGAGAGAGAGAGAGAGAGAGAGAGAGAGAGAGAGAGCTCCGCCAGAAATAGAGTTCAATCAACAGCTGCGTTGCCATACAAAATGCCACCCACAATTTGCCTGGTACGGCTTAGCAGGCTGAACTAGTCGAAAAATGTGGGTTGGGGGAAAGATGGTGATTAGACGACGAGGAATAAAGTATACTTTTTTTGTTTTGTTTTGGGTTTGGGGGGGTGGGGGGGGGGGCCGAGGGAGAGGGGGGTGTTACCTTCCGTGCTCCCCCTCCCAACCCTTCCTCCCCTCACATTCTCCCATCTCTCTTTCTCCCTCTCTGTCTGTTTCCGTCTCTCTCTTGATCTGTCTGTCTGTCTGTCTGTCTGTCTGTCTCTCTCTCTCTCTCTCTCTCTCTCTTCCCAGCCCCCCCTCCCTCCCTCTCTCTCTCTCTCTCTCAGCGGCGCAAGGGCCGGATGTAAACACGCATATACAGTCGAAGCCGCTTATAACGAAGTCGGATATAACGAAAGCCGGATGTAACGAAGCAAAAAGTTAGGTCCCTGGAAAACTCCTTCTTTACATGACTAAGAATACGTCGGATGTAACGAAGTCAGATGTAACAAAATGCCGCTTGTAACGAAATGGTTCTGGGGTCCCCAGCGAGCGATCACGCCGGTTATAACGAATCAGCTGCCTGTAACGAATCATATGTTTGGCTCTGTGAAGAGCTTAAGCCGGATATAGTGAAGTGGTTGCTTTTGTGTTTGGAAACCATTTAACACAAAATGGTTGGTTGGTTCGCTGCGATGCATATTGCTTCATACTGTCGCTTGCTATTCCAGGGAGATGGCGGTATGACCGCATAGCACATGAAACGTGGAGCTGTCTGTGCGTTGCTCTAAATAGAAGTCACACGTTTATACATATGTTTGACCAGCTGCATAACCTAAGCTTGTTTCATTTTCTTACACAGCTTCACATAGGTAGATTGAAAGTGCACAGTATTTTAATGTATGTTGTTTGGTAAATGTGACCTCTGATAATAAAAATGTATTCTAATGTCCCATTATGCGAGTGCCAGTGGTTGTCGAAGCAGAGCAGTCGACTCACGTGGGGTCAAGTTCAGGGACTGCAGACGGAGGAGATGCTAGAGGGACGAGGGTGGGGTGAAGGGGAAGGAGGGTGTCAGGGTGTCAGGCTTTGATTTAACAGGCCATTTCATCATGGCGTCTGCACGTCGCAAAGTTCTGTCGCTAAAGCGAAAAACTGAAGTTATTTAGGAAGCTGAAAGAAATCCAGCGACACAGACGAAGAAAATAATGAAAGAATATGAAATTGCGCCGTCGACACCGACAACCATTCTGGCTTCCAAAGAGAAGTGTAAGGCGGCGGCCATAGTACATCTGTGGCCAAGACGGCCGTGCTTTGCAGAGCCCGGTTCAGAAATCCTGCCCGGCTCAACTCCTCTGTGGCGTCATCAGTTACGGCTGCAGGTGGCCATATTGAAGCCGGGCCGACCCGGAATGTTCAACCCGTCGTTCCGCCGGTCGTGCAGACCGTCCGTTTCACGGCTCTCCGGGTCAGGGGAAAGAACTGCGCTCTTGACTTTTCACTGAGGTGTTCTCTCTGGCAACATGGACAATGAGAAACTCAATGCTGTTCGTATCAGAACATTTATTTTTACCAAAAGTGACAGAAACCATTCCAACAGAGATGCGGTGTTGGCTGCCTGGGACAGCATAGCAAATGAGGTTGGAGGAAATGGTAAGTATGAGTACATTGCTCTCCTTTTGAGCGAATTGCTCTCTCTCTCTCTCTCTCTCTCTCTCTCTCTCCTCCACACACACACACACACACACTCACGGAGACAGACGGAAAGAGATAAACAGGCACAAAAACAAGCAGACAGACAGACAGACATGCGCATACATTCATACAAATCGTTACGTCAGCGTAACAAGACGTTCTTCAGGTGAAATTGCCCGACTGAAATTTGTTGAAGTTTCTCGAAGATCAAATGCACAAAGTTCAAGAAGAAGGTCGAAAGAACGAGAATATCATTCTGAGGTACTGGTGAACTTTCTCAGGGTCTTTGCGCAGTTGGGGCATCAGATGGTGACATTCTCCATGGATGTGGTGCAATCTGTTTATTGGGTGAACAGCAAAACGTGTCATACTTCCTCTTCTCTTCCACCACCACCACCACCACCACTATACCGTTTTCTGCCTCGTCCGTGCCATTTTGAAAGGGACGGCTACCGGCTACAGCTCGGCCGTCTTGCGCACGGGTTTACTATGGCCGCTGTCAGGGATCCGTTCTGCCGGGCGGGACACAGCCGTCAAAAATACGGCCCACTATGGCCGCCGCCTAAAAGTCAGCATTTTGGAGGCGAGGACAGCGCAGCACGCCAAAACTCATTTCAAGTATCTGTAATAGAGAATCACACGAGAAGTTTGACGGAACTGCTGCACGTACATGTACTTGGGTGCCTTTGTTGCCCTTTTTACGAGGATGAAAAACATTTTCCTTTTGAGATATTTCTCTTCACTGTTCATAGTTGTTTGGGGTTTTGTCCTGTGATTCGTGTCGACGTTTTTCGGCAGAAAAAATATTTTTAGATTTCCGCCTGCAGTCGCCTCACTTTGCAACTAGATCTGAGTTTTATTCGGTTTTTTGTTTTCGTCCAGCTGTGGCAACAATCCACCTTATAAGTGTGTAACATGTGACGGATTTGTCCCGTCCAGTGTGGCAGTTAGTTAGTTAGTTAGTTGGTGTTTATAGGGTCCAGCGGACTACTAGGAGCCAAATCAGGACCTCAGCTATCATATCTAAGTCTCTAAATACAAATACCCACACTAGTATTAACACATAGCTTAAAATTTATGAGGACAAAAGCACAATTATCTGTTCAACTCCGACGACACCTGTATACATAATTAAAACACTATATTTTATAAAATAAGTTTACCTCTTTCAAAAAAGAAAAAATAAGATCTACTGAAATCTCACGAAAAAGAACTGATAAATCACTGGTGGAAAAGAACTTCTCTCTGATACACATCAAATCAGCACATTCTGTCAAAAAATGATTAACACTGAACAAGCTGTCACACGCAACACACAATGGGGGGTCTTCCCCTCTGAGTATCCAACTGTGCGTTATATAGCTGTGCCCAATATGTAACCGTGACAAAACCGATTCCTCTTTACGGTTACATACCACCGATGGGAAAGGAATAGTTAAATCTGGGCAAATTTTAAACAATTTATTATGAATTTGATTACACCATTCACTCTGCCACAGTTCACGACAATACAAACTAGATTTATGACGTAGATCAGAGTGAGGAACAAACTGCATAGGCCTCCTGGAAAGACTTGCACCGAGAGCTTGTTTGGCTGCTTTGTCCACCACTGAGTTACCATAGATTCCCATGTGGCTGGGGACCTACAAGAAAACTATATGCTTTCCCGAAGAGACAAGCCGAGTATGAAGATCATGAATATCAGCCAAAACTGGATGTGAAACTTCTCTTGTCGATAGAGCCGACAATGCCGACAATGAATCCGATAAAATAAGGAAATCATTCTGATCTGACCTGGACACCGCACTGAGGGCCAGATTTAAAGCCTTTAGTTCAGCAGTATAAACAGACGACCAATCCCGCAATCTTAACAAAGTAGGCTCCTGAAAATTGTTATCACACACAATGGCAGCTGCAGCCCTCTCACCTTTTTTAGAACCATCTGTAAAAATCTTGATAAAGTCCAGTGTGGCAACAATCATCCTTTTCTGTTGTTTCACAGAATGTGAGAATCCGAGGGATTTTTTTTTCCGTCCAGTGTGACAATCATCCTCGTTTGATGTTTCACAGAGTGGGAGAATTTGAGGAATTTCTTGTTTCACAGAATGCGAGAATCCGAGGGATTTTTTCCGTCCAGTGTGGCAACAATCAACCTTGTTTGACGTTTCACAGAATGGCAGAATTTGAGGAATTTTTTTTTTTTTTTTTTGCTGTGGCAACAATCATCCTTTTCTGTTCTTTCACAGAATGTGAGACTTTTTCCGTCCAGTGTGGCAACAATCCTCACTATCTGACGTTTCACACAATGAGAGAATTTGATGGGATTTTTTTTTTTTTTTTTTTTTTTTGCTGTGGCAACAATCATCCTTTTCTGTTGTTTCACAGAATGTGAGAATTTGAGGAATTTATTTTTTCGTTCAGTGTGGCAACAATCATCCTTGTTTGAGGTTTCATAGAATGAACATTCATATGTCAGACATTATAACTGCCATTCTGTTAACTGTCTATGAGTGACCTAATGTGTACAATTAAAAAAAAATCTTTATTGAAGTATACTGTCAAAAAAAAAACCGCATGCTTTTCAGTATCTTCACTGTGGATGTCAAAGCACCGGTAGATGTAACCAACCAGTGGACAATGTTTGTTTACGTCTGTGCTTCACGTGTGTTCACGCATTTAGCGCCAGTCGGATTGCACGTGCACCAAATGGTCATTTGGACAACGTTTCATTTTTTGGGTCGTGCTTTGCGCCTGAGTGAGGCAAATCCATGCACGTTTTGGTGAACGAATGCTCAAAGGAAGGCAAACAAACCATACACACAGCGAGTCATTCTGAGGAAAACCAGTCCGTCAATACAAAGATGTCGCGACTCGGTCAGCAAGAACGTGAGAACTCACCGGGGCATTTGCAAGCTGGGAAAAATCAGCCTGAAGTCGCCCGACACTTCAACAAGAGCCAGAGCACCCTCAGCAGGCTTCGGAGTCGTCATCGCATCAGCGACTCCACGGCAGACGACCACGCTCTGGAAGACCTTTGGCAACAACTCCAGCTCAAGACCGCTACATCCGTGTCAGCCACCTGCGAAATCGCTCTCAGCCAGCCTCAGCAATTACCCGGAGGTCAAAGGATCTCGGACTGTTCGGAATCACCTGCATGCAACCTAGCAAACGAGCTTGTTCATTGCCCATGTATGCGGGCACACACGTACGTACGTGTGTGTGTGCGTGCGCGCGCGTGCACGTGCATGTGTGTGCGCGCGTACGTTCCTGCATGCGTGTGTTTGGGTAAGTGGAAATTCGTTATATCCGGGGTGTCCGTTGTAACGAAAGCCGGATATAACGCATCAATTTTGAATGTCCCGGCGATTCGTTAAAAGCGGCTTCGACTGAAAATATGTGTGCGCGTGCGTGCGTGCGCGCGCGCGCTTGTGTGCGTGTGTATGTGTGTGCATGCGTGCGCGTATTCATGTGCACTCACGCATAGTTATGAAACGACACGCATGCATACAGAGAGAGAGAGAGACACACACACACGTCACACACACACACACACACACACAAATGACAAAAGCCTCTACATGCTCACAATCACATGCAAAAAAACAAACTAAACTTTATTTCTAAGAACACCTAGGCAAACATACCGACAAAAACATTAAAAAGTGCGCGCATGTACTCTTCACAATATGGTATGTTGCTGCAATATTAGCAACAGCGTACCAAAGGTAGACCATTGCAAAGATTGGACAGCAGCATTACGCTTATAATTCTATTGTATCTGGCTCTAAAGATGTCAAGAAATAATCCACAATGTCAGTGATAGTAACACCACCATCATACACATTCCCAAAACAATTCTTTTCGTTTTCATCAAAATTTCGAGTAAAATATAATTCAGAATAGTGGAAGTCATGAGAAAGGCAAAAAAGAGTTCAACACATTTCAATATATAAAAAAAAATATTGATCAGGTGCCCTCTCTTTGCCTGCCCTCCCCCCCCCCCCCCCCCCCCCTCCAGCCCCTGAAAAATAACGGTAGGCAAACCAATAAGGCAGTCACAGAGAAGCACAAAAAGAGGAAATTAAAAGCACAGAATTTCAGAAGGTGCAGAAGAGTGAAATATCCCATCCCCACCACAAACAAACGCATGCGCAAGCGAAACACACACACACACACACACCACACACACACACACACACACACACAACACAATCCCTGCACATGCGCAGTCACATGTACATACACAAAAGCTTATTCTGAAGAACATGTAGCCAAACGCAGCAACAAAAAAAACATTAAAAACAATTGCTAATTCACTCTTCACAATATGGTATGTTGCTACAATATTTGCAACAGCGTACCAAAGGTAGGCCATTGCAAAGATTGGACAGCAGCATGACGCATTTATTCGTATAAAGCATAACACTGTATCTGCACTAAAGATGACCAAATATAATACACAATGTCAGTGACAGTTCCTAACACCATCATACATGTTCCCTAAAGCAGTGGTTTTCTTTTCATCAAGTGAAATGCAACACTGGATACGGCAAGTCATAAGGTAAAAAAACAATTTCTCTCTCTCTCTCTCACACACACACACACACACCTCTTCAATATACAAGACAAAAATATATATCGGCTGTCCTCCCTTTACCCCTCCCCCACTCCTAAAAAAAATAAAATAAGCAAACAAACTGCACACTCACCAGGACTCCACACACCTCACACACACACACCCCATTCCGTCCAATTTTCCATCACCATTTCCATGAGGGAAGAAAAGATGAAAAAGTGTGAAGACAGCTGGATGGACCAGAAAGGCAGTAAAACGATGGACGAGTGTAAAGAATGAAATGTAAAAATATAATTTCATTAAGGAACAAGTAAAAATATTTCATTAAGGAACAAGTAAAAATATAATTTCATTAAGGAACAAGTAAAGCAAAGTCTCAGAGAAGCACACAACAGAGGAAATTACTAGCACAGAAATTCCAGGAGGTGTACAAGAGTGGAAGACAAACCCACCACCACCTCCACAAACAAACGCGTGTGCATGCAAACACACCCTCACAAACACACAAACCCACATAATGCCCGCGCATGCGCACAGTCACATGTACACACACAACCAACATAAAAGCTATTTTTTAAGAACACATAGGCAAACACACCGCCAAAAACAGAAAAAAATGCTTATATACTCTTCAAATATGGTATTGTTGCTGTAATATTTGCAACAGCGTACCAAAGGTAGGCCATTGCAAAGATTGGACAGCAGCATGACGCTTACATTTCTATAAAGTATAACACTATCTGGCAGTAAAAATGTCAAGAAATAAGAATACACAATGTCAGTGATAGTAATAATACCAGACACATTCCCCTAGGCACTGGTTTGGTTTTCATCAAAATGTCAAATGAAATACAACACTGGATACTATAAGTCATAAGAAAGGTGAAACAAATCCACAAACACAAATCAATTTAGCTTCTAAATATTGATCAGCTGTTCTTTTGCCCCTCCCTAAAATGTAAAACAATAAGCAAACAAACTGCACACTCATCCGGCCTCCACACACCACTGTCAGACACACACCATTCCAACCGATTTCTCCATCATCACTATTTCCATGAGGGAAGAAAGATGAAAAAGTGTGAAGACAGCTGCATGGACCAGAAAGACAGTAAAACAATGGACGGTAGTAAGGAATAGAATGTAAAACTAAAACTACAGGAACAAGTAAAGGCAGAGTCACAGAGAAACAGAAAAGAGTCAAGTACAAGCACAGAATTTTCAGGTGTACAACAATGAAAGACCCACCCCCACCATGTACAAATGCGTGCGCACACACACACATACAGAAAGAGACAGACAGAGAGAGAGAGAGAGAGAGAGAGAGAGTGAGAGAGAGAAAGAGAGAGAAACACAAAATGGCTCCACAGGGGCACAGTCATGTTCACACACCAAACCAACACACAAGCTAATTTCCAAAGAACACATAGGGAAACACACCCACAAAAAAAAAAAAATATATATATATATATATATATATAATGCTTATGTACTCTTTACAATATGGTATGTTGCTGTAATATTTGCAACAGCGTACCAAAGGTAGGCCATTGCAAAGACTGGACAGCAGCATGACGCTTATAATTCTATAAAGTACAACACTGTGTCTGGCAGTAAAGAAGCCAAGAAATAAGAATACACAATGTCAGTGACAGTAATAACACCATCATACACATTCCTCAAAACATTGGTTTGGTTATCATCCAAATGTCATCAAGCGAAATACAACACTGGATACTGCAAGTCATAAGGAAAAAAAACTATTCTCTCTCTCTCTGAGAGAGAGAGAGAGAGAGAGAGAGAGAGAGAGAGAGAACTTCAAAATAGATGACAAAAATATATATTGGCTGTCCTCCCTTTACCTCCCCCATTCCTAAAAAATAAAATCAGCAAACAAACTGCACACTCACCTGGCCTCCACACACCTCTCTCGGACACACAAAACCACACACACACACACACACACCACACACACACACACACACACCCCATTCCGTCCAATTTCCCATCATCACCATTTCCATGAGGGAAGAAAAGATGATAAAGTGTGAAGACAGCTGGATGGACCAGAAAGGCAGAAAACAATGGACGAGAGTAAAGAAGAATGAAATGTAAAAATATAATTTCATTAAGGAACAAGTAAAAATATAATTTCATTAAGGAACAAGTAAAAATACAATTTCATTAAGGAACAAGTAAAAATATAATTTCATTAAGGAACAAGTAAAAGCAAAGTCTCAGAGAAGCACAGAAAAGAGGAAATTACTAGCACAGAAATTCCAGGAGTAGAAGAGGGGAAGACAAACCAACCACCCACAAACCCACCCCCACAAACAAACGCTTGTGCATGCAAACACACCCAGAAAAACACACACCCACATAATGCCCGCACATGCGCAGTCACATGCACACACACACAAAACCAACACACTAATTTTTAAGAACACATAGGCAAACACACCCACAAAAATATTTAGAAAAATTGCTTATGTACTCTTCACAATATAGTACATTGCTGTAATATTTGCAACAGCGTACCAAAGGTAGGCCATTGCAAAGATTGGACAGCAGCATGACGCTTACATTTCTAAAGTATAACACTATCTGGCAGTAAAGATGTCAAGAAATACACAATGTCAGTGACAGTAATAACACCATCAAACACATTCCTCAAAACACTGGTTTGTGGTTTTCAAACTTTCATCAAATGAAATACAACACTGGATACTATAAATCATAAGAAAGGTAAAACAAATCCACAAACAAATCAATTTAGCTTCTAAATATTGATCAGCTGTTCTTTTGCCCCTCCCTAAAATGTAAAACAATAAGCAAACCAACTGCACACTCATCCGGCCTCCACACACCTCGCAGACACACACCATTCTGTCCGATTTCTCCATCATCACCATTTCCATGAGGGAAGAAAAGATGAAAAAGTGTGAAGACAGCTGGATGGACCAGAAAGGCAGAAAACAATGGACGTAGTAAGGAATACGAATAAAATATAAAACTAAAGCTACAGGAACAAGTAAAGGCAGCGTCACAGAGAAACACAGAAAAGAGTAAACTACAAGCACAGAATTTCCAGGTGTTGAACAATGAAAGACCCACCCCCGCCACATACAAATGCGTGCGCGCGCACAACACACACACACACACACAGAAAGAAAGAGAGAGAAAAGAGAGAGAGAGAGAGAGAGAGAGACAAAATGGCTCCACAGGGGCACAGTCATATGTACACACACAAAACCAACGCACAAGCTAATTTTCAAGAACACATAGGCAAACAAACCCACAAAATATATACATATATATAATGCTTATGTACTCTTGACAATAATCATGGTATGTTGCTGTAAAATTTGCAACAGCGTACCAAAGGTAGGCAATTGCAAAGATTGGACATCAGCATGACGCTTATAACTATATAAAGCACATCACTGTATCTGGCAGTAAAGACGTCAAGAAATAATACACAATGTCAGTGATAGTAATAACACCATCATACACATTCTTCAAAACATTGGTTTGGTTTTCATCCAAATGGCATCAAGTGAAATACAACGTTGGATACTGCAAGTCATAAGGTAAAAAAAAGCTACCCTCTCTCTCTCTCACACACACACCCCTTCAATATACAAGACAAATATATCGGCTGTCCTCCCTTTACCCATCCCCCACTCTTAATAAAATCAGCAAACAAACTGCACACTCACCAGGACTCCACACACCTCTCTCAGACACACACACCATTCCGTCCAATTTTCCATCATCACCATTTCCATGAGTGACGAAAAGATGAAAAAGTGTGGAGACAGCTGGATGGACCAGAAAGGCAGTAAATCAATGGACGACAGTAAAGAAGAATGAAATGTAAAAATATAATTTCATTAAGGAACAAGTAAAAATATAATTTCATTAAGGAACAAGTAAAAATATAATTTCATTAAGTAAAAATATTATTTCATTAAGGAACAAGTAAAAGCAACGTCTCAGAGAAGCACACAAAAGAGCAAATTACTAGCACAGAAATTCCAGGAGGTGTAGAAGAGTGGAACACAAACCCACCACAACCTTCACATTCAAACTCGTATGCATGCAAACACACCCACACGAACACACACACACATAATGCCCGCACATGCGCACAGTCATATGTTCACACACAAAACCAACACAAAAGCTAATTTTTTAAGACCACAAAGGAAAACACACCAGCAAAAACAGAAAAAGGTTGTTTATGTACTCTTCACAATTATAGTATGTTGCTGTAATATTTGCAACAGCGTACCAAAGGTAGGCCATTGCAAAGATTGGACAGCAGCATGACGCTTACATTTCTATCAAGTATAACACTGTATCTGGCAGTAAAGACGTCAAGAAATAAGAATACACAATGTCAGTAATAATATTAACACCATCATACACATTCCTCAAAACACTGGTTTGGTTTTCATCAAAATTTTGTCAAATGACATACAGCACTCGATACTATAAGTCATAAGAAAGGTAAAACAAATTCACAAACTAATTTAGATTCTAAATATTGATCAGCTGTTCTCCTTTCGCCCCAGCTAAAATATAAAACAATAAGCAAACAAACTGCACACGCATCCGGCCTCTACACACCTCTCTGACACACACACGCACACACACACTCTGTCCGATTTCTCCATCACCATTTCCATGAGGGAAGAAAAGATGAAAAAGTGTGAAGTCAGCTGGATGGACCAGAAAGGCAGAAAACAATGGACGATAGTAAGGAATACGAATAAAATATAAAACTAAAACTACAGGAACAAGTAAAGGCAGGGTCACAGAGAAACACAGAAAAGAGTCAAGTACAAGCACCGAATTTCCAGGTGTAGAACAATGAAAGACCCACCCCCACCATCAACAAATGCGTGCGCGCACACACACACAAAGAGAGAGAGAGAGAAACAAAATGTCTCCACAGGGGCACAGTCATATGTACACACACAAAACCAACACACAAGCTAATTTTCAAGAACACACAGGCAAACACACCCACAAAAAAATATATATAATGCTTATGTACTCTTTACAATATGGCATGTTGCTGTAATATTTGCAATAGCGTACCAAAGGTAGGCCATTGCAAAGACTGGACAGCAACATGACATAATTCTATAAATGGCATCAAGTCAAATACAACACTGGATACTGTAAGTCATAAGAAAGGTTAAAAAAAAGTATATTCTCACACACACACACACACACACACACACATTCAATATAGAAGACAAAATATATATCGGCTGTCCTCCCTTTACCCCTCCCCCACTCCTAAATAATAAAATCAGCAACAAACTGCACACTCACCAGGCCTCCACATACTTCTCTCAGACACACACACCATTCCGTCCAATTTTCCATCACCATTTCTATGAGGGAAGAAAAGATGAAAAAGTGTGAAGACAGCTGGATGGACCAGAAAGGCAGTAAAACGATGGACGAGAGTAAAGAAGAATGAAATGTAAAAATATAATTTCATTAAGGAACAAGTAAAAGCAAAGTCTCAGAGAAGCACACAACAGAGGAAATTACTAGCACAGAAATTCCAGGGGTGTAGAAGAGTGGAAGACAAACCCACCACCACCTCCACATGCAAACACGTGTGCATGCAAACACACCCACGCAAACACCTACACCTACACACACATAATGCCCGCGCATGCGCACAGTCACATGTACACACACAAAACCAACACAAAAGCTAATTTCTTAAGAACACATAGGGAAACACACCGGCAAAAACAGAAAAAAGTTGCTTCTGTACTCTTCACAATATGGTATGTTGCTGTAATATTTGCAACAGCGTACCAAAGGTAGGCCATTGCAAAGATTGGACAGCAGCATGACGCTTATGATTCTATAAAGTACAACACTGTGTCTGGCAGTAAAGTCGTCAAGAAATAAGAATACGCAATGTCAGTGACAGTAGTAACACCTTTATGCTCATTCCTCAAAACGGTTCGTGGTTTTCATCAAAATTTCAAATGAAATACAACACTGATACTGTAAGTCATGAGAAAGGTAAAACAAATCCACAAACAAATCAATTTAGCTTCTAAATATTGATCAGCTGTTCTTTTGCCCCTCCCTAAAATGTAAAACAATAAGCAAGCAAACTGCACACTCATCCGGCCTCCACACCTCTCTGACACACACCATTCTGTCCGATTTCTCCATCATCACCATTTCCATGAGGGAAGAAAAGATGAAAAAGTGTGAAGTTAGCTGGATGGACCAGAAAGGCAGAAAACAATGGACGATAGTAAGGAATACGAATAAAATGTAAAACTAAAACTACAGGAACAAGTAAAGGCAGGGTCACAGAGAAACAGAAAAGAGCGAAGAAAAAGCACAGAATTTCCGGGTGTAAAACAATGAAAGACCCACCCCCACCACATACAAATGCGTGCGCACGCACGCACGCACACACAACACACACACACACACACACACACACACACACACACACACACACACAAGAGAAAGACAGTTTGTGAGAGAGAGAGAGAGAGAGAGAGAGAGAGAGAGAGAGAGAGAGAGAGAGAGAGAGAACCCTTAGGACTTGCACAGTATCCAGTGTTGTATTTCACTTGACATTTTGATGAAAACCAAACCAATGTTTTGAGGAATGTGCGAGCTTCAATATAGAAGACAAAAATATATATCGGCTCTCCGCCCTTTACCCCTCCCCCACTCCTAAAAAATAAAACAGGCAAACAAACTGCACACTCACCAGGACTCCACACACCTCTGACACACACACACACACACACCATTCCGTCCAATTCTCCGTCATCACCATTTCCAAGAGGGAAGAAAAGATGAAAAAGTGTGGAGACAGCTGGATGGACCAGAAAGGCAGTGAAACAATGGACGAGAGTAAAGAAGAATGAAATGTAAAAATATAATTTCATTAAGGAACAAGTAAAAATATAATTTCATTAAGGAACAAGTAATATAATTTCATTAAAGGACAAGTAAAATCAAAGTCTCAGAGAAGCACACAAAAGAGGAAATTACTAGCACAGAAATTCCAGGAGTAGAAGAGGGGAAGACAAACCAACCACCCACAAACCCACCCCCACAAACAAACGCTTGTGCATGCAATTGCAAAACACACCCAAACACACACACATAATGCCCGCACATGCGCACAGTCACATGTACACACACAAAACCAACACACAAGCTAATTCTTTAAGAACACACAGGCAAACACACCGCCAAAAACAAACAATTGCTTATGTAGTCTTCAAATATGGTATGTTGCTGTAATATTTGCAACAGCGTACCAAAGGTAGGCCATTGCAAAGATTGGACAGCAGCATGACGCTTACATTTCTATCAAGTATAACACTGTATCTGGCAGTAAAGTCGTCAATAAGAATACACAATATCAGTGACAGTAACACCATCATACACATTCCTCAAAACACTGGTTTGATTTTCATCAAAATTTCTTCATATGAAATACAGCACTGGATACTAAGTCATGAGAAAGGGAAAACAGCACAAACACAAATCAATTTAGCTTCTAAATATTGATCAGTTGTTCACCCTTTGCCCCTCCCTAAAATGTAAAACAAACTGCACACTCATCCGGCCTCCACACACGTCTCACACACACCTCTCTGACACACATTCAGTTCGATTTCTCTATCATCACCATTTCCATGAGGGAAGAAAGATGAAAAAGTGTGAAGACAGCTGGATGGGCCAGAAAGGCAGAAAAACAATGGACGGTAGTAAGGAATAAAATGTAGAAATAAAACTACAGGAACAAGTAAAGGCGGAGTCACAGAGAAACACAGAAAAGAGTAAAGTACAAGCACAGAATTTCCAGGTGCAGAACAATGACAAACCCACCCCCACCACATACAAATGCGTGCACGCGCACACACACAGAGAAAGAGAGAGAGAGAGAGAGAGAGAGAGAGAGAGAGAGAGACAAAATGGCTCCACAGGGACACAGTCATATGCACACACACAAAACACACAAGGTAACTTTCAAGAACACATAGGCAAACACACCACAAAAATATTTTTAAAAATGGTTATGTACTCTTTACAATATGGTATGTTGCTGTAATATTTGCAACAGCGTACCAAAGGTAGGCCATTGCAAAGATTGGACAGCAGCATGACGCTTATAATTCTATAAAGTACAACACTGTGTCTGGCAGTAAAGAAGCCAAGAAATAAGAATACACAATGTCAGTGACAGTAATAACACCATCATACACATTCCTCAAAACATTGGTTTGGTTATCATCCAAATGTCATCAAGCGAAATACAACACTGGATACTGCAAGTCATAAGGAAAAAAAACTATTCTCTCTCTCTCTGAGAGAGAGAGAGAGAGAGAGAGAGAGAGAGAGAGAGAGAACTTCAAAATAGATGACAAAAATATATATTGGCTGTCCTCCCTTTACCTCCCCCATTCCTAAAAAATAAAATCAGCAAACAAACTGCACACTCACCTGGCCTCCACACACCTCTCTCGGACACACACACACACACACACACACACACACACACACACACACACACACACAACACCCATTCCGTCCAATTTCCCATCATCACCATTTCCATGAGGGAAGAAAAGATGATAAAGTGTGAAGACAGCTGGATGGACCAGAAAGGCAGAAAACAATGGACGAGAGTAAAGAAGAATGAAATGTAAAAATATAATTTCATTAAGGAACAAGTAAAAATATAATTTCATTAAGGAACAAGTAAAAATACAATTTCATTAAGGAACAAGTAAAAATATAATTTCATTAAGGAACAAGTAAAAGCAAAGTCTCAGAGAAGCACAGAAAAGAGGAAATTACTAGCACAGAAATTCCAGGAGTAGAAGAGGGGAAGACAAACCAACCACCCACAAACCCACCCCCACAAACAAACGCTTGTGCATGCAAACACACCCAGACAAACACACACCCACATAATGCCCGCACATGCGCACAGTCACATGCACACACACACAAAACCAACACACTAATTTTTAAGAACACATAGGCAAACACACCCACAAAAATATTTAGAAAAATTGCTTATGTACTCTTCACAATATAGTACATTGCTGTAATATTTGCAACAGCGTACCAAAGGTAGGCCATTGCAAAGATTGGACAGCAGCATGACGCTTACATTTCTAAAGTATAACACTGTATCTGGCAGTAAAGATGTCAAGAAATAAGAATACACAATGTCAGTGACAGTAATAACACCATCAAACACATTCCTCAAAACACTGGTTTGTGGTTTTCATCAAACTTTCATCAAATGAAATACAACACTGGATACTATAAATCATAAGAAAGGTAAAACAAATCCACAAACAAATCAATTTAGCTTCTAAATATTGATCAGCTGTTCTTTTGCCCCTCCCTAAAATGTAAAACAATAAGCAAACCAACTGCACACTCATCCGGCCTCCACACACCTCGCAGACACACACCATTCTGTCCGATTTCTCCATCATCACCATTTCCATGAGGGAAGAAAAGATGAAAAAGTGTGAAGACAGCTGGATGGACCAGAAAGGCAGAAAACAATGGACGTAGTAAGGAATACGAATAAAATATATAACTAAAGCTACAGGAACAAGTAAAGGCAGCGTCACAGAGAAACACAGAAAAGAGTAAACTACAAGCACAGAATTTCCAGGTGTTGAACAATGAAAGACCCACCCCCGCCACATACAAATGCGTGCGCGCGCACACACACACACACACACAGAAAGAAAGAGAGAGAAAGAGAGAGAGAGAGAGAGAGAGAGAGAGAGAGATACAAAATGGCTCCACAGGGGCACAGTCATATGTACACACACAAAACCAACGCACAAGCTAATTTTCAAGAACACATAGGCAAACAAACCCACAAAATATATACATATATATAATGCTTATGTACTCTTGACAATAATCATGGTATGTTGCTGTAAAATTTGCAACAGCGTACCAAAGGTAGGCAATTGCAAAGATTGGACATCAGCATGACGCTTATAACTATATAAAGCACATCACTGTATCTGGCAGTAAAGACGTCAAGAAATAATACACAATGTCAGTGATAGTAATAACACCATCATACACATTCTTCAAAACATTGGTTTGGTTTTCATCCAAATGGCATCAAGTGAAATACAACGTTGGATACTGCAAGTCATAAGGTAAAAAAAAGCTACCCTCTCTCTCACACACACACACACACACACCCCTTCAATATACAAGACAAATATATCGGCTGTCCTCCCTTTACCCATCCCCCACTCTTAATAAAATCAGCAAACAAACTGCACACTCACCAGGACTCCACACACCTCTCTCAGACACACACACCATTCCGTCCAATTTTCCATCATCACCATTTCCATGAGTGACGAAAAGATGAAAAAGTGTGGAGACAGCTGGATGGACCAGAAAGGCAGTAAATCAATGGACGACAGTAAAGAAGAATGAAATGTAAAAATATAATTTCATTAAGGAACAAGTAAAAATATAATTTCATTAAGGAACAAGTAAAAATATGATTTCATTAAGTAAAAATATTTCATTAAGGAACAAGTTAAAGCAACGTCTCAGAGAAGCACACAAAAGAGCAAATTACTAGCACAGAAATTCCAGGAGGTGTAGAAGAGTGGGAACACAAACCCACCACAACCTCCACATTCAAACTCGTATGCATGCAAACACACCCACACGAACACACACACATATAATGCCCGCACATGCGCACAGTCATATGTTCACACACAAAACCAACACAAAAGCTAATTTTTTAAGACCACAAAGGAAAACACACCAGCAAAAACAGAAAAAGGTTGTTTATGTACTCTTCACAATTATAGTATGTTGCTGTAATATTTGCAACAGCGTACCAAAGGTAGGCCATTGCAAAGATTGGACAGCAGCATGACGCTTACATTTCTATCAAGTATAACACTGTATCTGGCAGTAAAGACGTCAAGAAATAAGAATACACAATGTCAGTAATAATAATAACACCATCATACACATTCCTCAAAACACTGGTTTGGTTTTCATCAAAATTTTGTCAAATGACATACAGCACTCGATACTATAAGTCATAAGAAAGGTGAAACAAATTCACAAACAGAAATTAATTTAGATTCTAAATATTGATCAGCTGTTCTTTCGCCCCAGCTAAAATATAAAACAATAAGCAAACAAACTGCACACGCATCCGGCCTCTACACACCTCTCTGACACACACACTCTGTCCGATTTCTCCACCATTTCCATGAGGGAAGAAAAGATGAAAAAGTGTGAAGTCAGCTGGATGGACCAGAAAGGCAGAAAACAATGGACGATAGTAAGGAATACGAATAAAATATAAAACTAAAACTACAGGAACAAGTAAAGGCAGGGTCACAGAGAAACACAGAAAAGAGTCAAGTACAAGCACCGAATTTCCAGGTGTAGAACAATGAAAGACCCACCCCCACCATCAACAAATGCGTGCGCGCACACACACACACAAAGAGAGAGAGAGAGAAACAAAATGTCTCCACAGGGGCACAGTCATATGTACACACACAAAACCAACACAAAGCTAATTTTCTAGAACACACAGGCAAACACACCCACAAAAAAAAAATATATATATAATGCTTATGTACTCTTTACAATATGGCATGTTGCTGTAATATTTGCAACAGCGTACCAAAGGTAGGCCATTGCAAAGATTGGACAGCAACATGACATAATTCTATAAATGGCATCAAGTCAAATACAACACTGGATACTGTAAGTCATAAGAAAGGTTAAAAAATATATTCTCACACACACACACACATTTAATATAGAAGACAAAATATATATCGGCTGTCCTCCCTTTACCCCTCCCCCACTCCTAAATAATAAAATCAGCAACAAACTGCACACTCACCAGGCCTCCACATACTTCTCTCAGACACACACACCATTCCGTCCAATTTTCCATCACCATTTCTATGAGGGAAGAAAAGATGAAAAAGGGTGAAGACAGCTGGATGGACCAGAAAGGCAGTAAAACGATGGACGAGAGTAAAGAAGAATGAAATGTAAAAATATAATTTCATTAAGGAACAAGTAAAAGCAAAGTCTCAGAGAAGCACACAACAGAGGAAATTACTAGCACAGAAATTCCAGGAGGTGTAGAAGAGTGGAAGACAAACCCACCACCACCTCCACATGCAAACACGTGTGCATGCAAACACACCCACGCAAACACCTACACCTACACACATAATGCCCGCGCATGCGCACAGTCACATGTACACACACAAAACCAACACAAAAGCTAATTTCTTAAGAACACATAGGGAAACACACCGGCAAAAACAGAAAAAAGTTGCTTCTGTACTCTTCACAATATGGTATGTTGCTGTAATATTTGCAACAGCGTACCAAAGGTAGGCCATTGCAAAGATTGGACAGCAGCATGACGCTTATGATTCTATAAAGTACAACACTGTGTCTGGCAGTAAAGTCGTCAAGAAATAAGAATACGCAATGTCAGTGACCAGTAGTAACACCTTTATGCTCATTCCTCAAAACGGTTCGTGGTTTTCATCAAAATTTCAAATGAAATACAACACCGATACTGTAAGTCATGAGAAAGGTAAAACAAATCCACAAACAAATCAATTTAGCTTCTAAATATCGATCAGCTGTTCCTTTGCCCTAGCTAAAATGTAAAACAATAAGCAAGCAAACTGCACACTCATCCGGCCTCCACACCTCTCTGACACACACACCATTCTGTCCGATTTCTCCATCATCACCATTTCCATGAGGGAAGAAAAGATGAAAAAGTGTGAAGTTAGCTGGATGGACCAGAAAGGCAGAAAACAATGGACGATAGTAAGGAATACGAATAAAATGTAAAACTAAAACTACAGGAACAAGTAAAGGCAGGGTCACAGAGAAACAGAAAAGAGCGAAGAAAAAGCACAGAATTTCCGGGTGTAAAACAATGAAAGACCCACCCCCACCACATACAAATGCGTGCGCACGCACGCACGCACGCAACCACACACACACACACACACACACACACACACAAAGACAGTTTGTGAGAGAGAGAGAGAGAGAGGAGAGAGAGAGAGAGGAGAGAGAACCCTTAGGACTTGCACAGTATCCAGTGTTGTATTTCACTTGACATTTTGATGAAAACCAAACCAATGTTTTGAGGAATGTGCGAGCTTCAATATAGAAGACAAAAATATATATCGGCTCTCCGCCCTTTACCCCTCCCCCACTCCTAAAAAATAAAACAGTCAAACAAACTGCACATTCACCAGGCCTCCACACACCTCTCTCTGACACACACACCATTCCGTCATCACCATTTCCATGAGGGAAGAAAAGATGAAAAAGTGTGAAGACAGCTGCATGGACCAGAAAGGCAGTGAAACAATGGACGAGAGTAAAGAAGAATGAAATGTAAAAATATAATTTCATTAAGGAACAAGTAAAAATATAATTTCATTAAGGAACAAGTAAAAATATAATTTCATTAAGGAACAAGTAAAAATATAATTTCATTAAAGGACAAGTAAAATCAAAGTCTCAGAGAAGCACACAACAGAGCAAATTACTAGCACAGAAATTCCAGGAGTAGAAGAGGGGAAGACAAACCAACCACCCACAAACCCACCCCCACAAACAAACGCTTGTGCATGCAATTGCAAACACACCCAGACAAACACACACACATAATGCCCGCACATGCGCACAGTCACATGTACACACACAAAACCAACACACAAGCTAATTCTTTAAGAACACACAGGCAAACACACCGCCAAAAACAGAAACAATTGCTTATGTAGTCTTCAAATATGGTATGTTGCTGTAATATTTGCAACAGCGTACCAAAGGTAGGCCATTGCAAAGATTGGACAGCAGCATGACGCTTACATTTCTATCAAGTATAACACTGTATCTGGCAGTAAAGTCGTCAAGAAATAAGAATACACAATATCAGTGACAGTAATAACACCATCATACACATTCCTCAAAACACTGGTTTGATTTTCATCAACATTTCTTCATATGAAATACAGCACTGGATACTATAAGTCATGAGAAAGGTAAAACAAATGCACAAACACAAATCAATTTAGCTTCTAAATATTGATCAGTTGTTCACCCTTTGGCCCTCCCTAAAATGTAAAATAAACTGCACACTCATCCGGCCTCCACACACGTCTCACACACACCTCTCTGACACATTCAGTTCGATTTCTCTATCATCACCATTTCCATGAGGGAAGAAAGATGAAAAAGTGTGAAGACAGCTGGATGGGCCAGAAAGGCAGAAAAACAATGGACGGTAGTAAGGAATAAAATGTAGAAATAAAACTACAGGAATAAGTAAAGGCGGAGTCACAGAGAAACACAGAAAAGAGTAAAGTACAAGCACAGAATTTCCAGGTGCAGAACAATGACAAACCCACCCCCACCACATACAAATGCGTGCACGCGCACCCCACACAGACAAAGAGAGAGAGAGAGAGAGAGAGAGAGAGAGAGAGAGAGAGAGAGAGAGAGAGAGAGAGAAAGACAAAATGGCTCCACAGGGACACAGTCATATGCACACACACAAAACCAACACACAAGGTAACTTTCAAGAACACATAGGCAAACACACCCACAAAAATATTTTAAAAAATGGTTATGTACTCTTTACAATATGGTATGTTGCTGTAATATTTGCAACAGCGTACCAAAGGTAGGCCATTGCAAAGATTGGACAGCAGCATGACGCTTATGATTCTATAAAGTACAACACTGTATCTGGCAGTAAAGACGTCAAGAAATAAGAATACACAATGCCAGTGATAGTAATAATACCATCATAAACATTTCTCAAAACATTGGTTTGGTTTTCATCCACATGGTATCAAGTGAATTACAACACTGGATACTGTAAGTCATAAGGTTAAAAAAAACTATTCTCTCTCTCTCTCTCTCACACACACACACACACACACACTTCA
>CM065733.1:63183399-63210899 GCA_033310375.1 Conus canariensis | reverse complement strand
TGCTTATGTGCTCTGCGCAGTATAGTAAGTTGCTGTAATATTTGCAACAGCGTACCAAAGGTAGGCCATTGCAAAGATTGGACAGCAGCATGACGCTTACATTTCTGTAAAGTATAACACTGTTTCTGGCAGTAAAGACGTCAAGAAATAATACAATGCCAGTGATAGTAATAACACCATCATACACATTCCACAAAACATTGGTTTGGTTTTCATCCAAATGGCATCAAGTGAAATACAACACTGGATACTGCAAGTCATAAGGTAAAAAATAACTATTCTCTCTCACACAGAGAGAGAGAGAGAGGCAGACAGACAGAGACAGAGACAGAGAGACAACTTCAATATAGAAGACAAAAATATATCGGCTGTCCTCCCTTAACCCCTCCCCCCACTCCTAAAAAAATAAAATAAGCAAACAAACTGCACACTCACCAGGACTCCACACATCTCTCAGACACCCCATTCCGTCCAATTTTCCATCATCACCATTTCCATGAGGGAAGAAAAGATGAAAAAGTGTGAAGACAGCTGGATGGACCAGAAAGGCAGTAAAACAATGGACGAGAGTAAAGAATGAAAAGTAAAAATATGATTTCATTAAGGAACAAGTAAAAGCAAAGTCTCAGAGAAGCACACAACAGAGGAAATTACTAGCACAGAAATTCCAGGTGTACAAGAGTGGAAGACAAATCCACCCCCACCTCCACATACAAACGTTAAAAGCGTATGCATGCAAACACACCCACACAAACCCACACACACATAATGCCCGCACACGCGCAGTCACTGTACACACACAAAACAAACACACAAGCTAATTCTTTAAGAACACAGGCAAACACACCGGCAAAAACAGAAAAAATTTGCTTATGTACTCTTCACAATTATGGTATGTTGCTGTAATATTTGCAACAGCGTACCAAAGGTAGGCCATTGCAAAGACTGGACAGCAGCATGACGCTTACATTTCTATAAAGTATAACACTGTATCTGGCAGTAAAGATGTCAATAAATAAGAATACACAATGTCAGTGACAGTAATAACGCCATCATACACATTCCTCAAAACATTGGTTTGTTTTCATCAAAATGTCAAATGAAATACAGCACTCGATACTATAAGTCATAAGAAAGGTGAAACAAATCCACAAACACAAATCAATTTAGCTTCTAAATATTGATCAGCTGTTCTCCTTTCGCCCTAGTTAAAATGTAAAATAAGCAAACAAACTGCACACTCATCCGGCCTCCACACACCTCTCAGACACACACATTCTGTCCGATTGGTCCATCATTTCCATGAGGGAAGAAAGATGAAAAAGTGTGAACACAGCTGCATGGACCAGAAAGGCAGAAAACAATGGACAGTGGTAAGGAATACCAATAAAATATAAAACTAAAACTACAGGAACAAGTAAAGGCAGGGTCACAGAGAAACACAGAAAAGAGTCAAGTACAAGCACAGAATTTCCAGGTGTAGAACAATGAAAGACCCACCCCCACCACATACAAATGCGTGCGCGCGCGCGCGCACACACACACACAGAGAGAGATCGAGAGAGAGAGAGAGAGAGAGAGAGAGAGAAGAGAGAGAGAGAGCGAGAGCGAGAGCGAGAAAGAGAGACACAAAATGAAACCACATGGGGCCAGTCATATGTACAGACACAAAACCAACATAAAAGCTGATTTTTAAGAACACATAGGCAAACACCCACAAATTTTTTTTTTTTAATATTGCTTATGTACTTTTCACAATCTCTCTCTCTCTCTCTCTCTCTCTCTCTCTCTCTCTCACACACACACACACACACACACACACGCACACACACACACACACACACCTTCAATATAGAAGACAAAAATATATATCGGCTGTCCTTTTACCCCTCCCCCACTCATAAAAAATAAAATCAGCAAACAAACTGCACACTCACCAGGCCTCCACACATCTCCCTCAGACACACACACCATTCCGTCCAATTTTCCAACATCATTTCCATGAGGGAAGAAAAGATGAAAAAGTGTGAAGACAGCTGGATGGACCAGAAAGGCAGTGAAACAATGGAGAGTAAAGAATGAAATGTAAAAATATAATTTCATTAAGGAACAAGTAAAAATATAATTTCATTAAGGAACAATTAAAAGCAAAGTCTCAGAGAAGCACACAACAGAGCAAATTACTAGCACATAAATTCCAAGAGGTGTACAAGAGTGGAAGACAAACCCACCACCACCTCCACATGCAAACGCGTGTGCATGCAAATACACCCTCACAAACACAAACCCACATAATGCCCGCGCATGCGCACAGTCACATCTAAACACGCACAACCAACACAAAAGCTATTTTTTTAAGAACACATAGGCAAACACACCGCCAAAAACAAAAAAAATGCTAATATACTCTTCAAATATGGTATGTTGCTGTAATATTTGCAACAGCGTACCAAAGGTAGGCCATTGCAAAGACTGGACAGCAGCATGACGCTTACATTTCTATAAAGTATAACACTGTATCTGGCAGTAAAGATGTCAAGAAATAATACACAATGTCAGTGACAGTAATAACACCATCATACACATTCCTCAAAACATTGGTTTGGTTTTCATCAAAATGTCAAATGAAATACACTCGATACTATAAGTCATAAGAAAGGTAAAACAATTCCACAAACAAATCAATTTAAATTCTAAATATTGATCAGCTGTTTTTTTTTGCCCCTCCCTGAAATACAAAATAAGCAAACAAACTGCACACTCATCCGGCCTCCCCACACCTCTCCGACACGCACACCATTCTGTCCGATTTCTCCATCATCACCATTTCCATGAGGGAAGAAAGATGAAAAAGTGTGAAGACAGCTGCATGGACCAGAAAGGCAGAAAAACAATGGACGGTAGCAAGGAATAAAATGTAAAAATAAAATTACAGGAACAAGTAAAGGCAGAGTCACAGCGAAGCACAGGAAAGTGGAAATTACTAGTGCAGAGTTTTCCAGACGGTGTAGAAGAGTGAAAGACCCCACCTCTACCACCACCTACGCACGCTTGCGCACACACACACACACACACACACACACACACACACACACACACACACACGCGCGCGCGCGCGCGCGCGCGCGCGCGCGCGCGCGCGCCCGCGCACACAATCACATGACATGTCCACATGCGTACAGTCATATTTACATACACAAAACCAAAACAAAACAATTTCTAAGAACACATAGGCAAACACACCGACACAAACATTAACATGATGCTTATGTACTCTTCACAGTATGGTATGTTGCTGTAATATTTGCAACAGCTTACCAAAGGTAGGCCACTGCAAAGATTGGACAGCAGCATGACGCTTACATTCTGTAAAGTACAACACTGTATCTGGCAGTAAAGATGTCTAGGAACAAGAATACTGAATAGACAATGCCAGTGACAGTAATAACACCATCATACATATTCCCCAAAACACTGGTTTTGTTTTCATCAACGTTTCATCAAGAAATATACAACACTGGATACTGCAAGTCATAAGAAATGTAAAAAAATTCTCACAAACACGCGTACCTGGTACACTGCACCACCAAGACGACTTTTCCCTTTGGATCTGTGGTGTAGTGTACCAGGTAGGGTGTCAAGACTGTGCCAATACCTACAATGGCGAGACAGCAAGACCACTCACCACCCGTCTACAGGAACACTGAAACCGATCTACTTCTGCCATACACGATCACCAAGCCACAGTTTCAGCCCCCAAGAAACCAAGATCTTATCTACAGAGCCCTTCCTCACAAAAAGAAAAGTTAAAGCCAACGAAATCAAGACCAGACGCCCCAAGCCTGAACAGAGATCAAGGTTTTGAACTTCCCCCCATCTACAATCAGATCCTGACAACTGTTCACCCCACACAACAGTCGCCCCACCAGGCCTCGCTGCCACAACAGCAACAGTGAGCTGAAGAAGACAGGGCGACCCTGTCGAAATATTCTCAAGGTAAGTTTTTGATTCCGAGTCCAACTACTTTTCTAATGTAGAATCCAGAATCATTCTTAAGAGCAAGAATACACTAAAATCCGAGAGAAAAGCCTAGGAAAGAAGACCCTCAGCGCCAAGGAACAGACGCTAAGCCCCGTGAAGGATCTACATGTGGACTCTGATCACCACGTCAGGCTTTCTGAGGAAGAAGGGATGCTCACATCAGGAGGAACCAGGTGATCACAAGGAAATCTTTCAGGAACAGGATCAAAGACTTCATCGCCAGCTCTGCAACTCAGCCCCAAAGGATCTGAAAACATGCGTCCACGTTCCAGACCTCCGAGGCATCAGATATGCTACAACACTGGAGTGAATCTTTGTTGCCTTTCCTGAACCATTCCCTCTGGTACCGCCTGCTCTGCACCTTTCTTCAACAGAAAACTAGCATAGGAAACCAGAGTTGCCATGTTGATCATATGAAGGGCACTTCATCCTGGGAAAGAATGAGACTATAAAACACGTGGGGGAAAAGTACCTCTTTAAACCCTGGGAAAGACAAGATACTAAACCAAGAAGGAAAGGCACCAAATCGTGGGGAAATAGAGCAGAGAGTACTCGAAACCCTGGGAAAGTAGACTTAAAACTCTGTAGCAGAAGACGACCCTCAACACGGGGATGAAAAACCACAAGGCCCTTAATCGTGGGAAAGAAGATACTGAACTCTGGCAAAACGACGTTCAACTTTCTCAATGAAGAAGATGCTAAACCATGGCAAGAAAAGGCCGAGATCTCTGAACAGAGAAGACGCTACGCCCTGAAGAGAAGGCACTAAACACGGGGAAAAGGAAACATGTAAATTTACAAGTACTGAACAGCAGGCAAGAAGACGCTAAAACTCGTCAGAGAACACACTGTCTGAGCCATTAGAAGACAATCCTGTGAAAGCAGAACAAAACCCTTTGAAAAAAAAGGCACGCAACCTGTAAACGACGACGGTGTCAGTCAATCCCTTTCAACGGGTATTAAATCATATTAAAGAAGAAAACGTTGAACCCTAGTGATAATGCCAAAGTAATGCTGGGAGAGGATACAGAAGACAGAAGAGAAAGTAAAACAAAAATACTGCCCTGGTAAAAAAAAAAGAAAAAAGAAAAGCTTCTTGATGATGGTAACCTTCTGTGTGGAGAGACAATGGTGTTGCGCCAAGGATCAGTCAGTTGTGGAGTTGCAGCGCCTGCTGTGGCTGAAGAGTCCGATCCCTGAGCGGCAGACTCGATCGCAGTTGCTGCAGGTAAAGTCTCGGTCATGAGTGCCTGTTGGTGCTGACACAATTGAATTCTTTGCTGTCTGCGGCGCCTCCGCTCATCCCACTGGGCCTCTCTCCTCTGCTCTGCTTGCTTGATGCCGGCCTTGATGGTGAACCACCAGCTGACCCGGTCTGAAGCTGCTGTCTCCAGGTCTGCTGGGTCGAGGCTGCCTGCCCTCAGGTCACGCTTGCATACATCCTTGCAGCGTTGGGAGGGCCGTCCTGTGGGTCTGGAGCCTGTAGCCAGCTCGCCGTACAGCATGTCCTTTGGGATGCGACCGTCGTCCGTGCGGCTGACGTGGCCAAGCCAGCGCAGGTGCCTCTGCGTCAGCATGGCGAACATGCTAGGCATCCTTACCTGGACCAGGACGTCCTTGGTGATGCAATCCTGCCAAGTGATGACAAGAAGTCTTCTGAGGCAGTGCAGGTGGAAGGCGTTCAGTCTGCGTTCTTGTCTCGAGTACAGCGTCCATGCTTCACTTCTGTAGAGAAGAGTGCTCAGCACGCAGGCTTGGCACACTTTCATCTGTCTTTGTCGTTAGCCTGGTGTTGTCCGATTCCCTTTGCTAGACGGGCCATCGCTGTTGCTGCCTTGCCGATGCGCACGTTCAGCTCGGCGTCCAGAGAGGGGTTGCTGGAGATGGTGGAGCCCAAGTAAGTGAAGTCGTCGACCACTTCGAGGGTGTGATCGCCGATGGAGATGCAGGGAGTGCTGATGACGTCTTGGCCCATGATGTTTGTTTTCTTCAAGCTGATAGTGTGGCCAAACTCGGTGCAAGCATCAGCGAAGCAGGTGATGAGCCATTGCAGCGCTTCGTCGGTGTGGGCAGAGAGGGCGGCGGCGTCTGCGATGAGCATCTCCCTGACGAGGACTTCCCCTAAAAAAGCTGCATGCCCCATATTCACGTGACCTGGTCTCCGCTGTCTCCGATCTGATGTCAGTTTCTTGTCCTGACGACACAAAACAATGACACTTTTCACATGAAGGGTACATGAAGTAAGGATGGCGATGTGATTATTTCAGTATTCAGGCATATATTGTCTTTTGAAATAAGAAAAAAATCCAGTCGTTAATTTTTTTCTTTTTTGGGGGGGGGTGGGGGGGTGGGTCAAAGTGCTTTCTGAAACAGCGCGCCAATGGCCTCTTCCCTTCTCCCGTTCGTTTTCGTTTGTCCTAATGTTAGCTACAATGATTGAAGACGAAACGATGCAGGGGTTTTGGGACAGAGTGGTGCAGAACATACAGTATCGCAGCTGGCAGGCGATGGACTATACTCGCCAAGTGAAAGTTGAAGTCTCTGAATAAATTGTTATGAAACAAGCACTTTGCTGAGCAAAGTATGAAAGCATCACACGAGATGTACGGCCCAAGAGTACCAGTGGCATGGCATCTCCCCAAATGCAGAACTTTGGTGGTTTACTCAGGATCTCAAATCATTGTGACACCTGTAATTACAATAACCATTTTGCAGAAGCTACAGTGCTGTATAAAATCTGGTCTCAAGCACGCACGACTGAGTGTGGACAGCGGCTGTTCTGAAATTCCTTATCCTGTGTAAATCAATACACCTTTGAAATTTACCGCCAGATCCTTCCGACGTTTTATTAAAAAATATCTTTTCAGTTTCTTAAAAACGGAGCACGTGACCAGAGCGACAGGAAAACAGACCAAAAGATGTATGAGCAAGATGCCTTGAACTCATCTGGTGTTTGAAAATACATTTACGCTCCAAAGCTTTAATTAATCACAACATAAATCAACAGATTAACATTGTAACGGAAACACTTCTTCCTTCACGTGAACACCTTCGGCATGTCGAAGTTTATTTCACACATAAGGGGGCGAAAAAGGAGTCAAAGCAAATGAAGTAAATAAAATCCTTTTGTGAAATACAAGTTCAGAATGTAATGGATAAATGTAAGCCACAAACTGTCCCAGTGTCCGACCTGTTTTAGTCGTGTCCAAAGTATTCAATTTTGCCATTCTGTCACGCCATTCTCAACCTGTTGTAGTCTTCTACATTTAAAGCTATTCAACCATTTTGCCATTCTGTCACGCCATTCTCAACCTGTTGTAGTCTTCTACATTTAAAGCTATCAACCATTTTGCCATTCTGTCACGCCATTCTCAACCTGTTGTAGTCTTCTACATTTAAAGCTATTCAACCATTTTGCCATTCCTTCACGCCAAGAGTCATTGTCAGCTACTCAGTGTGTTCTATGAAAAAGAAAAAATACCTGAAGTTGGAGACATTATTGTTAACTTCAAAAGAATAGACAAAGGAATATACTCATTAAGAATTAAAGAAAATGGCAAATTTTCTCTCAGAAGAAATCGAATGTAATACACACTTTATAATCACTTACAAACAGCAGCATTCCTCAATTGGACGATGTGTAAGAAAATGCATAAGAAATGGCAGTTCATGAAGGTATACTTAACGCTTCATAGATTGATGTAAATGTGAATAAAGGAGAGAAAGGGCGTCGTGGATAGTTCAGTGGATTGTCGTAAATGTGAATAAAGGAGAGAAAGGGTGTTGTGGATAGTTCAGTGGACATTATTCGGAGAAAATGGACTTACGCATTTCATGGGAACATTTCTTGCACATCGTTCATGAAATGTAGGATGTAAGATTAAAATTTATTTTGAAATGGCAGCAAGTCAGAATGATAATTACTGATATTATTCTTCATGCAGTGGATTCAACAAACATAACATGATGTTCACCATGTGACAGAGATTCCCGCGCGCGCGCGCGCGCGTGTGTGCGTGTGCGTGTGCGTGAGAGAGAGAGAGCGTGTGTGTGGAGCTGCAGATATATGCACATGTTTTGGAAATACATTTCCTCAATGAGCAGCATTTCACCTGATTTGATATTTTTTTGCGTAGATGGACATTTAGAAAATAATTCTACTCCCGACTTCAATGCATCGCCAAAATCACGTGTAAACTTAAAGAGCGCTCTTCGAACAGCGCTCATTCTTCAGAAAACAGGTGGAGTAAGATTAAAAATAAATAACGTGATAATTTCGGCAATACATAAAATGTATATAAAGGCTTCATTTCTCTACATCGTATTTTTTCTCGACGTTTTTTTTTTTTTTTTTTTTTTTTGCCTTCGATGTGCTTCTGTTTTTGTCTTAAGAAAGTTTCCAGCAGATCATAATATTGATGTTTTACTTTGGGTTTTTTTTTCCCTTGATGCGATTGTTTTTGTCTTGAGGGATATTTCCAGCAGGTCATGATAATATTGGTCTTAGTTTAGTTATTTGAAGAGAATGAAGAAAAATATGCTTTGAAAAAAATCTGTCCCCATACTAACAATCTCTACATGAAAGAAACATGGACATTGAAATGGTACGTGCGCGTGCGCATGTGTGTGCGATTGTGATTGCAAGTGTAAGTGTGCGCGCTTGTGTGTGTGTGTGCGTGTGTGTGTGCGCGCGCGCGCGCGCGCGCGCGATTTTCGGTGTGTGCAAGTGTGTGCACGTATGTGTGCGTGCGTCTGTGCACGCGCGCCTCTAAGAGATAAGCTAGCGTAATTTTGAGTGTCTGAACGAGAATGGTTGGTGAGGAGAGAGAGAGAGAGAGGAGAGAGAGAGAGAGAGAGAGAGAGAGAGACAGAGAGAGACAGAGAGACAAAATTCTTTGTCAGCGAGTGTGTGTATACTTTCGCGCCAGCGCGCGCGCGCGCACGCACGCGTATGTGCATGCGCGTGTCGTGTACGTCCTGCGTGTGTAAGTTCACGTGTGTGTGTTTATGTTTGTGCACGCATGCGTGTGTGCACGATCATATCTATTCTACGATTCGACATGTTTCATCTACTGGTTGAGCGTGAGTGAGAGTGTGTGTGTGTGTGTGTGTGTGTGTGTGTTGTGTGTGTGTGTGCGTGTGTGTGAATGCGTGTGTGTGAGCGTGCGTGTGTGTGTGCGCGTGCGTGCGTGTCTGTGTGTATGTCTGCGTGTGCGTGTGCTTCAGTTCACGTCCACATCCGAGGTGGAGGCGAGGGCAGTGGATGGCGTGCTATGAGCGTTCCTCACTATCCCATAGGGAAAAGCAATCAAACCACGGGTCATGTCGTAAACTCTGCGTTAAGTGATTATCTGCAAGTACCGTGCACTAATCTAATGACAAGGAATCGACGTGACCAGTTCATTCACCAACTCTGCCAACTCCCTGAAGAATAAAACACGACAATCAATGCCCTGAAGAATGCAAACGCCCACTTCGCCATTTTTTCCTGTACAAGACGGTTTGTTGCAACCGACGTTTCATGTATTGATCCACCTATCTCTCTTCATAGATTCCTGTCCATATTTCATCTAAATGAGAATAATTATCCCGAGTTAACCTCTTTGGGTATACTGGCCCATGAGGATGGTACCTTTTCTCTGGTCTGCAGTTCAATGGTCTTGTGGTACACTGGCACTGCTTCCTGATATGGGGTCACCATTTTCGATCCTGCCACACAAAAAAACCTAGGCTCAGTTCACATTTTGACAAAAGGTAGTCATTCAACACCAATTCCTGTAAAGTACACATTACCATGTTCCTGGTGGGGGTCTGTATTGTCGCTGTCCTCACTGATCCTGATGCTGAAACGATGCACAAAATCCTTACAAAGAAGAATGCACAAAACCAAGAGTAAGACGAAAGTAAATATGAAACGAGGTAGGGAACAGTAAAACAAATAAGTAGGGTAACTCTTGCTCCCACAAGAAAACATAACTCCAGAGGAACGCTGCTTATGACACCAAATCGCCTAGCAGACATGACAGCACAGAGTACACAGAACAACAGCTGACATGACAGCACAGAGCACACAGAAGAAAACATCCCCCCCCCCAAAAAAAAAGGATGTTCCAAGCTCGCCCATATACCCTTACCGAACACATCTACCCAGCAACAAGAACTGGAGAAACGAACAAACTTAAATTATAACCATTGAGTTAACCTTTGATTTTATTTTGTTAGATATCACACAAACACACACACACACACACACACACACACACACACACACACACACACGTCTCACCTGCACCTCCGAAATGGAATCTCTCGAGTTGTCAAGCCCTGCCTCGGGTGGCGGTCGCCCCGTTAGCTGCCCCTCAGGCTCCTGGTCTCCCCGTTACTGTTCCTGTTACTGGTGCTGCTCTCCCCTTATCGCGCTGTCCACGTTCTTGGTGGTGGTCTCCCCTATCGGCTGTCCATGTTCCTGGTGGGGGTCTGTATTGTCGCTGTCCTCACTGATCCTGATGCTGGTCTCCCTTGTCGACTGTCCTTGCTCCAGGCCGTGGCCTACTCCCTGGGACAGCATCCAGTGTCGACGGGTGGTCGCTCCTCGTTCCCCGTCTGAAATGAATCCCTTCAATGGCTTTTTTCTTCACATTTCACTATTAGAGCAGTTCTAACACACAATGTTTTTTTTCTTCACATTTCACTATTAGAGCAGTTCTAACACAATGTTTTTTCTTCTTCACATTTCACTATTAGAGCAGTTCTAACACACAATGTTTTTTTCTTCACATTTCACTATTAGAGCAGTTCTAACACACAATGTTTTTTTCTTCTTCACATTTCACTATTAGAGCAGTTCTAACACACAATGTTTTTTTCTTCTTCACATTTCACTATTAGAGCAGTTCTAACACACAATGTTTTTTTTCTTCTTCACATTTCACTATTAAGAGCAGTTCTAACACACAATGTTTTTTTTCTTCTTCACATTTCACTATTAGAGCAGTTCTAACACACAATGTTTTTTTTTTCTTCTTCACATTTCACTATTAAGAGCAGTTCTAACAATGTTTTTTTTCTTCTTCACATTTCACTATTAAAGCAGTTGTAACAATGTTTTTTCTTCTTCACATTTCACTATTAAAGCAGTTCTGACACACAATGTTTTTTTTTTCTTCACATTTCACTATTAGAGCAGTTCTGACACAATGGTTTTTTTTTCTTCTTCACATTTCACTATTAAAGCAGTTCTAACAATGTTTTTTCTTCTTCACATTTCACTATTAAAGCAGTTGACACACCATGTTTTTCTTCACATTTCACTATTAAAGCAGTTCTGACACACAATGTTTTTTCTTCTTCACATTGCACTATTAAAAGAGTTCTAACACACAATGTTTTTTTGTTCTTCACATTGTACAATTAAAGCAGTTCTGACACACCATGTTTTTCTTCTTCACATTGCACTATTAAAGCAGTTCTAACACAATGTTTTTTTGTTCTTCACATTGCACAATTAAAGCAGTTCTGACACACCATGTTTTTCTTCTTCACATTGCACTATTAAAGCAGTTCTGACACCATGTTTTTCTTCTTCACATTGCACTATTAAAGCAGTTCTGACACCATGTTTTTCTTCTTCACATTGCACTATTAAAGCAGTTCTGACACACAATGTTTTTCTTCTCATTTCACTATTAAAGCAGTTCTAACACACAATGTTTTTCATCAGTAGGCAGAAACGAAGGGATACATTACTTCCGTTCATGAGTAAAACCCACTCGAAAGATGAAATGCTCGGAATGAAATCTATGATGCAAGACTAGGAAATATACCATTGTTACTAACAATTTCTTTGCGTTTGATTGTTCAAGGTCTTTCAGTTTATTTTTCAGAATGATTTCTTTGAGAGAAGAGATTTGGACATGCACAGATGAATATCCCTTCGCCTCCATTACCGGCGTTTTCAGTAGTCGCCCTCAGACTGACGTCACCAAGTCTGACGCAAGTGACCAGCCGCCCGGGTACCATGGTAGCTATTGCTAACTGCAGGCCACAACATCACTTTTCACCTGTAGCTAAATCTGCAATAAAAGCAGTGAATCCACAGCAATACTACACTGGTTCAATTCTCAACGTCACAAGCGCAAACATGGTGACATCAATTCACGCCAATACTCATCGTCATTTTTTTGTCTCCGCGTGTCAACTGTATTTCACTTATTCATTGATCACTAGTCCTGCCAATCTCGCGTGACCTGTCGAGGTTGCGAGCGCCCCCTGGCCAATTTGAAAGTGGCACCATGAATTCTGTCCCCCTTTATTTTTTTGTCATTCATTTCATTAATGTCATTTTTTTGCCGATGATTACCAAGTGAATTATGGCAGTACATAAATTTGTTGGATTCATTTTTTTCGCTCAGTTCCATGTAATTCTTAGAAGACAAGAAAAGGTAGCGTCACCCGATGTTTTTAGCAGTGCAATGTTACCCAATCATAAAAGTTCATGCACGTGACGCATAAAAAATGTCAACGTATTTAAGTTTGCACATTACGGAGCTGTTTAAAACTGGTCAAAACACACATGCATTGACAAACACTTTCACTAGCTAAAAGAGAACATCCGTTTGCCTGTTTCACTTGTATCTCGTATAGGGTTCTCTTGTGCCGTCGTTTTGTTCATTGGTAGCAGTATCTCACTTTAGTTGTCCCTGGAGCGTTGCCTCCTCTGATGCTGTTTTTAGCGCCGTCGATCCCCACCGTCCATGTCGGATACATAAAAATTATATTGAACAGTATGAGTGACGAAGGCTGCGGTTTGTTCGGTGAACTACACAAATGTCTCAAATCCAAGTCACACTCAAACTGATAAAATAAGTCTCAACTCTTGGAATTAACACAAACGCATAAAAATGAGTGTACAACCTAAACTCTTTCAGGCACTGAAAACGGAGACTTGGATCCAAACATGCTTTTCTAACTCGGCTACCATGGTTTCAAATCATACCCAAGATTGTGACAAACTGGTCATTCGTACTGAATTTATTTACACTGGCTCTGACCGTTGTACGATGTAACGGGTATGTGACGGTGAATACTCACGGTCTTTAGTTTTGTACCAGCCCAGCCAACATAAAAAACCTCTCCAGAAAACGGTGAATAACCTATTGAAAGTTTACTGCCGAAACTAGAGTATCATACCTTGTCCTCCCCAACTTGTACGACTCGACCATGTGGTGCAACGGTCCTTGGGTAGACTGGCACGGCTCCTGGGAGAGTGCTCTCGATTCGTCTTCGATCTGCCGCAATGGGAAACGAACTCTGATCAAATCATGATAAAAAAAAAATAACCATCAAACCCGGTGGAAGAAAACACTCATCCCTGTCACCTAACACTATCAATCACTGTAAACGATGCACTAAATCTTTATTTTTCATAATCATACACATAGACACTAAACCCTTTGACAGAACATTATTCCCGATGAAGGGATAGACACTAAACCCTATGACAGGACATTAATCCTATGAAGGGATAGACACTAAACCCTATGATAGGACATTAATCTCTATGAAGGGATAGACACTAAACCCTATGACAGGACATTAATCCCTATGAAGGGATGGACACTAAACCCTATGACAGGACATTCATCCCTATGAAGGGATGGACACTACACCCTATGACAGGACATTAACCCCTATGAAGGAATGGACACTACACCCTATGACAGGACATTCATCCCTATGAAAGGATAGATACTAAACCCTATGACAGGACATTAATCCCTATGAAGGTACAGACACTAAACCCTATGACAGAAGATTATTCCCGATGAAGGGATAGACACTAAACCCTATGACAGGACATTCATCCCTATGAAGGAATAGACACTAAACCCTATGACAGGACATTCATCCCTATGAAGGAATAGACACTAAACCCTATGACAGGACATTCATCCCTATGAAGGGATAGACACTAAACCCTATGACAGGACATTCATCCCTATGAAGGGATAGACACTAAACCCTATGATAGGACATTCATCCCTATGAAGGGATAAACACTAAATCCTATGACAGGACATTCATCCCTATGAAGGGATAAACACTAAACCCTATGACAGGACATTAATCCCTATTAAGGAATAGACACTAAACCCTATGACAGGACATTAATCGCAATGACGGGACCCACATGTTGACTGATCACCATGCCATCGCTTTCTGTGGAAGAAGCGATACTCACATCAGGAGGTGCCAGGTGCGCACAAGGAAATCTTTCAGGAACAGGATCAAAGACTTCCCCCTGCAGCTCAGCCCCAAACGATCTGAAGACATGCGTCCATGTTTCAGATCTCCGGGTCATTAGACCTGCTACATCGCTGAAGTCATTTGATACCCTCCTGAACCATCCCCTCCGGTACCGCCTGTTCTGCACCCTTCTCCTACAGAAAACTGGCACGGGAAACCAGAGCTGTCATGTTGGTCATTGGAAAGGACACCCAGTCCTGGGAAAGAATAGGACTCAAATCCCTGGGACAAAAGACACTAAACCATGGAAAGAAGCCAGCCTAAAACTGAAGGAGAGGAGACACTTAAAACATGGGAATGAGTAAGACAGTTGACTCTGGGAAAGAACACGACATTAACACCCAGAAAAGAAGACGCTAAAGCCTTAAGATGCAAGACTTCAGCAAATAAGTCCAATCTTTGTGGATGAAGAAAACGCTAAACCCGGGGGGGGGGGGGGGACGCTGAACTCTGCGCATGAAGAAGACGCTAAACCCTGGGAAGAACACGCTTAACTCTGCGAATGAAGAAGACGCTAAACCCTGGGAAGAACACGCTTAACTCTGCGAAAGAAGACGACGCTAAACCCTGGGAGGAAAACGCTAAACTCTGCGAATGAAGAAGACGCTAAACCTTGGGAAGAAAACGCTAAACTCTGCGAAAGACGACGCTAAACCCCCAAGACAGAAGAAAGCCCTCAGTCTTGGATAAGACGAACCTCGGAATATAAAAGTCAATAAATGAAGGAAGAAATACACACTGAGAAAGAACACCCTAGAAACCTGTGAAGGAAAGGTGCCAGTCCCTATCAAAGCGCATCAAAACCTTCGAAAGAAGGTACACAATCCATGAAAGGGGCATTAGTAAAGCTCTATCAAAGGGCACTGAACCATGTAAAGAAAAAGTTAAACCCATCGGCAAAAAACACTGCAACTTAGAAGACGACGCAGAAGAGACGGAGAGAGAGAGAGAGAGAGAGAGAGAGAGAGAGAGAGAGAGAGAGAGAGAGAGAGAGAGGAGAGAGAGAGGCAGGCAGGCAGAGACAGACACAGAGAAGAAAAATACTCTCCGTATATTCAATTGCATTCTCCGAGTTCACGTGACCTGGCCTCCGTTTTCTGTGACCGTTGATGCCACAGTTTATTGGCCCTGTTGATAAGAGAGAGAGAGAGAGAGAGAGAGAGAGAGAGAGAGAGAGAGAGAGAGAGAGAGAGAGAGAGAGAGATTTTCTGTACAAGCAAATCCGATCAACTCGCTATACCTAAACAAATTTGGTTCAACATTAAGTTAACCGTTTTTCTGCCATCAAACAATATCATGATTTACATGATGTATTGTGATAACTTGCATATTGGCCAACTTATGCCATCCGTGACGTTGAAGAAAAAATCTCCCACCTCGCTCTCTACTTCTAACACTTTAAAATTACTGTCGAACATTTGTTACGTTGCATTTCTTGTGCAGAAAATTTATAAGGTCTGCGGTAAGTAATGTAACAGGGATGTTGTCTATCACTCGTAACTGCCCGACATTCTTGCGTGTTCTTCCTACTCGTGAGGCACACCTCGCCGGCTCCGCGCCGACTCCATTCTGTTCCTGACTGTCATTAACGTGGTCAGTTGTTCGGTGTAGATTTCCAACACACACATAGAAGGCTGCCATGATAGTCAACTATGGTCCATTAGAAATAAAGCATTGTAAACCAAAGTGACAATTCAAGATTACAAGTCCATGAATTAAAAAAGGAAAATCATTGTTTTGCATTGTTCAGACACTGCAGACAGCATGTACTCGGAGAGGACAAAAGGTATTAACTCATTATCTTCGATTTTTTTTAAACGGTCTGCAACTGCCCATAATCATTCAAATGATGGAATAAACGAGCATGAAACCGACTGCCATATCTGCAGTATTAACTGTTGGGACCGCTTTGTGTCAAGTGACAAAACCGTTAGGTTTTTCGAAATCATGCAGTATCTACTGCTCTCACGGCGTCCAGGCGGCCATATTGGAACCGACTAGTCTATGGCAAACGAGTTACACCTCGATCTTCATGACTAAGAACCGAGATCGTCATGTCGGCCAATCACTGAACGCGACTGTTTATGGTGCAAATACTGGCTATACGCTATTGGATAAGGTTTCCATTCAAGTTCTTAGGATTGTGAAATTTTGACAAATTATGTGGAATTAAAACAAGCCAGCACGGACTTCGCAGTTTGAACGTGAGTTTTTTCATCTTACCCTGAAGCTCTGGCACCCGCAATTCACTTTAATGGAGTCAAAATGGATAGGTGCTGAGCGGGAATGAACGTCAATCCATTGACTCTGCGTTTACTTTTGCTTATCCTCGGTATTTCGGGATTCATTACACATGCATACAAAGAGAGAGACAGAGTAGACGGCGTGTGCTGACAATATGCGTATCTCATGTATCCCTTCACCTTAACATACTGCCCCAAGGAGTTGCCATCAAAGCTGCCTGTTGCGGACACGCCCCTGTGGGCGGCCAAATCAAATCAAATGTAGCTTTCAGTCCTGCCGACCACAAAAGCCATATCAGGGCTGGCACACTATGGGGAAAAAAAGTGAGAGAATTAAAATGCAAAGTTAAAACTCGATACCAGTTTTCTGTGGGCGGTCCTCCCTGTAGTGGCCTCTCGCTGTGGGCTGTCCTCCCTGTAGTGGCCTCTCTCCTGGGATGTCTGCTGTACTGCAGTGACCTCTCTCCTGGGGTGTCGTCTGCTGTACTGTAGTGACCTCTCTCCTGGGGTGTGGTCTGCTGTACTGTAGTGACCTCTCTCCTGGGATGTCGTCTGCTGTACGGTAGTGGCCGCTCCTCTTGGCCGTCATCCTTGTTCCCTGTCGTAAGTGAAATCCTTGCATGATATTTTCTGCTTATATTTCATTGTCCGAGCAGTTCTTGATACGTACAAAACTTTTAGATTGCAGAGGCGAATTGATATGTACATATTGTATGTCGTCCCTTGGGGAACAAAACCAGCCCAACATAAAACTATTATCCCAAGGCAAGACTGAAGAGACATGCTTTGTAAAACAATTTCAAATGATTTAACATTTTATCCCGTTCGTTTCTTGGAGGCTGTATTCTTTCTGGAGCGCGTTGTTTACCAGTTTATTCGTCAGAACAATCTGCTCTCTGAAGTTTTGAGATACGGACATGCGGAGGTGTTAAATATCCCTTCGCCTCTTTAAATTACCCTTTGTAAAACTGCCCCTTTGGTAAATAGAAAAAAATCTGAAATGGTTCAAAATTAAAGTATTTTACAGAATTCTGTCAGAAATAATATGCTGAAGAGAGTAGGCTTAATCTTGAGCGATGACTGTCCTTTTTATACCGATGAACAAGATTCCATTTACCATTATCTTGAAACCCATAACTTTACACATTTCCAAATGGAATTAGGAAAAGATTTGAGAAAGATGACTTGAACTGCTTTGACTAGAACATGTCGAACATGCACATTTCAAATGATCAGTCTGTGTATTAATTTTCACACCAGCTAGGGGTGAGGTAAGTTGTTGTGACTGTCGCTGAAAGTTTTACGTTGAATATTTCTCAGATCTGACGAGATTGAATCGCATATTGACTTGTATTACCTTCAAAATCGTCCCATGGGATCTCAGGGTGGGGGGGGGGGGGGAGATGGGTCCTGCCTCAAGTCGTCTGCTCCTTTCCTTGCCGGTGTTCTGAACAATCACAGCCATTGTGCATGAGATACTGAACATACTTCATTCTTAAGTAGAAGCAAGCTGTTTAAAAAAAAAAGTATCACAACTGACAAAACGTCAATATTCATTCACCTCCAGTGCTTCTACTATTCAGCGAATTCGAAACCTACTACTAGAACCTGTATCGGAAGGATTGTTTGTCTGCCCCTGCCGGCTCCTTCCCAAAGAGAAGAGTGCTTTAACTTCCAGTGAAACGACTGGATTCACACAGTGGCGTTGCCTCCCTTTGGTTGACGCCGTTTGTAAGTTATGAAAAGCGTAAAATACAAAGCGCTGTACTAGCCTTTTAGGCAAGAAGGGAAACACCATCGCATTATTTTGGACAATTTCGGTATTACGGATCACCCTAAAAAATTCACACACCCCGATTCTGGGTCCTCCCGTGCAGTGCTGTCGTGGTGACCTCAGGTCCCACTTCATCTTCCAGGTCACGCCCGTGGTGTCTTCAGGTCAAACGTCATCGACGTTGGCAGGTTCCAATGAACTGGGGCTGGGTGGACTGGGTGGCACCGTTGGTGTGGCTGGGTGGACTGGGTGGCACCATTGGTGTGGCTGGGTGGAGTGGGTGGCACCGTTGGTGTGGCTGGGTGGACTGGGTGGCACGATTGGTGTGGCCAGAACTGGGAGCTCCGGAATGAGCACCGTGGGATCAATGCCTTTGACAGGAAAGGGAAGAAGAGACGCTAAACTAAACAGGAATAACGACATGGAATATCTGGTGATACAAATTACGTTAAAAACATGTCCGGTGATTGAAATTAAGGTTAAATTAAAAAAAAGACACGGATAGCTGATAACTGAAATGTTTTTTGTTGTTTTTTAAGCAAGGGTGTTGGAGATGGAAATTACGTTTAATCAATCATTGATGTCTGTCTGGTGACAAAAAAAGAAAACGACGTCGAGTTCTGGTTATAGAAATTAACTTTAAATGACATGGACGACTGTTAATACAACTTAAAAGACATGATCTCTGGTGACAGATTATATGTTAAAAATGAGGCGTTAATGCCCGGGACAGAAATTACTTTAAAAGCATATCGTCTCAGAAATTAGCAGATGAATGAATGGTGACAGAAGTGGCATCAAAACAAGACATGTCTGGTAATAAAAATTAAGTTAAAGACGACGTCGAAGTCTGTCTGGTGACAGAAATTACTTTGGAAAAGACATGTATGTCTGGTGATAGAGACTGCGTTAATGAAATAGAAGACTGGTGATAGAAAGTACAATTTAAAACAGAACATCGATGTCTATAGAATTACATTGGAAATGACACTGACGTCAGGTGACAGAAGTTACATTAAAAAAAAAAAAACAGTGGTCTTAAACACCTCGTCATAATGTACTGTGAGATGTGAAAGTAAATACACTTGTCTGGATTGCTTTAGCAAGATTTGTGAACGCTATGACTTTGACAACAATTCAGACCAACAATCAGTCTACAAGCATTTTCAAGCACCATTTTCTGTTTCTTGTTCTGATGGTGTCTGATCATTAAATCAGAGCATTACAAGAAAAAAACACTTGATCTCAATGGCTGAGCGCTTCAAACGATAACAGCATTTCACATACCTGGCCTGTACATACTGCAGGTCACAGCGCTTCAAACGATAGCAGCATTTCACATACCTGGCCTGTACATACAGCAGATCACAGCACTTCAAACGATAACAGCATTTCACATACCTGGCCATGATCTAAATGGCTGAGCGCTTCAAACGATAACAGCATTTCACATACCTGGCCTGTACATACTGCAGGTCACAGCACTTCAAACGATAACAGCATTTCACATACCTGGCCTGTACATACTGCAGGTCACAGCACTTCAAACGATAGCAGCATTTCACATACCTGGCCTGTACATACTGCAGATCACAGGGCTCCCGTATGTCTTCCTGGCAACGTGGTCCCTGGGCATTCTCAGCCACAACAGTTCCACAGTTCCTTCAGGTATTTATTCTTTGCCAGATTGACAGGCCAGAGCATGACACAGTGGGGAACATTTTCCAGCATCTGACATCCATCACAAAGTAAACCGCTGTCACGACCCCAGCATTTTCCCAGCGTATTCTTCAGACCCTATTTTAGCCCTGTCCCCAAAGGATCTGGGACTAAGAAATGCGTCCAGAATATAGACCTCGGGCCTCACTTTTACATGCACCGTCTCAACGAAAGGAATGAAGTTGGAAAGAACCGATCCTTGAGGAACTTCCCGGCCAGAACAAAAGCGCTAAAGCTTCCTGTTCTTGTTCAAACGGCCGCACTTCCCTGACATGAGCCGATGGCCGACTGACTGATGCTTGCAATTCTTTTGCCTCAATCTGTCGTGGAACGATGAAGATCCTTTGCAGACTGGTCCCAGGGTACACAGCAACTCCCTCAACTGCATCCATCAGTGCAACACAACAGGAGACGAACAACCACTCCGACAGTCCAGGAATCGTCAGCTCGACTGATGAATCATTAGAAAAGGGGGTCGGGGTCCAGAGTGCGTGACAATGGTAACGCTACAGACAAAGGTTAATTTATCTATCTAGGTGTTTAGTATCTACCTACCTATCTTTCTGTAACTACCTTTCTATCTGATTATTTATCTATATGTCTACCTTATTTATCTAATGTCTTATCTATCTAGGCTTTTAGGTGCCTCTCAGCTCATTCACTGGTCCAACACATCATCCAGCCACTAACAGAACTAATGACACGCAGCGGCATTGTTGAACGATCCTGTGTGGATGAGATAACGGACCTGTGGAAGTAAGTACTGCCACAAATCAGGGGCGACACTTGGAATTCTTTGACAAAGGCCACGACAGTGGAAACCGTTCCACATGGCGTCCTGCATTAGCCACTGGCTGATCTGATCGCCAGGTCGACAAAGGACAGTCAGAAAGTACCAGGTGATCACCAGAAAACACTTCAGGAATGGCATGCCTGTCCTGAAGCATCTCCTCTGGTACCGCTGTTCTGTACCTTTGTTCCACGGATACCCGTCACTGAAAACCAGAACAGCCATGTGTCACAAGGAACGCCAGTGGCTTTGTGCTGCCTGCATCACAGCTTGGACAGCTCAAGCGTCCACCCCTAAATAGCACCCACGAGCAGGAGCTCGTTAAGCCGGTCCACCTAAGAACAGATCTCTTGGGAAAGTCATACAGATCCATTCAGCGTTTGATGTGAATACTACACTAGAGACACCTCTCTCTCGAAATGCGTCTCCGACTATGCAGGACCAAAGTTCCCCATCCACGCTGAACTGAACAACACAGCACCCTGCCCATCTTCAGTCTTGCCAGCAGCCAGATAATGCATTGGAACAGAATATGAACCCTCAAGCACCTAAAGGCCCACCAGTCCCCACCACTCTATGCAAGACCTGTCCTAACAACCCACCATCCGAGATGACCCACCTGGGCGTCGAAGTTGCTGAACACCCCCTGTTGTATCCCACTGACAGATGTAGTCAAACAAGACACCGCACACCATGATCCCTGCATACAGAAGACCTCCACCATTCCATGACAGACTGAGACAAAAGAATGTAAGGACCTCAGTAAGACGTGCCAGCGACCGGCGGTAAATCTTAATCTTCACACATCAAAAGAATGCGACCACTGCCAGAGATCCCACACACACACCCTCTCCCCATCTCCCCAAGACAGACTTCCCAAAGACTTCAGCACTGACACCAAGAAGCTGCAGTCAACAGTAAAACCTCAGGTCTGAACGCCAGACATACTGGTCAGTTCAGACCTCAACGAACACAGCCAGACTGGCACAAAGGCCATAGGGAAAAACGCCAAAACCTTCAGACACATATCAAATCCCTGAAAAATGACACGCCACTGTCCAAACCGACTGGCCAGCCATTTGGAAGGAATCAATAACCTGGCGGAACTTCACAGAACTGCTGGATTCACCCAGAATGTGCTGCGCTGCAATAAAAATGTATATCATGTTGGTCCATGTACAGCATCCATATTTAATGCAGTTATCGTCCTAAAATTTCGCATAATGTGACCCGTTTTTTAACGTGTATACACTTCCATGTAAGGACTTCAATTGACAATAGTATAAACCAGCATGTAGGCAGAGTGCCGGACTCAATCTTAGTAATTCTGGGGTTGTGGGTTCGAATCTCCGCCGGGCCGTTTCGGTACAAGGGGATTTTTTCCTCGGAGTTAACATTGGTTCCGACTCCATTTCCCACATAGTCCTTCGAATGAGACTACAAACCGAGGTTCCGTGTGTGAATGCACGCATAACATCTTGCACACACGTAAAATCCCATCACCAACGTTCGAAAGAGGCCAGTTTGGCCGTTGGTATGGATGACACGTTACACACAGCATGCACTCGTGAAAAATCGAAAGAATGAAAGAGTTCTTAAACTGAATGAGCGATATTGACTGAATGACACGGGAAACGACTGAATGAAACACCAGTAGGCAGCTCTTCTGTCGGCTCTACCCAGGTAAGCAGCCCGTTGTGTAAACGAGAATGCGGATTGTAAAGCGCTTAGAGCCTGGTCTCTGGCCGGGGATAGGCGCTATATAAGTACTCTTTTACATTTTTTTTTAAAGCTCAAACAGATGCATCCACGCGAATATTGCCGATGGAAATTGCTGAATCAAGTCACTTCATAGACAGTCTGCACATGTTCAAGGGTCAAAGTGCGCTGTGTGGTGGACAGGGCTTCATGGACAGACTGAACATGTTCAAGGGTCAAAGTGCGCTGTGTGGCGGACAGGGCTTCATAGACGGACTGAACATGTTCAAGGGTCACAGTGCGCTGTGTGGCGGACTGGGCTATGTTAATGCCGACACACGAAGTGTCGGACGTTTAGTAGTTTGAACTAATCGATTCTGTCATTGTTAACACCCCTCCCCTCTCCTCCCCAAATCCTAACCACAAAAGATCTGGGATGCTTTCTGGATCCCACCCTCTCTCCCTCCACTCTCTTGCCCAAATAAAAAAGTAAAAATCAAGGGTCGGTTATAACCCCTCACAACCTCCGCAGGGAAAAAAAAAATATATATATATATATATATATATCAATATTTTAATGCATCTGCCCCCCCCCCCCCCCCCCCCCCCCTTCCCGCTCGAAACGGACACAAACTCACAAACGTGAGCGCGCGCACACACACCTTCACAGAAATTCGAAGTAGCCTTGTATGCGCGCTTAAGACCGCGGGCGGGAGAAAAGAAAAAAAAAAGGGGGGGTTCTTTCGCCCCCCCCCCCCCCCCCCCTCCGGCCCCTTTATAAGAGCTCCATAACCGTCAAAAAGTTTACGGACTGAATGACTGTGTATGTCCTCGCCATGTTAAAGCGCTCTCAATACATTCTGCAACCATGCTGTCCTTGACGGCTGACGGAAGACACGCGTTTGTACCGGAGCGGGAGGGGAGAAGGGGTACGGAGCGACATCTCAGGCAGATTGCTTAGGACATGCTTTATTTCAAAAGAAAAGGGGATGGGGAGAAGGGGTATGGAACATCTCAGGCAGACTGCTTAGGACATGTTGCTTTATTTCAAAAGAAAGGGGGAGGGGAGGAGGGGTACGGTGCGACATCTCAGGCAGATTGCTTAGGACATGTTGCTTTATCTAAAAAGAAAAGGGGATGGGGAGGAGGATTCAAGACATCTGGTGACTGTCACTTCAACCACATCCAGAAATGGGGGTCCATTTTGAAAGCTTCCGTATCAGTTTTGAGTGGGATTAAGTAGTAGAGGCAGCAGTAGCAGCAGAAGTAGTAGTAGTAGTTGGGACTGGCTTCCATGCGGCTAGGTTCGCGTACGCTCATAAACCGATTTGAAATTGGGGTCTGGTCATAGTAATATCGCCAAGCATAACTGGTGAAAAAAGTTCTTCAAATTTTGGAATTCTGTCCAGAAGATTCTTGAAACTTACCTTGTACAGCTCTGACGTTAGCATAAGTTCTTTCAGTACTTTGCGACGACTCGAAAGTGAGAAAAAGAAATGAATAATAAATGTCTGAGAATTCTCATCAGATTTTTTTTAAGGAAAACAGAACAAATATCGACAACGTTTCGGTCATAGAAAAAGAACATTCTTTTGCGAGACTGTGACAAAAAGAACATATCCTTTCGTCAGACTTTTTTTTTTTTAATCAAAGTGTGAAACTGAAATAATAACAGGTCTCTAATATTTTGGTCTACAATTGTCATTAAGTTTACTGGTCAAGGACTCCCACTGACCAAAGGCAGACACACAGACAGGCAAAACACATCCTCTCTCACTTACCGGTCCAAACCAGGCTTTCGTGTTCTCTGCGAGGTGAACTCAGCGACGCTCTGCAGAAGAGTGAGAGGAAACAGCGCGCGCCCTCTCCTGATTGGACGCAGGAAAATCACGCGATAACACACACCCCCTCACAACATTGTTTTCACGTGCAATGGAAAATATCACTGGGTGAGCCTTGTAATCTCTCTCTCTCTCTCTCTCTCTCTCTCTCTCTCTCTCTCTCTCTGTATGCACGCACGCGCGCGCGTGTGCATTTGTATGTTTGTTCGTGTGTGTTTGTGTGCGTGCACGCGCGCACGTGTATATATACGTGTATATGTTTGTGTGTGTGTGTGTGTGTATACATGTGCGCGCATGCTTGAGTGTGTGCGCATGTGTGTGTGCATGTGTGTGAGTACGTGCGTGTTAGCATTTGTACTTGGTGCATGCGCTTGCGCTCGCGCGCGCGCGCTCATATTGTGTGTGTGTGTGTGGGGGGGGGGGGGGTGCGTAAATGATGACGGGCGCGCGAGCAGGCCCGCGTGCGTATGTGTGTGTGTGTGTGTGTGTGTGTGTGTGTGTGTGTGTGTGTGTGTGTGTGTGTGTGGGAGGGGGGGATACACACATACACACACACACACACACACACACACACACACACACACACAATATATATATATATATATATATATATTATATATATATATGTGTGTGTGTGTGTGTGTGTGTGTGTGTGTGTGTGTGTGTGTTGTGTGTGTGTGTGTGTGTGTGTGTGTGTGTGTGTGTGTGTGTGTGTGTGTGTGTGTGTGCGTGTGTACAATCAAAGCCGCTTATAACGAAGTCGGATGTAACGAGTGCCGGATATAACGAAGCAAAAAGTCTTGGTCCCGGCAAAAATCCTTTACATGAGTAAAAATACGTCGGATGTAACGAAGTCGGATGTAACGAAATGCCGCTTATAACGGAATGGTTTTCGGTTCCTCAACAGGCGATCACGCCGGTTATAAAGAAGCAGCCAATTATAGCGAATCATACGTTCGGCCCTATGAAGAGTTCAATTCGGATATAACGAAGTGGTTACTTTTGTATTCGGGAACCATTTCTCGGAAATGGTTGGGTTAGTTCCCTGCGATGTATATTGCTTCATACGATCACTTGCTATTCTGGGTAGATGGAGATGGATCTGACACTGAGCATAGGAGTCAGGACCTGGTTGTGGCGCGGCCCCGTAGAGTGTAGGGAGTTCAGGGCCGCCACACTGACCAGAGGCATGTTTTACCTCTGAAGACAATCTGCTGTCAAGCTCTACTTACAGTTCCTTCCTGCTGTCTTGTCAGGTACCAAATACAAGAGAGTTTATAATATTCGGCAAATCAAGCAGCCCGAGACAGAAGATATCGATATACATCAGTGAAAGAGACAGAAATTAAAGAACAACAACAAAAAACAACTGCGAACGACCAAGTCACTAATTCAGTTTCTATCCGTTTGAAATCCACTTCGTCTTTCATTCAAACGTAATAAAACGCCATAAAGGGCTAACAGTAACGAAGAAAATTCTGCCTGATCATGCTTATCCATTTTTGTGTGTTTTTATTTTTGTTTTATTTTGCTTTGTTTTTGGAGGGGGGGGGGGGGGTATTTGTTTCTTTGTTTCTTTGGGTTTTTTTTTTGGGGGGAGATAAGGGTGGGGGGGATCATGTATTATAAATAGTAATGTGTTCTTATTTGTACATTCGATGGTCGCCGTGAAATCCACTTTCTCGAAGCCGGCAAGGCTATGACGTCATCCCTACGCCGCCTATAAGAGAGTATGAACTGTACATGTGCGTTTCTCAACGGTATTCTCAAGAGAGAGAGAGAGAGAGAGAGAGAGAGAAGGTAAATATAAAAACGGAAAGATGCTCCACAACAAAGCAATTATTGTCGTCGGTAGGCAGCTTAGTAGGTGGTGTCCTGTGTATGTTGGATCAGAACAGGCGCCGCTGAGCACCACAGAAATGACGGCAGCAGTGCAGTGTCTCCTCCGGTGGGTTGCTTCTTAACGAGAGACTGACTGCTTTCTGTAGATCACCAGTGCCGGTGTAACAGCCCATTCTTACCCCCCCCCCCCCCCCCCCCCCTCTGGAACTTACCCCGAGGTAAGTCTGGGCTAGCCTGCTTTTACCCCCCGGGTCATTCCAGGACTAGCTGGAACTTACCCCCCCCCTCCCCAGTTGGAACTGACCCCCACCCCTCCAGTCATCTACATTTGTACAAGGTACACAGGCACTCAGGAGACACTAATTAGCTGTAAATATAGTTAAAATCTCTGATATACATTAAAGTGACCAATGATCAGTGACACTGACCACTGGTTGTCTGCATTGCACAAGGTATACAAACACTCATGAGACACTGATTAACTGTAAAATAGTCGAAATATCTGTTTTACGTCATAGTGTCCAGTGGTCAGTGCAACTGACCTCCAGTCGTCTGCATTGTACAAGGTACACAGGTACTGAGGAGACTATAATTAGCTGTGAAATGGTTAAAATCTCCGATTTACGTCATAATGACCAGTAGTATGTGGCACTGACCACTAGTCATATGCATTGTACAAGCTAAGGTACACAGGTACTCAAGAGACTCTAAATAGCTGTAAAATAGTTAAAGGAGGCAAACCGGGATGAAGCAACAACGGTACTTGGTCACAACGACACGCGGTCACAACGACATTTTGTCACAACTACGCTTGGTCACACTGGCACTTGGCCACATTGGCATGTAGCCGTCTTTCTTTCCCACGCATGCACGGGCGTACTCACACACCCGAATATTGACCCACGCGTGTAAACTAGCGCGAGAAATGTTAATACGTATCTGTTAGTGAACCAGGGTGTGTGTGTGTGTGTGGGGGGGGGGGGGGGGGGAGAGAGGGGAAGTAGGATGTCCATCTATTGAGAAGAGTCAAGAACTACACTTTGTCTAAACCCAACTGACTGTATATAGGAAATTGGAGAGGGGGTGTAAATATGCAGGCTAACACAATTTTTTTTTATTTAAAGGCGGGTGTGCGTGTTGGGAAAAGGCAGAGGAAAACCCTGAATAACCCTCTCTTGTTTGAAGGGTGGGGTGGGGTGGAGGAAGATTCCAAATAGTCCTAGATTGACCCTTGGGGGGGGGGGGGG
>CM065733.1:63170899-63178399 GCA_033310375.1 Conus canariensis | reverse complement strand
TGAGCCAGGGCAACACCCACACGACCAGTGGCCCCACTGGAGTCCAGAATGGCGGCCAGCGACCAGTATGGCTCCAGGCATTGCTTCACTGTGTGACGGAAATGATCGGGACAGCCCACAGCAGCGTCGAATACAGCGTCACCACCACCACCACCCCCTGCCATTGCACTGACCAGCAGACTTAACATGATGAAGTACACCGCTGTCCGTTGACATACCGGTCCCAGGAATGGCATGTCTCTTCGTATGATGTATATGGAACTTTGTCACAAGCTTGATTTCTCTCTCTCTCTCTCTCTCTCTCTCTCTCTCTCTCTCTCTCTCTCTCTTTTAGCGAAGTTTGTGAATTGTAGATTTCTTTCATGTGTTGGCCTCTCTGTCGTGGTCGGCCTAAATTGTCATGAGATGACAGGTCACTTGCACTTTGCCTGAAGAGAAAGTGAATAGAAAACACTATCCACTATCACGTCTGGTGATAGAGTATATCATTTTTTTTTTTTTTTTTTAGTCTTGGATTCTTGTTTTCATGAAACGTCAACTGAAAGAATGTTTAAAACGTCGACAAGTCCTGAAAGAATTGAAGACTCAAATAATGCAAGTTATCAAAGAAAAAAGACACTCGGTAGAAGGTACGCACGGTAATATCCTCCTGTCAGCATCAATAACTATCGCCTCGATGTTCGACTCCTCTTGTCGTCTGCTACCACCCTTGACCGCTTAGCTCCCTTGCTCTTCACTGGAGAGGAGATTGACTCAGTCCTGCGAAGGCCAGTGTCGCCGTGGGAACTGTTTTTCCTACACTGTCAGCCGGCCAACCTGTTTCAGGGGTTCCCCGTTCACCTGCCTCCGAGAGCGGGGCTTGCCGTAATGACCGCCGATGATCCCTTCACACCTTTTTCTCCCTCCCACCCTCACCTGTTCGCCACGCTGGTTGGTCCTCCCACGCCACTGGACGTGGTCGACGAATCACGCCGAATTCGTGAAGCTTGACTCTGATGGAGAAGACGCTGGATGGGGAAGGAGGGGGGGGGGAGGATAAACGCTTACCCTCTTCCAACCCCCTTCCTCCTCCTCAGCCCCTCTCTCCTCCCTCTCTCTCTCTCTCTCTCTCTCTCTCTCTCTCTCTCTCTCTCTCAACGTGTGTGTGTGTCCATACATACATGCCCGTGCTGTGTGTGTGTGTGTGTGTGTGTGTGTGTGTGTGTGTGTTTATGTGAAAGAGAGATTGTGTGTGTATGTGTGTGTGTGTGTGTGTGAGACAGAGACAGAGAGAGCTTATGAGCTTACATCGAATGGATGCAGATGTATGTTGTTATGTCTGTTTGTGTGATTGATGTGTGAGTGCGTGCGTGTGTGTGTGTGTGTGTGTGTGTGTGTGTGTGTGTGTGTGTGTGTGTGTGTGTGTGTGTGAGTATGCATGTGTGCATGCGTGTGCGTGCATGTAGGCTATGTTTTGCTGTGTGTTAATGAGCTTTAATATTCGGCGACGTTTCGGACCTTAACGCTCGACAAACTGGGGTTTTTTTGTTTTGTTTTTTTTTTTAAGGAAAGGGGAGGGGGGGGGGGTAAGTGCAATTAATTTCCAGGTTCAAATACTTACACACCCACCGTCCCCACCGTTCCTTCTGTTTTCACCATATTTAAAGTTTGCATTCCTTCCATAAAGAAATTGTGTTCTTTAGTAAATTTTATTAGCCCAGTGTGTGTGTGTGTGTTGTGTGTGTGTGTGTGTGTGTATGTGTCTGTCTGTAAGTGTGTGTCTGCTTGCATGCGCGCGTGCGCACTCTCGTGCATGGTTTGTGTAAAAATAAATAATGAGTTCAATACGTGGAAGCGAACAATTCTGTCATTACGACAATGATTTAAGCTTACATAACGTGGTGGTTCTTGTTCTTGTACTCGTTCTTCTTCTTTTTCTTCTTCCTGATCTTTTGGCCAAGAATGCCGCAACAGGGAAACTAACATATCTATCCCCTACACAGATCTAAAACTGAAAGTTAATGATTATGTCAGAGACCTCTGGCAGGAGGACTGGAACACACAGACGGATAACAAACTTTTCCAGGTCCGTCCAAATCTAAAAGAGTTCCTCTCATCTACCTCTGGTGGTCGTAAAGAAGAAACGGTTTTATGCCGGCTCCACACCGGCCATTCGTATTTTACTCATTCGTACCTGCTAACGATTGAAGAAGCTCCGTGGTGCATTTCATGGCATGTACCACTTACAATGAAACATATTCTTTTAGAGCGTTGGAACTTGCATTATGTGAGACATTTTTACAGCAGATGCCATGAAAACCTTGTTCAGAGATGTTCCACCTGATGTGATCTTTGAGTGTTTGAAAGAGATTAACATTTTTCATCTGATCTGAGATTTTACAGTGGAAAGATTTTTAACCAAATTTCGGGTGTGTTTTTAGAAGATGTATTTTAAAGAGTTGTGTGAGTGAATGACTTGTGAGTTGACTTCAACGCGGAGACAGCCCTTATATGGCCCTTTGTGGTCGGCTGGGCTATAAGCAGCATTACCTTACCTTACCTTACCTTACCTTACCTTACCTCTTCTTCTTCCTTTAAAGGAAGTTGAAAACGGGGATGCAGATGGGTACGTCAAAATGAAGATCAAATAATGAAGACCAAACATTGAAACCTCCTCCGACAATGTACGAAAGTGCTGAATGCTGCCTGCCTTTTCACCCTCTGCTGTTTTGGCAAATGCTGACACTGCGGCTGTATGAGCAGCATCGGTTACTGTAGGCCTGCACTGTATGTAATCATGTTGATGTACATCTCCTTCTAAAATTTGGATGCCTCCTCCCCCCCCCCCCTCCCCTCCCCTGCAACCCTTATTTCTACTTGTCCTTTCTCGACACCTCTACCCCTCCAATCTCTATGTTCTGTAGAAAGGGGGGAACAGATTTTTTTTTTCAAAAATGCGAACTTTACCCCTCCCTTTCTTCTTCCCACCCACGGGCACTCCCCCCCTCCCCCCCCCCTCCCCGACCACCACCACCATAACCCCAACCCCACCCCCGTCTCCATCCTCTAGCCCTCAGCCAATTAAGAAAAAAAAAGTGTTGGAAGTAGCGGCTTGTACACCTGACGACACTTGACCGGCTTGTTAAGCGCATTTATAGTTTGGAGTGAGCGGCAGAGAGCGACAGGAGTAGGGAGTATTATACAGTTCAGAATGCTGGTGTCCGATTGCCGGGGTATGGTGAGCCAAGTGGTTTGGGTCAGTGTGATTGTTCAGGTGATTGGCATCGTGTTTCAGCCTCTCCTTAACCCCCTCCACCTGCCACCTCTTCCCTATTCCATCACTTTCTAGATCCGCCATATCCCCTCCTCCAATATGCTCTCTCTCTCTCTCTCTCTCTCTCTCTCTCTCTCTCTCTCTCTCTCTCTCTCTCTCTCCCAGAATTTTTTTTTCATCATATAAGCACGGTGTGTAAGAGGTCGTGAGTAGTCTATTACTATACGAGTATTCATTCTTGTGCGCGCGAGCGCGCACTTGCGCTCGCCTTCACACATACACACACGCGCGCGCGCGCGCGCGCGCACGCACGCACACACACACACACACACACACACACACACACACACACACACACACACACACACACACACACACACCGAGAGAGACAGAGAGAGAGACAGAGAAAGAGAGAGAGAGAGACGGAGAGTGCGTATACAGGATATCAAGGTGTTTTTATTGCATCTGCAGGCTACTTGCTACCACCAGTCATTCACGGCTTGGTTCAACGGTCTGACAGTTTCATCCCCTTCCAACGAAACAGTATCCGCCTCCTCCCGTCACTCTTTCACGCCATAGTTCCAGTTTCCGACAGTGTCCAAACAGCCAAACAGCCAAACAGCCCCCAACAGCCGGGAATTCAGCCGGTGGATTAGTAAGTTATGGTGAGAAAATGGACTGAACTCAGCGAGTCGCATAAACCCAGCATGCGCACGCGCACACACACACACACACACACACACACACACACACACACATGGCACACACACACACACACACACACACACACACACACACACACACACACACACACACACACACATGGCACACACACACACACACACACACACACACACACACACACAGAGGGGGAGAGAGAGAGAGAGAGGTTCCATGTGATGCACTATTCACCATAAAACATGTTCTTACATTCTATTGAACTTGCATGATCGTGGACATAAACATTTTACAGAACATTTTACAGCAAACTATAGGGAGGTGGGGGGTGGGGGGGAGGGGGGGACGGGGAACGTGTTCAGGGATGTCATATTTGATGTTCACCCCCAATCTGTCCGCAAAAGAGAAAGAGATAAACATTTTTCATTCGATCTTATACGTCATCGAAGAAAAAAATTAAAGCGATGTTAGTGTGTTTTAGCGGATCTGTTTTCAGTGAGTTGTGTTGAGTGAGTAGTAGTAGTAGTAGTAGTAGTAGTAGTAGTAGTAGTAGTAGTAGTTGTTGTTGTTGTTTGTTGTTGTTGTTGTTGTTGTTGTTGTTGTTGTTGCTGCTGCGCTGCTGCTGCTGCTGCTGCTGTTTAAACGTCTGCATGAAGAGGTACTTCGACCCGGTGACAGCCCTGATGTGGCCCTTTTTAATCGCAGGTCGGGCCAAAACACCCAGGAGTTGTTCCCCGTTGTTTCCACCGCCCGCCGGCCGTGTGTATACACTCTATGGTTTCAACGCTAACACCTCCCAGACAGGAGTACGGCACGACAGAGGGGGGTCATGTTGCAAAGGAACACGTTGAAGGTTGCTTGACCATTCCTGTTATTAGCCTACCATCTTTGCCCAGGATCACGATCGAGCGAAGAAGTCCTCTCTGGTGCTTTTGAGGAAGAGTTTGCGTTGGGGATTGAAGGCTTGAAGGGTGGCGCGTTTGGGAGGGATGGTGGGTGAGGTGGTGGGTGGGAAGAGGTGGTGGGTGGGTTGAGAGTGTATAAGGACTTCATGGTATAGACTGTCTAGGTCCGTTGGTCTAGCAGGATCATGACGGACTCAGCAGAACCCTCCGCCTCTTTCTTTCCGTCTTCTAGGACATGGCGTTAGTCCCGAACGTATTCAACATCGTAACGGGATCATTATTTGATGACTTACAATAACATTACTGTCAACATTAATAGTATGTAGGTACATAATGTTTCGCTGGTTTATTTCTAACTAATTATTAATGCGAGTTATACATTGTTGACATGATTTATTGACGTAGGCAATGTATCATTAACCTTTCCACGTATAAAATGCCTTATTTACAATTAAAGCCTGATTCATAAATGACGTACACGTTGCCCGTTGTTCAACGATAACGTTTACTTTAAAGTTACCATTGTATTTGAATAAAGACGTTAAAGTATTACTGGACTAACGGCGCACCAGTCTCAGAGAGACAGAGACAGAGAGAGAGAGAGAGAGAGAGAGAGAGAAGAGAAAGAGACAGACAGACAGACAGACAGACGACAGACAGACAGAGACAGAGACAGCGACAGAGACAAACAGAGACAGAGAGACAGAGAGGAGAGACAGAGACAGATAGACAGACAGACAGACAGAGACAGAGACAGAGTGAGAGCTGTTCCAGGCATGTCGGCAAACAAGGCAGAAAACGTGAGACGAGGGCAAACAAGAAGCTCATTGAGCAGACAACAGTCAGCTCGGGTGACGTCTCAAAACACCACTTCAGCTACTGCTCTCCCTCCCAAACCCCATCCCTCTCACCCTTCTCCCCCCCCCCCCCCCCTTTTTTTTTTTTTAAATACCCCCACCCCCATTTTGAACCTCCCACCTTCCTAGCCGGTTCTTTCACCATTCTGACCGCTTTTTTCTCCCCTTTCGTCCCCGCTAGCTCCCAGCACCCCCCCCCCCCCCCCTGTTCACCCCCGGTCCACCCGCACGCACTGAACTCCCACCCCGGTCCACCCGCACACCCTGAACTCCCACCCGCCCTAAACCCTCTAGTTTCTCCTCGTCGTTGTTGTAGTTGTGTGTCTTCCACACGGACCTCGGAAGGAGCCCTGCGGTCGGCGGAGCGATAAACAATATGAATTGAACAGCACCGCGGTGTGTAAATTCCTCATCTTCCCGTGGCGCATCCTGTAATTATCCCGACAAACGATCCCATCGTATCCTGCTCGTCCCTTCTCACCATTCTCCCCCCACCCCTCACCCCCCAAACCTTTCCTCTCCCCCCCCCCCCCCCCACCCCACCCCTATTTCATCGGCCACCCCCACTCGGACTGACCCTCCCTTTTCTCCATCCCAGCTGATCTTGACACTGTTTCTCCTTTCTCATCCATCTGTTCTGAGACGCCTTTTTAAGAATCAAGGCAGCCAGAATTCTTGCTTGCATGGCGAGCATCAGTGCTTCATAGCAAACCCTAGCGGCGAGCGGGGACTAGAAACAGGCCAGAGTTCTCTAAGCTATGTCTTTGGGCTCTCCCGCATTCGAGATAAAAAGAGGCCGACAGTTGTAACGTCCAGTGATTGCGGCATCAGAGGCAATGAAAAAGCAGACACACTGGCAAAAGAGGGAGCGCAGAAGGAGCAGACCGACACCCTAGTGAGCTATGATGAAGCAAAGACCATCATCAAGGCTCAGCAGCGGAAGAAGTGGCAGCTTCAGCACCCAAAACACAACCCAGATGATGGCTACTTTTCTCTGCGACGACGGGAACAGGTGCAGATCTTCCGAAGGAGAACTGGACACAATCGTCTGCGCCACCACATGCACACAAAACTCGGCATTGGACAGTCTGGAGAGTGCCCTTGTAGTCAGGGACAAACGACAGCAGAACATTATCCTCCAAAACTGTCCGACGCATGCTGCATCCCGAAACAAATACTGGCCGACACCGACAGCATTGGAGGCCAAGCTGTACGGCACCCTGGAGGAGCTGCGGCAGACGACTTCCTTCATCCAGGACACTGGGCTGGACATCTAAAGAGAGGTGAACGAGGAAGAAGATCCACGAAAGGTGGTAAAGGTCTGTAACTGGTGCAGAAAACGATTGAAGCACTGACCCTTCAACAACAAGAAATAGTTGCATTGCTAGTTTGAATTTGTCTCGCGTCTGTTGGGTTTTTGTTTGTTTGTTTGTTTTGTTTGTTTGTTTGTTTTTCGCCTCTAGCATTCCACACCATTAGCATAAACATAGCTACCTCACGAGTTCACGCAGGTACGGAACTCGTCTCTATTGCCCCAAATTCCGTCTCCTACAATCCGATCTGTTCTTGTTTCATCCTACCTTCACTGTTCTCTCTCGTCTCCTTCAATCCGTCTTTCTGTTGTCCCTCTCTGTCGCCCCTGTTCTGGGATCTCTGTGATCCTATCCGTCTTGTTGTTGTCCCTGTCCTGTCGTCTCTGCTCTGTCCTCTCTCATCCAGTTTGTACTGTTGATGTCCCGTCTTCGTAACACTCAGGCGTACATGTTAACGGTGGCGCATGGCACTGACCGTGTGATGAGACACCCAG
>CM065733.1:63088399-63165899 GCA_033310375.1 Conus canariensis | reverse complement strand
TTTCACCGATGAAATCACAATCTTCAAATACATGACCTTCCCCTTTGTTGACAATACATTTCAGGCCTTTGTTCTCATGCCAACGGTAACCTTATCTTTGCGCCACCAAGGGGTTTCCCCAAAATAGTCCCATTCCTTTTTTATTTTGATCTGTCCGCTTGGAAACCACCGGGATTGTGTCTTAATGGCCATTTGAGAAGCAAAAAAATATTAGGAGAATCAACTTTCAGACACAATATAAATCATCAAAACGATCTAATGGCGTCAGTCTATAAATACTCGACGCCTTAAGCAAGGCCTAGTCGCATTCATTTTTTTGGTGTGCAGCCTGTGAGGGGGCGGGAACACAAGGGCCGGCCGGCAGCAGTGGAATGCAGTCCATTGAGGCCTCATTGTCCCCAGCAGACGGCGAGGAAGAGGTGGACCAGGCCCTCTCTCCGTGGACGACCCCCCGGTATGCCGCCCCATCCATCATGGGTCAATAATGGACAGAGGATGGACGCTCATTAAAACCGCTTCACCTCACCAGCGACGGCTTTTAAGGAGCCCCGGGAAGGTAGTATGGGTAGGGAAGAACGGGGCGTGGCGGCGGTAATGTTGGTGGAAGGTCGTAGAGGGGAAGGGAGATGGTGGTTTTGGAGCGTCACCCCTCCCGCCTCCCCCCACACCCCCCATAAAAAATGATATTGAATGGCTCACAACAACAGACTTTTTGGCGTTAAAAGTTTGTGTTGTGAAAGTGTGTTAATAAGATTGGTTTATCCTTGGTTTATCCTAACTCCTGCCCCTTTTCACCTCCCCTCCCACCCCCTCCCATTCCACACCGTCCCTTCTCTCCCTAATACCCTTCCTTTTTCCGAATCTCTTGTCGGATGCTCTCAAAGCCTTATAAAATGTTAAGTATTATTGATTCTAGATCCATTGCCGATCATTGTTGGAGTCATTTCAACTGAAAATACACGCAATTCTAATTAACTCACCGCCAGTATTACCCCTCAGTTAGCTATATATCGACTGAAAACAAAGTTTGTTTGTTTGTTTTTTAAGAACACTTCATCAGTGTTACTGATAAAACCATGTACATAGGCTACGTCAGCTAAAAGCGCAAGCGGTTCTAAATGTACATTTATCAGATCTGCCTTTAAGGCACGAACACAGGATCCTTCAGCTGAAACTACAGGTGGTTTTACAATGTACTCATCAGTTTTGCGAGGAAACAGTGCAACAGCCAAAGTCGCGGGCTGTGAGATCGTGGGTTTGAGTCTTGGCATTTATTTGTGGGATTTTCTTTTTTTTTAACTCCGCCTTGCTCCTACTCAGGGTTGAGTAAGCAGTGGGCTCAAGTGGGAAGAATGAAACCACGCAGTGTCAAGGGTGTAATCTAGGCCAAGGCTCTAAGAGTTGCTTTCCTTTCTTGACTAGCACTGCAGGTGTCTGTATTTCTCAGGCCTGATTGACGGTCAGGATTATTTTGAAACGAAGCGTAGGGTACAGCACTGTTGTGGAGTCTCCGGTCATAGTGGAGCTCCACTGCACTGTCTTCATCACCCTAAAAATCTTCTTTTTTTTTTAAAAATATAAATTCTGTAACTCTGTGTGCCCTCACATGGTGACCTTACTTACAATTTCCTCTTCGCCTATGTCAAGGTCGCCAATATCTGCAAATTCGTGAGTACTGTCTCTGGATGAGCTTAAGATGAGGCACCAGCACAGAGAGAGGGGGAGGGGGGAGGGAGGGAGAGACAGGAAGGGAGGGAGAATGAGATTATGTATAAGTAAAAGTCGGTACCTTATTAGTCTTGTTATTTGTTGGAACTGAGTTTCCCCGAGGTTGGATTATGGCTGCCTTAATGGGGGATAAAAACGGTCATACACACAAAACTCCACTCCCTTCGTTGGATAGATCGGATTAATCCTTGCCTTTCTATCCAGGTGAGGGGGAGGGGGGGGGGTGTCCGCAGGAGTATCAGCCTGCGTACGCAGAAGAAGAAGAAGGAGAAGAAGAAGAAGTTGGAACCGAGCCATGTCGAACATCCTCCAACACGTTGCAAAGGAGAAGAATGTGTTCGTTCACCAGGCTGGATGAACACAGAACCACAATTCTGTGAAGGTTTCAGTGGAAGACGTCTGTTCATTAAGCTAGTGTGACGCAGACGCCCTTGAGCGCAAAAAGGGATTGAAGCAGAAGAGCGTTGCTGACGTGTCATCTCCACCGTTTGATACATTCATCCACCCCACCACCCCCCTACCCTACTGCACCTGTGTGGTACCTCCTCCCCCTTCTTACTCACCCCTGTTTCCCTCCCAATATATCCCCTTCTTTTATGACTATGGTGGAACTTCTTTCCGATAACTAAATCCAGAAATCCTGACAACACGAATGTTCAAAGGTAGGAGTCTGTAGTAGCTGCTAGATCTGTCACAAACAAAACTGTAACATAAAAAGGGTCTTCAAAGGCAGCGAGTCTTTACTGGGAGGCAACCAATACAGACAAACTATGTATTCAAAAAAAAAAAATAAAGGGAAGTAATTCTTAATAAGAGGTATCTCACACACACACACACACACACACACACACACACACACACACACACACACACACACACGCACGCACGCACGCACGCACCACACACACACACACACACACACACACACACACACACACACACACACACACATTTATGGAAAAAGTCAAATCTTTTAAGCGAAAGAGTCTTTAAATGGGAGGTAAATATGAGGGGGAAAAAGGCCTTTAAAGAGGAGTCTTTCATGGGAGATAACTCTGACACATACATAAATAATATTGTTCTGAGGCAAGAAAAACAAGTCTTTAAAGGGAGGCTGTCTTTGATAGGAGGTAAATCTGACACACACAATTCTCTCGGGGACAGGGAGGAGGGGGTGGTTGGAGGAGGGGGGGGGGGGGGGCGACCTGTCATTGGTCGTAAAAATCCCTGCCTGTCTGTTAGTCTCTCCGCCCCCCACCCCCACCCCACCCACCCCGTTTCTCTCTCTCTCTCTCTCTCTCTCTCTCTCTCTCTCTCTCTCTCTCTCTCTCTCTCTCTGTCGATCAGTTTGATTTTGTTTCTACCCCCTCCCTCTGTTCCCATTGACACGGGCATGTGGCCTAGTTCAATTAAAACATTTGTCTTGTCTTGTCTTGTCTTGTCTTGTCTCTCTCTCTCTGTGTGTGTGTGTGTGTGTGTGTGTGTGTGTGTGTGTGTGTGTGTGTGTGTGTGTGTGTGTGTCCTCAAGTCGCTGATATTTTCAGGGCGCGGGCACGTGCGCGTGTGTGTGCTGTCTATGGTCATTGATCGGTAGACAGAATAGGCCATTCATCAATTTTGATGAATAAAGTGTAATTGAACCCAGCTATCTCAGTCTCTGGCCAACCTATTCGCTCAAAGAAGTAAGTAAATAAATAAATGAATAAACAAATAAATGAAAAAGTAATACACGATGGCTTACACAGGCCTTATTTAGGGTAAGGGTCAAGATGAGTGGAGGGAGGAGGCGGAAGGGGGAAGCTAAAGACAGAATAACTTTCAGCCGTGATCAACTCCAACCATTTAAAGTCGTCTCCCCTTGCCACCTACTTTGACAGTAATCTCCCTTTTCCCGCCACTGGAGCCACAACGCGTGTCGGTGGCGATCCGTCAGTATAGCAGCAAGACAGGTGCTTGGTCGTGTCAGCGGAGTAGCCGGCAGTTGGGTGGGTGTCACGCGATCGTTTGGTCCACGGGCAGAGAAAGTTAACGGAACACATGACACGCCCCTTGCCACCGGTCCACGCCGTGTCAAAACGCATGCACCTGGGCGTGACTTTGCGTGTAGGGAACACAGGGGCATGTGGACGGTTAGGCGTGGACCGGGGTGGGTGGGTTGGTACGCTGTCTGTCTTTTGTGTGTACGCCAATGATCGAATTTCTGTGGCTAGTAGAGAAGCTTGTTCAATTGTCACTGAACACTTTGATACGAATTTGTCGACGGTCAAGCCCGAGTCAGTCACTGACATGCCTCCTGGTCTCGTGAAATGCAGACGTGAGCCAGTTTTGACGTTCCCCATCGGTAACCTTTTCTAACTTTTCTTTTTAAAACCTAGCTGTGAAACGTGACAGTCTAAAGTGGAGAAGCAAGATTTTGTCTTCACTTTTTTTTTTATCTCTCACAATATGCAGTGTGTAATGTCTGCAAAAGACCTTGCTTTTCGACTGCCAATTGAGATTATTTAAACATCCTACACAAATCAGCCAAAAACAGTAATCACTTACGCATAATATGAACAATGTCCAGAGCTAACAGTTCTACAATGTGCACGTGAAAAATCTGTCCATTTCTCGCTTTGGTTCTGCACAGTCTGAGTTGCACCTGTCATTCTTTAAAGTAGAGATGAAGAAGCCAGGTAGGAACCACAATCTGCGATCATTGATCTTCCGAGCTGCCTTTTTCCACCATTTTGTATTGTGGTATCCTAATTCGATAAACCATCGACGGTGACAGTAAAACAAAAATATAGGAAGAAAAACTCGCGAAAGCGCAGACTTCAGCCAGTGTGGAACAATCTTCAGACCGAGAACACAAAAGCTGGATTTGTCATCTGCATTTTACACAAGGTTTCAAGGTTTACAGCTTAGCTGATGCGCTTATGACCATAACTTCGTTGTGTGTGTGTGTGTGTGTGTGTGTGTGTGTGTGTGTGTGTGTGTGTGTGTGTGTAATAGAAAATATTATGAATCATTTTGTGTTATTATTTATGTCATATCTCTATACACTTTGCTGTACTTTGCAAGTGAAGCAGCCAAACATATAGTGTAATAATAAATAACGATCCTGATCCTCCCTAAAATGACATGAGTTGGTCTCTAAGCCAACTTTCATCCTTTGACGAAGTTTTCTTTAAAAAAAACAAACTTTGTGTATGTGTGTGAAATTCTCCTTAATGACAAAACCAAACGAACAAATAAACAAATAGACGCAAATAAAAACATATCCACCATAGCGGAGGTTAAAAAGAAAGTCAGCGCGCATTGATTTAATCCTAACTGGGAAAGGGAGAGGGGCTAGGAGCTACTTTGGTACGACACGTATGATGAAACTAGGCTAAGTAATTGATACTTTGGTACGACACGTATGATGAAACTAGGCTAAGTAATTGATACTTTGGTACGGCACGTATGATGAAACTAGGCTAAGTAATTGATACTTTGGTACGGCACGTATGATGAAACTAGGCTAAGTAATTGATACTTTGGTACGGCACGTATGATGAAACTAGGCTAAGTAATGATACTTGGTACGCAGTATATGAGCTAGGCTAAGTAATGATTGGTACGACGTTATGAACTAGGAAGTAATTGATATTGGTCGCATAGATAAAGGCTAAGTATGATACTTTGGTAGCACGTGATAACGGCTATATGCTGGTAGACCGTGATGAACTAGGAAGATGATATTTGGTACGGACGATGAGATAGGCTAAGTAACGATACTTGACGACACGTATGATGAAACTAGGCTAAGTAATTGATACTTTGGTACGGCACGTATGATGAAACTAGGCTAAGTAATTGATACTTTTTTTTTAATACTTTTTTTTTTTAAATTTCTTTCCTCATTCTCTCTTCCATTCCACAGTTCCTTCTTTCTCTCTTCTCCATTCTTTCATCAACATGATCTTTCTCCTTGCTGTACATTTCCGGATGCAAATTACCACATATTTTTTGTTATTAATCATATTTGTACATGTTTGACAATATTGTAGTAAATAATCAGTGAAACATATTAGAAATGAGTTATCTTTTTTCGGTTTGAATGGATTTGAGTGAGAGTTCAATGTATGCCGAGGAAAGTTTTTTGTTTTTTTTTGTTGGATATACAAACACATACACAAACAAACAAAAATCACTAAGCACAATCCTCTGAGTTCTTACAAACTACAAGCACATAATGGCAAACAAACACACCCGCTCACTCCACTTACACCCCTCCCCTCCCACCCCACCCCCACTTTCTCTCTTCTTTTGATTTAATGATACACATACATATGCACATATTAAATCCAGGTATCTTATTATTTTAATTATCAATTTTCAAATAATGCTTCATAATTGATCCAGTTAGTGTTAAATTTTAGCAGATTCAATTGTACAGTTGCTATGTATTTTTCAAGATTATATCTTCTCTTCAGTAGTTTTAGAAATACTGTTAATGAAGGCTTACATTTGTTTATTTTACAGCTAAAAAGGTAGTGTTTGGCTATCAGTATTATAAGATCGAATGTTGTATCCGTCGTGGAATTGTCATCTGCTCCAAATATTATTGTGTTTTCAGTCAGAGACAGATCATTCGCTATTAAACACTTTCCTTTTATTAATTCTTGCAATGATTTCCAGAATTCATTGACATGTATGCATCTACAGAACATATGTTCAATGCTGTCTTTTTCCTCTTCACAGAAACTACAGTTATAACTTTCTACTATTCCCATTTCTTTCAGAGCTACATTCGTTGCAATTATTCGATGCACTATTCTTAATTGCATCCATTTGAGCTTAATATCCTTAATTTGATTAATTTTTCTTAAGCTTTTCTTCCAAGGTATCTGTCTATTCAGCTTCTCCGTCCATTTTGCACAACAGTTTGGTTCCCAGTTATCTTTTACTATAACTGTAATAATTTTTGGAACCTTTATCTACAGAATATATTTTCTTTAGTGCTGTGTTGACTTCTGCTTCAATGTTATCTTTTATCTCATTCTCAAATCCTTGTTCTCTGATGTATTTTGTAATGGATAATATACATCCACCATAAGATAGGAAATCTATTTCAATGTTATACTTTGTTCTGAATTCCTCATGGGATTAATTGATACTTTGGTACGACACGTATGATGAAACTAGGCTAAGTAATTGATACTTTGGTACGGCACGTATGATGAAACTAGGCTAAGTAATTCATACTTTGGTACGGCACGTATGATGAAACTAGGCTAAGTAATTGATACTTTGGTACGGCACGTATGATGAAACTAGGCTAAGTAATTGATACTTTGGTACGGCACGTATGATGAAACTAGGCTAAGTAATTGATACTTTGGTACAGCACGTATGATGAAACTAGGCTAAGTAATTGATACTTTGGTACGGCACGTATGATGAAACTAGGCTAAGTAATTGATACTTTGGTACGGCACGTATGATGAAACTAGGCTAAGTAATTGATACTTTGGTACGACACGTGTGATGAAACTAGGCTAAGTAATTGATACTTTGGTACGGCACGTACGATGAAACTAGGCTAAGTAATTGATACTTTGGTACGGCACGTACGATGAAACTAGGCTAAGTAATTGATACTTTGGTACGACACGTGTGATGAAACTAGGCTAATTAATTGATACTTTGGTACGACACGTACGATGAAACTAGGCTAAGTAATTGATACTTTGGTACGGCACGTACGATGAAACTAGGCTAAGTAATTGATACTTTGGTACGGCACGTATGATGAAACAGCAAAGTAATTTGATACTTTGGTACGACACGTACAGATGAAACTAGGCTAAGTAATTGATACTTTTTTTTAAATACATTTTTTTATAATTTCTTTCCCATTCTCTCTTCATTCACAGTTCCTTCTTTCCTCTTCTCCATTCTTTCATCAAATGATCTTTCTCTTTGCTGTAACATTTCCGGATGCAAATTACCACATATTTTTTGTTATTATCATACTTGTACATGTTTGACAATATTGTAGTAAATAATCATGAAACATATTAGAAATGAGTTTTTTTTTTCGGTTTGAATGGATTTGAGTGAGAGTTCAATGTATGCCGAGAAATTTTTTTTTTTTTTTTTTGGATATACAAACACATACACAACAACAAAAATCACTAAGCACAATCCTCTGAGTTCTTACAAACTACAAGCACATAATGGCAAACAAACACACCCCTCCACTCCACTTACACCCCTCCCTCCCACCCCACCCCCACTTTCTCTCTTCTTTTGATTTAATGATACACATACATATGCACATATTAAATCCAGGTATCTTATTATTTTAATTATCAATTTTCAAATAATGCTTCATAATTGATCCAGTTAGTGTTAAATTTTAGCAGATTCAATTGTACAGTTGCTATGTATTTTTCAAGATTATATCTTCTCTTCAGTAGTTTTAGAAATACTGTTAATGAAGGCTTACATTTGTTTATTTTACAGCTAAAAATGTAGTGTTTGGCTATCAGTATTATAAAATCGAATGTTGTATCCGTCGTGGAATTGTCATCTGCTCCAATATTATTGTGTTTTCAGTCAGAGACAGATTATTCGCTATTAAACACTTTCCTTTTATTAGTTCTTGCAATGATTTCCAGAATTCATTGACATGTATGCATCTCCAGAACATATGTTCAATGCTGTCTTTTTCCTCTTCACAGAAACTACAGTTATAAAACTTTCTACTATTCCCATTTCTTTCAGAGCTACATTCGTTGCAATTATTCGATGCACTATTCTTAATTGCATCCATTTTAGCTTAATATCCTTAATTTGATTATTTTTTCTTAAGCTTTTCTTCCAAGGTATCTGTCTATTCAGCTTCTCCGTCCATTTTGCACAACAGTTTGGTTCCCAGTTATCTTTTACTATAACTCTGTAATAAGTTTTGGAACCTTTATCTACAGAATATATTTTCTTTAGTGCTGTGTTGACTTCTGCTTCAATGTTATCTTTTATCTCATTCTCAAACCCTTGTTCTCTGATGTATTTTTTAATGGATAGTATGCATCCACCATAAGATAGGAAATCTATTTCAATGTTATACTTTGTTCTGAATTCCTCATGGGATTAATTGATACTCTGGTACGACACATATGATGAAACTAGGCTAAGTAGTTGATACTTTGGTACGACACATATGATGAAGCTAGGCTAAGTGATTTATACTTTGGTACGGCACGTACGATGAAACTAGGCTAAGTAATTGATACTTTGGTACGACACGTATGATGAAACTAGGCTAAGTAATTGATACTTTGGTACGGCACGTATGATGAAACTAGGTTAAGTAATTGATACTTTGGTACGGCACGTACGATGAAACTAGGCTAAGTAATTGATACTTTGGTACGACACGTATGATGAAGCTAGGCTAAGTAATTGATACTTTGGTACGACACGTATGATGAAACTAGGCTAAGTAATTGATACTTTGGTACGGCACGTACGATGAAACTAGGCTAAGTAATTGATACTTTGGTACGACACGTATGATGAAACTAGGCTAAGTAATTGATACTTTGGTACGGCACGTACGATGAAACTAGGTTAAGTAATTGATACTTTGGTACGACACGTATGATGAAACTAGGCTAAGTAATTGATACTTTGGTACGACACGTATGATGAAGCTAGGCTAAGTAATTGATACTTTGGTACGACACGTATGATGAAACTGGGCTAAGTAATTGATACTTTGGTACGACACGTACGAGGAAACTAGGCTAAGTAATTGATACTTTGGTACGACACGTACGATGAAACTAGGCTAAGTAATTGATACTTTGGTACGACACGTGTGATGAAACTAGGCTAAGTAATTGATACTTTGGTACGACACGTGTGATGAAACTAGGCTAATTAATTGATACTTTGGTACGACACGTGTGATGAAACTAGGCTAAATAATTGATACTTTGGTACGACACGTACGATGAAACTAGGCTAAGTAATTGATACTTTGGTACGACACGTGTGATGAAACTAGGCTAATTAATTGATACTTTGGTACGACACGTACGATGAAACTAGGTTAAGTAATTGATACTTTGGTACGGCACGTACGATGAAACTAGGCTAAGTAATTGATACTTTGGTACGACACGTACGATGAAACTAGGCTAAGTAATTGATACTTTGGTACGACACGTACGATGAAACTAGGTTAAGTAATTGATACTTTGGTACGGCACGTACGATGAAACTAGGTTAAGTAATTGATACTTTGGTACGACACGTGTGATGAAACTAGGTTAAGTAATTGATACTTTGGTACGACACGTGTGATGAAACTAGGCTAAGTAATTGATACTTTGGTACGGCACGTACGATGAAACTAGGTTAAGTAATTGATACTTTGGTACGGCACGTACGATGAAACTAGGCTAAGTAATTGATACTTTGGTACGACACGTACGATGAAACTAGGCTAAGTAATTGATACTTTGGTACGACACGTACGATGAAACTAGGTTAAGTAATTGATACTTTGGCACGGCACGTACGATGAAACTAGGTTAAGTAATTGATACTTTGGTACGACACGTACGATGAAACTAGGCTAAGTAATTGATACTTTGGTACGACACGTGTGATGAAACTAGGCTAAGTAATTGATACTTTGGTACGACACGTACGATGAAACTAGGCTAAGTAATTGATACTTTGGTACGACACGTACGATGAAACTAGGCTAAGTAATTGATACTTTGGTACGACACGTATGATGAAGCTAGGCTAAGTAATTGATACTTTGGTACGGCACGTACGATGAAACTAGGTTAAGTAATTGATACTTTGGTACGACACGTACGATGAAACTAGGCTAAGTAATTGATACTTTGGTACGGCACGTACGATGAAACTAGGTTAAGTAATTGATACTTTGGTACGACACGTACGATGAAACTAGGTTAAGTAATTGATACTTTGGTACGACACGTACGATGAAACTAGGCTAAGTAATTGAAAGGGTGCAGCAATCAGCAGATCGTCGGGTGTGAACGAAGAGCGCCACCACCACTGCTGTGACTAACTACACGTTGGCATCCAACTTTGGCAAGGTAAGAGCATAGCAGTCAGTCCTGGTCTAGTTCATTCATTTGATCCGATTCGGGTATATTAGCTAATAGCCAATACACCCGAATCGGATCAAATGAATGAAATAGACCAGGTAAGTGTTAATACACCATACGAATACGAAGATCGTACCGGGCTTCTGGAAACAGCCATATTTCCAAGTTCGCCCACATTACATGACTCATGGACACAGAGGCAACAACTGGAAAAAGTGAGCAAGCACACAATCTGGCATTCATTCAAGAGTGACCAATGCCTTTTGAACTTGAGCTACGTTACACAAAACATTAAGACGAACACTTCTGTGGAAACAGTTAGTCCAGATACAAGTAACTGGGAACAGTCAGTATAAATAGAAATGTTCAATGAGGCCGCGGGGAGAATCAGAAGTAAATTATTAATGATGAGGGCAACATAGGCTCCTCCTTCACTTTATGTTTTGAAAAATCACTGGGGTTTGCATCAGCATCACATTTGGCGTGGACTCGACACCGGTTTGCATCAGTATCACATTTGGCGTGGACTCGACGACCGACCTTGCCAACCAGCTGCGTCAAGGGGACACGACCTTCCCACTCCGGGTGGTCGGTGGCTCTTGACTAGCAGGTGGCTGATTTCAGAAGTTGACAGACAGCTCTTTGAGCGTCCGATGGGGCTCACTCGTTCTTCACGGTCACACGGCGTTGAGAGGAAAGGGTCAGCAGCGGAGGTTAACTGTCCAGCCCCTTTGAAGAGGAAGCGTGGGGGCCAAACTGGTTGGGTAATCTAAAATCGTCCCACATGCAATCCTCCTCTCATCCCCCCCCCCCCCCCCCCCCCCCCCCCCGAATACAGTCGGTGACCTTCACATGCTTCTTAGGATACAGGTTTGGGTGGGTAACATTAGCAATCAGTGCTATCTTTGCCTGGCCACAACAGGCCTTCAAATAAGCACACAAAACAGAACAAGGAAACACGTCTGTAATACACAATATGAATTTTCGACAAGAATGTCGTCTTCAGACATTTCAAATAATGGACATGTAAAAGGCCCCCCCCCTCCCCCCCAAAAAAAAAGAAAAAAAGAAAAAAGCAATTCTCCCCTGACCTCAGTTAGCATAAGAACGATTTTCAACCTGGTTGCAGTCAAGGAAATATTAATTTGTGGATTTTTTTGTTATGGGTATGTTGTTTGTAACGTCTGAAGGCGACGTGTACAGCAGGTGGCCGATTTTATCAGCTGACAGACAGTTCATTACACTACGTGTCTAGTGTTGCTCACTCGTCCTGCACAGCTACAGGCCTTTTGAAGAGGTGTGGCTACCAGACTGGTGGGGTGATCCAAAATCGTCCCACATGCTATCCTCTCCCCACCCACCCCCCCCCCCTCCACCACCCACCCCACCCCCACCCTCCATCCGAAATGCAGTCAGTGACCTGGCGCAAGCATCTGAGGATGCGGGTTCAGAGGGAAAGGGAGGGGGGAGGGGGGGGGGATACAGTAACAATCAATATTATCATTACTTTGCCGAAATGGACCCCTACAAATAAATGTATGAAACTGAGAGCAAAGAAACGCGTCTGTGACCTGCGAATTTTCGACAAATATGTCTCGTCCAGACTAACATACAGCAAACACAAATATGTCATCTCCAGACGTTACATACAGTAAACACAAATATGTCTTCTCCAGACGTTACATACAGTAAACACAAATGTGTCTTCTCCAGACGTTACATACAGTAAACACAAATATGTCTTCTCCAGACGTTACATACAGTAAACACAAATATGTCTTCTCCAGACTAACATACAGTAAACATAAATATGTCCTCTCCAGACTAACATACAGTAAACATAAATATGTCTTCTCCAGACTAACATACAGTAAACACAAATATGTCTCCTCCAGACGTTACATAAAGTAAACACAAATTTGTCTTCTCCAGACGTTACATACAGTAAACACAAATATGTCATCTCCAGACGTTACACACAGTAAACACAAATATGTCATCTCCAGACGTTACATACAGTAAACATAATAGATGCACAAAACTTTACTCCCAGATTGCAGTCAGCATGAGAATGATTTTCAACTTGGCTGAAGACATATTTGTCGAAAATTGACCTGTTTTCTGTTGTGTTTGAATTGGCGTTACCTTGCACTCTTATGTGATTATTTGTAGATTTAGATTTTTTTCGGTAATGCTTCAACCTCTTTCAATTTTCTTACTGTGATTACTACTTGTTTCAGTGCATCAGATGCTGCTCCCTTCAAAACCTGTTTCTGACCTTTGTGACGATGTTGAGTTGACCGAGATCCGTTTGATAACCTTACCGCTGCATTGGTTCTCTGATCCGTTTCAGTCTGGAACTGTGCGCCTGATCGGACGCACGCTTCCAGGGACTGACAAGGCTTTAACTGTTCACTCGTCTGGAAAACAGTTTCGTCTCCTGTGCATCACATGGTTGTTCTTCTGGCTTCCATGGTCCCTCTCCATCACTTCTCCTTTCAAATCATGACAGCTATGTCAATTACATTGCAGCACCACCACAGCTATGTCAATTACACTGCAGCACCACCACAGCTATGTCAGTTACACTGCAGCGCCACCACAGCTATGTCAGTGACACTGCAGCGCCACCGCCACTGAATAGCACCGTGTGGCAGATACGGAGAACGGAATAAGGGAGAAGTTGCCCCCCCCCCCCCCCCCTCTGATTTTGATAAAGGGGCTGAATGGTGAGGAGCAGATACGTGTCCTAACCCCCCCCCCCCCCTCCCCCCCGTCCTCTTCCGAGTGAAATGGGGATGGGGAGGACGACAGACGTCACGTGTCTTTCTGCCGGTTCTACATCTGCTAAACTTAAACAAACCAAGATGAGGTCTGTCTTGAATGGGCATTACATTCTTCTCTGAGGATACCAGCGGTGCTAGTGCTGATGGTCGTTTAGATGCTGTTGCAAGAATTTTTCCCAGTACGCCTCAGTAACCTCACTCGCATACCTCGCCCCTTTTTTTCGTCGGTATTTCCCCGCCATTGTTGCCGCCCCTTCGGCCCACCCCAGTCCACCAGTTTGAAATGATCACCTCCCCTGCACCCCCACCCCACCCTTCCTTGTGCTCCCTTCATCGTCATCCCTGCCCTTATCAACCCACCCCACCTCACATTTTCCCATCTTCCGACGCCACTGTGATGATAATTTCACCAAGAATAACAATCAGCAGTACCAGTCCCTCAGGCATGCGGGGGAGACATGAAAAGAAAGAAAGGGAAAAAAAGCATTCATTCAGTCCCAGTTACTTTCTCTTCCTCCGGTGTTCCGTGGGGTGAAGTCCCACCCCGCTTTCACAGCTTTCTGCTGGCGATCTTCATGCCTGGCCCTCGTCACCACCGCTCTGTTGTGACCAGTCATGCTGTCTGAAGGTAGCGCACAATGCACGGCATTCCGGCTGGCCACTGGACGACTTGCTCCCCATCCTACCCCCCCCCCCCCCCCCCTCTCTCACGTCTCCTCTCTCCACTGCCGTCCAACATTCTCTGTATTGCTATCAGCCCTCCCAGGTCGTGTATTCAAACAACTGAGCGAGCAATGCGCGAGGCCAAGGCTGAGGTCAGACTAGAGAACGTCCACCGCCCTCTGTGCGAGGGGTGTCAAGTGCCAGGGAAGCATGATGTGCCTACGAGACGACGTGAGGATGGCTGCTTCTTGCACGTTCCAGCAAACTTAAAAGGTTATTGAACATCCTAAGATCATTTTTACAATGTAATCCACACCGGAGGAGGAAACATACAAGAGCTTAAAAAAAAAAAAAGATACATGAGAGAGAGAGAGAGAGAGAGAGAGAGAGAGAGAGAGAGAGAGAGAGAGAGAAAGAGAGGTGGGGGCGGGCTGGGGGATTGGGGGGATGGGACTGGAGGATGTGAGGGATAGGGGAATAGGGGCTGGGATTGAGGTTTGCTGCCGACGAGAACAAGACCACTGCCAGCAGAAAGGAATACGTCTCAAATTAAAAGGTCAACTTCGGGCAGCAGTTTAATACTTTATCCTTCAATATTAGCTGCAAATACAGCCGTGACGTGACTGCAGGCCCTGTATTGGGATAGACTTGAAAGGCAAGCGGAGGGTGCACAGCACGATGAAATGACAGTACAGGCAACCTACAGTCAAAACGACTCCAGACACAATGCAAAAACAACTCCACCGAGCATATTGGATCTAGTCAACAAGGCAGATTCATTGATGAAGGCAACCCAAATACAGGTAACCAAATAACAGTTGGCAGGAGTAGGATCACATGCAGGTTGGAAACCCGTCAGACTCTGCATCTTTCACTGTGGAACCGTTTAATCTCAGCTGTTTCCTACTCGTTGACTTTTAGTGTGCCATGAGCTTGGATTACAAGCCTTAGATCTTATAGTCAAGTTACATGCATTAATTGAATTTATCTAAGCCGAATACCTTGACCAAATCTGAAAGTATCCGTTTCTCTTTAGTTTCAGTTATATTATAATAACGCACCCAGCTGCTCAGATATTTTAAGAACTGTCAGCACACACACACACACACACACACACACACACACGCATGTCAGAATCTTAGAACAAAAACTGCCTATCCTAAATTTGTAAAAAAAAAAAAAAAAAACAACCCAAAAAGTGCTTGTCATGAATTTGAACGAAAAGAGACTTTCCTGATTTTTTTAAACAAAAACTTCCTACCCTGAATTTGTACAAAAATTGTCCATCCTAAAGCTGACCGAAAATTGCCTGTCCTAACTCTGAACAAAAAGTACCTGTTCTAACTTTGAACAAAAACTATGTGTCCTAACTGAAAAACTGCCTGTGTTAACATTGAATGATTGTTGCCTGTCTCACCTATAGTCCGAAGTGGATAATATTCACAATTTTGCGACTCTAACAAGAGTCACAATATGTTTAATAATTTTGTACAAACTGCAATCCACAGTGAACTGTGCAACAAGATTTATGAAGGTTCTACATCTTGCACTTGATATGCGCATTTCTCAACTTGACCAGCAATCACTGCAATGGCAGAAAAATAGTGGACAGATAAAAACGCAGTGTGTGTGTGTGTGTGTGTGTGTGTGTGTGTGTGCGCGCGTGTGTGTGTGTGAGAGAGAGAGCGAGCGAGCAAACGAGCGAGCGAGAGAGAGAGAGAGAGAGAGAAAACAGGAAATTTATAGCACAGTATTTCAATGTGGCTGGGATACAATCAATACTTAAAAGAGACCCCATCCTCCGTTTAGCTCGCCACCCCTCCTTATATCCCCCTATCCATTCACATGCTGATATGCAGAAAAGATTGGTGTACTGTTCTCTGGTGTCTTCAACAACAGCTCAATTCAAAAGACCAGATTTACATAAAACAGTATTGTAATCAACACAATATCTACTGTAAGCTGGAACAGAAACTGCTCAACTTACTGTGTTCAAGATGCCCAACAGGCTTAATCAAAATATTTATAACACACACACTCACACATCTTTCACACAGCAACAACTCAAGGTATGAATGATATAAGTTTATTTGTCACTAAGCAGGTCATCTCTACCTGTTTCAATCCTTTCATACAATACTGAGCTTAAATAGATGATCAGTCTTAGAATGAAACACGTCCTTAATTTTGTAGCCATTTTACTTCAGATTGAGAAACCAAATGAGAATGTTGAATGGAAAAAGAAAACAAACCAAAAAAACCCCATCTGACTGATAATTTTTTCATAACACACATTGTATCTTTAATATCCTGATCACTTAAAAAGCTTTTGTAATAGTATCCAGCAGTTTTGTCTTCATACACATTTATTATTCATTATTCAAAGACACAATATAAATATGTAGCAGTGATTATTTTGTCAATACGGAGACGTGCAGCATACCTGGCTATTAACCGACATCATGATTAGGTGTCCATTGCAGACTGAATCATCCAAAGCAAACACAGACCAATGATGGCAAACAAACAAACAAAATGATTCTGCTTAAAACAGTGGTTTTGTTCTTAGATGCATGATTCACTCAAACATTTAAATGGGCTTTGTACAAGGAACTGTAACTGTACAGAAAAATAATGAAACAAACGACGGCAAACTTTCTTCGTCATTGTATGACACATCAGTCGCCACGTATCTGTACAATACTGCATGCTCTGAAGTCATCCTCCTTTCCTGGAGTTTTATTTATTTTTTTTTTTTTTCTATGTACATCTGACGGTGACCAGAGCACTGCTTTGCTATACATCAGCCTGCCATCTTCTTTCCCTGCCTCCCCTCAAAACAAATTACGGTTATCCCACAAAAAAACATTTTCAAGCTGAGGAGCCGTGTCCCCTGATTCCATCACACACAATCCATGCAGAAAACGCATCATGAAAATCTACATGTGAATGTTGAAGTGACTCACGCCTTTGTTTTGAAGTCCAGTGTAGTTTACTGAATGGATTACGTAACATAATTTAAGTATTTAATCCTGTAAAACTTTTGTTATTATTGAGTCCATTCTTCACAAACTGGGCAGTAAATAATACTGTGATATGTCTACACCCTGTTGGAACAAAAAAGAAGTTAACTGTTAAAGTGTTTGGCTGCATCATGTCCAGCCATGCCTGCCAAGCTGAACACCAAGATGGTTAACCTTCACAGCTCAACGCCCATATTGTGCGGAATCTGGTAAGTGATTGCTCCTTCATTTTCATTGTCCTGAATGTTGTTTATCCTAACTGAAGAAGACCTATGAGGTCAAAACGCGTCATGTTTTCTCTTGTGATTCGTTTGCAGTACTTAAAAAATTTATAAGATTCTCAGCTCAAATTCAGAACTTCAAATCAAGTATGAAAAGATCGATTTATTGTGTAAAATGTTTTTTTGTTTTGTTTTTTGATCAGTTTGATTGAATCAAGCACTCAGCCAATTGTGAACAAACAGAGTAAGCGCCAAAACTTCACTTTGCATGGTTCATGCCTTAGCACAAAGGAACAAATGTGACACGTCACACTGTTTGCTATGATACAGCTTTCAACTTCACAAGTTGCAAACACAGCAACACTGACGTCAATCGTTCAAAATTCCAACCACAACAGCATTTTGAATAATGCTCAGCCTAATCATGACATGATCTGTTTCCCCTGAATATCCCTTTTCTTTTTGTCCTGAATATATTTTTCGATAAAAACGTACAGCACTCCTTGAAAAGGCGAGTATCTACATCTATATTTGCAGACAACTTTCTCCCACATCTGACTCGAGCAATCAGCATTTTACCACCCAATTGTGATTAATTTTGTGACCTCACACATGCCCAAATAATTACAGAAATGAAAATTAGAAATAAACACTAAATCACAACAAACTATTCTAGCAAGGCAAGAGTCTACAGACCACTATTTAAGTAGAATCTACTATTAGACAGCCAGCATCTACAGATAAAGTGTGACAGTTAAGAGACTTCCAGCTATGTATCATTTCACATCATAACATGTAAGAACAGCAATGAATGAATATGACAGAACAATGATGCTGAATGTTACCACGTTTACCAGTGATGAACGAATGTGACAGAACAATTCCTTGTTCAATTCATTGTCTGTTGATTACAAGCACATGATGTAGTTCCATCCATTAAGGACATAATTCAATCCTTCACAGAAATTCCGATCTGTTGAATGGTCATTGAATAGAGAGAGAGAGAGAGAGAGAGAGAGAGAGAGTCACAGCATACACAGAGAGTATACATATATTAGTAAGAAAATGCGCCAAATGCAGTGTGGCAGATCAATCAAAATTCACTTCATCCCTCAAAAGCCCATCCACTGAAGCACCCTACATTCACCAGTTCATGCATCCAATCATCTGACAACATTCCCTTATCTTTACAAACATCATCAGAATGGACACACTTGCTTTTTCAGCACTTTGCCTTTAGTTCTTTCACAAAATTCCCTGGTCTTCACGAACATTATCAGAATGGACACATCTGTTTTCTCCGCAGTTCATGCATTCAGTTCAGTCCTTTCACCAAACTCCCCTTTTCTTTCTTCGCATGAACAGAATGGGAGCACCTAATTTCACAGCAGTTTGCATACATGTAGTTCTTTCACAAAGCTCCCATTTCCTTCCGAACATTATCATAATGGACATAGCAGTTTTCTCAACAGATAGTTCTGAATTTAGCCCCAATGTTTCACTCATGTGGTCTGTCACCTCAAGTAATGCAATCTGATAACAATTACCTGTAAATTACTAAATGACCTGTACAATTCTCCCATTTTCACTAGTAGAGATTTCTTGCAACCACAACAGTCCCTGCAATCCCACCGAATCCACTGTGTGTAAACACTGACCTTCAGTCAGCTGTCACTGAAGACACATTTCCCTCTGTTCACTGTTAAAACTCAAATCAGTATTAACCCAAATTTGATGAGATATGCGTACGCATGCAAAGACTGCAGGTGGTGAAATACCCACAGGCATGCTGGGTGCTCAAACACCAGGAAAAGCACAGGCAAGTTTCCCATGAATTTCGTTATGAAAATGAGATGCATGACTTGTTTACATGTCATAACACTTTATATCCCTGGAGCGGCGATGATTCAAGATTTTAATGTACATTTTGCTGAGTCACTGCAAATGGCCAAGATTGAAGCTATGTCGAGCAGTGACAGCACCAGATACATGGTTAAAGAGAACATTTTTTTTCAAAGATCGAACACAGCACCATTTTGAACGCATTCGACATAAATAGCTCTTTTGCTTTAAAATCTAATTGATACCAAAGTCACAAAAGTGTTTCAACTGACATTTGCACAGAAATGTTCATTTTTGTATTAAAAAAAAAACAAAAACAAAAACTAGCAGATCTACATTAAAGAAGCCGACATGATTGAGCTGAAAATCACAGATCAGCTACCAAAGTTCAAAGTAGAGGTGAATCTACATCGATTCAAAAGTGAAATTAGGGATAAACATTTATCAGAAAACATATATAAAGTGAGATTACTGTGTTCGAAGAAATATATCAGTGGAAATTTGACAAATGTCTGCCAAATATAACAATGGTTTGGTTGAGTTTTGAATCACAGGTCGAGGTGCTGGTCTCGATTCAAAGAATGACATGTCCGACTATTGCACTGAATCTCAAAAATATTTTGATATGTCAAGTAAGCAATACAAATAACTACACAAAAAGACTTTCATTCAATTTCTATTTGATTTAATGGACTGTATTTAACAGTTTTCACTGGTTGTTTTCAAATGAATCAGAATGAAAAATGGCAAGTACGCTAAGCAAACCTGTACGCTAAGCAAACCTGTACGCTAAGCAAACCTGTACGCTAAGCAAACCTGTGGCAGCATCACAGATGGACTGACTTTAGTGCCCCATTATTTCAATTCCGGTGTCAATAACATTCATGTTTGTAAATGACTGGCATTTCATTGACTTCCAATTTTTTTCTTTTTTTTTTAATGTAATTTTTGTTGTCTTTTACTAAGTTCAGCTCTGGTACTTTGTAAAACCATATGATAAGGAGACCCTGATACACACCTGATACACATACTTGTACAAACATTGCATTTTTTGTGTCCAGCTCATTTTACATAATCAAACCCTATTTCAATATTTGATTTTGGATCAAACAGAATTTTCTCTGTAATATAAGAAAGTGATTAATTTGCATTTTGGCAGCACGTGTCGTGCATTAAAAAAAAAAAAAAAATCAGTCCTTAACACAGAAAATGGTAATTTTCCAGAACAGTGCTATCTTTACAAGTCCATTTCAACTTTCATTGTAATGACCATTTTGTATGAGTTACATCATTAGTATGATCTCACAGAAAAATTATGTCTTTTTCATATTTATATATAATTCTTACCCATTCCTAAAAGAGCAAAGCGCCCAAAGAACATTTTTTTTACTGGAACCTGAGAACCTTGGCAGGCTCACATCCCCCAGTTCTCACCATGAAAATCTGACCGACTGCTTTGGAGCTGACAGTAGCCAAGTTAACACACTGCAAAGTCATATATGGATTAAATTTCACTGCTTTCACAAACAGAAATGGATTCAAACTGAACTAATTGCCCAGAAAAAGGCATCTGAAGCAGCCTGCAAAGGAATTCAATGTGCTGACATTGGCATTACTTCCCTTGGTTCCAGGATCAAACTGGCTTGAAGTACTTAGTCTTGACTTTTCCCCTTCTTAATTTTATTTTTCACCCTTTTGTAAAGTTTTGGTTTAACTTACAAAAATCTTTAAAAGATTTCTTTTTAACTCAAACTGTAAATTTTGGTTTAACTTACAAAAATCTTTAAAAAAAATTTTTTTTAAACTAAAAACATTCTCCTTTTTATGGACTTTCAAAGGCTCTGACCTATTCAACTTATATTTTACTTTTTAGGGACTCTCAGAAACCTCTAACAGGGAACTTCCCCAAATCAGGCTTTTAAGGGATTTTCAACCTATATCCAAAACCTACTCCACCTGTGCACAGGATAAAAATCAGCTGTGGATATAACCTTCAGACTGCAGTTATCTACAGTTCTCTATTAACAACAGAGTGAAGACTCAACCGGTGGGAATAACTACTTTCTTACAAGCAATACTTAAAAATTAATGTGTAGGTGGGAATTAAGATATATATAGCATATTTTGCAGCATGCTGCAAGTATACCGCAGTGAAGGACATACTACTGGGGTACATGCTAGCTGGGGGTAAGCAGCACATGGCCAGACCATTGGTAGTATGCTCTAACAATGATCATGACACTTGACAGACAACATGGATCTGTCCCATATATACATATATATATATATTAGATCTGTCCCTAAACTAAGAAATGATTACCAAACTGAGCCATCCAAGTGCACATTCCATCTTCCTTCATCACAAGACATTAAACAGTGTCCTACGATGGCTGTGCGCGACTTCATTGATAAATTTAATTAACAAGAGAGCTGCCAATCCTGTACTAGAGAGTTCAACAGGACCTGCATCCAGAGAATGGTGAGACAAAAAGATATCATCACTGCTCAGACTCCAGAACTTCTGTGACCACTCCTAGGGTGGAGCAGCAGATACACTGTTACTTGGAGAGTGTAGCTCTATGATACAGGCCTCAGGATGAAAACGGAAAGATCTATGCTGCTCAAAATGATGGAAACTATTTTGCTAAATGTGACAATACACAGCCAAGTGTCAATTTTAAACAGGTGTAACTCACTCATGGTGGTGAGGAGAGGGTTTTTACTTTTCTCCCCCCCCCCCCCCCCCCACCTCCCCTATCTGCTCTTCCCCATGTATCAAATAAAAGTCAAAACAAACATTCCTATGCATAAATCAACAGAATAGTGAAAGTTTACATCAACTTTGGAAATTTAGCCATTACGATTATGAAGCTGCCCCCCCCCCCCCCCCTCCCCCCCCTTACTTTTCCCTAAAAAATAGCACAGGGGAAACACCACAGACAAGACACAATTCTCACTAGCAAAACATGGCGACGATCTCAGGTTTCAACCAAAAAACACATTGAACATTTCTTTGTGTTAACAGAAAAAATAAAACCATTATTGTGTAACTGTGCTGATTTTTGAAAAATCATGTATAAATATGATATAAATGTGAGTCCATGATAGCGTGTCCATCTTATCAGAATAATGCACATATGCTGTTCTCCCTTCCCCATTCCTACAATTCCATATGCTATCTATGTAGTGCATTAACTTCTCAAAGAGACAGCAACTACCTAAAACTCAAGTCATGCCATGCCATGCATACCACGCAGCCTGTAAACATGAATTTATTAAGTAACCAAAATAAGATCTGTAACAATGCAAAAAGATTTTCCAAATCAGCAAGGGCAAATTCTGCCAACTACAAAATATCCAACGTCTTCGAAAACGTTTTGCTATTGTTCTTCTTTTTTTTAATTTCTTATTTCACTGTCATTAAACAACTGATCTATATGCATTGTATTTCTTTTAAAGAAGTATGATGTATTAAGGACTTTCTGTATGAAACTCTATTCATCTACAATATCATGTAAATCAAAATTTTACAAAGCAATCATTCTGACACATTCCTTACACAGTGAATATCAGTAACTGAGTAAGTCAACAAATACACGCAACAAAACAGTAAATGCAACAGAAGACTTGTAATACTATCAAGCTGCTCTGTCGCCGAGCTGTTTCTGCACTCATTCAGATGATCCAAATGTACTTTGGCCATGGCTCAGAAAAGGTGTTCAATTTGTGGAACACTTCAGTCAAAAACATTTGAATGTGTGTCACGTTGCATGATTTTTTTCTGTTTTTTGTTAATAGCAATAAACTTGTAAAGTTGAAATCTTCATCTGACTTAGAAACAAAACTCAAAGGCATATGAAAATTTGATTAAATAAATAAAGCCATGTCCAAGCACTGAGCCACAAGACAAAGTTTCTCGTCACTGTAACATCATGTGTTTATTCTGATCTGTATGTCCACAAAATTAGATTCATTATCCCTCAGGGACATACATCCCAAGAACAGAATGTGTCACACCCACACACACACATTGAAAAAAAGGTGGTTCTCTCCAAATAATTGCTATTCAGAACAAAATATGAAAGTGCATTTCAACTCTGATCAATTCTCGTATCTTATGACTGAGAATCAGGATTTTAATTTATAATCAGGGTACATGTTTGGCAACCACGTCCTAAGAAGAAGCTACCACAATAAAAAAAAAAATGTACCGATTTCTGCCCGGAACAAAAATAACCTGAACCTGCTGATGTTTTCCCCCTCTCAGTGCATGTCCTAAAACTTATCACTAACCACAAGAAATAATCTTGATCATGTGCATAAAAATATTTACAATTTGTCTGCTGAAGGAGTGTGTAAACTGTGGAGCCATGGAAACAAAACTGTCACACACACAGCCCCACAATGCATTCACATGATCTGAATTCATCTTCATACTGAATCATGAAAACAGCATTTCCTTTATTCTCTTCTCCTTCTGTTCTTTTGTTTTTTGTTAATAAAGACATTTTCATTCAAAATACGCTTTCCACTGATTATAATATTGTTATTTCTTTCTACTTCAGGACTTACTTAACATGTGCAATAGCAAAAGACAGTGACGACCGAGTTTTCATGCTTTTTTCCTTTGTGTATATGTATACAAAAGATTGTGTATATCTATCTTTGATATCCCTCCTAAATCAGGGGGTGGGCTCAATGTGCTCTGTCATCTTGTAACAGCAGGAAATCATGGTACAAGTGGCATGTCTACAGTAATGCATGTGTTCCATCTTTCCATTCCATTTACCAACAACATGTTAGAAAATACATGGAAACATGCGCCTCCTCAACTTCAAAAAATGACAATCTCAAAATAAACTGAATGACAAATTTAACATTATCTTGCTTTACATGGGTCAATTATTTCTATCCTAACGAAGTTTGGTACTAAACGAAAATAAAACTAAACAAAGAACAAAGCTTTCATTTACTACCCTCGACACTGGGACTTTGATACCACAAAAATGGCAGAAGAAACCAAAAGAAATACAAAACCAAAACAAAGAAACTTGAGGAAAAAAAAAAACCCACACATTTCAGTGCACCCTCTAGTCACAAATCAGACCTCACGCAGAATGATAATTAACAAGCTTGACGCTTCTGCATTGCTTTCCTTATTTCAAACACTGGAATGCTGCTGAGTGGTAATTCTTCTCTGACAGACTGACAATGCTGGTTGTGACATGCAAGCATGGAGATACAAAGTCACAGGTAAAGATGTAGAGCAAACCACATCCTCACTTTCCCTCTCTACTGCACAACTGTCAGGAGTTTCTCCTATAATCCTTCAAGCTGGTAATTCTCTGTGGTTGCTAAAGACCCCACAGACCGAGTCTTGGTTTTTCAGTCACTGGACGGTTAACTCTAAACCACATCTCTTCACTTTCAGTTTATCTGCCATGACCCTTGCTGCTGGCTGCAGTTCACTGGTTTTCGTCTTGCTCAGGAGTAGGGCTCTGCTCAGGGATCTTCACTAGCAGACTGGAACAAAGAAATAATGAAAATAAATAAATAAATAAATAAACCGACAGGATCAGATAACAGGAATTACTAAAAAAAAAAAAAAAATCATAAGAATATCTTCTGATAGAAATTACTCAAAAAGTCATATATCTTCTAAGAACTTCAATTAAATCTAAAACAGATAAAATTTATCCTTATAATTTAACTAAAATAGTGTTATCATCTACTCACTAAATGAAAGAACTAATTTACTTACAAGTTTAAAGTTACTAGTGGCACTACATTTTCAAGATCTTTTTCTTTAAGGTCATATTAAAAAAGAATCATCTGAATGACAAGAATAGAGACTGCGCACTGAACTGCTATCTAGACATGCAAGCAACACTGTACTTGTAGTTTTTGATGATGAAGTATTCCTAGTACCTCCGCTTCCATTGTTCAATCAAGTAAATCAATTCAAAGTAGCCTCCTTTCAGTTGTTCAACCCATAGCTGACTGGTAAACTAGAAAATGTGATGTCTTTGCTAAACCTGTTCACTGCCAGAAAATATTACAAAGGCTTTCCCAGTGCCAGGGAAATCTAATAATTTGGGGGTGATAATTAACAAAAAATTCTAGCTCAGAAACTACAAAAGATATAAAAAATGAAATATATATGATTTTTGAAGGAAACTGAATGAAGATTTTGAATCTGGGCTTCTTTTGTTTTAATTTTGATAATAAAAAAAAAATTTAGGCATTTAGATTTGGATAGATTTTTTTTGCACGATCAAAAACATGTAATTTACCACTACAGCTTCACATCCAAAAAAAAACACAAAGCAAAAAAGTTGAAAATAAAGTTTGTATTGTCACACTACACCTGTAAATGAAAGTAAAACAGTTTAGAAGTCTATCATGATGCTCACACTCTATGCAGACAGGTCAGTCCACGACCACGCCCCCCTCCCCCCACCACGCCCCCTTGCTGGACTTCAACCCTCTCTTTCACTCCTCCTCTTCCCCTACCTTTCCCTCTGCCCCGTGTCACGCCACGAGCAGGCCGCGCTCCCCTCTCGCACTGACTATCACGTCACTGGCCACTGGCACACAGTGCAGAGCACACACTAGGCTAGCTCGTTCGACGCTGGCAACCCAGTCAGCTGAACACACTCTGAGGTCGCACAGCCCGACTCAATAACTGACCAATATGGTCGGCAATTCCATCACTATCATCATCTCACCTTCATGCTCGAGCGAGTCTTTGAACAAAAGATTATTATCTTTGTCAAAAATGATTAGCAGAGCCTGCTCAGCTGTGTAAGTACGTTGATTTGGTCGCTACGCTTGTCGAAGGTTGCGCAGCCATCTTTGCAAGCGAGACAAAGTGCTGGCCGGTCATCCAGTCAGTGATGAGAATAAATGGTCTTTCCCATCATGTGTGGTCATTTGCATATCATTTTAATACTACAGACATAAGACTTACTTAGTTACTACGCACACTCTATTTAAGTCCGTTAACAGAAATAGTAACGAATGAAAATTCAAGAAAAATGCATGACATCAGTGGACAGCCCATAGGCACTGGGAAATCATTTTTACTGCGGCGTCAGCTGACGGCTTAAAGGCACTCTACGGGTTAATAACTAGTAACTATAAACAAAGACAGATAAATTTTAATTCAGGGTTATTCTTACCAACAGGAATTTTCTTAAATAAAGAGAATCTTTTTACGAAATACCTGTCCAAACAAATATCATACCTGGCACCAAAAAATGCCTATCAAGTATCATTATATCAGGAGTCCCCACCCACAAAAGTTTAGAGAGCGAGGGAGCTAAACATGCCTCCTGTCTCAGATAAACTCCTAGAGTAGTCGCCCTTGAATCATGCAGTGCTTCCCCCATCAATTGAAAAATCTGTTTCTGCACCTTTCCTATACTGTGAAACCTGTCTCTAGGATGAAGTTCTTCATTCTCAACGCAACTAATGTACTAAAACCAGCCCCACAAGTTCTCCTTTCATTTGGTTCCATGAATCACAGAGACAGAAAGGTGGTGAAGTCAAGAGAAATATGTTGACACAGATGGAAAAGAAGGCAAAGAAGTGACTTTGCTTTTATTTCTGACTGATCCAGTGTCACCGTCAACTTGAAAAGCATGACAACAGAGAAAACAGTTTGAAGTATGTGAAGTCAGTCAACAGGGCAGGGAAGAGGTGGAAGAAGTGGCAAAATTTGGAAAAACAAGCTTATTTATCCATAACATAATAACATCTGGTAACTTGCATCACCAAAATGCTTACTTATCCATAACATCTTGTGGTAACTTACGTTACATCACCAACATGCTTACTTATCCACAATATCTTGTGGTAACTTGCATCACCAGCATGCTTACTTATCCACAACATCTTGTGGTAACTTGCATCACCAGCATGCTTACTTATTCACAACATCTTGTGGTAACTTGCATCACCAACATGCTTACTTATCCACAACATCTTGTGGTAACTTGCATCACCAGCATGCTTACTTATCCACAACATCTTGTGGTAACTTGCATCACCAACATGCTTACTTATCCACAACATCTTGTGGTAACTTGCATCACCAAAATGCTTACTTATCCATAACATCTTGTGGTAACTTACGTTACATCACCAACATGCTTACTTATCCACAACATCTTGTGGTAACTTGCATAACCAGCATGCTTACTTATCCATAACATCTTGTGGTAACTTGCATCACCAGCATGCTTACTTATCCACATCTTGTGGTAACTTGCATCACCAGCATGCTTACTTATCCACATCTTGTGGTAACTTGCATCACCAGCATGTTTACTTATCCATAACATCTTGTGGTAACTTGCATAACCAGCATGCTTACTTATCCATAACATCTTGTGGTAACTTGCATCACCAGCATGCTTACTTATCCACATCTTGTGGTAACTTGCATCACCAGCATGCTTACTTATCCACATCTTGTGGTAACTTGCATCACCAACATGCTTACTCATCCACATCTTGTGGTAACTTGCATCACCAGCATGCTTACTTACCCATAACATCTTGTGGTAACTTGCATCACCAGCATGCTTACTTATCCATAACATCTTGTGGTAACTTGCATCACCAGCATGCTTACTTATCCATAACGTCTTGTGGTAACTTGCATCACCAGCATGCTTACTTATCCATAACATCTTGTGGTAACTTGCATTGACACCAACATGCGTACTTCTCCACAACATCTTGAGCATCACCAATGTGCTTACTTATCCACAACATCTAGAGGTAACTTAAAATCAGAAACACAAGGATTATTGAATCAACTGAACCTGCTCTCCAAATGCAAAATATTATTGATAAGGCTTCCAAGACAAGACTTCTTACAAATTTTCAAAAAAAAGGATAAAAATTTACCTTTTCTGAGGAGTCTCCACCGGTGAAGTCCAGCATGCGCTGGAAGATATTGCTGTCTGCGTGTTTCAGCGGAGACCTGCTGGCCTTGGACCCTGCCGACCCTGGAGTGCTGGCCTTGGAGCCTGCAGGGCTGAGACTGGCCCCTGAGTGGGACAGCTGTCCACTGCAGGCACCGTCCTGTTCTTGGGCAGAGGAACAGCCGCTGACCACCGCCACTGACCCTCCTTTACCCACCCCTGCTTCACTCACAGGCTCCAACAGCGGTGGTTCACAATCTCCTTCCACCTCCATGTCGGAGTCCTCGCCCCTGTCAGAAGACAAGACCTGACCTTCCGTGCCGGCAGGGTCACTGGTTACCACACCTTTCTGATCTATGACAGGAGGGAGATCCTGTTCTGATTCACAAGACTCACCACCACCCTCAGAACATGCCGTCTCATGCTTTGACTGGGACGAGCAAGATTTTGATGAAGACGGGTCATGTGTTTTGGCCATGACACTGGCAAGCTGTGAGGACAGTCCTTTCAAGTTTATCTTGGGCACAAGAGGCTGGCTGTTTGATTTGGTGGTCTGCGGCTTTGAGCTCTCTTTCTGTGCATCTGACGAACGTGCGAGTTTGGCAAGCGGAACATCACTGTCATCGTCATCCACAAACCTGCGTTTGCCAGCTTTGGGCGTTTGGTCTGGTTTTTTAACCCTGCCTCCCGAGTCATTTGAACTAGTGTCTGATGCACTGCACTTTGACCCCTGGCTCTTCTGATCACTGTGGACAGACGAGGGACGTTTGCTGACATAGCCACTGAACTGTGCTCCTCTTCCACATGAAATGAGTCTTTCCTCTGTGCTTTCTGTCATCGTCTTCTTGCCTGTTGGAGCAGGCTGGCTGGTGGACAGAAGGGGACTCTGTGTGACTGAGAGAGTGGTGTGTGTGCTGGAGGAGGCAGGAGAAGACTGGCTTGGGGTCAGGCGGTTTGTGCAGACAGTGGACAACGACACAGGGGGATGTTGGGAGACTGGCACTGAGGGGAGTTTTGAACAAGTCACAGTCGATGACACACTGACAGAGACTGTGGAAGATGATGACACAGACTCAGACACATAGCGGGAAACCACACTGGAAGATGGATCTGGAGAAGTCACTGCACCATCTGTCCCCGAAGATGGTGCACACACAGATGACTTGGCAGTCTCTGCTGAATCCACTGGCACAGAAGATGCTGGGGAATTCACATCACTTGCTGTGACTGATGTCGATGATTCTGAAGTGTCTGTTTTTCCAGGAAGATTATGCTGAACCGATGAACACAAGGCCGGAGACGACACACTACAAGCTGATGTGGTCCTTGATGTAGAATCCACAGACATGCTGGAGCTGGTCCCAGCCACTGGAGTGATGGTGGTGGCTGTGGATGTTCTGGTGACCGGTGCTGATGGTGTCATGGCTTTGATCTGCAGACCTGCCTGCAGTTTGATCACCTGACCCTGACCCCCTGGGGCTTGCTGCACAATTTTGATCTTGTTCTCCGCCAACAGGCGCTGGTAGTCTTCTTTGGAAATGCGCATTACCCGCGGGGCAGGCTTGACCACCGACGACCCAGACGGAACCACGGGCGCTGCAGCCCGGACTGTGGCTCCACTCTGATGGGCAGTGGAGGTGACCCGAGTGACCCCACCACTGGTGCACACCTCTGGCGCCTGGGCTTCCAGAACGGGGGGTCCGTCTGCAGGGCCGATGGGGGAAAGCCCGGACCTCCCCCCCTCCTTTGCCTTACGCATTTCCTGCTCCTTCATCTTGACCGTGATGGGACTGGGCACCATACGACGCAATTTGGGGGGCCTTCATCCACCACCTGGGGCATGGTGTCACGGCGGTAGCTCCACGTCGGCGCCGGCGTTCCTCTGGCAGGTTTTCTTCAGGGAATGGGACCTCGCGTTCAAGGACCGGGGGCATGTCTTTCCAGTCTGTGGGCTGCTTTCTGCTCTGGCAGTAGTCAAACACCTGGTCACCTGGTGAGTAGATGTACTTGGAGGGGCGGGCGCTGGTGACTACCTGCCGGACTGACTGCAGCATAGAGTCCATCACCTTGGTGCCAGGACTGATGTCAGCCACAGGGTCTGGCAGCGTCACGCTCTGCTTCTTGGGCTGGTACCCTTTGAAGTCATGAGCAGGCGAGTCCTCTGTCAGCGAGGAAGGGCCCCTGCGTTGCGGAGAATCATCGTCGATGCAGCGGGTGTAGTGCCTCTTCACGGTGCAGGGAATGGGGCGGTATGTGATCAGCATGTTGTTGTGTCGGGTTACAATCTCACTGTCATCCTGAAAACACACATGGTCAGGTCTGACAGGTCATCTTGATGGTTTCCTAAACTTCTCCAAATTATCATTTACAGCACTTTAAAAGCTTCAGCATGTTTGCCACCCCACCCCCTTTTCTCCTTCTCTAATCAAATCACTTACATCAATATTCTAAGTCAATGCCTGTACACATATATTAAATATGTGTAACCTTATCAGGACACACATGCTTTATATTTCTAAGATTTAAACTGCTGTGGCAATGATCGTTCATACTGCAGGACAGTGTACTTCCCACGAATGAATATTCAACACTTAGAAATTATTACAGAACACTTATGAAAAAAATCATTCAGTACAAACTGACACTAGACATTACAGTTCATTCACTGATGAAATACATGTAAAGAAAGCAGATACACATTTAAAATGTTCATGCATGTATGTAAACAGGAGGCAGGAATGGGGACAGAGGGAAAAGAGAGATCCCCAAACCTCAAAAGGATGCAAAAACATTCACAATTTATTGTACAGATATCTTGCTGGCATATTCAATGGTTACAAGTACTTCCTAACCAAACACTTTCCACTAGAAAATAAAAAAATCCAGCCATATGCAGCTAGGCACAGCACAAGTTAAGACAGGTTTGATATACTTTTCTGAGGCAACCTATCTATCAAGCATAAATGGCTCAACTCTTTTGATACAGATATGAACACATCTAGGTCAGCTGCGCACACTTGTTCAATACCGATATCTTGATGTATGGATCCAAGCATAAATGATTAGCCGAACATGGCAGCAACGTTTCATTTAAAAGTTATCCACTAGCTCTTGCTTACAGTCAACTGGCTGTATGAGAAGTAAACATGATAAATTTATTCCAACTTACACCAGGAAGACATCAGATTTGCAGTACACCACCAACCTACCTCGGACAGGAGTTTGGGGAATGACTCGTTGGCTTTTCTGCTGGCTTCGCGCTTCACACGGTACTTCCGCCCCACTCCGGACTCCTTGCCGTTCATGACGTAGTCTTCGTCGTCCTTCTTCACACGCACCACTGGGAACATGCGCCTCAGCGAGCGGTGGAAAGAATTGCGAAGGTTCCGAGCCATCATGGCAAAATCTGGAGGACAGACCATCAGTTCAAGTACAGTCAGCTAACTGTCATGTGCCAAACAGGTTCTCCTTTGTCTTTTTCTCATAAAACATTCTATGGATTCAGAGAGACTATGCCATTTCTCAGATGCTGCCGCTTCTATTTTAATGAAGACACAGGCAACACACTGGGAGAATGAGACATTTTTGTCTCTTCTGTTTCCCCTTTGATTTTTTCTAAACTTGCATTGATGGGAAAAAATCTGAATAATTTTATTTGGCTACCTTTTAATCTGGCACAACTGAGAATGCAACTGATCTTGACTGGGCGTTACCAAATGTGTCAAGTTCCTTTTCATCTTCTCTTTTCTTCTCTCCCCTTTTTTCTCTATTTAAATGCATTAAAAAAAAAAGAATAAAACACCTTCTGAAAAGTCTTTTTTTTCTTCTTTTTTAATAGAGACGTTGTTGACTTTTAGCGTAGAATTTTAAGGACATTATACTACAATAGAGGTGCACTTCCTACCGCTGTCCTCTCCATTATACTGCTGGCAGTTGTCCACGATCAGGTCCATGTCGGCAATGAAGTCCTCCTTGCTGTTGTACTTGTTATTCTGCAGTTTGTTTTCCATCTCGGTCAGGTTCATTGGCACCTGTGTACAGTGCAGACACAGACTGAGCCATTAGTTCACATCTGTAATCTCCTATTACCCAAGTCATCTTTAACAGCACTATTTACCAGCAGTACAGAAATACAGCATGGAATCCTTAATCATTATTTCCTCCTTTCCGATTCACACGCACGCATGCACACACACTCTTATTAACTCCAGCAAATCCACTAACTCTAAAACTAACTATTTGAATCTGACTTTGAATTACTTCATTTTTTTCCCCACCAATACCTGAAACAGCATATTTCCCCTAATCCTCCTTACAGAAGCTGACACGGAGCAAGTCAAAGGCAAACCAGGATGAATGAAGTGATAAAACTGATAATTAACCATTTAACTACTCACCTCATTCATGCCCAACCACTGTTGCTTACCTTGATGATCTCAAAGTAGCCTGGTGCAAACTTCTCCCCCACAGCCTCCACAAAAGGCCACGCTTCACCATGCTTCATGCAATGTGTCAGCACTGTCGACACAAAGAAAACAATATGGCAATATTAACAGACACTCTCAAAACACTTCTATGACTCATCACAATGAAAGGGTAATGAAGCTGCATGATGAACGACAAGACAGCTGTAGAGATCCCTTGTTGCTCTAGTATCCATCATGACACCTTAAGACCTGCCGTTAAATTCCACAAAAATGAAAACCAATGTCTACAATCTTAATACTTTGTGGTTGGCAATTTTACATCTGAATCACCTTGGGTTCATCAACAATTTGGAAAATAGGCAACTGACACAGATTCACACAACCTGACCAGGTCAACTTTGTGAATGATGATCTCCAAATTCTTTTTTTTTTTTAATGAACTTATATCTATGCACAAGTCATCATAAAAATCACATCTCTACCTTTATCAGAAGTTACATTTCCAAAATATTTAATCTTTTCAGTGAAAACTTTCGTCAACACTGCAGCTATCAATGCTAAACAACACTGGCATCAGCCAGATAAGTTTGTCTCTTTGTAAACAAAAAATGTCCAATCAAATGCATTTCCATTCCAGACAACTTCATATCAAAATGCTGCTGAATTATCACTCCTTACAGTGATGCAGATGGCTAAAACATGTGACATATACACAACTCCTACTTCTCATTCCTTATTAAACACAATGCCTACGGATCAACCGAGATCGACCGTGAGATTTCCTCCAACTGAATACCGAATCGACCGCTGAATACTAGGTCAATTACTTTCACTTTCACCATCACATATCCCAGAGTTCAACTGTGACAGAAGAGTCTTCCGGTACAGCAATTTCTGGACGCCATTTTGGCTTTTGTTGCATGAGTTTTGGTGGAGTAGTTTTGCTGCTGTGAATTTTCAAAGCTCAGCTTTTTTTTTCGCAAAGATTTTCGGGAAAATGGCGGATCACGTAAATTTTCTGATGTGATAGTGATAAAAGAGAGCGTATTTGAGGGCTATACTCTTGAAGAAGATTTGAAGCGAGACGATTCGGATGTCGATCTTGACCTAGTTATAAATAAAGATCGACTGCTGACTGATTTTGAGGCCGAAATCGATAATGATTCAGGCGATGATAATGACCATGTCGAACTGCCCACTGCTGCTGGGCCCTGCCCCCCCAAAAAGAAAATTTGAAAAACAAAAGTTGCTAGAGATTCTTTAATTGTTGACTGGAGTGGTAGGCTACAAGAAGTGAAGCCCCCCAAAAGTTTCGCTTGTTTTGACAGCCAGGAAACCGGGTCAGTCAGTGGGAGTGTCCCATGATTTGCCTGTGGTAGCGTCACCTTTAGCCTTTTGATTTCAGAGGAATTTTGGCAGACTTTTAGCGAGAAACAAATTTATTTGCTGCACAAAAGCAAGCAAAAAAGGATGAGCATAAACTCTGGCCTAAATTAAAAACTGCCTCGTTTATCAAAAAGCAAAGAGGAGACAGACAAAAAGTACATCATCACCACAGTGTGTGTGTGTCAGGGGGGTGGGGGTGGGGGTGGATTGCTTAGTGCACTAGTGTAAAAGCACATTTTTGCCGAATTCCATCACAATTTCAAGTCCAGTATCCAGTAATCTGTTTGTGTTATTTTTTTCCCCTCAGTAGTTAGACGACAAATGTTCTTGTAATTGAATGTGACGCCTTCAGTTTAACAAAAGCGTTGAAGCTGTTTTTTTTCCCCCCTTCACCACAAAAGTTGATTGTTTAGTGCGCAGACCATAAAGAATGACTTTATTTTGTTCCTGAAGGAGTCAGTACTTTGTTTAGACTTGGAAAATCACTATGTGCTCCTAATCCATGACATTCTGTGGGTACAGTGAATTTTGGGAAAATTGTTTTAGCACCGAGAACACCGAAGTAGAGTTAGTCTGTTCGTTTTTTTTCCTCGTGTACCAGTTCACTATATATGGGAAAAAATGGCTGGTTTGGATGGAGTGATTTCTTTGAATTTTTTTTCATTACTTTTATAGAATAGATGAGTTAAAAGCAAATTTTTAATTGAGGTTTCTTTATGGCAATGTGTAGGTATTGCGGAGTTACCTCCCTTGACATGGTATTCTCATAGTCACATAGCACAAACTTGTGTGGTAGGCAGAGGGTTAAACTCTACTGTGCCATTCTCTAGATATGGGGACTTTGTATTATACTCCCTGTTTGGCTAGCATACTTACCATGTCAGACCATAGCATTCCATGGCAGTTAGTCAGCTCTGCCAGGCCGAATTTTTTGTGGCTAATGTAGTAATAAGACCATCACGTGACGCCCACCTTACTTCCGGCAGGGAGAAGCCGGTGCAAACTTCCTGTTCCTCATTCAATGAGGCCTATGCACAAGGTAACCCCGAGAACCATAGCGCTAGTGGGGAAGGTAGGGTGGGCATTAGAGTCTGACATGGTAAGTATACTAGCCAAACAGGGAGTATAATACAAACTCCCCATTTTGGCGTCATATACTTTACCATGTCAGACCATAGCAGAATTCAAAGGAATTGGAGGAGGGCTTAGTGCCCTAATGGTTCTTGGGGTTAGCGGAGGAATAGATATGGCTGCGTTAGCCGCAAAAGGAGTCCCTAGAACCATCAGCCCTGGACATGCGGACATCCCTTAAATAAAAGTTTATGAAGGGATTTTCCGGATGCCAGTAGGCTGCCTCCAGGATGTGGTGCAAGAGACAGAGCGCTGGAACGCTGTGGAAGTGGCCAGCGCCCTGCCCTCATGGGCATGGGGAGCTAAGATGGGGAGATCCTTATACGCCTGGGCGTAGGCCGATCTGCCCGTCTTGGAAGCATCTAGAGGAAGGACTGGGAGGAGCGCCTGGGGCGCGGGGGTTCCCAGTAGCCCCGAATGGAGCCAGCTGAGAGCCTAAATGAAGAAGATAGGGGAGATAGAAACTGCCTATCTGAAATTTGGAAGGCCCGATGGAGGAACACAGTTGAGCATCGGGAGGCCATCTCTCCCCTTGGTCTAACGTAAGCCACAACAGAACAAGTAAAGAAGGCAAGCACACAAGCAATCTCTACAAAAACAGAAGTATAGGCGAGACAGAGCAAAAAACCTGTCCTTGTTAGGCAGAAGGCCGAGGTTGAATGGGGAACAGGAAGTTTACACCGGCTTCTCCCTGCCGGAAGTAAGGTGGGCGTCACATGATGGTCTTATTAATGCATTAGCCACAAAAAATTCGGCCTGGCAGAGCTGACTAACTGCCGTGGAATGCTATGGTCTGACATGGTAAAGTATATGACGCCAAATCATTTGTTTTCAACGACATTTTATTGTGGTTAATCCAGGCGCAAATAATGTATTCTTTTTTTTTCTGAAAAATCATAAACATCTGACTTATGCCTTGCCTACCAATGCTCTTCATAGGCTGATTAGCCAGGAACTAAGGGTACTTGTGTGGGACAATGAAGACAGTGGCTATGCCAGTCACCAGAACAAGGACACTGTAGGTTCCAGATGGCCCACAGTCCCTGCCTCACCCTCCGCAAACATGCCACTCCTCACCATCAACAAGACCACTCTTACTCCCAGACACAATCTCCACACTCTCACCCTCACAAAGCTTTCCCTTGGCTCTACTCTACAACAGTACTGGCAATTAAGTGGCTGAGTAAGTAAGAGAAAAGAAAAGAAAGAGGAGAGAAAAAGAAGTTACAAAGAGAACTACAAACATAACAAAGACACAGAAACAGCAGATGCCTGCTCATACAGATGTCGCTCACCTTTCTGCAGCTTTGCCACCACCTCATCTTCCAGACCCTGCTCTTCTGAGACTGGGCTGCAGGGTCAACAAAAGCACCAGTTCATTCCAAGTCAATCATTTATCATCATCATCACATTGTCATCATCACATTGTCATCATCACATTGTCATCATCACATTGTCATCATCACATTGTCATCATCATATTGTCGCTGTCAATGTAAAAATCATTATCCAAAGCCACATTAAAAGTAAACATGAGTAAACAAATCAAGCACTTTAAAACCAAAGAAATTTAATCAATTCTTTTGCACACATTCTGACAAGACCAATTTCTATACCTCACGTCAGTTTTTGACACAATTATTCCATCTAAAACACCAACACAAAAGCCTTTAAGCTTACTACACTGTTCATTCTGCACTGATGACCATCCGACACAATAAACAGAACAGGGAAACTGACGAATTCACTAATGTAAAAAGGAAAGCAGTGGAACCTCTAGGCAGACTCACAGGCATCTTTGAACTCTTCACTAGTTCAACACCACGCCTCTGGAATTTTTCGATTATTACAGCCTCAGCAATCGTACACATTTTCTAAATTTCTTTACAAATTCAAACATTACATTTACTTTTAACCCTGACAGACTGAAAACAAAACAAAAAAAAACAACTAAAGAACTTTGCGCTGTGGACTCAGATTGGAAGGCAAGCCTCACGGGGCGTCTACACTCACATTGCTGAATTAGCCATGAAATTTGTCCAGCAGAGGTCATAAACTGGTCACAGCTTTCACCAGTATCATACAAAGAGTGCAATATGATGCATTACAGATCATTCTGTATTACCTTTTTAAATTGTACAACCGTTTTTAAGCAAGTCTTCATTATCTCTGACAGTACAGTCATTTCATCAATGACAGGAATCACTTCTAACTGTCCAAGGGAAAGAGAAGAACAACAACAAATTGCTTGATTAATTGCTACTTTCTTTGGAACAAGTCCGAGTGAGAAATAGAACTACTTGAAAGGACACCCTTCTGTATAAAAAAGATTTAAGAGGAAAACTGTATCATTCTCTCCCTTATATGAACAAAAGCAACTACACACATAACTTCGTAACTTTCTTGAGCGATTCAGAACCTACCCATCATTCCTCATGCCGTTCATGAGTTCAGGGGGAATCTCCTTGCCCTCAGCGATCAGTCGTGCCCTCTCTTCACGCAGCAGGACCCGCTTGGCTCTCTCTGCAATGACACATCACTGGTCACCTCCCATGAATGACAAACTGCATAAACCATTTAACAACAATAAACTTAGGAGAAAATAACCCTCCTTGTCTACTGCTTCATCTATCTGCATCTTTCAGTCCTGGCCGACTCTGGGAGCAGCAAGTGAATCAGGATGTATTCAGTCAGAACTGGAACTTGGCCATCTCAAGAGGACCTCAGTCTTGATCTCCTCTCAACACTGGGGCCTTTGGCACGTTTGAATCTTCTTTTCTACTGTCATACAGGGAAACATTCAAAGCACATAACTAATTTCCTGGCACAAACGGAAATCTAGCTGGGTGGATGCTTTGAGAGTCTCTACCTGAAAGGGAGGATATGGTTAGTGGTACTGAACTTTGAAGGTGTCATGCATATACTGCATCAGACAAGCACCACCTAACACTGCCAGCCTCGAGAGGATCCGACACCTAAAGTTTTCTGTGGACTTGTGGCACAATCAGGACCATGACAGAATGAGGCAAAATCTAGATGTGTATCCCAGAATGACCCACACAAAATACAAAAAATAAACAAACAAACCACTAAAAAAAATCTCTTCCACAAACTGACATCACTTACAAATACAACAAAAAAAGTTGGACATAAAAATATACATAAATGAAATACAGAAACTCCACATCTTCTTTCAACCCTGGGCGTTCTTTCAAGACAAGGATTTCTTCCTTCGTAAGGGCACATATCTCATCCGAAGTGCAGTGACTGAAACAAATTCCTTGGGCAATTTTACCTTCCCTAGCACGTTCTCGTTCTTCCCGTTGTCGTCTCTGCTCTTCGAGCCGCTCCTCCTCCAGTTTTTTCCTCCGCTCCTCTTCCTCCTGCGCCTTGATGCGATCCTCCTCTTCCTGCGCTTTTCGCAGGAGCTGCTCCTGAAACCAAACTCAGACATGAGTTGTTCTTAAAAAGCAAGGCATGACTGCACTGACACAACTTCTTTAACACATCTTCTCATGTTGTAACCTGACAGTGTTACCCGACATCTCCGCAGAACATACTTTTGAAGTGATCCCTAAAACTAAATGGCACAACCAGAGTTAGGTAGGTACTCGAGGTCTGACCAGTGCACTGGGCTAATGCGTAGGTCAGACATCTATGTCATAACCATGAGACCCTCTTCTTAGATTCTCTCATCTTAGCCATTGATTCATTCATCCATTCGCTTTAAATCATGTGCAATGTGGTCTCAAAACTGTAGCGGATGTGCTGTAGCATATATGGACTAGTCCACACCCAGTGACACGCCCTTGATAAAACTGAAACTCTTATGTTGCAAAACAAAATAAAAGTAAAAACTGATTGTAGCTTGGCAGAGTCTGTTATAGTACCTTTTATAAGATATAAATGGGTAGGAAAAGGGAAGCCAGAGGGCCTTCAATAATCAGTGACAGAACCCACTCGTCCTACGCACAGCTTTATTTTTCCGTCCAATGCGAGACACTTAGTTAAAGGGCCGAACAAACAAGGCTTACACATTTCTGATCCAACATTTTTGTTGTTGACTCAGGGTTCATACCAATTAGTCGGAACAAAATTCCATACTTTTCCCATACCTTTTCAAGACCTCAGCAATATTTTTCCCGGACTAAACCCACCCCCCCAATCTCACCTCCCACTCACCCGGCACCCCTCAACCTTCATATTATATATGCAGGCTTCACACACACACACACACACACACACACACACACACACACACACATTATATACACACACACTCGCATGCACACAAATGCAAGTGAACACAACAGAATGAACAATTCACTTACCAATCAATGAATCATAGTCACACTGCCAGCACTTGAATCACACTATCATTCAGTCACAGTTCCTTTACCATTAGAAGTAATTTTAAAATTTACACAATTCCACTCACACCTGAAAATGTATCTTGATCCCAGTTTTACTTTTTGATTTCTTCCACTTTCTCATTGATCAGACTTGAGCAGGTCTTTCACACAAATTTCCAGTTTCCTCTTCTTTGCTCACACTGCCAGCACTTGAATCACACTATCAGCTGTAAGCAGGTCATTCTTAGTGACAGCCTTGTCTAGTGTGCCCTGGATGCTGGATAAATCACTTGCAGATGTAGATGGTTCACATCCTGATGCTGAAGTGGACTGCTGAACACCTGAACTGGAAACAGAAAAAAATGTTCAATGCCATCTGTAACTGTATACACGTTTTCATAATATATACTCTGTGTGTGTGTGTGTGTGTGTGTGTGTGTGTGTGTGTGTGTGTGTGTGTGTGTGTGTGTTGTGTGTGTGTGTAAATCAGTGAGCAAGACAGACAAAGCAGCCAAGTGAGAGAGACAGACAAAGAGAGACAGACAGAGGGAGACTGAGAAACAGACAGACAGAAACGGACAGATGAGATACATTTTTATTTTGTTGCATGATGTTCAAAATAATTACACACTAACTACATTTTTCTTTTTTTTTCTTTTATGATAAAAACGCTATTTTAAATTCTGTATCTTCTTTAAAAAAAAAAAAAAAAAGAAACTCACCAAACAAACAATTCCTGAATGGATACTGATCATGTGTGTGTGTATATATATATGTGTGTGTGTGTGTGTGTGTGTGTGTGTGTGTGTGTGTGTGTGTGTGTGTGTGTGTGTTTTAAATCAGTGAGCAAGACAGACAAAGCAGCCAAGTGAGAGAGACAGACAGAGAGAAACAGAGACAGACAGACAGAGGGAAACTGAGAAACAGACAGACAAATGGACAGATGAGATACATTTTTATTTTGTTGCATGATGTTCAAAATAATTACACACTAACTACGTTTTTCTTTTTTTCTTTTATGATAAAAACACTATTTTAAATTCTGTATTTAAAAAAAAAAAAAAAAATCACCAAACAAACAATTCCTGAATGGATACTGATCATGTGGTGTGTGTGTGTGTGTGTGTGTGTGTGTGTGTGTGTGTGTGTGTGTGTGTGTTTACTTATTATGCATCAGCATGTGTCTTGTTTTGCAGATTGATTAGGAAAGTTTAGCAACTAACTCTTCTCCCCTCCCCTGCCCCTCTGTCCCTATCTCCTAACTTCAGAGAGATAGTGACAGACAGAGACTGAGACAGACAAAGATAAAGACCGAGACTGGGGGAGAGATAGACAGAGTGAGTGAGCTAATAAAAACATGCATCCTATTCCCAGTACAAACACCCGCTTTAAAAAAAAAAAAAAAAAAAGGAGCTAGGAAGCCCCGTTCAAAAAAAAAAAAGTAAGAAAACTCGGGAGGGGAAGCGGGGAGAGAGAGAGAGAGAGAGAGAGAGAGAGAGAGAGAGAGAGAGAGAGAGAGAGAGAGAGGTCATTCTGGTCTTCAACTTACCTCCCACTGGCTGTAAAAAAGTCATTCATCGTCATCGTCGACCCTGTCGACTTACTCGCAGCCTGTGCCAGAAACACGTGTTTCTTCCCCGACATGTGGCTTTTCAAGGCCGCTTCATCCATGTTGGACACATCGAAGTCTTTTTGACACAGGCGACAACGGGCTCGAAATTTACTGCCGTCCGATGCTTTTCCGATCCAGTACTGGTACTGGCTATTGGTCAACCACGCTTGGCTGAATACACACTTCCCCATTTTTATAATTCTTGCTGCAGGCGCAAACCATGGAGAAGAAATGATAGAACGGAAGTTGGGAGGGGGGGGGGGGGGGGGGCTGAAAAATTGCGCACATGCGCACTCGACACAAGGGAGACTATTTGGACGGCAAAATAAATAATTCTGCTGTTCGGATGTGCGAGTGTTGACGGGGTGGCAAATCGACATCGACCTTTTCCGAAATTTGATGTAAACAATTTTGTTTCAATTCATGACTTGAACGTTCATGATGGAACTCTGGAAATTCCATGACTTTTCCAAACCCTGCTGGGTAAAAGCAAATTTTCCAAGACTTTTCCAGCCCTGGAAAAGCCTTTCCCATTTTTCCAAGACTTTTCCAGACTTCCAGGACTCGGTACGAACCCTGTGTTGTAGTCCAAGCAGAGGCATGTATCAAACTTGTGTACTAGTTCACTAGGGAAAATTAACTTCCCAGAAAGTGATGACGTCATTTTTGCACAATTGTGTGTGTGTTGTCATTGTTTGAATATCGCCTGACCACTTGTGTACAAGCTTTCATGCCATATCTACATTATCTACAGGAAAATAAACCTAGTCGAGTTTGGTATTAAAAGAATTGTTGGGAATTCGCCTATTCAGTCATCTCAAAAGCACAGATATATTACATTTTTCATGACAACCACTAATTATCAAACTAACAGCCCCACTTGTAATGGCCGCTTAGCAATGCCGAACACATTGTTGCCAGACCGGCTTTACACAAATGACATTCAGTTCGCCGAGTACGGCACGGTTAACTGGCTGGTGGGGAGCAGCCTGCGAAAACACCCCTTTCCCTGACCTGCATTCACGGCTTGGCCTCTGCAGCTGTGGGCGAGCTGTAAACTCCCCTGCCTCTCAAAACTAAGTGGCTTGCTCTGAACAGCCGTGTACGTGAGAGCCTCTGTCCAAAGGAAGAAGACTGACATACAATCTTGCAAGGAACTGTCTCCAAAGGAAGAAGACGGTCATGTCATTCACCCTAGCCCGGGATCAAACCCTACTCAAAAGGTGACCATATAGGGCTCCTCTATTTCTTCTTCTTTTTTTTTTCTTCATAATCTTTGTATTTCCTTCTTTTCTCCTCTTTCTTCTTTTCTCCTCTTTCATTCTTCGTTTCCACTTCTGTTTTCTTTTTCTTAATTATTGTGTATACATTTTTTTCTTTAATTACTGAAGAAGATAGAAGGATTGGATCAGACTGATCACCAACGTCAAAAGGAAGGGAAAGGGGGGACAAGAAGCCAAGTCCAAAATGACCATGGGGAGGACCAAAGCCAAGGAGCTGCCAAAAGGGGCCAGGGCCAAACGTTGGCATGGCACAAAATCTTTCAACTGACATCATCACAGATAGTCCCCTAAAAGCACACTAGAGGGAAAGAGAGAACAAGTCTATGAGCACCATGGAGGAGAAGAGATTGTCTGCTGAACAGTGCACATTTCGAAATGTACTCTCCCAATTTGGGGGGGGGGGGGGGGGGGGGGATCATGATGTTCCAAGCCAAGTGGGGTGGGGGTGGGGGGATAAGGGGATAAGGCATTTGGCATTTGTCTGGACAGTTAAGTATGAGAAAATAGATTTTCTTTTTTTTAAAGCTCAGTGGATTCAAAAGCATAATTTCATGACAAATCTACTATTACATTGCTGTTGTGCTGTATTTCACTAGTGATCATGACCTACCTGTTTAACCAGCTCCAGTTTCTGGTATTGTAATCTGGCTGACTGACGACGAGGAGCCATCTCCCTCACCCGACGTCTCCTTTCCCTTTCCTGCATAAAAAGATGGATGTTCTCTATCAACAAAACCAACTGGAAAGCCTTTGAAGACCAACTCTAAGCTAAAAAGAGCATTTGGGGTGTGCGAGTACTCATGTGTTACAAAACACAGCGTGTATATATATATATATATATATATATATGTATACGAGTGTGTGCGAGTGCTTCCACACATGTATTCATGCGTGTGAAGTGACTTCACAGCAAATTTGCTTATCCCACATTGTACTCCACAACTTTTCTGCTTTGAAAATTTTGCAAACAGGGGAACTACTGACTTTTGCTTCCTTTCATTTGATCCAATTAAGAACATAACTATTTAATAAGATAAAATGTGTTCATGAAGATTTTTTATCTTTTCTCTTATCATATTTTGTATCATTTTGTTTTCCTCTGAAAGAATTTCTGTTTCAAAATTTGCTGGAATATAAGAAAAAGAAATCAACCAAAATGTGAAGAACAGGTATGTCTGATAAATCATTTTCAACCAAATAAACCCCCAAGAGTCACTCATACAGACTGACAACTAGAGTCAGAAGGACATGACATAAAATGACTGTATGCTGTAGCCCACCTTCTCCTCCTGAATGCTGGGGATCTCAGGGATGAAGTCGCTGCTGATGGTCCTCAGGAGCAACCTCTCATTCCGCAGACCCCCGTCGTCCAGCAACGAGGCCAGGTGCTCCCAGTCCTCCACCACCTCGCAGATCAGGTGCCAGCCTGTCATGTCCCCCGCCGCCGTGGGCTTCCACGGCTCCCAGGGCTTCTCCTCCTTACTGCTCACACTGGAGATCCTCGAGTCCTGGCTGTCTTCCGTGTCTTCCCCTTCCAACTTCCTGGGACGAAGACGGCTCCTGGCTGACTCTGCAGATGTGGGTTCGCAGGTAGGTTTCTTGTTGCATTCCACGTCACTTTTGATATCTGATTTTTTAACTGCAAGGTCTTTTAAGGTGTTGTCTTTCTCATCTTTACTGGTTTGGGCATCTTTGTCATCTCGTGAAGAATGCTCATTTTCTGGCACGGCTGGGTTGCTTGCAACTCCAGTTTTGCTGCTGGATCCCCTTGCCTTTTCCTCTTCTTTGTCTGGCTCTTGCTCATCGCTGAGGTGGCAATTTAATGCATCTGCTGTGCTGTTAACATCGTCTTCCTCCATCACCTCTTCTTTGATGTCACATTTCACTCTAGCCATTTCCTCTTTCTCAGGAGATGCACTGACATCATCTGCTTCACCTGTTCCTTTGGTATAGTTTCCTGTGATGTGTTGCCCCGTGTCTTGTTTAGAGGAGGAATCCTCAGCTGTGCTTCCTGTTTCCGAGGGATCTGCAGCATGGTCGGCACAGACTGACTCCATGATGTCTTCAATAACATCCCCCACAACTGCTTCATTGTCTTCTCTGCAAAACACCATGCACAAAATTCTTTTTAAAAATTACCTTGAGGCCATGATGTTACCTTTCTGTCATACTACAACCCTTCTTTTGTGTGTTTTCTTTCTATTTTTTTGGCACTCCAGCTCTGGGCTCCGTGATAATTATAAGCACAGCAGCCCATCTCTGTTGAAAGCACTCTGTTGCAAAAAAAAAAAAAAAAAAACCCACTGAAATGGACAGCAACGTGTGGATCCTTGCTGCAACTTCATTTATTTTCAATTGAGATGTCACATATTATCAACTGAACAAGTTGTAAATATACAGATCCTACAATTACAAACCTACCCATTTCGATGAAGGTATGTCCAACTGATCTTGAAGAGCAGAATGCAAATGCAGCCACAAAACATATTCTGCTCTACAGCTAGAAGTATAGCTTAATGTCTTCACTAGCTCATCTGCCCTTCGCTGCTCAGTACTGATCTGGCCATCTCGGGGTCAGCCTTCTTTCCAAAACTATACGGGTTATTTGGAAATGCTGAGCTTTAGTTAAAGACCAGGCATTCTAAAAAACACCGTTTGCACTGCCTTCAAAATGAGCTAGAAAAAATGTTTTTTTTCCCCACACTGTATTACGTATGACAGACAGTAACAACTGGCAGAGATAGGGAAATCATATTTAACATCAATGGACAAAATCACTGGACCCAGTTAAAGTTCAACCACCACAAACAAAAACCCAGACATTGGTGTTGAACTGACAGACTTAAAAGACCCAGATGTTACTTCTCTGCCTTGATGTCCTGAACCTTCACTGTGCAGGTCTTTGACCACAGTGGTCAGTTACAGACATCAGCAACACACAGACACACACATTAAACTATATCTATGACAACATATAAAATTCAAAAGCCGATGCAATTTGGATGTCAAGGGCTTTTCTTGTTGTCACTTTTTTTTTAAATCAGTATTGCAAGTACCAGTTTGTGCACTTGAAAACTGATCTGGAGAGTGGGAACATTCTACATTAAACATTAAAACAACTTGGCACTTTAAATGTTTCAGAATGTTTCTCACCGCTAAAACGTAAAACTTAAAAAGAAAAAAAATCAATGAAATCAGTTTGATCGATGTTGATATAGAAATATCGTTTCTACATCAATGCCTGAACCATGGTGGCGTACCACAAACTTTTCCGGATAAAACAAAATGACCCCCCCCCCCCCCCCCCCCCCCCCCCCCCCGCCGGTACACACACAGAGACACTCACCCAATCTCCATCGGCTCATGGTTTTCCTCCCTGCTGACCTTGTCATCTTCTGTGTCATGGCAAACAACCTTTCTCTCTTCTACTCCCTCCTCAGTCTTTTCTGTCAAGCATCCACTTTCGCTCAGCTCCACGTCAGCACCTTCACCTGGCACTGTGACTTCAGTATCTGATGCTGAAGAGTTTTTCACACAATCTTCACTTTGCCTAGCTTTCTCCTCCACATTGGTTTCCGTGGCTGTTCCCTCTGACGTTTTGCTCTCACTTTCATTTTCCTGCCCAGACTTGCAAGTTTTGTCATCATCATCTTTCACAGCTCTTTCTCCGCCTTCAATGCTGGTGGTCGTATCAGCAGGGCTTTCCTCTGACCTTGTATCTTCCGTCTGCTCTTTGGCAACAACGTCCATGTCACATATATGGGATGAAATATCACATGATTCCGAGTTCTCTATGGGTTGCTCAGAAGCACCATCTGATTCATTTGTGTTGGTCATAATGCTATGTGATTCGGAGTTTTCTGCACCCTCTGTGGGAGCAACCTCTGACTTGCATGTGTGGGAAGAACCGTCATTGTTCTCCTCCAAACTCTCCACAGGTAATGTCGGGTCAGATGCTTCAGTTGACCGACTTACTTCACGACCAGTATTGCAGATGTCCTCCTCCACAGAGTCTATGGTAACAGACTGTCCACTACTACTGGTATCCTTCCTCCGACATTCACTAGAACTATCTGCAGTTAGTTCAACACTGTTCACATTCGCAGCACAACACACACTGTCCTGTGATTCACTTACAATTCCCACAGAAGTTTTCTCAGTGTTCTTGTCCTGTTCTTCAGAGTTAGAATGCTGCACTGACCAATCACCAGCAACTTCCCCTTGCTTGTCAGACTCTTTGTTGCCGTCTGTATCTGCTATCATGCCTTCTGCTTCCATTTGATGGAACTCTCTTCCTTTCTCAGTCTCTTTGGTGGTGTTCGAAAGTTCAGAAATGTCTGTGTTTAATGTGCTGCTGGCCATTTCACACTGTTCTGGTTCAGAGTGGCTCACTATCTTATCAGGGTGTTCTTGACCAGAATCCGTTTGTTCAGAGCAATAATTGTCCATGTTTCTGCCTGGCTCTTCATGGCTCACACTGTTCTCTTGATTTTTGTCCGTTTTCTGCTCTGAGCATGCACTGTCCTCTGTACCGTCCGTGGATTCCTTTTCCTGCAACTTGTCCTCCAAGGTCTTTCCTTGTGCCGCTTGCTCTTCTGCCACCCCATTCAGCTCTACTAGTGGACTTTTTTCCACAGTCTTTTCTCCCACCATTGCTTCCACAGTCCTTTCTCCCACCATTCCTTTCCCATCTACTTCACTTTCAACACTCTTATCACCTCCCACTCCATGTTTCTGTTCTTCACTTTCTTCAACAGCGTTTTCCTCTACCATTCCATTTTCGTGCACTTGGCTTTCTTTCCGTTGTTCTTCGCTGGTTTCTGGTCGCTTCTCCTCCTGCTGATTTGTTCCCTCAGACTCTGACTGGTCACAGGGAGCAGATTTTTCAACACTTTCAGGTGACGAATCATGAACTTCCATATCTCCTTCACCTGGTTCATCATCTTTGACCAGATCAGCTGAAGCTTGGGCCTTCTTCTCACTCTGCTCCTGCGAAGTTTCGTCCACAACGTTTTCTGTGTCTGTAGCATTCCTTTTACGCTTCCTGCCTCTTTTACTTCTGCCTTTCTGACTAGCATTTTCTGACTGAGCATTGTTACAGTCTGAGTCCACTTCACAGATTTCAGACAGATTACTGACTGGTAGCTGTGATTTCCTTGCACTAGGATGTTCCGATGGGCTGGATTCACACTTACTGTCACTGACCACTGCCTGTACTTTCTTGGGTCGGCCACGACCCCTTTTGGTCACTTCTGATTTGGTGGTGCTTTGGCTGGATGTGGACTGTCTGTCTTCATCGTAGCTGGACACTACGCTGTCCCTGCTGTTCTCTTCAATTATCTTGAACTTAGCTCGAAGCCTGGCCGACCTTGGTGGGTTGCGAAGTATATGTGGAACAGGAGCTTTCGGTTGCTGAGGTGACTTATCTGTTTTGGTGATCCTAGTTCCGGGCTTCTTACGTCTTTTGTCAAATGACTGCTTTCTTCTGCCCCTCTCTGAGTAGTCTTCATCAGAGCTGTGATCATCTAACTGGTGGTCATCGTCGTCGTCATCTTCATCATCTTCCTCCTCAGAATCTTCAAATTTCAGACTTTCCACATCTTCGTCTAAGCCTAAGGGTTCTTTTTCTTCATCAGATTCCTCATTTCCTGGCTGATTTCTTTCCAAGTTGACCCGAAGCCTGGCAGACCTTTTCTTTGCTGTTGTTTCAGATTCCTCTTCTTCCCCCTTCTGCCTCTTCTTCATTCCACTCAGCGGCTCATCATCACTATCCTCTTCAGATTTTTCTTCCTCTTCCTCCTCCTCTTCATTGTCCTTCTGACTGACACTCTCAGCCTCCTCACCATCCTCTTCTTTTTCCAGCTTTTTGAGGAGGCGTGCTGACTTTGGCTGGCGTGATGATGCAGCGTCTTTGGCCCGAGCAGGAGAATCTTGTTTCTTTCCTCTACCTTTTGGAGCTGCTTGCTTCCTTTCCACCTTTTTTCTGCAAAAAGACCAGTTAGCTCATTACTGGATGCACAAGTGAATGCGCTCACTGTATCTCAAGCCAAGCTGAGAAAAGGAACCAAACAAAACCAAGCATCATGAAAACACACATACATATATCTGAAAACGGATGACTGAAATTTTAGAACAGACAGATGGATAGGCTCCAATGGTTTCCGTTTTTGTGCTTACTGAAAAATGAAAGACAACCAACAAAAATTTAGCTTGCTCTTGACTCAACTGGGAGGAGTGGAACTACACAGTGAGTTTATCCACTGCATGCACACATCCCTAAGAGTGTTGCTCAAATTTCCTGCCCAGCAGTGCAGGTGTCTGTATCCCTCACGCCTGTGATTGTGAGATACATAATGAAAGCACAGAGAATGGCCCTGTTATGCAGTCTCAGACCAGAGTGGAACTCCTCAGAATCAGCCATTACCTTCATCACTCTTATCCTCATCGATCAGCATAAAAAAACAAAACAAACAGAAAAAAAACATCTCAAATTCTGTTGCCCTTCATTCCATGCTCTCATGGTGACCACTTTCCTCTCAAATCTATGCCCTTGAAAAGTTCATACTGAGGTCGCTGATATTGGCAAGTTCATGGGAACCGTCAGTATGGTGGCATTCTCCAGAGGGGGGGGAATGCTAACTCACACAAGCTCTGTAACTATGTAATTGCTGCTGTCAGTAAAGGGCTTACTAAGTAATGTCCAGCATGTGTTTGATCAGAACAAGTGCCACTGAAGGCCACCAAAGTCACTAGGCAGCAGTGCAGTGTCTTCTCTTGTGGTTTGCCTCTCCTCTGGTGGGTTGCCACGAAGACATTGATTCTGACTGCTCGCTGTGGGTTGCCTCTCCTCTGGTGGGTTGCCACAAAGACATTGATTCTGACTGCTCGCTGTTGGTTGCCTCTCCTCTGGTGGGTTGCCACAAAGACATTGATTCTGACTGCTCTCTGTGGGTTGCCTCTCCTCTGGTGGGTTGCCACAAAGACAATGATTCTGACTGCTCTCTGTGGGTTGCCTCTCCTTTGGTGGGTTGCCACAAAGACATTGATTCTGACTGCTCGCTGTGGGTTGCCACAAAGACATTGATTCTGACTGCTCGCTGTGGGCTGCCTCTCCTCTGGTGGGTTGCCACAAAGACAATGATTCTGACTGCTCTCTGTGGGTTGCCTCTCCTCTGGTGGGTTGCCACAAAGACATTGATTCTGACTGCTCGCTGTGGGTTGCCACAAAGACATTGATTCTGACTGCTCGCTGTGGGTTGCCTCTCCTCTGGTGGGTTGCCACAAAGACAATGATTCTGACTGCTCGCTGTGGGTTGCCTCTCCTCTGGTGGGTTGCCACAAAGACATTGATTCTGACTGCTCGCTGTGGGTTGCCACAAAGACACTGATTCTGACTGCTCACTGTGGGTTGCCTCTCCTCTGGTGTGTTGCCACAAAGACATTGATTCTGACTGCTCGCTGTGGTTTGCCTCTCCTCTGGTGGGTTGCCACAAAGACATTGATTCTGACTGCTCTCTGTGGATTGCCAGTGCAGAGGCGGTGGCATAACAAGCCAAGATGACTCGCAATATTCTTTTAACCTTTTGGCAACGTGCCGTCCGACAGTGATGCAACTCAGTTGACCCATCCACGACGAGCCATGCCCTGGTGACAGCAGCACAGCTGTTCTGCCTGGACATGCCGTGCATCCATGACGGCACAACTTTAAAAAAATTCCCATGTTCTCTCGTCTACCATCTAGGGGATGCAGCTGCCATAAATATTTAGAACAGGATTCTAGCCACTGGAAGGGTAAGTTTACATGCACTAGCGATGACCTTTGTGACCCCAGAGTATTCCGAACAAAGAAACCCGTCTGGCACTGGGAAGGCATGTGTGGAATTTCCTGCTTCACTAACATATCGGGGAGAAGGAGAAAGACATGTGGTTTTAGAACTGGTTCAGCAAAGTAGTTCAGAAAATGAGGGGGGTAAAGGAGTACAAGTTTATTGAAAAGAATCTGAGTTTGATTTAATTGCTGTGTGTATTTAATAGTTTTATACGTCTTATCATCTGAAGCTAAAACAGTGAAAAATGTGTACTGTGTGCAATGATTTAATTTCCTTCAAAAAAAAATAAATAAATAAAAAAAAAGAATTCACTCTGATTACACATACTGAATACCTCAGGCTTTCTCTGCATGTTCAAAGTAAGAGCGAAGTTTTATGCCCCTTTTCTTCCTCATTTGCTATTGTCCTACTAACCAAACAAACGTAAACAAGATTGTGTTCTACGTTTTACTTGCGTTGTTTCTGTAACAGTAGTGTTGCTATTTTACCCAAAATGTACTTAATTCTATGCTCATTACAAAGTTCGCGCTTTACCCTTTCTGTTGATATATAACAATTGCTTGTTAGGTTTATATTAGGAGGCGTGAAATAAAATAAGAAAGTGCGTAAATCGTGCGTCTGCAATGGTTGTAAGCACGTGGGGTGCACGCGCATACAGGGAAGGACATTGCTCTGCCGCGACTGTCTGGAAAGTATTAACACTGCAAGTTACAACAGCATGATTTACTATTGATCTTCAAATACATACATACATCTGGAACCATGCACTATACTTTCCATATACCTCAATAATCTTGCTTCTTTTATGCTCTATCAAAAGTGAAGCTTAAAGACAAGTGTCTCCCAGTCTACATATTGCTTTCATATCTCCATTTCACTCATACACTGTCACATGTACATCCATTTATTTAATATAAATGTTGTTTACACAGACAAATCCTGAAACATACACTTGAATACACAGATTCAAATAAATTTGTCATTCAAAGAATTTGGACAGCTGACTAAGTGAGTAGTCTGACCTTTAAACTTTCATGACTACCTCTCAAAGACTTTCATATATATGTCAATTACGTTTGTAACCCAAAATTTCGAACACCCAAATTTAGTCCCTCTGAGTTAAACATTCTCAACTTTATACCCACAATGTCACATCACTCTTGTATGAATCTATGCTACAGATGAAAATATCGACCATATCTGCCATGAACTACCGATCTGTCAATAGCCATCTGTCTGGGGTGATCTTACACTTTGCTCCTATAAGCCTCGGAGGGCTTAAGAACTAAAATGTAGCCATTCGGGGTATCTGCCGTCATTTGTGAAGCGCTTCAATCTCAGCCAAAAAGGTTTATTTTTCCTTTGTTTTGTCTTCTTTACCTTGAATAAACTGTGAGAATGATCGAGGACCTCCCATTTTAAGATGGCTGTGGATAATTTAGTTGCCCTGGCACCTCTTAATTGATAACTAATGGCTCAGGAATCAGTGAAGACTGTATGGATGTGTTTTCCACTGCGTGCACGTGAGTGGCAGTTTGTGAAGCCACCAAGAAGAGTGGAATAGGAATAGCCTTTTAGACAGATTCCCGATGATCAACACGATCAGGTTAGATATCACAATGGTGAGTTGTTGGCATCAACAATACAGAAACGCATATATGCACAGCAAACTTTAACCACTGTTAGATTTTTATGCATAATTTTGGATCATCTAAACAAGCTTTGGGAAGGCATTTTTCTTTTCTTTTTTTTTTAAAGAGTAACCCAGTTTCCTAATTCATCTACCACTCTATAAATTCAATCAGGCTGTTAAACAAACGTTACGCAAAAGAAAAAAAAAAACCACATAGCTAAACAGTAAACACACTGAGAAATGCACCTGAAAGAACAAAATGATCCATGATTAAACACTTTAATGCAGTTGTTGTCAAAAGAAAGACTGCATGCATTTACAGTGTTCCTTCCCTGAACATTTCATGTTAAGTTCCAAACAAAATTATCTTCATACTGTCACATCGACCTATACAGTTACAAACTTGACCACACTTTTAAACAAGTGCAATACAGCATCATTCAAACCATTACTATTCTCACCCTCTTTTCTTCTTGTCCGTTTTTTCTTTGTCAGGCTTTGGTTCTTCCATGTAGAGACGAGTGCCATAGAAATACCAATACCTGGCTCCTTTGGAGTCAACCCCCAGAGGCTCCACTCTCATGCTGTCTCCATCCAGACCCTGGAAGAACACACACCTTAGTCTGCATGTTTCCATCCAGCCTAGAGAGCCAGGCAGGCTGTGTGTGTGTGTGTATGTGTGTGTCCATGTGTGTGTGTGTGTGTGTGTGTGTGTGTGTGTGTGTGTGTGTGTGTGTGTGTGTGTGTATGTGAGTGTGTGTGCATGTACATGCATGACTCTTCATTAAGTACTCTGACTGTTCTTGTTTGCTGGGATGAATAAGAACAAAGAGAGACTGCATACACTACACAAAATACTTCACAGAACAATGATTATGCCTTGCCTGCATAAAATAATTATTCATTCTATGTATTAAAGTACCTGATCCGTCATGAATGGCTAAATTCACCAAAATCTGTAAACATTATTTATCTATTCACTTTCCTTTTTCTTCGGCCATCTCAAATTCTGTGCCCATCTAAGTGACTTTACAGAGGCAAAAAAAGACTGATGCTGTTTTTAACTATTCTTATCCTCCATGTCCTTACTGAATCAAAAGAAGTATCACAGCACTCTGCTCAGGTTTCTCAGCAGAACCTGCTGCCATCCTGAAACTGTAACTCCCCACTGGCTGCTGGCACAAGGGCTATGAGGATAATACATTGGGTGTGGCTGTTGATTGAGAATTCAAGACAAGTAGTGAAAGGGAGTAGAGAAAAGGTACGGAAAAGATATGCAAGACTGGACTAGCAAACATGAAAAGCATTCACAAACATAAATTTACATTGTGAACTTCAATAACTTCAGCTGGGACATTACTTTTTTCACTTTTTTTTTTTTTTTTTTAAATATATAAATTACCTTCAAAAGATCAAAGACATCATCAGCATCCAGTCTGAAGTCACACAGGTTTTGTAGTAGTTCCACTCTCTGTCGCAGTGGCAGCTCGAAGAACAGCTTGTCTGCCAGGGGATTGGGCTGGTTCAGCTCTATCTCCAGTCTCTGCTTGAAGATGTCCCTCAGGAACACGTCATAGTTGTCAGGTCTGAAACCCAGTGAAATGCTACACTGGCACATAGCCCTGAAATCCCATCATTTCAGTGTCTTTCTCCAACACATTTACTTCACATTCAGAGAAAACGTAGAAAATGGTTCCTGGTTTTGCTACATAAGATTACGAAAATGAAAAGTCAATGTCATGCAGTTTCATTTAGTCATTAGCTGGTGAACATTAGACTTGTAGCTGCACAACTGACAACATATAACAGTGCGTAGCATCTCACACCATCAGTCTTGTCTTACCCAATGTCATCTCTGCCATAGCAGCCATTCAGCAGTCTTGACATCAGGTCAACCAGCAAAAAGCTGCCCTCAACATCTTCAGCAAGGAAACTTTCCTCCAGATCCTGAAACCCAGATGCCATAAAATGCATCAATTCAATTAACAGGAAATTTTCCCACAAAGAAATTATTTTAAAGAGATTAATGCTTGACCTGACAGGTCCCATTATCCTACTTGACTGGCATGGGCACGCTCTTGATAATTAGGATGCCATACATAAAGATTTTAAGGGAGTTAACTCTCCTGCTTCCATGCCCCTTTCTCCAACTTACTTGCCATCCTTGACTTACACCCCAATTCCACATCCACTGAAGCAGTTTGAACACCTCAGTTTTCCAAACTTTCCTGTTAAGCAGAAACGGAACAATTTTCTTTAATTTTGTCTTTTTTTTATCCCCCTAGAAATCTCAGTAGAAAAGATTCTTTTTCTCACACCAGGGCGTTGCCACGATATCAAAAAAATGGAATGACTAAAAGAAAAAAACACCATTCTGCCTAAGGTGTCCATGTTTTTAACCAGTGCAACTGGACACATGTCCACTGACCTGATTTTTAGTTCCAGAACAACCCAAAGACAGGTATCAAGCAATGAGGCCAGATATAAGCCATTGGTGTAAAAAATGTTAAGTAAAATATATATTTGGCAAGCCGAAGTCCTAAACAAAAAGATAACACTCCATTTGGCACTGGCTGGCTTATGGAAATGTCCAAAATGAGCCAACAGGCTATCCTCTTAGATAATTTTTTTTTTATCTCTTGCCTTAAGCACAATATCACTATCAGCAATAGGAATGCAAGAAGAAACCAAAAAGAGTCATTCAGAGCTTCCACAAGACCAGCATTAATATGCCAGTTTTACCCCAAAATTTTGCTCTGTACTGGCTAAAAAATAACAACTCTGGTACCATGTACTAGCTTGCTGATATGAATTTCTTGTGGGACTCTGTCCTGTCTGGCAAAATCAGTACCGGAAGTAAAAGAAGATTCCACTCTTTAATGCTATCTCTTCTTCTTCCTCTTTCTGCAGCTAAAAAGGCATTTAAGTGGTTTGCTTGAAATTAACACAGCTGTGTTGACCACCACTCAGATTCCCTTGCATGTCTCTCATCCACCTCCCAGTCCTTCGAATGAGACTATAAACCGAGGTTCCGTGTGTGAACGCACGCACATCTTGGACGCACGTAAAATCCCATCACCAACTTTCAGAAGAGAAGGCCAGTTTGGCCGTTGGTATGTATGACACGTTACACAGCATGCACCTTCCTCGAAGATGGAGAATGGCTGCCTTGATGGCGGGATAAAAAACGGTCATACACACAAAACTCCACTGCCTGACTATACTGGCAGTGTCCGCAGGAGTATCAGCCTGCGTACACAGAAAGAAAGAAAGAAAAATCATCCACCTCCGTTCCCACTGAACAAGTTTGTGTGTGTGTGTGCGACATGTGACATTACCTCTTGCTGTCAGCGATGTTTAATGAATGAGCTCTGGAATTTCTCCATTGTCAACCATATGAACTCATGACAGGACACTTGCACCACATGGACTGGAGATAGGAAGGGTGGAGAAAAATGCATTCTAGGTTAACGGCGTAAGCTTCCTGTGTTGCTTTCCACCCAAATTCTGCAGTATTTCTTGTTTCAACTGTATTAGTACAGTTCATGTTTATTACTTTAGTCACACACACACACACACACACACACACACACACACACACACACACACACGTTTAGTTGAAAGCATTTAAACAAACTTTTCAAATCCCGATTACGACTTCTGTTTCAACTTTCTACACAAAACCGCCACTTTCAACAGTGCTTGCAAATGTTGCACCCCAAATATAAATACACTGTATAGATAATATATCAAAAGGCAACAAATCTCATTCTCTCAAGTTATATGAACTTGATTCTGCACACACCCCCCCCACCCACACATGGGAGTGGATGACAGGAGTTCTCAAAAACATTCTAGGTGAATCCATTCTGTTTCTGCTGACAATGGACATATCACATCTAAATCTCCCCAAGAGGAGTCAGTGAAGATTCCAGGAACTTTTCAAATGTGGTGACTATTTTCCCTACCTGTGAACTGAACTGGCCCTGAAAGAAGTAACCAAACCTAGAGGTTTGTGGGAAAGTCAAGAAACTGGTGATTCTTAAGGCACAAAAAATAAGTGTCCTCTGAAGAAGAGGAAGAGAGACACAAGATTCTCCGATCTTAACCAATGCAATCTGGAGAATGGAGCCGAACCCTTTCATCGTTTGAAGGAGCCTCACCTAAAGTGGCTAATATCATATGTAAATCTCTCACAATAATGAAGGTGAGCATTATATAACACATGTGACAAGCACATCGCCCAAAGAAAAATTTATAAATTTTATGCAAAACTGACATGAGACTTCAATAAAATGAAGGAGAGTTAAAAGGGCTTAACGATGATCACAGTTCTTCTGAACAGGAGACTAAGCTGAAGCAGGAATAATAATAGGAGAAGCTACAAGGTTTTATTATCTTCTACATCATTCACAGAATTACTGTCAACCTCATTTTCAATCCTGAATGTCTCTTGTTCATCACCTGTCCTATTTACTATCATAAGGAGAAGCTACAAGGTTCCTGATAATGCACACTTCAAACTTTTTTTTTTTTGAAGCTCTGTTTCAACCTTCAATTTTTGCACAAAATTCACCTTTTGTAGTCTGACTCTGAGGCACTGTATTCTGCATTAGATAATTCTTTAAATATGCGCTGATGATGCTTAACATGCACACACACACAAAAAAGTAATACCAACAACAAATCTTGTCCTAATTAAAAACAAAAAGCTTATCTCCATTGGTTTACAACAACAAAAAAAAGCAACACGTTAACAAATTTATGTTCCCTGGATACAAAGCGCTTACCTCCCTTGGCTTACATTAACCTCGGTTAGTGTTCATTTTCTATACTGCTGACTGACCCCAAACAAATCTTGCCCTCGTTATCAACAAAACAAAAACTTACACCCAAAACAAATCTTGTCCTGTTTACTAAAATAACAAAATCTTATCTCCCTTGACTCAATGAAAAACTCAACATTTGAACTTGAAGACAGTTATCAAGTTCTCCTAGTCTTGTTCTTTTCATGTAAACAAAGAGCTTATCTCCCTTGGCTTAGTAAAGGCTCTGAACATTTGGACACAGTTGAGTCATGTTTAGTATTTTCACCTAATCAGATGTTTAGGATTACTTTTTCCTGTTGTTTTGGCCAGTTTCCTGTTTAGATAAAGGTGCCTTACATCTTTTTTGGTATCTGTCCTAGTTATTGGCATTGGCAGTACCTGATAAATTCAGCAACCAACTTCCCATTACTTGTGTTTGTATCCCAGATCTATCCCACTCCCATTCGCACGTTGTTTACCCTTTGACCACAGAGAGAAATAAATTATACATCATTCAAGCCAGAGGAAATCTGAGAACTTCAGTGTATCCGAAAAGCTCACACCTTTTTCTCCATAAGGTTAGAAAACAAAATGTGTGTGCATTCTCTTGCAATCTGTCTCAGTAACATTTTATCCTGTATCATTTATTAAGAACGCTCTAAAACATACCTTGCTGAATGATTATTGAGACCATTTAGAGTACTGAATTGACAGCATCATCAAACATGTGCAACAAACATTCATGGTGGTCAGGAAATGACAATGTGTCAACCCCCATGATCATGCAAAAAATGAATTGAACGGTGTAGGTTTGCTGCATTGGTCTTATGTTTGCAAAATAACATAAAACCATTTTCTAACTAACTGAAGGCATTTACTGGTTTAGAACTTACCTCAATATCAAAATCTGAGAGATCGAAAGCAGTTCTGAAAAGTGAACAGAAATGGGCAATGCTCGGGACTTCCCACCAGGACTGCAGATCTGCAAATCAAAACATTCAACTTATCTGACATGTGAAAGATACTAAATAAATGTGTTTCAATAATACAATTCAACATCATCTCTGCACGAATTTTCAAATTAGGTTGCTATCGATGAATTTACTTAAGTCTATACACATTGTTTCTTCTCACCCTCCATCTCGATTCCGCAAGCTGCACAACAGCGCCCCCGCTACTCAATAAAAGGAAATTTTTCACAATGCTGTGAGAGTGTCAACTCTAAAGCCTTAGTCTTTGTCAGCAATCAGATCAACAGTGATCGGAAACACAGAAGAATTATCTCTTAATGCACATGGGAGAGTTAAACTGTTCGATAATGTGATGCAGCATGACTGTCTGTACTCCCCGACGTGAGTGCCATCTTGTCGCTGTGCAAGCTGGGTAAAAGATAACAAGATGGCGGAAAGCGAAAACGACTTCTTGTCATCTTTGACAGACAACAGTGCATAATGCATCCTGATTTTCAGTCTGTTCTTCTCAACTATTTACTTACAGGTATGAATACGGTATGGGCTTTTGATAGTGCATGTAGGCTGCCAAGATTTGGCAGTGTGGCATTTAAGATTTTGCAGTGTGTTGATAAGATATGCATCGTGTGTTTGGTGTTTACTGTTGGCCGCAGAGCAAGCTCGTCAGCTCGTCGATCACTCGGTGTGTAAGACTTTCACTTGTAATTCTCATAGTGGCCTAATACATTCAGATAAATTATATATATATACACGTCTACATTCATCAGAGGTCTTTTTCTTGCCAGACTTTCAGAAATCAAAATCGATGAGCGAACATCTTTTTTTTTTTTTTTTTTTTTTTTGTTTGTTTATCAGTAGCATTCATGTGCTGTCGACAAATATTTCATATTTTATTTGGACATCTGGTCCACGGGCTGAATACGATTAAATTCTGATAGCTGGGCCTTAAAACGTTTAATGCAGTCAGCAAAGCGGCTTCTTACTCAAAACTAGCAAAAATGTTAAAGAATGGAATGTGCAGACTAACAGAACAAATCATAATAATGGGCTTTAGGTTGGGACTTCACAGTCAAGTTTGGTCAAGGAGCTAGTGGCTAAAGTGTCGGATTCATGTCGTAGTAGTAGTAGTAGTAAGGGGACAGGCTGATATACGTAGCCTAGGCCTCGCGGCCTTTCTTGAATCCCCATCCATGTATTGTTTAGTATTCTGAATTGGTTTGTTGCGTATGCGCATATTGGTTTGTTGATCAAATTCAAATAACAATTCAGTGAATTTATGATCCGCATCAAGGAGATTTTTAAATGAGTTAGTAGATCGTGCAAACTTAATGTTAGTTGGTAGATCATTCCAAAGATGTGTTATTCTTTTTCCAAAAACCATTTTACGTTTATTAGTCTGACAGTGTTCAGTGAAGATTTTCCCATCTGGCTTCCTTGTAATACTATCAGTATATAATTTGAAAAAATGCTCTATTTGTACATCCACCATATCGTTGAATATTTTATAGACTTCGATTAGATCACCGCGGATACGTCTACCTTTTAAGGAGTGTAAGTTTAAGTATCTTAGTCGTTGTTCATAATTCATATTTTTGCATTCCCATAGTAGCTTTGTAGCCCTTCTTTGTACTTTCTCCACTGCTTTGACTGCCTTTTGAGCAAGGGATATGATATTTCCATATTCTAAGTGCAGCCGTACCAGACTTCTGTACAATTTCAATAATATATCTTTATTCAAGTATGTGAAAGTTCTCTTTATTAGTCCTATCATTTGGTTTGCTTTATTGATGATTTTATTGATATGAACATCGAAAGAAAGTAGTGGGTCAAAAATAACACCAAGATCTTTTTCTTCTTCACACTCATTTATTTCATTTTCTTGTCCATTTACCTTCATATAATATTTATGATTTGGGTTTGATTTACCATAGTGCATAACACCCCAAGGTATGGGGTTTGATTGCCACATGAGACAGCCTGGCTGGAAGAGATTTTCTCATCAGCAACCATCTTCTAGTCCTTTGATTGAAACTGGTTTAATCTGATGTCCTGTGTGTGGGTGAAGCTGAAAAGTGAACGCATGCATAATGCACAGTGACAGTGTATCCCATTCTACATTTGAGAAGAGTGTGCTGTCGTTGCTGCGGTGGAAATGACATGAATATAATGCACTCTGGTGTGAACAGATACTTCAGAGCTCAGAACTGGCAGTTGATTCCCTGAACGATTGAAAATGAAAGACATTAATGAGTTACAAATTAGTACTGTAGTCGTCAGTATAAGTGCTATGTTCTGCTTGATACTGACTAGAACTGAAGAAGTTACTGCCCACTTCGATTGATTTTGACATTGTTAAGATTGGCTAATTGGAAAAAATCTGTGGAAGAGCATGCAGTCTGTGACAAATGTAAAACTACACACCACACACAACACACAACACACACACACACACACACACACACACACACACATGCACACGGACACACACACATACACATACACACGCGCACGCACACACACAAACACATGTACACGTACACATATGCACATATACACACACACTCACGCAGGTAAGAGAGAGAGAGAGAGAGAATCAACACTTCCAGATTTTCAGGACATGATGCAAGAAAGAGAAGCCTTGTGTACAAAAAGAACAGGAAAGGGAAATTTTTGGTGTGTATAAGATTCTCAAACAGTGCGCATTCTGTGATCCTGTATTGCAGTCATGGTTGCTGTAATGATGCCAGTGTGCAACATGCATTAAGTGTGTGTCTGCGCAGCATCACATATGTAAGAAGATAGTTTATTCCTGGAAATTCTTAAAACTTCAGTTTGTTTCTGATTTTGACATCATCTGTTTCTGATGGAAAAATTTTGGAGTTAACATGTGTGAGGGAGACAGTGGGAGATGACTGGGATAAGAGGGAAGGGGAAGAAGGGGGGTGGGATTTGGAGGATTTCTTGTTTCCTGTTCAGATATGTAAACCTTTTTGGAAAATGTATGAATACTCTTTTATTTCACTTACCAGCTTGTGTTGTTAGAGCAGGAACTCTAAACAAGTTTAAACAAACATTGTGAAGAATGTTGTTTCCACAGTTGTTTCAGTATTTGAAGTCAGTTTATGAAGTATCATAATATATGCTGTCCACCATCAACCAAAAATTATAAGGGGGAAAAAGAACACAGCGTCTGCATTCTGTCAGTTCTCAGAAAACCAGAAAGTGAAGCAAATTTGAGTAGACTTTTCTCAGTGTGTTTAATGAACATGTCTTTGAAATAAAAACTTGGGAGTGAGTAATGATAACAAGCTGCTGCTCCTCTTTCTTCAGGTCAGCCATCTTGGTAACTTTTGTCTCGAGGCAGAGCTCTTGAGGAGGTTGGTGTGTGCTTGTTGACACCATGGATCCGAACCATTGGTCCAATTACCAGCAGTACAGCCGCCTAGCTCAGGGCAGTCTGTCTACCCCACACTCTGCTTTCCCTCTTCTGGATCAGGCTGGCCTCGGTTCAGGTAAGCTAGTATGCAGGAACACTTGCAGTGTTGTTTGTTTTTTAAAAAAAACTCAATTCATTACAGAATGATATGTGGCTGGGTGGTGGAACTGTTGCTGTTCATTTATGCTGTTTTCCTCTTGAATTGTTAACAGCTTTCAGACCAGTTTGCTCACATTTATTTGACGCTTGAGTGGATCATGATTGTTTTTTTGTTTTGTTTTCTAAAGTAATGACAGGATGCTGAGAAGAGAAGAAAGAAATTATGCAAAAGAAAGAGCAGTTCAGACACCATTGTTATTATCCATGTCTGGAGTCATAGCAGCTGTAGTTGTAAAGGTGCAGTTGAATTTCACTGGTGCAATGTCATACTCATTCTGTCATTGTTTGTTAACCTTCTTCCCACACTTTAGTTTTTTGGTTCTGCCTGTGAATGTCTGTGAGTGCTGCATTGAAAAGTGATATGTGTGCAGGGCTCAGCCTGACTCATTCCCTGCAGCCCCATGCCCCCCTGCCACAGCGAGCTTTGGGCACCATTCCTGCTGTCAACTATGCTGCCGCCCACCACCCCTTCAACTCCTCCACCATGTCCCAGATCATTGAATCCATGTCACCACTCGCCGGAGGTTTCAACGCCCAGTCACTGCACAAAGCTGGCATGAGTCTGAGTCAGAACCCTCTGGTGTTTGAGCCTGTCAGAAGTGACCAGCAGATCCCTGCATCCACTGCTCGTTTTTCTACAGCTTCAACGGCAGTGTTCAGCCCAACGAAGTCATCCTTGTTTGAGGAGCATAAAGATCCTCCTCACTCATACTCATCTCCTTCCATTGTTTCTCAAAGCCCTTCTTTGGAGAGCAGTTCCAAAGGATGGGGACTGTCCAATTTCATGCCCGCTTCTTCGTCTAATCCGTTCGGTGCAATCTCCAGCGTAGATTTATCTGGTGCGTTGCCAATGTCTACTGGTAGCCATCGTTCCTCGCAGCCACCTCCTGCTCACAGTTCAGCCTCTCGGCATGGGGCAATTCAACGGAATCCCTTCTCCACTGACGGCATTACCATCCCAGATGTGTCATCACGCACAGGGAGATCGGAGGTCCCCATATCAGCAGCATCACAGGTGCATTCACTGTACAATATGATGGGCTTTGCCCGCCAACACGGGCACTCCACTCCAGCCCCTTCCCAGACACCTCAACCCCAGATGGAATTCCACAACATGACCTCCCATGAGATTGAAGATCTGTCGTCAGGATCTCATTCGCAGAACCAGCTGTATTATTCCATCGCTACCACTTCCTACACCAGCTCCACACCAACCAATTCCAACAGTTTTGCGTCATCTCACCTGACAGCTGCAGATATCAACTATGACCCTGTCAGCCCCGCCACACCACTGTCAGAGAATCAGCCAGGGGAAACGGCCTTTCCTACCACTGTTTCTTTTGCTGATCTGAACGCCATCGGAGCCAGCAGTCACCATCCACAGAATGGCTCCAAGTCACGTGGGAGCAGCATTCATGGACCCCCGCCGGGTCTTTCGTTGCAGGAACCGAAAGAGGTACCACAGCATCTGCATTCCCTGATGATGCCTCAACCCTCCAGTAGGGGCCGGGCGGGATCCAATTCGCAGGTGCAGCAGATTAGTGCCAGTGTTAATAGTCCTCACCAGCACTCTCCAATCAGTGTTGGAAGTCCTCAAGCTCCTATGTCCTCGATGGGAAGTCCCCAAAACAGTGTCATGCCAAGTTCTACTGTCAAACCTCCTGCCCCACCTGTACAGGCGATGGCAGATTCTTCAACAGCATCAAAACCCAAAAAGCCACGCAGCCGCAAGAAGCCTAAGGCAGAGATTCTCAAAAATGTGCCCCCACCTCAGTCTTCTTTCAGCAACAGTCAGCAGACAGGGTTCCTGAGTTCCTCCCAAGGGTATTCCAGCAGTGGTAACAGTTTCCAGAGCCCTACATCACGCAGTGTCCAACAGTTCCAGCAGCCACAGGACAGCCAGACCCTGATGCAAGGGCAGTACAGCAACTCCACCTCGTCATCCTCACCACAGAACTTGATGCGCATGCGTTCTGGCATGAGCGACAGCATGAACAGTGAAGGGGGTTACCAAGTCCTGTCAAGTGTGGCAAACAGTCAAGTGTCTCCCATCAGTGACCAGTCTCCTCGTTCACAGCCACAGACTGTGGACAATTCTTCCCTGATGTCTCTGACCAACACTAGAGTGTCGGATTCCCCTCTGAAAGCCACCAGCAGTGACGCAGGCATGCTGAGTGGAACCTATTCAGAGGAGCAGGACCTGATGCCTCAGCAGAATTCTCAGTTTGATTTGCAGGCATTCTCCTCTCAGCCCTACATGGAGCAGCTGGTGTCTGGGCAGCCGGTTAGACTCATCCCAGGAAACGTCTACTCTGAGGCCATGCACGTGGCTGCTGGCTTGCCGGTCTTCCCCGCTCCATTCACCTATCCATCGACAGAGGGATCCACCACCATTGATGAAGCGGCCTTCTCCAGTTTGTTTGACACTTCAACCAGCAACAAGTCGGAGTCCCAAGGAAGTGCATTGGTGGAAAACTCTGTGGTGGAGATGGAGCCCACACCAGCTGCTCCCCCGGCCAAGCCTCCAGCCACATGCACCAACCCTGTGGACGAGGATGATGAGCTGTGCAACTTTGCTCTCCCCCCTCCCGAGCTGACTGAAAAGGAACGTCCCATGGTGAGACACCCACCAGTCCAGCAACCCAACCACAGTGCTGCTTCCCCAGCTGCTGCAGTCACAGACAAACCAGAAGGCAAACAGTCCTTTTCCATAAGCAAAACAGGCCCGTGCTTCCAAGATTCTTTTATGAATTTTTTGATGGGTAAAAAGCAGGAGACTCTGTCGAGTGTGACCACTGCCACCATAAGTGAGAAACCCCAGTTGCCCAAGTACATCCCAGAACCGCGCCGGCCGCCTCCACCCCCAAAACCTCCAGAACCTGAACCAGCCCCTTCTACACCTCTCTCATTCTCTGAAGATGAAGATGATTCAAATGTAGGCACAGCTGTGAAAAATGCCTTATCCACCCTCGATTCAGACTCGTATGACTCCGAAATCCAAGAGACAGGTAGCTACTCTGTGCAGCGCACAAAAGATTTGACTGTGAAGATCACACTACAAAACACGCTGAAGAAACAGCACAGGTCACGGGGCCGGCCCCCCAAAGTGCATGGTAGCTCTTCAGGGAGAGGAAGGGACCTTGCCAAATCTAAGTCCTCGAGGGAACCCACACCCCCGCCACCCAGGGAGATCATCGGTCGCCGGGCAAAAGATGTTGCCAAGGAGAAAACCAAAAAGAAAAGTAAGTATGTCTACACATAATAATAATAATAATGAATACTTATATAGAGCCTATTCTCGGCTAGAGACCAAGCTCTAAGCACTTTACAATCCACACTCGTTTACACAACGGGCTGCCTACCTGGGTAGTGCCGACTGAAGAGCTGCCAGCTGGCGCTTCATTCAGTCGTTTCCCGTGTCATACAGTCAATATCGTCCAGTATCGTTCACTCAATATCCTTACTTCCTCCATTCTTTCAATTTCTCACGCAGGGTGCATGCTATGTGTAACGTGTCATCCATACCAATGGCCAAACTGGCCTTCTCTTCCGAAAGTTGGTGATGGGATTTTACGTGTGTGCAAGATGTTATGCGTGCGTTCACACACGGAACCTCGGTTTATAGTCTCATTCGAAGGACACATGTGATGTATCGTGTACCTTGCATGGATTGACCAAACTATGATACAAAAAAAATACTTTATCACCAACATTTTGTTAACTTCTTATGCTTTTGTTATGATTATTTACTGAGGAGCCAGCATAATCATTAGCATATTTCAAAGATCGTCTTAAGGCTCCCAGTTATTATGTGCATACTGATCTTCTTTTCCCAGTGCCCAGTAAGAACTATGTTGACATCATTTCTCTCTGAAATGTGATGGTTCCAACACAGTTTTGGGGTTCCACAACATGTCAGCACTTGAGGCAATAAAGCGATGAATCAACTTGCCAGGAAGGCTACACATAAGGAGTAGAGCAGTTTCTCAGTCCTTCACGCCAATTTGAAATCCAAAGCACGGGCTTATGTCCAAGACCTCAGCAAGAGAAATGGAACCTGAAGACAGACAACAAGCTCTTCTGAATCCGTCCAAACCTTGTAGAGTTTTTAACTGTATGCCATGAACGGCTGTAAAGAAGAAAGAGTCGTTGCCTTTTGCACACAAGCCATACCTTTTTTTTCTTTTTAACACCCATTTGTATATTTAAAGGGTGAGGAAGCTCCATGGTACATTGTGTGTGATGTATCTCTCATTATAAAACATGTTTTTAAGGTGTTGGGAAATGCATGTTGTCAGACATAAACACTTTACAGCCGACTCCATGGAAATCTTGTTCAGAGAAATGTTCACCTGAACTGAAGGAGAGCAAGCTTATTCATCTGACCTAAGATTTTAGAGAAGAAAGATCTTAATGAAGTCCCTTCCAGTTTTTTGTGTGTTTTGTTTGGGGTTTTTGTTGTTTGTTGTTTTTTTTTTTTATCTGTGTTAATGAATTGTGTATAATTGTGTTCTTCTTTTGCTTTTCCTTAATCCATTTTTAGAATTGACTTTAACAAGGTGACAGTCCTGAGTCCTGTTATGGACCTTTTCGGTCAGGTAAGCTAAGTCAAATGAATTGAATCGAGCCTCCAGAGATACACATGACCGATTTGCTGTGCGAGTGCTGGAAACCTGTTTCAGTGTTTGTTCACATGAATGGTTAACATATGTTGTGACTGCTTTCTTGTTTTGTTTTTTGTTTTTTTGCTTGTTTGTTGTCTTTTTTCAGTGGTTCTGATTGATGAAATTGTCACCCCACAGATATAGAAGGATGACATCATTATCATACATAAGATGGTAATTCCCACAGACACAGAGATGAGAATATGTCCCACAAACACAGAGATGATAATAAGGTGAATAACTTTATCTACCAGAAAACTGATTGATGTGCTGTTATGTTTATCATAGCTTAACCCGAAGAGTGCCTATAAGCCGTCAGCTGACGACGAAGTAAAAATGCTTCCCCAGTGCCTATGGGCCGTCCGCTGACGTCATGCATTTTTCTTGAATTTTCATTCGTTACTATTTTTATTAATGGACTTAAATAGAGTGTGCGTAGTAAGCCTTATATGTCTGTAGTATTAAAATGATATGCAAATGACCGCACGTGAGGGGAAAGCCCATTTATTCTCATCACTGACTGGATGACCAGCCAGCACTTCGTCTCGCTTGCAAAGATGGCGGCGCAACCTTCGACAAGCGTAGCGACCAAATCAACGTATTTACACAGCTGAACAGGCTCTGCTAATCATTTTTGACAAAGACAATAATCTTTTATTCAATGACTTACTCGAGCATGAAGGTGAAATGATGATAGTGATGGAATTGCCGACCATATTCGTCAGTTATTGAGTCGGGCTGTGTGACCTCAGTGTGTGTTCAGCTGACGGCTCGCCAGCGTCGAACGAGCTAGCCTAGTGTGTACTCTGCACTGTGTGCCAGTGGCCAGTGATGTGATAGCGCGAGAGGGGAGCGTGGCCTGCTTGCGGTGTGACACGGGGCAGAGGGAAAGGTAGGGGAAGAGGAGGAGTGAAAGAGAGGGTTGAAGTCCAGCAAGGGGATGTGGTGGGGAGAGGGGGGCGTGGTCGTGGACTGACCTGTCTGCATAGAGTGTGAGCGTCTTGATAGACTTCTAAACTGTTTTACTTTCATTTACAGGTGTAGTGTGACAATACAAACTTTATTTTCAACTTTTTTGCTTTGTGTTCTTTTTTTAATGTGAAGCTGTAGTGGTAAATACATATGTTTTTGATCGTGCAAAAAAATCTATCCAAATCTAAATGCCTAAATATTTTTTTATTATCAAAATTAAAACAAAAGAAGCCCAGATTCAAAATCTTCATTCAATTTCCTTGAAAAATCTTATAGTTATATATTTCATTTTTATATCTTTTGTAGTTTCTGAGCTAGAATTTTTTGTTAATTATTACCCCAAGTCATTAGATTTCCCTGGCACTGGGAAAGCCTTTGTTTGTAACATTTTCAGGCAGTGAACGGGTTAAAAGCGTTTTCATGTAGAATAGTTGTGTTTTCTTTCTTTCTTTTCTTCATTGTGTATTCTTGGTTTTGGCAATGTCAGACACTCGAAAGGTGCTTTTCAGACAAGTCAAAAAGAAAACATTGCTGGTTGCCATTCGCCATTACCTTTGCTTTTTCACCTTTCCTCTACTTCAGATTCTGTATGAATTAATGTGTGCATTTAGTTAGATTTGGATATACTGCAGTTGAAAATCCGCTTTCGGACGCATTTTACTAGTGATGCGTGACAACATGAATTGTTTTTCTGTGTAAGCAGAATGTAAGATATGTTTAAAGAGCAAAAATAGATTCTGTTACATACCTGGAACAACGCTGTGTAACTAGTCCCATGCACACCTCTCACACTGTCAGTGTCACCCATAAACAGTTCATAGCAGCACACAAAAACTTACTGAAGGGGGGGGGGGGGGGGGAGTCTTTCTTTAAGAAGGCAGTCTAGAAGCACATTGCAAAGAGATGCAAGCACATTTTGAATCCAGTCAGTATGCTAGTGTGTTCTGTTCATGTGTTACTTGTGACACAATATGAGTGATGACAGATTTGTTTTGTTGTCACATGTCACAAGTAACATTAGATATCAAACAAGAAATCCTTTCTACTGATTACTGCACTTGGATTTAATGGTGCCATCTTTACATTTCAACTGTTGTAGTTCCAGTTGTTTTGCAATGGCCTACACCTCTTTCGCTTCTAAGCTTTTATTTTGCAAATCACATGTTACTTCTTGACATGTGGCAACAAGAAATGCCCATCACAGGGGGATTTTTCATTCCACAACTCAGCAGACACCAACTGAGATTTATGTGGAAAAAAACAAACAAAGTTTTGCATAGATATTTTGGTATTATCTGCATCCAAATATTGTCAAGCTGTAATTGCTAAAGCAATGTAAGTGAGTGTGTGTGAATCTGTTATTTCAAAAAGTGTTCTTATGCAAAAAACAATCACTGAATCAGTGTGATGACAAAATTTCACCTAACCTCCTCTCGTTGTTCCATAATTGAAAAGGAGGGAGAAAGCTATGTATGCATGCAGCACAAGTCATTGGTTGTTTACCGAAACTGTATTTCCGTTATCGCCAACCAGTTGTTTTATTTGAAGTGCGTGTTGAAAGTGAAAAAAAAGTGTTACTTAGCCCATTGTGATGACAGCTCAAGAATGATCAAGTTTCCGTGTCTTATCTTAAAAAAATTCATATCATTTGAGGTGTAGTTTTGAAAGTGTCATCTTCCAGTGGTCTCATAACCTTTATTTCAGATCTAGTTGCAAATCTGCAAAGTGATGCGACTGCAGGTGTAAATCTAAACAAATTTGAAAAGTTATTGATAAAACACTGCCAAAAAACAACAAACGAATCATAAGACAAAACATGACATGTTTCAACTCTTTAAGTCTTTTTCAGACAAGATACACAACACTCAGGACAACAAAAATGAACAAGCTATCATTTATCTTCGTCCTGTTGCTCATTATGTCATTTATTTTCGTTGTCTTGAATGTTGTGTATCTTGCCTGAAGAAGACCCAAGAGGTCAAAACGCGTTGTGTTTTGTCTTGTGATTCGTTTGTCTACGTTTTTTGGTGGTGCGTTATCAATAACTTTTCAAATTTCTTTATAATAAATGTCAGATTTGTTCAGTGTTTTTAACAATCACAGTAAGTTAGTAAGCGATCATCTGTATGCTGTAGGTGTGATAACAAGTGTAGCAAGTGACATGCCACGTTTGATGCCCGATTACTGCAAAATTGAAAATGCAAGTTTTATTTTGAACACTTCATACTTACAACAGTTCCATAAAAAGTAAAACCAATATTACTTTTATTCTCAGTATCTGTACAAAGCAGCAAACAATTGAATTAAACCATTGTCAGCCATGGTCAAAACACTCAATGATTTCCACTATCAGATATCAATATTTCTGATAATATTATGTTTTCTTATTCGAATTCTGCAAGCATTATTTGTTTCCAGAAAACATACTTTGATTTATTCTCTTAACAATGCAGACAAGCACATTATTGGGATCATACTCATCAGAAAATTAAGTTATGATTTCATTTGTGAGACAGATGTGGGACCTGGCCCCTTTTGACATTGCCTCAGTTTCTGTTGTAGGAAAATACCAGGACACAGACTCCAGCGGTGAAGACTCGGACATGGACTTGAGACCCAGAATGCATCCTGGTGGCAGCGGCAGTGAATATGATTCCGACAAAGATCCTGTGTGGACACCTTTTGTGGAGGTGAGTGACTGAAGCTTTCTCTTAACTCTAAGCCGTAGAGTTTGATGTGTTCATAAATGTATATCACTGTGTATCACTGATGTATCAGTGTCATTTGCATGCAAAGTTTTTGTTTTCATAAGGTGTGGTCGGATGCGGAACAAATCCATTTAAAATTTACTGTTCATGTCAGCTAAACTGTAAAGACCATTGTGTACACAAAAGCAAGTGGAGAGAGAACAAGTTTTGATTGATGAAATTTAAAAAATAAAAAAAAGAAGAAAAGAAAAGCATATATATATATGCAAGCCATAAACCGGCCAGATAGGTGTCTGATCTTAGCTTTTGGAGCTCAGCATGCTGGTCAGAGATGCGTTTAATCAGGATTATTTCTTCACCTTCTCCTACCCATACAGTCACTTTAAAACTTGGCTATGGCTACCCCAGCAGGAAACTTAACTGTTTTGACGATGCTAACACAAAATATGAAGTTGTTGGGTGCAGCTTCAGGAGGTGATATTTAGTTTCAGATATCCGCAGCAATAAAACTTAAAATTAAAGTTCAGTTCTTGTATTCATGACTATGCATGTGTTCTCCAGCTGAATGTTTTGAGGGGATACTCAATTGACATGCATTTCATAGGTTGAAACTGAAAGTTTTTTTTGTAGGTGTTTGATCACTTTGCCTTGCAGGCAGCCACACTGTGACTGTGTCTTCAAAGAATAGAACTCCATTTGAGAAGAATAAAGACAGTTGTGCTATGTCCTGAGTTTTCATGGCATTTAGTAATCGTCACATTTTACATATGCATTTTTCTCCTGCCTAACTGTCCAAACAAATTCCATGGAACATAGCTATTTCATCAAGATCAAAAAAGAATATGGATCTTCTTAATGGGCCATTTAAGTTAGCTTTCTCTTTGGTTGAGAAAGCTTCTTCCTCTCTTCCTTCACAAGTTTCTTACACCATTTGGGCGTACAAGAAAGTACTGCAGTTTCATGGTTTCTGGTTTCAGGCCTGAAGTGGCCACTTTGTATTTTGCTTTTTCTTGGATGTCCCCTCGGTTAAAGCTGTTTACTTGGAACAGTTGTCGGTCACCAGGGACACTCACCTAGCTATACATGTGGGGTGTTTGAACCCTGTCCCATGGTTTTCTGAATTTTTGTCAAAGCAGACTTACCATTTGTATTTTTCACTGTGTGTGCCCTTTGGCAGATGCCTCACCCATGTCGTTTGTAGAGTGGTCTTCTCTCTCTGTCTTGTGGGTCCATAGCAAGGGGGACTGTCTATGAAGATGTCCTTTAGAGATTTTAAGACTTTCCAAAGGTTCAACCAAAGTGGCATCTGCTGGGCTTTTATCTTCCTTGCTAGAGTCCTCTCATCTCTCTGTGCCCTGGAGAGGCAATCTTTTGGTCTCTTTCTGTTCTTCAGACAATCTTAAGGCAACATTTAGGCAGTCCCAATTTATTCACGTAAAGTGTGGCGATTGCTTGAAAATATAATGGATTCCAAAGTGTTGGGAAGTTTTCATTTTAGTCTTTGCCATGCTTCCTTGGTCAGCCTGGACCCAAAGACACAATAAAGTCATTATGTCTCTGGAACTAAGAATTTTCCAGTGAAATTTTGGATATGTCCGTCAAAAGAAGAACAGCTAGGTAACTGTCAACCAATTTTTTTGCCTGAACATCAAAAGGGAAAGAACGAATCAAGTCGCTTCATTTTATACCTCAACTGGTGATGCAGTCGACGATGACCCTTACATGGCTGCCTACCATCCCGGAGTATCCGTATTTGTCCCCCGAAATAATAAAATCATGCAGCCTGTCCCTGGAATCCACTTTTTTATTCTATGTCCTGCGAAAAAAATATCCGGGATTAAAAAAACACAAACGAAGTCGAGTTCGTTAGCTGATCACCGACTGACCGACTTCGGTCGTGGCCATCCTGACCAAATCTGTCGAAAAGACCCGAACATTGCCGAACTGACCATTGTGCGTGCGCATACACCGTCTTCCCGAGTTTTGAAAGCAAGAAAAATGGACTGGAAAGAGGGAAAGCGTAAGAATGCCGATGGCGATCTCGACGAGGAGGCTTCTCTCAAGAAGAAGAAACATCAGCAGACATTCCTTTCAAAATATACGAAACCTGGCCGTTCATCGAGCGTGGCAAGATCGAGACTTACGCGTCTTGTGAATTTGTGCGTGTGAGTTTTCCATCGGATCTGGAGGTAGGGACGAAATAAACCGTCATGTCACCACTGAAAAGCACAAGAAGAACACAGCTGCAGGATTTGAAGACTGCATATTACTGTTCTCTTCAGCCTGCAGTGCAGGACCTCTGAATTCACCAAAAGCCATGGTAGAAGTTGTACATAGTGTAAATAAAGGTAAGCTTTCACTTTAATGTTGATGTGGTTGTGATATGTGCTACCGCTGCATGTGTCCCTAAAAACCGGTCTGTGTCCCGGGTTTTGAAAAAGTGTGTCCCTGAAAGAGGCGGAAGGGGGTAGGCAGCCCTGCCGTTACTCATCATAGTCCTCAAGAGTTTATACCTCAACTGGTAACACCAGGTATGACCCATACTCATCATATTCATAGTCCTCAAGAGTTTATACCTCAACTGTGTGTATGGTCAGTTGAAGTATAAACTTTTGAGGACTATGATGACTTCCAGTGTTGTGGCTCATGGAGAACCGACACTTTGTAGAGCAGTAATTGGAGATGGCAGTGCATTGAGCATGGGTTATGATCAACTAGCATCACCAGTTGAGGTGTCAACTCTTGAGGACTATGATGAGTATGGGTGGTGGTCAACTGACATAACCAGTTGAGGTACAAACTCTGGAGGACTATGATGAGTAAGGATCATGGTCGACTGGCATCACTAGTTGAGGTATAAACTCTTGAGGACTATGATGAGTATGGGTGGTGGTCAAGAGACATAACCAGTTGAGGTACAAACTCTGGAGGACTATGATGAGTAAGGGTCATGGTTGACTGGTATCACCAGTTGAGGTATAAAATTCTTGAGGGCTATGATGAGTATGGGTGGTGGTCAAAAGACATAACCAGTTGAGGTACAAAAACTCTGGAGGACTATGATGAGTAAGGGTCATGGTCGACTGGCATCACCAGTTGAGGTACAAACTCTGGAGGACTATGATGAGTAAGGGTCATGGTTGACTGGCATCATCAGTTAAGGTACAAACTCTGGAGGACTATGATGAGTAAGGGTCATGGTTGACTGGCATCACCAGTTGAGGTACAAACTCTGGAGGACTATGATGAGTAAGGGTCATGGTCGACTGGCATCATCAGTTGAGGTACAAACTCTGGAGGACTATGATGAGTAAGGGTGGTAGTCAAGAGACATAACCAGTTGAGGTACAAACTCTGGAGGACTATGATGAGTAAGGGTCATGGTTGACTGGCATCACCAGTTAAGGTATAAACTCCTGAGGACTATGATGAGTATGGGTTGTGGTCGACTGGCAGCATCAGTTGAGGTATAAACTCTTGAGGACTATGATGAGTATAGGTTTTGAAGGACCTGCATTATCTGAAGAGACTTAAACATGGTAAAAACAACCAGTAAAGCCGTTGCAAACTGTGCGAGTTTTGGGCGGTCTACATTGCTGGGAATGTATTTTAAAAGGCGATGTCTGGTAAAGGGTAAAACTGTTCATCTCGTGACAGAGACTCACTGCGAGTTGGATGCAGTAGATGAGACTTGATGTCGATACGTGGCAAATGCAATATGTTTCTGCCATGAAAGTGTGAATGTTCTTCAGTCAATGTTTTGAGAAATCACATCCATAATGATGATGTGCGTAATATTCCATCTGTGAAGACATTTACAGCAAAATGATAAATGTACTTGCTTGAAGGATGTATAATCAGTAGCAGCCCTGATAGATTTACTTCCTTGAAGGATGCATAATGCAAAGCAGCCCTGATAAATTTACCTGCTTGAAGGTTGCATAATCAACAGTAGCCCTACCACACCCCCCCCCCCCCCTCCCGCCCTCTCCTTCCACTCTCATTAATTATGACTGCACATTGATAGATGTAAACATCTGCGTGTGTGTGTGTGTGTGTTCGTGTGTGTGTGTGTGTGTGTGTGTGTGTGTGTGTGTGTGTGTGTGTGTGTTTTTTTTAATTCTCCCCCCTGTCATTGTTCCTTTTTTTTCACACTTTTATCTGTTCATGTGACGCTTGTATTTATTGTTTGCATGTAGTTTCACATTCATACAGTATTCAGTTTAGTGAGGGTGTTGAGGTGACCATATCTGAGTAGGTGGCCTGGAATCGGCTTGATACTTCTCATGTAAACGCCGATTATAGTGTATGTTTAATTACACATACTGTACCGTGGCTGACTATTGCAATAAGTGACAATGGTTTGCTCTCCCTGCCTCGTATACAATAAAGTCCATACGGACAAGAACCCGGAAGGGGCTTCGTGTCTTGTGCATGCCCAGATCATTCCTCTCTTCTCGGCAGCCATTTTCCTGCTAGCCTTGTGCACTCGAGCAGCTAAGTATTTTTTACTTTTTCTCACAATTGATTGTTACTGCTGATTTTGTTGTTCTTGCATATATGCTTTCGCTGAAGGGAGAGACATACATGAAACGTTTGGGTTACAAAGCCAGGGTTCAGGTGATTTCATCTGTCGATCTCTCCGACTTGCAGGCCGGTGCTTTTTCCAGCTAACAGGACCCAGAGGCTTGGTAGATGCTTGGGGGTTGGAGATACCAAGCACCTGGTTGTGTCGAAAGACATGCCCAGGAACTTCAATTGCTGCGATGGGATGAGGTCTGACTTCTGGTTGCAAACAAACCCCAAGTCATGACAGAGGTCTAGAACCTGGAGAAGGTGATGGATTCCTTCTTGGGAGGTCTGGTATCTGGCATCCGCCCTTAAGGACCCAGACTCGTGAGTCCTTCGCTCTCCGCCAGTCCGCTGACCCATCTGCCATTGTGGCCTGTATCCAATCCATGGCGGAAGGGCTCAAATATTCAGCGGATGCTTTTGCCAGGCTGCACCTAAACTCGGTTCTGGCAAGGCGGGATGCCATGCTCCTGGCATCTTTGGTCGCATGCTCTTCCTCCGCCTGAGCCTCTCTCAGAGTCTTACGGTTAAGACTGGTTCTTTCTTTTGGAACCATGTATAGGCAACCATCAAGAGCCAGGCTGAAATTAGGAGGGACCTCACCCTTCACTGGGGTCCCTCTCGCCCCACAGGGAAGCGCCCTGCTCCGGCTACCTCTTCCCAGGGCACTCCACCAGCCAAGGCCTACAGATCCTTCAGACACAAAGGGGCTAGGGCTAGACAACTTGCCAAAGGCCGGTCAGGTTCCCGACCTCAGAGCCAAAAACCTGCCTCTTCGCAGCCGGTTTACCCCCAATGACTAACCCCTGACCTGGGGTATTTCATCGATCTGGCTAGTGAAACGCTGTGGCAGTTGAATTAGATGCACATCTGTTGGACTTCAAGGCCATAAGACATTTGAGTGCAGCTGTTACACCGTCAAAGGCTGAACCGAACCAAGGGCTCACGAGATCATGACTCAATATATATCTATATATATGGAAGTAGAGCTTTTGTGCACATCGTGTGTCTACATATACAGGTACAAACATCTTTTGACAATAGCGCGTTTGCTGCTATTGCTAGCACCATCGAATAACCCATTTCTATTGAACTGTAGTGTAAAGAAGTTTTTGTTATTTGGGAAAACCATGCTTGCGTATTGATTAATCCTTTCATCAATACTTCCTACAAATAATGTTGGAGATGGATTTGGGGATGCTTTTTTGTCTGCTCTAGTGCTTTTGCTCAGTTACTTCACATCTGAAGCATAGTCCAAATAAGAATGAGAGCATGAGCCATTTGTTGTTGTTCTGGTGAGTCATTGTATCTCATCTTCTTTGCAGTTGAGGGTCCCTGTACCTTTACTGGGAATTGAAAAGGTTCTTTTCCCCGAAGATGGGCTATAGCTGCCTTAATGGCGGGATGAAAAAAAACGGTCATACATACGAAACTCCACTCCCTTTCTTGGGTACATGGGATTAATACTTGTCTGTCCATATAGGGAGTGTCCGCAGGAGTATCAGCCTGCATACGCGGAAGAGGAAGAAGAAGAAGAAAGGGTTCTTGAGCGAAAGATATGGGTCTCAAGACAGTGTAGGCCTATTGTAGAATTAACCAGTGATAACTCCAGTGGATTGTTCAATGATCATTGCCAGCTTGTGTGTGTGTGGGGTGTGTGTGTGTGTGTTGTGTGTGTGTGTTGTGTGTGTGTGTGTGTGTGTGTGTGTGTGTGAAGTCAAAATTTTATTTTGAGATGGTACATTGAATAAGCGGTATCTGCTTTTTTCCGTTAAGTCATTTGCGAAATGAAAGGAAATGAATATGGTGGGGGGAGGGGAGGGGTGGTGGGGGGGGGGGGGGGAGCAAACACATCTGAATAAGAAAATAAGGTGCAATATGTGCACCATGAACAAAGACAAGAAATGTGTTAACATCCACCATTTCAGTACCATCACCACAATTATGTACGTGGCAGTACATTGTATATCAACACAGACGCAGGCATTACATAAATGTATGTATGCAATAAATTTAGTACAGCATAATTCTACTCAACATGGCTGAGGTAAAGAAACAAATAAAGCAATATTAGGTGATAAGTAAACTGAAAATAAACAATGCTTGTGAAAGTATGTGTTAACGAATAAAAGATAAGTTGAATAGAAGATTAGAAGGAAGCATCAGTGATATGCCTTACACAGTTTATTCAGTTTACAGTATATTTGTACATGCACACACACATACACACGCACACGCACATGCACATGCACATGCACAAGCATGTAGCCTCTCAGCTTTTTAGTGATCAATTGTTGAGTGTGATCAGTCAGGTGAAAGGATGTAAAAACAGCACAGGAAAGTATGAATACCCTTTTGCATAAATTTGGAAAGCGCATGTATACGCACACACACACACACACACACACACACACACACACACATGCACACACACACACACACACACACACACACACACACACACACACATGCACGTGCATGGGCATCACAGTGACCACATGAGTGTGAAGGGATAGCTGTTCAAGCATAGTACATTTCTGTCACTAGTTCTTGTCAGGGTTTTTTTTTTGTTTTTGTTTTTGATAATTCTGTTGGCCAGATCTGACTAGTTCACCTGCTTGAAGTCTTGTCATCTGCAGTCAGTGTGAACCATCATTACATAGCGTACAAATGATGTGAAAAGTTGAAGAAGTTGATTTGAAAAAAAAAGTCATCACTACAAGTTTAATAATGATATTAATAATAAAGGGTTTTGCCAAAAGTTCTAGGCAACGGGCTGCCTACCGGGGTAGTGCTAACTGAAGAAGCTGCCTGCCAGCGTTTCATTCAGTCATTTCCCATGTCATCCAGTCAGTATTGTTCACTTAATTTCCTTACTTCATTCATTCTTTCAATTTCTCATGAAGGGTGCATGTGATGTGTAACGTGTCATCCATACCAACGGCTAAACTGGCCGAATAAAGAAAATAAAGTGCAATATGTGCACCATGAACAAAGACAAGAAATGTGTTAACATTCACCATTTCAGTACCATCACTCACAATTATGTACGTGGCAGTACATTGTATATCAACACAGACGCAGGCATTACATAAATGTATGTATGCAATAAATTTAGTACAGCATAATTCTGCTCAACATGGCTGAGGTAAAGAAACAAATAAAGCAATATAAGGTGATAAGTAAACTGAAAATAAACAATGCTTGAATGAAAGTATGTGTGAACGAATAAA
>CM065733.1:63050899-63078399 GCA_033310375.1 Conus canariensis | reverse complement strand
AAGGTCCTTGGGGTTACCTGGCGTGCAGGCCTCGACGAATGAGGTGCAGGAAGTTTACACCGGCTTCTTCCTTTCGCGGAAGTAGGGTGGGCGTCACATGACTGTCTTATTACTGCATTAGCCACACAAAATCTCCGGCCTGGCAGAGCTGACTAACTGCCGTGGAATGCTATGGTCTGACATGGTAAGTATACTAGCCAAACAGGGAGTATAATACAAACTCCCTATGTTTGTTGCGCTGTTATGTCAAACAGCTGTGCATAGTCCATCGGATGAGGCTTGTGTTTTACATCCAGGATGGTGATGAAAGATTCATGGCAGAATTCTCTGTCTGTGCATCGGCAACAGCTGAGTGTAGTTGGGTACATAGACATTGCTCTTGAATGCAGCTGGTGTACACCTGTTCAGGACTCCGAAAACCATGAAGGCCCAGAGGGTTTTTTTTTTTTTATGTAACATACATGCATCCGTATGAAACTGTTAAAGGAAATTTGAAACCCAGGACTTTTTTTTTGGTCTTTGTTTTTTTTACATAAAAAATTCTGCATCAGAGCCACACTAAAAATTTCATAAAATTTAGTAGTGGATGCAGTTTGTTGTGAATGTGTTTTATTGTGGTCACTTGCCTCCTTCAGTAAGTGCATAATGTATCTGTGGTCGGTAAGCCAAGCAGTTGTCTCACACACTGGCTTTAACCCGTAGAGTGCCTTTAAGCCGTCAGCCAACGCCGCATTAAAAATGCTTTCCCAGTGCCTATGGGCCGTCCACTGACGTCATGCATTTTTCTTGAATTTTCATTCGTTACTATTTCTATCAACGGACTTAAATAGAGTGTGCGTAGTAAGCCTTATATGTCTGTAGTATTAAAATGATATGTAAATGACCACACGTGAGGGGAAAGCCCATTTATTCTCATCACTGACTGGATGACCAGCCAGCACTTTGTCTCGCTTGCAAAGATGGCGGCACAACCTTCGACAAGCGCAGCGACCAAATCAACATATTTACACAGCTGAGCAGGCTCTGCTAATGATTTTTGACAAAGACAATAATCTTTTATTCAACGACTCACTCGAGCATGAAGGTGAGATGATGATAGTGATGGAATTGCCGACCGTATTCGTCAGTTATTGTGTCGGGCTGTGTGACCTCAATGTGTGTTCAGCTGACTGGTTTGCCAGCGTCGAACGAGCTCGCCTAGTGTGTACTCTGCACTGCGTGCCAGTGGTCAGTGACGTGATAGTCAGCGCAAGAGGGGAGCGCGGCCTGCTCGCGGCGTGGCACGGGGCAGAGGGAAAGGTAGGGGAAGAGGAGCAGTGAAAGAGAGGGTTGAAGTCCAGCAAGGGGGCGTGGTGGGGAGAGGGGGGCGTGGTCGTGGACTGACCTGTCTGCATAGAGTGTGAGCGTCTTGATAGACTTCTAAACTGTTTTACTTTCATTTACAGGTGTAGTGTGACAATACAAACTTTATTTTCAACTTTTTTGCTTTGTGTTCTTGTTTGGATGTGAAGATGTAGTGGTAAATACATATGCTTTTGATCGTGCAAAAAAATCTATCCAAATCTAATTGCCTAAATACTTTTTTATTATCAAAATTAAAACAAAAGAAGCCCAGATTCAAAATCTTCATTCAATTTCCTTCAAAAATGATATATATTTCATTGTTATATCTTTTGTAGTTTCTGAGCTAGAATTTTTTGTTAATTATTACCCCCAAATCATTAGATTTCCCTGGCACTGGGAAAGCCTTTGTTTGTAACATTTTCAAGCAGCGAACGGGTTAAAGTTTGAAGCAAGTGCTAGTGCGCCAGTGTAGCCTGCACAGTTTTCTGAGCTGTCATTAGTATTAGTTCAGCACCTCTTGGCCCACTAAAACTGTCTCAGATCGTGTTGAATGAAGAGCCTTTACCACTGTTACTCGTGGCCTGCACTCGATACAAGTTCAAAAATATTTTTGTAATTTTTTTTCTAGAGGTGAATCAAAGCAAGTTCAAAAATGGCAGCCTATTTCAACAAACACCACTGTCCTCCAACAGCATGTCTCATGTCTCAGAGCATCAAAAATGTTGGGTCACCCTTGAGAGATGACAACCCTGATGTGGCCCTTTGTGGTCGGCTGGGCTGTAAGCAACATTACCTTACCTTACCTTGAGAGATGGGATTTTACAAGTTTTTTTTTTTTTTTTTTTTTTTTTTTTTTTTTTTTTTTTTTTTTCTGTCCCAACCTCTGCGCCACCTCAGAGGCAGTGCACCCACGCCGCTCATTCCGACACCCCGTCCACAGCCACAGCCCGGTCGGCCCCGCCGCAGCCTCGGCACCAGCAATCCACAGGGAGCAGTCAATGTCAAGTCGTCAAGAGGCAACCCACCGAAGGAGACACTGCACTGCTGCCGAGTCACTTCGGTGGTGTTCAGTGGCGCCTGTTCTGATCTAACATATGCAGGACACCACCTACTAAGCCCCCTACTGACGACAATAATTGCTTAGTCGCGGAGCCGGCGTGAGTGAGCTCTCCCTCCGGAGGGCGCCACCACGTCCGCCCACGACAGCCCCCATGGACTCGCCGATACCGGTGACCCCGACGGAACCAAACCAAAGCCACAGACGTGGAGAGGACATCGAAATTGAGGTCACCATGAGAGCAGGGCATGAAGGGCCACAGAATTTGAGACATTTTTTTTAATGCTGATCGATGAGAATGAGGATGATTAAGATGATGCTACGGATTTCCATTTCGGTCTGAGACTGCATGACAGGGCTGTACTCTACGCTTCCTTTCATAATACATCCCGGCGTCAACCAGGCCCGAGAGATACAGGCACCTGAAGTGTTGGTCAGAAAATTTGAGCAACACTCTCAGAAACGCATCCATTAAGTGGATGAAACTTGACTGTGTGGTCCCAGTCTTCCCAACTGAGTCCGCAGCAACTCACCTCTGGGTAGGAGCCGGTCGGGGCAGAAAAACCCACATGACTTCTGATGGGATTCGAACCCACGACCTCCCAGCCGGGAGTCCGCGACGCTAACCACTTCGCCACGGCGGCTGGTGATTTTACAAGTTTGTTGTTAAGTGGAGCATAGCAGAATGGAAGAAAAGGGCAAAGTAGTAGTTGAAAGATTAGCTAAGTATATTGTGAACAGGCGAGCATTCTTATCAGCTCCATGATGCCTAGTGTGAATGTCCATCAGTTGATGGTCCAGGGCAGAAGACATCCGGGGACCTGATCCCAGTGCCTGTGTGTTGCAGTACTCCTCCTGGGTGCCGTCCATGAGGGCAGGCTATCTGCCTATCCAGGTGGTGATGATCAGCACCAAGGCGCATGCTGAGGTGGTGGAGGTCATGGAAGAGTACCGACCCAAACCACCTGCTGATGGCAGGTATGATGATCAGGACAGTCTGTTTCTCTGTTTTGTCTGGCATAGGTAGTCTACGACAGGTGTAAGCTGGCAGTTGTAAGTTTTGTAACCTGTTTTGGTGTACATATGTGCCATCTGCAGTTGGTTGGTATGGAAGGTTGTATTTGATGGAGATTTAAAAGCTGGTAGTGTCAAGCTAAGAGCAGTGCTGGGGAAAAAACCACAGCGCTGTAAGTAAAGCGTTTACTTCAACTGCTTCAACAATACAGCAAAGTGTAAAATTTGCTGTAAAAATATAGACCGATAGGTAGGGAGATATATATACCATAAGGTTCAGGTTTACAGGCGTGGAGTTGAATATCACTGGAAGATTCAGGTTTAAATTACCAATCATAATTTGATTTTTTAGAATTATGATTTGATTTTTTTTTTTAAAGAAATGTAGACATCACCACATGTTTGAATCTTCTCATGATAGATGAAAGGAAACAAATCATTCCTTAAATCAGTAAATGAAATGAAACAAAACATTCCGCAATGTAATTAACAATAATTTTGTGAGCATTTAATAAAGAAGCGAGATGTTTTTTGTGTTTTTTTAACATATTTGTTTTCAGTGTTGCTAAGAATCTGTGGCTGTTGTTGCCTTTTGGATGAAAAAAAAAACCCTATTTAGTTGAACGGTCTGGAAAGTTCAGAATGATGATAATGTATACAAATGTCTAATTTTCACCACTACGAAGAGTGTGTAGCCAGTGTTGCCTCGCTGATGGGGGAACTTTGTGTTGAACAGTCTTGAAATTCAGTATGAGGATGACCCTCTGGTGGAACACTTCAACGTCTACCTGCAGATCTTCCTCAGCCAGTCCCTAGAATCCAGCTTCCTGACTGCCATCAGGAAATCACAAGGTAACTGTGCACCTTCCGTCTTCTCATTCACAACCCTTTGTTTATGTCTTAATACCAGAATGAAGCCAAATCAAGGTGCGTGAATTTGAAGAATGGTCACTGTACTTTATTTGCAGTGTTTAGAAATTTAACGGGTTGTTCTTGAAATCTGAAGTAAAAATGAAATCCCCTAGTGAAAGGGCTCATGATGGATAGTGGTGTCCTAGTGCGTCTGTCCCATCCTGTACCCTCATTGTCACTCATCCGTATAGAACACCTTCATGCAAACAGTATCCCACAAACATGCACAGCCATATGAAGCATTGTATTGCCCACACAGGTGTACAAGGTACATATTGGCAAACTCATGAGTGCAGCCTCACCAGACAACATATTGAACTGATCAGTCGGCACTTGCACCAGAAATATGCAAAGGGGCCAACAACAATGAAGAAGTATTCCAAAAGAGCTGATGGAAGGAAAGAATGCTTGTACAAGTTTTTGCTTTGCAAAGGGATTTTAAGAATTGCTGTCCTAAATAACGACAAAAGAGTAAGCAGTGCCAACGGTTGTGGAATAGTAATTATGGTACTGACACTGTTGGCTCATGTTGGCACCAACAGCTTCACAAATACACACTGACTTACAGAGTGCCCACGTTCTTTGCAGCATCATAAAGCATGGGGATTGGATGACAGAGTGCATGAGGTCTTTGATGTTCTGGGATTGTGTTGTGTTGTATCACTTGCATAAGGAAAGATTAGCTCTGAATAGTTTAGAAGATGGAATGATTGCAATGTAAAGGACACAACACTTGTTTCATAGGTAAGTGACTTTGTGAAGTGACACAGAAGAAAACCTGACAGGGGTGTGTTTTTCAGTGTTGGGCCTTGCAATGAAAGAAACAGAAGTGGGTGGGCAGTGTAGACCGAAGTGTGAGACGGCCTGTGATGTGTCCTACTTCTGCGTTAGACATAGAAAATAGGCCAAACAGAGCTGGCAAACTGGCCATTGATTTCACAGCGTTTGACCTGGTTTCTGTATCTTGCCAAACAGGGAGTATAACAAAAACATGTTTCCTGTATTGCATTTTATTTTATTTTATTTTATTTTTGTTTGTTTGTTTGTTAATGCTGATCGATGAAAATGGAGATGATGCTACGGATTTCCATTCCGGTCTGAGACTGCATGACAGGGCTGTGCTCTGCGCTTGATTCATTGCATTTTTTTTCCTGCAGGGAAGCAGCTGGAATAATGTCACTTAACAGACTGATAGCAGTTTACCAATACCTGTACTCCCAATTACTATGTTTCCAGAGTACTTCTACCTTGTTCCACTAGAGAAGATAGACAAGCTCATTGAACGCAAGCTGGAGCAGATTGACAGTGCTGTGCAGTGGAAACCAAGATTCAGGGTCAGTGACAGCCATTGCAGTGACTTGATAGATGCGTGTTTTGGTGCTCATGTATTAGAATAGTGTACCATACACTATTGTGGTCCTCTGTACATGTATTGATTTTGATAGATACATGTTTTGGTGCTCATGTATTGGAATAGTGTACCTTACACTATTGTGTGCCTCTGTATGTGAATTGATTTTTGATAGATACGTGTTTTGGTGCTCATGTATCGGAATAGTGTACCTTACAGTATTGTGTGCCTGTGTACGTGTATTGATTTGGTGATAGATACGTCTTTTGGTGCTCATGTATTGGAATAGTGTACCTTACAGTATTGTGTGCCTCTGTACGTGTATTGATTTTTGAGAGATGCGTGTTTTGGTGTTCATGTATTGGAATAGTGTACCATACACTGTTGCGTGCCTCTGTACGTGTATTGATTCAGTTGTGTCTTGCTTTGTGTGTGTGAATGTCAGAGCTGTGTTTGGTAGAGGACACTTAAAGCACATAAGATTTGGAGCTTGAACTTGTCTGTATGCTGATATCAGTGACTTGTGGTCCACCCTAACTCAGTTGCATAATCTTGACTGATATCTTCATTGTTTCGTCCATCTTCCCCCCTCCCTCTTTCCACCTCCCTCCACCAAAACTCATACACACACATACAGCAAGCACATATTTCTTATTTATCTACAGATGGCTTGCAGGTTACAACCCTCATTTTGGCAGGATCCAACGTTTATGTGCACAGAGGAGAGAAAGGTCCAAAGTTAACATGCACAAAAAATGGAAAGGCCCATTGTTAACTCCCTAGGGAGGGAAAAGTCAAAAGTTAACCTACAAAGGGCAGAGAAAGGTCCAGCATTAACCTGGACTGGGCAGGCAGAGATTCTAAGTTATCCTGCACTGGGCAGGGAAAGGTTTGAAGTGAAGCTGCACAGGGCAGGGAAAGGTTTGAAGTGAAGCTGTACAGGACAGGGAAAGGTTTGAAGTGAAGCTGTACAGGACAGGGAAAGGTTTGAAGTGAATCTGCACTGGGCAGGGAAAGGTTTGAAGTGAATCTGCACTGGGCAGGGAAAGGTTTGAAGTGAAGCTGCACTGGGCAGGGAAAGGTTTGAAGTGAAGCTGCACAGGGCAGGAAGGAAAGGTTTGAAGTGAATCTGCACAGGGCAGGGAAAGGTTTGAAGTGAAGCTGCACTGGGCAGGGAAAGGTTTGAAGTGAAGCTGCACAGGGCAAGGAAAGGTTTGAAGTGAAGCTGTACAGGGCAGGGAAAGGTTTGAAGTGAAGCTGCACTGGGCAGGGAAAGGTTTGAAGTGAAGCTGTACAGGGCAGGGAAAGGTTTGAAGTGAAGCTGCACAGGGCAGGGAAAGGTTTGAAGTGAAGCTGTACAGGGCAGGGAAAGGTTTGAAGTGAAGCTGTACAGGGCAGGGAAAGGTTTGAAGTGAAGCTGTACAGGGCAGGGAAAGGTTTGAAGTGAAGCTGCACTGGGCAGGGAAAGGTTTGAAGTGAAGCTGTACAGGGCAGGGAAAGGTTTGAAGTGAAGCTGCACAGGGCAGGGAAAGGTTTGAAGTGAAGCTGCACAGGGCAGGGAAAGGTTTGAAGTGAAGCTGCACAGGGCAGGGAAAGGTTTGAAGTGAAGCTGTATAGGGCAGAAAGGAAAGGTTTGAAGTGAATCTGCACAGGGCAGGGAAAGGTTTGAAGTGAAGCTGTATAGGGCAGGGAAAGGTTTGAAGTGAAGCTGCACTGGGCAGGAAAAGGTTGGAAGTGAAGCTGCACTCGGCAGGGAAAGGTTTGAAGTGAAGCTGCACTCGGCAGGGAAAGGTTGGAAGTGAAGCTGTACAGGGCAGGGAAAGGTTTGAAGTGAAGCTGCACAGGGCAGGGAAAGGTTGGAAGTGAATCTGTACAGGGCAGGGAAAGGTTTGAAGTGAAGCTGCACAGGGCAGGGAAAAGTTTGAAGTGAAGCTGTACAGGGCAGGGAAAGGTTTGAAGTGAAGCTGTGTAGGGCAGGGAAAGGTTTGAAGTGAAGCTGCACAGGGCAGGGAAAGGTTGGAAGTGAAGCTGTACAGGGCAGGGAAAGGTTTGAAGTGAAGCTGCACCAGACAAAGAAAGGGCCAGAATTAATCTATACAGGGCAGGGAAAGGTCCAGAGTGAACCTGCACTGGGCAGGGAAAGATCTTCACCTGTATGGGGTAGGGGAGTGCCCAAAGTTACCCTGTTCTAGGCCGTAAATTGTCCTAGGTTACCCTGCCGTGAGCAAGAAATTACTGGACACTGGACAGTGGAAGAAAATTTATAGGAACCATGCCGTGAACAGGGGAAGTGTCAGTTAGCCCTGTGTTGGAGAAGGGGCGGGGGGGAGAAGGTGGGCTGGATAGGAAAAGGAAGATTACGGGGCAATGGAAGTCTTATTCTAGAACGGTAGAAATGATCTTTGACCAACGATCTTCTGTCACCTATACAAAAAACTATCTTTGAGGATGTTCAGAAGACTTGAAAATTAAAAAAAAAAAAAAACAAACAAAACCAAACAAAAATCTTCAATGTTTCGGTCATAGACCACCTTCAGGACCGAAAAGTTGAAGATTTTTGTTGTTTTATTTTTGTTTTTTGTTGCTATTTTCACGTCTTCAGAGCATCCTTAAAGATAGTTTGTTATTCTAGGAGCTGCAAAATATTTTTGATGGCGACTGGGGAGGAGGGGGGTGGTGGGGGATGCGTATCAGAGAGTGCATGAAAGCGAAACTTGTCTCATGTTTTTCCTAGTTTGTTTTATCTGTAACCTTGGTGTGGGTTTCCATGGTTTCAGGAATGCATGCGAACGAAGCCTCAGATCCGTGAAATTAACAGGCCCAACCTCAAGCAGTCCTGTCAGGTAAGAAGAAAAAGACTAAATCATTCTGATCATTTTTGTGTGTATATGTGTGAGTAACAATCTGTTTTTCAATAGAGAAAGTGATAAGGAATGGGAAGAGATCAGTCTTTTCATCTGAATATGTATAGTTTCTTCCCCTATTTGATCTTATGCTCGTCATGAGCAATCCATGCATGAACACACTCATGTACGTACATGTGCATTGAGGCATGTACACATATAAACTGTTATATGTGGGACAGTGAGCTTCAGATATGCAAAATCAACAAACTGGATCATAATCAGTTTTGTTAGTTCTGCTCATTGTGTGAATTTAAAAGTCACTACATTCTCACATGTGAGCTTGCATGCGCATGTGAGCATGCACTCATACACATGCGTGCACATATGCTTATGCGCACACAGACACAAGTTACACACATTCACATGCTTATTCAAATCATAATCAGTGGACTCCCCCATGCCTATTCTCCCCACCCCATCCACACACACACACACACTCATATCAAGAGGCAGCCACAAACAGATCTGGGCAGTGGTGTAAAACTGATGGGATAGGAATGTGGTTTGCTGTAACAAGAACAAGAAGGATGCCAGGATATTAGAGAAAAAAGAAGGGAGGGAGTAGAGAGGGATTGGATGGGGGAGGAGGGGGTGGAGACGGTCAGACATGTATGAAGTGTGCCTTTCTGTGTGTGTCTTCAGGCCTGTGAGAATTCCTCTCCCCCGACCATCAAGTCCGTGTTGTTCCATGGCACTGCTTACGACCGTTTCCTGCTGACAGAGCTCTCCAATGCTGACAATTCTTCACAGGTAATCTCAGCCCTGGGTTTGCTTTCCTCTGCCAAGCAGGTTAGGGGTTGTCCCCAGTCTGAGGCTTGGTTTGTCTATCAGTAAGATTGCGCAAAAAAAAATATCTGCTCAACTGTTTTCAAAGAAACTTGTTGGAAATTGGGAATGTGGCTCAAGGAAAAACAAATTTTGGTGTGGTAACCCTGTGGTATTGGCAGATTCATGGGGACTGTGGTGATTTGGGATGGATTTGGTGGTGCCCTCTGGAGGAAGAGCTCACTCATGCTGGCTCTGTGACCAAGCAATGATCGTTTTCAGTAAGGTAAAGTCCATCTGAAGTTGGATCAGAGTAGGCACCACTGAAGGCAACAGAAGTACCTTGGCATCAGTGCAGTCTCTCCTCAGGTGGGTTGCCTCATGATGATTTGACTTTGACAGCAGATCCAGATTAATGCTGGATCTCCTCTGGTGGGTTGCCTCATGATGATGTGACCTTGACAGCAGATCCAGATCAGTGCAGTCTCTCCTCTCGTGGGTTGCCTCATGATGATGTGACCTTGACAGCAGATCCATATTAATGCTGGATCTCCTCTGGTGGGTTGCCTCATGGTGATTTGACCTTGACAGCAGATCCAGATCGTTGCTTGATCTCCTCTGGTGGGTTGCCTCATGATGATTTGACCTTGACAGCAGATCCAGATCGTTGCTTGATCTCCTCTGGTGGGTTGCCTCATGATGATTTGACCTTGACAGCAGATCCAGATCGTTGCTTGATCTCCTCTGGTGGGTTGCCTCATGATGATTTGACCTTGACAGCAGATCCAGATCCTTGCTTGATCTCCTCTGGTGGGTTGCCTCATGATGATTTGACCTTGACAGCAGATCCAGATTAATGCTGGATCTCCTCTGGTGGGTTGCCTCATGATGATGTGACCTTGACAGCAGATCCAGATTAATGCTGGATCTCCTCTGGTGGGTTGCCTCATGATGATTTGACCTTGACAGCAGATCCAGATTAATACTGGATCTCCTCTGGTGGGTTGCCTCATGATGATTTGACCTTGACAGCAGATCCAGATTAATGCTGGATCTCTTCTGGTGGGTTGCCTCATGATGATTTGACCTTGACAGCAGATCCAGATTAATGCTGGATCTCCTCTGGTGGGTTGCCTCATGGTGATTTGACCTTGACAGCAGATCCAGATCATTGCTGGATCTCCTCTGGTGGGTTGCCTCATGGTGATTTGACCTTGACAGCAGATCCAGATCATTGCTGGATCTCTTCTGGTGGGTTGCCTCATGATGATTTGACCTTGACAGCAGATCCATATTAATGCTGGATCTCTTCTGGTGGGTTGCCTCATGGTGATTTGACATTGACAGCAGATCCAGATTAATGCTGGATCTCCTCTGGTGGGTTGCCACATGGTGATTTGACCTTGACAGCAGATCCAGATTAATGCTGGATCTCCTCTGGTGGGTTGCCTCATGGTGATTTGACCTTGACAGCAGATCCAGATTAATGCTGGATCTCCTCTGGTGGGTTGCCTCATGGTGATTTGACATTGACAGCAGATCCAGATCATTGCTGGATCTCCTCTGGTGGGTTGCCTCATGATGATTTGACATTGACAGCAGATCCAGATTAATGCTGGATCTCCTCTGGTGGGTTGCCTCATGATGATTTGACATTGACAGCAGATCCAGATCAGTGCTGGATCTCCTCTGGTGGGTTGCCTCATGGTGATTTGACCTTGACAGCAGATCCAGATCAGTGCTGGATCCAAGAAATCTGTTTCACTTTTTGAAACATTGCAAAATAGGGCATTTTACAATAGTATTTGCTAAATTTATATAACAGTATTAACTCCTCTTGCATTTGTCTACTTCTTTAGTGGTTTGAAACAGTGGTAACAGTTCTTTCAGAAAGACCAAGAACATAGTACTCTCTCTCTCACTGATAGAGTTGTTTTGAAAGGGGTCAGAGGTCGCTCTTTCCTTTAACAAGATGGGGGGAACAAAGGCAGTTTCTCATTTTGAGAGAAGATCAAATTCATAACAGGTAAAGGATCTGAAATTGAACATGTTTATATAGCAAAGGGAACATTGCTTTATGGAGAAATAGTTCTTCCCTGTGCTTTGCTGATGGACAGTAGAAACATTTTACAGTAAACACAGGTACCCTTCACTTTTTCTTTTCATTGATTTACTGGTAGCTCTCTCAAAAGCTGTTCAGACATTACTTAGTAAATATAATAAACATTTAAATCATGTGTAGATTGTATGATGTGGTCAATTTTGTTGCATGTTTGTAATATGGGCAAAATGTTGCGTCATGAGAGGATGACACTTGCATGATTGTGTGGAGAGTATGCAAGGGCAGGGTTAGGGTGCATGTGTCTGAAGCATCTGCTACTGTGCATGTGAAGTATGAAATTCTGAAAGAGTGAATGTGAGTCATAATGTAATTTTGTGGCATGCCATGAGTAGGTATCTAGATCAAGGACTAAACAGTAGTCCAGATTTATCATTAATCATATGATGCAGTGACTTGACCGTTTACAGGAGTTCTTGGTGGGGAAGGTAGCCGCCCCCTATATCTCTCAGTACCACAGCCTGCATCATTTCAAGTTTCGTCTATACCAACGCTGCAGGGCCAAGGTACTTCCTCTTCCTCTTAATCTGTCACTCTCCCTCTCTCTGCTTTCTTTCTGATCTCACTCTCTCTCTCTCTCTCTCTGATGTTGATTTTTTTTTTTTAGTTTTTAACTAGAAGTAGAATAGTCAAGAGGTGTTACTCTGTGCACTAAAAGGTTTAGGTAAAATTTGTCTCCCATCCTTGACTGTTTCTTCCCTGTGCTTTTCTTTGCTGTCTCATTGTCTTTGTTTTTTTTTTTCCTCACTACCACACCTCCCCTCATTCCCTCCCCTGTTCTCAGCTCCCCTCTCCTTTTCCTCCAGTGGCATTGACTTCCATGTTGACTGTCATTTGTTTGCTGGTAGTTTTTACTAGTGTTTGGAGGGGAGAAAGGGGGGAGGGGGGTTGATCATGAGTTTTGAAACTTTGAGATTTTTGGCAAAGCCTTGGCAGACGCAACCCAGTGGCCTGGGCTGTCTGTAAGAAAACATGGAAAAGCCAGAGTACACAGTGAAAATGACTGCCCAAACTTGCCAGTGCAGTGACAAGGCATGTTCAGTGTTGTGGTGGAAGTTTTAGAGGAAGATGAGCATCTTGTGGTACTAACTGAAAATGATTTGACTTGTCAAAGGACTTGGACTACACTTGTTGTTCTGTATTATCTCGTAAGTTGGCTTATGCGGTGGCTGTTTTGTTATGGCTTAGCTCATAGAAAATCATGTGGAATAGTTTACTATTTGAGTGTGGCCCTATGGCTGCTTTTGCTTAACTTGCCAGCAGACACACATACACTTACACACAACATTGCATACGCACACTCAGGCTAGTAAATAAGACGCACACTTACATACACACACTCACACATACGCGTGTGCATACACACACACATGCGCGCACACACGCATGCGCGCGCGCGCACACACACACGCATGCACGCACGACGCACGCACACACGCACGCACGCACGCACGCACGCACGCACGCACGCACGCACACACACACACACACACACACACACACACACACACACACACACACACACACACGTACGTACACACACACACACACACAAACACACACACACACACACACACACACACACACACACACACAGTGAGGTGTTTTCTCTCTCTCTCTCTCTCTGTCTCTCTCTCTCTCTTTGTCTCTCTCTCTCTCTCTTTGTCTCTGTCTAGCTCTCTCTGTGTCTCTCTCTCTCTGTCTCGTTTCTTTTTTTGTGTTGCTTTTGTTTTGTTAGTTTGTTTTGACTTTACTTAGAAGAGAACCCCCAAACGGGTTCCTGGAAATTCTTTTTAATGTGTACTCATGTATATTCTTACATATATTGTTGTTGTTTTCTTCTGTGGTCAGGAACTGAAGAGCACAATTGAAGGCAGTGGATGTTGTTTTTGTGCAGGTTCACATGGTGAGGGAAAGCAACCGGTCGCAGAACATCAAGGAAGAAAGCATTCTGGACCAGTGCCTACAGAACAGGGCTTGGGTTCTCAAGGTCAGTTGTAAGGGCAAGTTGAGAGGAAGTGAGATACTGTGTTTACATGGGTTTGTTTGTTTCTTTGCACTGGTACATATGAGGGTGCGTTTGTGTATGGGTGTGCAGTGTTAGTTCCAGAGCACAGGATGGCAGGAATCCAGCCAGATTCAATGGCAAGGTGCATGAATGGGAGCATGGCCTGCAGGCAGCAAGATAGGAAAAAATGTCGCTTTCACAGGTGGCACTAGCATGACACATAGGTGAATGTAACAATAGTGAATATGCAGTTGTAAGGAAAAAATGTCTCTTTCACAAGTGGTCTTAGCCCAACAATCAGAGGTGAATGTAACAATAATGAGTACATGATTGCGAAGTCTGCTGCAGAGATGCAGCATGTGTCCATAGTCATCCAAACCTTATCTGTGTAAAAATCTGTGATGCTACTGTTTTCTCTCAGGCAGTAGCTTCTTGCAATCTTTTAATTTGTTGAACAATTAAGTAGTGGGGGAAAACAAGTGCAGGTTAACAATTCTTCCGTCATTATAATAATGACTTGGCAAAGATTTGAAATTGAATTAAAAAAAAAAAAAAAAAATTGAAGATGAAGAAAATGGGAAAATATATATTATAAATATGAAAACCCTTCACTAGCTGCCTTAGGGAACCATCGCAATCCCTCTCAAAGGCAGATCTATATGTATTGCCTGCTCCTAGGCCTTTCGTCCGCTGGATCGGACTCATCAGGGAGACACAGCTGATTGTATCTGTGCTCTTGGCATCAAATAGAGAATCTTTAATTTGTGGAAGTAATTTTGCACGATAGTTGGTTCTTTTGTCCAGGCGTATATTTCCGGCACAGTGAAACAAAATTTGTTCAGTTTTGTTTCCACAAGTGCATCTGTGGCAAAGAAAGTAGACGGAGAAGGAAGAAATAGTGGCAAGGCATCTAAGAAAGACAGCATATAGAGCAGACATGGCAGTCTGATGATGGTCATGATGCAGAACCAGGTGCCTCACGAGTTTGATAGGAGTAGGTCTGCTGACCCTAAATGTGATTTCAATACAAGAGCTAAAATATGACATGATGGTAAAGCATACAGAAATATGAAACTGTAAACTGTCAATATATTTGCAAGGATAAAAGTTGATGTAACTTTGCTTGTAGTGTGGTATCCTGAGAAGAAGAAGAGCAGAGCTGGTGAGAGGGTGGAAAGATTAAGGCCATTTCAAAAACATATAGTATTTAAGAGCCACTGACAGCAGGACAAGTTACATAGAGTATTCAGTCGGGAACCAATGGAGAGAATGAAGAAGAGAAAAATTGTCAGATTAATAACCTCGGCAGATGAGTCTGGGAACTTTATTTTAATTTCGTTGAAGTTTCGGTAACAGATAAACTGTATTGAGGTCTATCAGAGAAACTGCCCCGAAGAAAAGATTTCATCAAGGAAAAAGTATTCATGATGCAGGGGCAGCGGTGTGAGGGGAGGGTAGAAAATATGGAGCACTGGTTGTCTTTCAGAACCGTTGCAGATGACACTGACATCACAAGATGTCATGCAAATTTCTTCACAAAAGCAGACATTCACCATTTTCTCAAAATGATGTCACATTCTAAGGTTGTGGGTCTGCAAGACTCTGCAAAAAGAGTGAGAAACAACCACAAACAAGTGGTCCTGGTTGTGATTCGATCATGAAAAGTAGACGATGTATACCACTTGATGCTCAGATTCACATCAGATTTCACAATTTTGAATGAAAGGTTCAAAATTGGGTGACTGCATGCTGCTGGGTTGCCCAATAGAAGTTTTTTTGTTTCTCCATAGTGGGAGCCCTGTTGTAGATGGATACTGGTTTAGCTATAAATAAGTTACAAAGAAACACACCCATTCCCAGACACTGTCTTTCTCTGTGCAGATCTTTGAAGACTTCAACACACCCATTCCCACACACCCATAACCATACTGTCTTTCTCTGTGCAGATCTTTGAAGACTTCAACACACCCATTCCCAGACACCAATAACCATACTGTCTTTCTCAGTGCAGATCTTTGAAGACTTCAACACACCCATTCCCAGACACCCATAACCATACTGTCTCTCTGTGCAGATCTTTGAAGACTTCAACACACCCATTCCCAGACACCCATAACCATACTGTCTTTCTCTGTGCAGATCTTTGAAGACTTCAACACACCCATTCCCAGACACCCATAACCATACTGTCTTTCTCTGTGCAGATCTTTGAAGACTTCAACACACCCATTCCCGGACACCCATAACCATACTGTCTTTCTCTGTGCAGATCTTTGAAGACTTCAACACACCCATTCCCACACACCCATAACCATACTGTCTTTCTCTGTGCAGATCTTTGAAGACTTCAACACACCCATTCCCAGACACCCATAACCATACTGTCTTTCTCTGTGCAGATCTTTGAAGACTTCAAAGCATTGCTGGAGCGATGATGGGATGGCACGAGAGGAAAAGTCGAGCACAGTTTCAAGTGCACCAGCCATGGAGGTGGCAGGTGGTGTCCCCTCTGCCAGAGTACACCCTGCCCTGCCTGCCTTCTCTCCTCACTGCAGTCCACAGCTGGGGCAGCCACTGGTCACCCACTGGCACTGTGGGTGGATGCCCATGAAAGCAGAGTGGCAGTGGGGAGGAAACATGTGACAGGAGGCAAGGAAACTCCACTGTAGTCTGTTCTAGCACTCAGTCTTTGGCAGGATGAGAATCTGTTGGCAGATAGCTTTGTGGGTGTGTAGACCAGAACAGCTGTTCAAGTGTGTGCCAGGTGTGACCAGAACAGCGGTTCAGCTCGTGCTGGCTCTGGCCACTTGTTGATGTGATGTGTGCTTGCAAGGAAGATGTCGGTGCTGCAGTCATGTGGCTGTATGTGATGTGGATGTGGATGGAGAACCGTGCAGCAGTTGTGTAGATGTAGAAAAAAAACAGCATTGCAGATGTGGCTGAATGTGATGTGATATGTGGAAAGAAAACAGCATTGCAGAAGTGGCTGAATGTGATGTGGAAAGAAAACGGTTCTGCAGATGTGGCTGTGTGTGGCATGTGGAAGGAAGACAGCACTGCAGATGTGGCTGTATGTGATGTGGAGTGTGGTGCTGGCTCATCTTTAGTGATATCAGCCATGGTGTCTGAGTCACCAGTATTGTATTTGGTGTGGAGAGAATTCCCATCAGGACTGGCGTGGATATTACATCAGTTGTTTGTAGCTGAAGTTCTTGATGCACGCATGGGACAGGGGAAGAAAACTGTTTTCCACCCCTTACTATTACAAACAGGTAACTGTGTTCAACACTGTGAACATCGATAGAATATGAAACACGTGGTAGTGTTAACAAAGCAATGCAGCTTTTTATGCAGTGTAGTGAAAGATCTGTCTGGGATGGCTCGTTTCTCTCTCTCTCTCTTTTTTTGTCCCAAGTGGGTATCTTGAAGAGTAAGATGCCTCATATATGTGCCCCTAGTGCCTCATAGACCTCTCAAGGGTTCCACGTGATCTCCCAAAGAGATCGTGCACAAAAGGTTTTCCAGAATGCTGTGTCAGGGTTGTTATCTCAAGCACGAAAGGTATTGCTTTCGCAGGCTTTCCCGTTGTCGGGAGAAATTTGACAGTTTCTCTCAGTTTTTCTTTCTTTCTTTTTTTTTTTTCTTTTTCAAGGAGATCTCGACAGCAACCAGTGATGTTGCATGAGTATACGTAGTTAGCCTTTAATGTGTGTTGGAGTATAGCTAGGTATTGAGAATACTCTTGATGCTAATTTGACCTGGACCAAAATGAACAGACATGTGCTTTTAGTTTTCCTGCTCGTTGTTTTCATCTGCAGTTGGGCAAGCAAACCAGAGTCTCTGAGGAACTCTTAAAAAGTTCAGTAGGCTGAGAAGCTTTGAAATCGCCTCTTGTGTTTCAGTACAGTAAAAGGCATAGCTCCAGTGCAGTCACTGCTGTGATATGTAATAGAAGGAAGCTCAAAGGGGAATTCCTGTCATTAACATCAATTACACACGCGTTTTTGTGCACATGTGATAACCAAAATTGAAGTTAAAATCAGAGTCACCATATATTGCCGTCACCCTGTTGAGCTTTTGAAGACTTATAGACGCCATGGATGAATATCCACACATCCAGCTGTTTTGGGTTTTTTTTTACCTGCTCTGTAGCAGTAATTGTGGAGTTGTTTTTAAGCCTTCTAGATTGCGGTTTCTAAATAGCAGATGAATTTTAACTATTGATCACATCAGTAAGTGATTGTAGCGATTCCTCTGGGTCAAATTCAGTGTCTCAAATACTGTTTTATTTTGTTATACTTAAGGAACAGTGAGACAGTTCTGGTTGGTCATAATGATAAATAAAAAAAAACGTTCACAAGTTGTGAGGAAAACTCCACTCAGATTTTATCCTAAAAGTTACATGGACGTCCAGGCCTTTCCCCTTCTTTAATTGCATAAATGCATTTCAGAAAGTGAAAGAAAAATGATGGGGGTGACATGCGCGTTTCTATAGGGGATTTTAGGTTGCATTTGCTGGCTGCTACGGAAAAGTCATCTTTCAGACCATTATTTAGCAACATCTTTGTTTTTTCAGTTGACTTTCCATGTTTGGATACAAATTACCCTTTGTCACACGAACTCAGGGTAAGCTGTCTTCTCTCTCTCTGATTTTCTCACTCCTTGGACTTTCAGCGTCACATTACATTTGCAGACACTGCCATTTTCATCTTGATGCTGGACCCAGTACTTCAGCTTAGTCAGTGAACTTTTCTTTGATGTGGGAATCACCAATGAAATGTGATGTGGTCTGATTACAAAACAAAGTCTTTTTTAATCAGTGATCAGGGGCGTTGTTGTGTTTTGTTTGGTTAAGGTTGTCAGCATATCATTAAAAAAAATGTAGTGAAATATTTCTGCATTGTGCTACTTATAATCATGATAAAGTGTCATTTAGCAGGTGGAGGGAGGGGTGGGGGAATGAGAACATCACATTTCAGATAGGATTTTTTTTTTTTTAATGCTAACAAAGACTTTAAGCTTAATACACAGCAATTCATTGATGTATTCACATGATTTGCAGCAAGTTGGAGAACTTATCTCAGAAAGACTTTATCCTGAATACACAGCAATTTATTGATGTCAGTATTGACATGATTTGCAGCAAGTTGGAGAACTCATCTCGGATAGACTTTATCCATAAGACACAGCAATTCATTGATGTCAGTATTGACATGATTTGCAGCAAGTTGGAGAACTCATCTCAGATGGCAGGTTCCAGAGGAATCCAGGCAAGAGTCCAAAGGAACACGTGAGAAACAAATGTCTGCAAGAAGGAAAGTTTGCAGAAGCACTGACCACTTCAAGTCCATTACTGTAGGCAAGATTTCTGTCACAGATGTCATCCATGTTGCTTTCAAGGCATGCCTGCTGTAACTGTCACAATGTAGCATGGGGCTTCTGCTTGTGTTTATCAAATCAGTGCATTGCTGTTTTTTTTCAGTGTGTTTTTTAAAACTATTTCTGTCAATCTGTGGTTGTGATTTGTGCTGCTTCTCCATTTGAAGACCAAAGATTGCTTCGTATTACGTATGATAAATCAAGGCAAGACTACGGAGCAAGACATAATGCTGTATGAGAGGAGATAAGAACAGAATGAGAAGTTGACAGAAGTGGGCAGTTCTAATCGACAAGTTCTCACTTGCCATGAGAAAGTGAACACGGCAGAAATGGTTTGGTTTTTTTTTTTGTCCTTGAAAAGTAGCTGCACTGAAGAAGAAAAAGAAAAACAGTAAGGTGGGTTTGGCTTCATGACATGCTGCGTTGTAACTTGGTTCTGAAAACCAGAGAAAAGGTCTACAGAAATGCTTTAGTTCACTTTCAGCTGGGAGCTTTTGCCCCCTTGGACCTCTGCCAGGCCATTGCCCATGGACCTTGCCTCTTTGCAGAGATGCTCAGAGTCTACAGTTATCCAGCCTGCTGTATACAGTCTATGCATTTTATTATTTTTATTACATGATTTTTTTTTTCATACTGCACACACATGTATACATACATGTATGCTCACACACACCACACACACACACACACACACACACACACACACACACACACACACACACACACACACACACCTGCATGCACACACTCACACACACACACACACACACACACACACACACACACACACACATTGCAAATGTGAAAAGGCATATGGCAGCAGTGACTTTATCATCTTTGTTTGCTTCTGTTGAGTGAAGTTCTCTCATCATACACAGCAATATTCTTTTCGCCTGTTTTCAATGTTTACAAAGTTTTTTTTAGTCATTATGCTTTGTTCAGCATTAACTTGTGACGCAACCATTGTTGTTTTGAATGTACTCTAGTAAGCAATTGTTTACATTAGAAAATCATCAGAAAATCCGTAAAAATTCAGATGCCAGCCTTTTCTGTCTAGGGTCCAGTGATCTTTCTTTGGCACAACAGAGTTGGAGACTGCTGAAAGGTGGCAAGCAACAGTGACGCAATGTTTCAGTCATTTATAAAATTACATTCATTCACTTTGAGCTTTTCTGACAAGTGACTGCTGATTCATGTTTTACTAGAAGTTTCATCGCCAGGTTGCAATGGGGACTTTTTTTTTTTTTTTTGCCTATTGTTTACAGAAAAAATTCCCTGTGTAGCTCTGGGTCAGTATTCTGAGGGTCAACAAACATATGAACAGATATCGTATATCATTCCAAGTATGAAATGTTTTCCCCATTAAAATGAAATCACAATGCTGATGATGTTCAGCATTGATCAGCTTATTTTCAAATCAAACATAATTGATAATACTGAAAGGACACTCAATGGATCTGTTGTTGGAATCAAGTCCTCGTACCTTTCGTTGGTCGTAGTTCTCACAGACGGTGGAACGTAGTAGTGAGAATTTACTTGCACGTTATTTTGTAGACTTGCTCTCTTGGAAACACTCATTGAAGTGTGCTATGAACTCAAAAATGTTTAAGGATGACTTCAGTCACCGCAAATAGTGTTTTGCTTCAGTTTTTTTTACGTGTACCCATACGGTTGCTTCTGATGGTGTTGTTGAACAGCATTGTGTAGCATTTGCTCATCAGTGTTGATTGAGAGAGAGTTTTTATGTCATGAAATAATTTGTAGCATGTGTAAAGAAAGGTAAAAAGGTGTATGAAATAAAACTGCTTTAACAAATGGACAAAACACCTTTTTGGAAGAGAATTTGTGAGGAATAACAGCCTGTTCTGGAGATATTCTCAGTGGTTTTGTAAATTAATGAAAAACCTTGCAAAAGTTACTGTCTTATATGCTTCTCTTTGAAAAGACACTTGAAAATTTTTTAATTGTCCGCACAAAAAGAGGGCATTAAAAAGAGGCATTTATAAAGTAGTAACCCACTGTGTTGTACAAACTGACCTGTATTACACTTTTGGCGGGAAGGGCATTCGTGAAATGAATTACTAGATCTATATGTTTGAATTACCAGATAACCCATGTATTGTACAAACTGACTTGCAACGCACTGTTTACAGGGTTTTTTGCCAGTGTGTGTTTGAGGTTTTCGACCTGCACAGATTGATGTGGGCATGCTCATGTTTTAGTTAAGCTTTTCATGTCCTTGAGCGCTGAGAATGAGAAAATAGTGCATGAATATGTTGCATGCAAGAGGGTATGATAGGAGCCAGTATTCTGATGACTGTATAAAATTCCCTGTCGTTGAAGCAAGCAGTAAGAATAGAATATCGATGTGAATGTTGGATATCATTACCATGGTTTTATCCTGTGAGATGTGATACTGATAGCGCTTGTGACAAGAGGAAATATTTGCGATGTGCTTGTAATTTATGGATCTGAAATCAAGATATACATGTTTTGTGATGGTGATAATATAAAGGTACTACCTGTCGTTATTGATGGGAGATGGTGTTCTTTTTGTCGTTGTTGTTGTGATGATTTTTTTCATGTGTTGTTGTGGGGGAGGGTTGGTTCCCCCCCTCCCCCACCCCCCCCTCCCCCTCCAAAAGCGCAGTCATTTTCTCCAGAGGAAAACATGATCATGTCAGTGCGTAAATATGGCAGCAGAGTGCAGCTTTTTTTTTTTTTTTTTTTTTAAATGTTCATATTCTCTGTCAAGTGTTTTGTATGGTGTAAACAATCAGTGTGTGTCAGATTTCTGGAGAGGATTTGAATCCCAATCTGTGAAGGACAGGTACCCAGCATCAGGCTTCTGGTAGAGCTGGAACTTGAAGTTTGATTTCGCCCTGTGCATACAAGGTGTGTTCTACCTTTAGAATTAATGGGACACAACTCCTAAGGTCCTTGGACAACTCTGTGATGTGGACTGCTACACCGGGATGCCAGCTCTCTGCTGTCCAGCGGATTGACACTTTTTAGTTTGGAATTTTCATCCAGAATAAATGTTCAGCATTTGTTGTGGAAGAAGTATAATTGACAACTTGATTATAACATGTTGTAGAGTCGCTATGAACATAGTTTGCATTTAGGGAAGGAGAAAATGTACTTGTGCTTCTTAGGAGGAATGGAGTGAAGGAAATGAAGATTGTGTGGGACGTTGAGAGTAGAGTAAGTTATTCCCCTTCCTTGTGTATTTTCCCCTCAGCTGTTCCCATCCGTCCGTAAATTCATGGATTTCAGAGAAATGTAAAACTGAGAAAGCACAAGAAAGATCAAATCATTGAAAAAGAAATAAAGGGGTAGGTTGAAAGGGAGAAGGGTTTGGGGAAAGGGGGCAGGGTGGCAATAGAATCTGTAGTGCTGATCACTCTTCAGGGTATGATAGCAGACAACCATGAGAGTGGACAGTAGCTATTTTAGTTGCCTGGTTGAAGGCAAAATAATGTTACACGTTAACGTCATGTATCAACAAGATGCTGCAAAAGTGTGAGAGATCAACAGAAGCTGCACAAACAATTATTCCTGGCTGTGTATGGACCCAAAAATCAAGGTACACCACACAGTGCTCAGACTTGGATTGGAAAGTACCATTCCGAATGTAATTTCACTGTTGTATGAGGGGTGGGGGCTGGAAATGTCCCGTGTGACCCAGCAGAATGTCAGGGAATTTTGCTTTTCTTCGGTGGGAGACCTTGTCCTCTCACCCCTGCTGTAGTGTTTTTTTGCAAATCACTGGATTGCTTTCTCTGAAGGGACATGTCAATTTGTAGTACATGTGGTGACCATTTTGGGTACTTTTGTGTTGGGGATGGGTATGATGATGTGTGTTACTTTATCCTCAGATCTTTTGGGTCCCCCCCCCCCCCCCCCCCCCCCCCGAGGGTGGGCATCCCTGTGTGTCTGATCATTTCTCTGGTCTTTACCTCTTCCAGTTAGGCAGCCGTTGTCGTCCAGGTTCAGGAAGCCCCCAAAGCATTGCAAACTGAAGTGTGATGTGTGGTATGTGAATGGATTGAACACAGACATGCCTGCCATCGTGAAACAGCTGTGTTTTAGTTCTGAAAAAATGTGAAAGATGAGGACCGTTCTGAAAAAATGTGAAAGATGGGGACCGTTGTGGCCATTACAGTGCGGATCGCATGTTAAGGAGGGAGGATGTGTGTGTGTATACATGTGTGTGTGTGTGTGTGTGTGGGGGGGGGGGGGGGGTGTTGAATGGAAAACAAAACAGGTGCTATTTTTTTAACAGATGGACTGACTTGTCAGCAGGTGGGAAGTTTTCACTCCAACCCCTGCACAAGCTCATAGCCAGCAGTGGAAGAGGCCAAACTGAGCCAAAGTTAAGAGAGCGCTGAATAGGTTGCTAGTCGTAGCAAGCAAATCAAAATGTGTGAGGCTGATGGAGGAGATAGCATATCCCACCAGGAAAAAAAAAAAGAGAAGAATCAATGCCTCCAGTAATATGATGAATGATTGCCATACATGTTAACAAGAAGATCAGAAAGAGGAAAACTTTTGTTTGTGAACAGCCTGTAAATGCACATTCTCCATCAATCACGATGGCTGTGATGATGTGTGTCGTAAACATGCATACATGTACATCAACATATCACGTTGGTGAGCATATGATGTGCTCTTGAAAACTACGGAAATTTTCAGTTTGTTATTGAGTTTAACATCATCTGTTCCTAATGTCGTGATTTGGGGGTTGGTATGTCTATAAAAGTGATGATTTATATCAAAGTTTTATCAGCTTTAGATGCCACCAGGGAACAGATGCACAGTTTAAGAGATAATTCACCAGCTTGCTTGTATCCCCAGGGCCAATGATTCTGAGAGTTCGTGAGGTGGACATGTGATTCAAAAGAGTAAAATAGCAGTATTAGTGGTCAGGTTTAAGGGGGGAATGTTTCTTGTTCAATGCGTAAGCACGTAAAGCACATCTTGCGTTTCTAATTAGAGGGGTTTTTTTCATGTTGAATGGTGGTTTCTTTGTTTGGTCTCCCTGCATCATTGTAAGGGAAATGATTAGAGTGAAAAGGAAAAAGTTTGTGTGATCTGAAGTCATTTACTTCATCCTAAGACAAGGAAGGAAAAGGTTTGGTGAAGCACACACACACACATAACACACACACACACACACACACACACACACACACACACACACACACACACACACAAAACATTGCTTTTGACTGGTCTGATGAGATTTCTCTTCGTTTTGGGGATCCTTTGTTGATTGTGATCCTGATCAGGAATTGTGGAATGGGTCAAGAATGTTTTAAGTTCCAATCTGGGAGAGAATATGATTAGAAGGAAGTACCTCCTGCCGTCTGTGCCATGTTTAGTTCCACCCACAGGGAATTCTCGGCTACTGCATGTTGGAATTCCCTTTGATTTCCTTTCCTTTTTTCTTTTTTCTTTTTTTTTTTTTCTTTTTTTTTTTTTTTTTTTTTTTTTTGGTAAAGTATCTTTGGGATCGAGGATTGAAAGGGTTGGGTGAGGACACTGTTTCTCTTACATTGTTTTTTGTTTGTTTGTTTTTTGAGTGTATACATTTTTGTTTGTCTAGGTTTTGGGTGATTTTTTTATTGTTTGTGGTTGAAAGTGAAAAAAGAGGAGGTGATGTGATAGAAAAGAGTGTATAGATTTCTATTTTAACGGAGAACATCTACAGTTTTGTGTTGATGCTTGTGGACTGCAAGGGCATCTAATTTAATGTGCAGTTGTTCCGTTGTATATAATCCAGTCTGATGGTGAGCTTGGGTTTTGCCTTTTGACTTGTGTATTTTGAGAGGGCCGTAATTATGGAATCATGTTGGTGTACAGCGTTCTAAGGTACTTCAGTGATTGTGTATGCTGATATGGAGTGGCAATACATCCCTTTTTTTGTGCTATGATGTGGATATCATTTGTATTTTTGTGTTGATACATGATTTGGATATGATGGTGTAGTAGGTTTTTTTCTTTCTTCTTGTTTTTCCCCCCAAAAGCCATAGCTACAGTATATGTTGTTCTGTACAGTTCTGCGATGTGTGTCTATATGTGTGTGTGTGTGCGTGTGTGTGTGTGTGTGTGTGTGTGAATATTTTGATGTCAGGACTACAGCATATACCGCTAAAGAAATGATAATGTCATGAAATGATGTTGTTTTTTGTTGCCTCAGTTCTTCATGGCAGTGAAAGCCAGCCTGAAATAAAACAAAATGGGAATGGGTTGAAGGAGAAGGTGTTGGGGGGGTGTTGGGGGGGGGGGGGGGTGGAGGAGGGCAGGGTGGGAGGTGCCCTGCTCAAGAATCCTGCTGTGTGTAAGTTTGCCACAGCAGCTAATGGCCGTATTTATCATCAGGTATGCTTACAAACATTGAAGTCCTCCTGTGAAAATGTATGGCGAACACATTGAAAACGAAACAGTCAGAAGCATTATGGTGAGCGCATTTTTTCCAGGATGGAGTTGGTGGATGAGGAAGAGGATTACAACAGATTGTGAAGGCATATTTATTTCTGTCTGTGGTAAACTGTGTCCTTGATCCACAATCTTTTTCACTCAGATCCATTAAAATCAGTCAGCCTAGGAAGGGTTTTTACAGAGTTGCTGACAGATCGACAAACCAGCAGACACCTCCATGTCGGGTAACAACCAGAATGGCTGTCAGATCAAAATGAATGCAGCTGATTTCTATGATGATCATCATGGGATTGAATATTTGACTCCAAGACAAAATGATCCAATGTCACTGTTAGATGGTCATATAGGTGCTTTGCAGTATGTTTGTCCAAATGTGGGCTTCAGGAAGTGTGCATCTTCTGTTGTTGTTGTCCTTGTGATACTCGTTTTACTTACAACATACTGCCAATAGTCATGTACACATTTGGTGCGCTTTTCCCATGTCAGTAGCTGTGTTAGTGATCGAAAGAGAGCAAGTTTGTATGGGCATATTTTTCATGATTGCAGCTTTGAGTGCCTGAGGTCGATGAATCATTATGTCCTGTTTTCTGACGTTTTTGGTTAAGGGGAAAATTTGTTCATCTGTTTTGGGAAAGACGGCCATGAATATGAGGTGTTGGTGAAGGAAGCATGTGTATGTTTTTGTTTCCTTAGATATGTGGATTTTTAAATTGCGATTTGAGAAATAGTTATGGTTACTTTTTTCCTTTTACTTTTTTTGAATGTTTTTACCATGATAAACAATAATGTGGTCAGATTTCAGATGAGACATGCAGATTGCTAGCATTATGCCTTCTAGAGACTGAGGCATGTGTGTAGTCAGCGTCTGAATGTGGTCATGCTATTCACTGACTCAGGTATTCTGACTTTTAGATGCATGCTTGTCTTAATGAGCCTTTTTTGTTTGTTTTTGCATAATTCATTGTTTGTTTGCCTTCGTACTTCATTGGGCATGTTTCCCTTTGTGTCCGCTCCTGTGAGAATTTAGATGATTGTTGTTGTTGTCAGGATGGATGAGAGAGAGACTGATGAACAGGGTGCTTCATGTCAGCATTTATCAGACAGGTGAAGGCAGACTTGTCAACCTTCTTTCAGTGATTTATGTTATCTGCTCTGTCTTCCTTGCCTGTCAGAGTAACAGGCAGGCTGAGACGAGAAGAATGTAGAACTTTTCTATTGTGTTCAGCTAAAAAAAACAGAATCGGTTCAGGTATGTGGCAGAATGCTGATCGCTGGTGAAATGGGGATCTTGGAGAGAAAAAGTGCAATGATGTTTCATGGTGATGATATTCTGATGCTAGTCTGTTGTGGCCGCCTTCAGTTAACCATGTGATATGAAAGGTAGAATGCATAGACGTGAAAATAGTAAGATCTTTGTATTCACCGTATTTTTTGTCTTCCAGTGTGTCTGCTTGTGTGTGTGTGTGTGTCTGTCTGTCACACACGTTAATCAGACACACTGTCTCTAGTAAATCTCTCTCTCTTTTTGCTGTCTTTCTTTCTCTCTCGCCTAGCTCTGACCTTTGCCCTTTTATTGTTTTAATCCGTATGATATATTGTAGCACATTCACTACACAAGGTAAGACTTTGAAGGTAATGAGCCGTGATGTTTGTGGGTCATTAACTCCTCAAGCTGATTGGTGAGAAGACTGCCCGAGGTTGGTGATTGACCTCAGACACCTAGAGATTCTGGCATGTTTATGTCTTGATTCGTAAGTAGCCAATTTGCTTAATGAAGTTGCACACATTTAGCCAATACAATATACACATACATATCACACACACACCACACACACACACACACACACACACACACACACACACACACACACACACACACACACGCATGCACACATATATATATGTGTGTGTGTATGTATATATATATATATATATATATATATATTGTGTGTGTGTGTATAATTAGCTGATTTGCCTGAAGTTAGCCAGCATGGCACAACATACACATGCATACATACATGCACACATGTATGAGCTGTAGATAGATAGATAGGTTGATCGATCGATCTACACACACACACACACGCACACACACACACACACACACATATATATATATATACATATAAATAAATAGATAGATAGATATTTATATATAAAAGCTCAGCTTTTCTGTTTTTATTCAAGTCCCAACAACATTT
>CM065733.1:63039867-63050799 GCA_033310375.1 Conus canariensis | reverse complement strand
AAGTCTTATCAAATACCACTGCAAAGGAGCTTATGTTTTCACCCATGTTAGTGCGTGTGTTTGATTTTTGTTTGTAAACCTATTGGCAAGAATGAACAAACAGGGCTGAACCAGTTCTAGCCAAACTTCATCAAAAGATGGAATGCAGACCCCAATTAAAATAGCAAATCCAGCATTTTTCACCTAAGTGATTACAAGTTTTATTTTACTAAAAAAAAAAAGAAGAAGAAGAAGAAAAAAGTCTTAGAGATTTTGAAGAGGCTAGGTGGCATGATGGGGTAAGGCCCAATGACGTTCTCCTGAGTGTTGGTTTAGGGGAGTGAACCAACCAGAGAACCAGGATCTGTTCTTATCGTTTATTGATAGATTTTTACATCTCTGCTAGATTTTAATTCTGTCAGAAAACTGTTCCAGATTGATAACTTTCTACAGAATTGATAAATTTCCATGGAATATTGAAACTTTCTGATGATGTAAATGTTGACATGTGTCCTTTTTTTGCATGATCTGTTTAAAAAAAAAAAAAAAAGCTTCATGGTAAGAAACTCCTTTTGCTTGTGTGAACTGTTACTTCCCATAAGGCAGAGTAATCTTTTTTTCACTCATGAACTGACTAAACAACAGATCCATGTTGCATTCAACATTGGCAAAGACCTGTGTTCTTCGGAGTGCCCTTCTCAGTTGAACACAGAATGTTAGGAATTGCAAGTATGGATTCAGATTCTTAGGCTGAAGAACCAGGCCTTGGGAGAATTCTGATTTTAGGATCAGATTCAGTTAGCAGATTGGGACAATATTTCATTAACTGGTGATTGGTAAGATTTTTTTCTTTATATATATAATTAACCATTTTGTTGGCATCCTGACAACTTTGATCTATGAGGCCAGGAGGCAGTATCACTTGTGACTTATCATTGTCGTTATCATTATCCATTTTATTGGCATCATGATGATATCAGCTGTGTGATGTTTTCATATGTTTAATTTTTTTGTTTCGTTGTTTGTTTGTTTATGTCCACAACATTGAAGATGGTGCAAGTCTTCTTTTTTTTTTTTTTTTTTTTTTGTGCGTGTGTGTGTTTATAAATTATTCCAAGCTTCTCAGAACTTCTGTGCCAAAAATGTATCCCCCTCTGCCCCCCTTTCCCCTGATCTGCATGAGTTTACCATCTGAATGCTTTCCCCCAGCTTCTCTCTATAGTTGTCTCTGGACTTGATTCTGAGCACTTGTATTGTCTTCCTTTTTTTTTTTTTTTTTTGCTTACCGGCAGGCAGTGATTTTTTTTTTCTTTTATTAATGTTGCTTTCAATCCTATGTTTTTAATTCTGTCCTTGAAGATGCATCAATCTTAGAACAATTTGTTTCAATCCTTATGATTACATTTCACATACTCTTTTTCTTCTGTGTTTTGGGAGGGTTTGCCATCAAGGCCATCCGCTGTTATATGCTGAAGTGGGTGGGGATGGGGGTGGGGAGTGAGAACAGTTGGATGTTTGTGAAGTATGGAGAACAGAATTTTCACTGTGGAGAATGGATCTCAGTTCATGAAGTGATCCTTTAGAGGTGTATTGATCATCAGTAGTGGATGGTTATGGTGTCCAGCATTAAAATTCTGGAATATGCTGTGGTGGGGGACAGCAGTCCTACATTGTGGTGTTCTTCATGAAAAGAACTATCTTCATCTTTGAAAATAGTCATGTTTAATACCCATGAATACCATCTTCATGTGGTAGTTATAATCATTTTAGTATACTGGTCATAGATAAAAACAGGCATCATTAGGTCGCTTTTGTATTCACATGAGGCATTTTCGAGAAGAAATAGGTGCGATGGAGAGAAGAAACAAGTTGTGGTAATTAGTCATTTCCCTGCCTATGTCTTCCTGCCGCTGAAATATAACTGTCTTCGACACTGCCCATTGGTTTAGAGAGTGCATGAGAGTGAGAATCAATGTCGATACCAGAGCTCTGCACAAAGTCAGTTGATAGTATCGCAGGAATATTACATTTTGAGATGCATATTTACTTTATTTTCTTGAAAGAAATTCTGCTTTCATGAAAGAAACCATGATATAGACCTTTTGAACCTAATGACCGCCCATACAGTGGGAGGTGAGGGAAGATCTTCTCGCCCCCCCCCCCCCCTCCCCCCCATGCAAACAGCAGAACTTGAACTGGCACAGTACTAAAGTCCACTTCCCAGCAAAGTTGGAAGGGAGGCATTTGAAATAGGCCAACTATCATTATGTTTGTTTGGGGTTTTTTTGTTTTTCTGCAACAAGTGTAAGAATACATATATCAGACTTTTAAAAGTTAAACTATCGTGATAAATCATGTGATAAAATCCAGTTTTATCAGTTAAGAGTTTCTTTACGGATATTCTCACTCTCTCTCTCTCTCTCTCTCTCTCTCTCTCTCTCTCTGTCTTCATCCCATCTCTCCCCTCAACTCCCACTCGTCCCCCAACCACCCCACCTCCACCACACACACACACACACATGCGCTCCTCTCTCCCTCTCTCTCTCTTGTTCTCTCTCTTAACTAATATGGGGGATGCATGTGTATAGTCCATGTTCTAAAAACAAAAATATGTCTACACTAAATTATTTTACAAATGAAGGTGATGGTATGATTGAGTAGCGTCGCTAACAGAGTTCATACTTTCAATATTTACTCATTTCAGTGTGAAAGAAAATGCTGCTTCTCCTGTGGAGATGTTCATCAGGTGTCTGTGGCTGTATTGTTTTTATTTCATGTGTACATACAGAGAATAGCTCATTGTATAGAAACATGTGGTTTTTATACCTATTATTTGTGGTGGTCTTGGCTGTGTGGGGTCAAGCAATGGAAAGATTGATGTATGTCCATAGCTTTATACAGAATAAACCTTTCTTGTCATGAATCCGCAAGTGTGTGCGTCTTATGTCTACCTCTGTGGATATGTTATGTGTGCATACAATGTGTTCAGTTCATTGATTTTAATTTATGTTTGTGTGCGTGTGTGTCTGACAGAGACTTAGAAGAAAAATTACTGTACTGCTGAGCAAAAGAGACAAACTTAATTACAAGACAATACATGATGCGTTTCAACCTCTATGGTCTCCTTCAGGCTAGACAAACAACATTGAAGACAATGAAAATGAAGGAAGAGCAATCACTTGCGCTCCTCAAATTGGGTGCAAAATTGATGTAGAAATGCGTCGTGTTTTGTCTTGTACTTTGTCATTTTCGTTCGGAGGTATTGTAATTTTTCTTTTGTTTCAGTTTCTGCCAGCAGTCACCTCACTTTAATTGAAAGTGAAAATGTTATTCTTAATCACAATTATTACACCGTGCTGAAAAAAATATTCAATACATAGATCGTTAGATGCAGATAAATGTGCGTTTTCCACTTAACAGTTGCACCAAAGTGACAAAACCCCAAAGGAATCATCAAAAGTTTTCTGCCCTGGGGTGGAAATCAATCATTTGGAAAATACCAGAAAAGTAATTCCGTATCTTTGGGAAGGGGGGGGGGGGGGGGGGGGGGGGGGGGGGATGAAAAGAGAGGGAAATATATTTGTGAAATGTGCCACAAATGTTGAATACTGTAGTTGGTTTTAATTTTGTTCTTTTTGTTGTTTCTTTCCTCATAAACATGTTCTAGGTTTTCATCGTTTCTCTGTTTTCTTCTTGTGACGTGTGGGTATGCATTTGATGATTTGATGTTGTACTGTTTTAAAGTACAAGGTTTTGGGGGGAGGGGGTGTTTGTTGTTTTTTTTCTCTGTGTGTATGTGGTTTTGGGGCTTTTTTAATATACAGTTTTAGCATGTTTAGCAAAGAAAACATGGCTTTCAATGCACAAATGCCTTAAATCTTACAGGAGAGCTTGTTTGAAGCACTTTGGTAGCTGATGAGTACCGAAGCCTTTTTTTTTTTTTTTAACCCTCAGCTGAATGTCCCTCCTCTCATCCCTCCCCCTCCCCCGCCCCTTTCCTCCTCCATACCGCCCCCCTACCCCCCCCCCCCCCCCCCCCCAAGCTCCCAAATGAGGCAAAGAAAACACCTTCAAGGCCCTGAGTGGCCCCTGGACCCGGCCCCATTCGACATTTGTCAGCTGTTGTGATGTCAGCACTGGGCACGCCAGATGCCGATGCCTAGTTATCGACATGATAGTGTTTAGTTTGTAGGGGTAAGGTTAGAGAGCTCAGGGTTCATCTGATTCCTCTCCAATGACCTTTCATCCGAACTGTTTTTCACGATTGCAGACAAGTTTTCCTCTTGTCGGTTCTCCAGCTTTGTCTGTGGTCATAACTTTGTTAACCGGCTTTTTAATCACGGGCGAATTTTAGACAAACAGTTAAAAGAAAAAAATGAAAAAGAAAAAGAAAGAAAAGAAGCAAAAGGAAAGAAATCGAGTAAAAAGAAAACAGTAACTGAAATAAGCCACTCTCTTCGCGTTTGACCAAGAAGGCAGGGACGTCATTCATGTGACCGACCCCCTCTCTACCCCCCACCCCCACCCCCCTTAATTCCCCCTTCCCCCACTCAAAGGTGTTGCATGCTTGAGTCCCAGGAAGGCATGTACAAGTATTCTCTCTCTCTCTCTCTCTCTCTCTCTCTCTCTCTCTTAGCGTGTCCACGCACGCTCGCTCGCACAGCAGCAGCAGCACTCGGACAAACTCAAATACATTCGTTCTTTGGCCGTCTTTTACTTTTGCAGACTCTTCAGATTTCACAAACACGGTATCACACTTGAGCACGCACTCCCACTAACATATATAACATACCCCGACACACATACTGATATGCACAGCATTGGCACCATGAATTCCACAAACATATGACGCCTTGGACCTCATCATTCGTAAAACAATCGGGGGCAGTTCTTCGTGTGAATACTGGTCTGTGAAGGGTGGGGGTGAGCAAGCACACGTAATCTACTATATCACTTGGTGCTGATGATGCTGAAATTGAGCCAGAATCGATCGAAGTTGTCTACATTTCAGTCATCGTTACTTTAATCACAGATCACAGCCCCCACGATCCTCTTCTTGACCTGCGCGCACGCACGTACGCCCGCGCGCGCATGTGCTCACATACAAACATGCACACAAACACACACACGCGCGAACACACACACACACACACACACACACACACACACACACGCAGAGTACTCAAGCGAATCCAGCATATACTCCATCATGCATATAAAAATGTGCGCGCGTGCATGTGCACAGAGTGTGCGCGCCAGAAACCGCAAACCATAATAATTTTAAGTGCATAATAGGGCTATCCTGTCGTTGCACTTTTTATCTGGATTCGCTCGTTCTAAACTTCACAATAATTCCTTACAAAGCCTGCGAGCCTGCATTTCAGAAAAGGCAAACCACACACTTTGCAGATTATTTTTTTGTTCGAGGGTGGCCGGATGGGGGGGAGGGGGGGGGGTTGCATGCAGAGGAAGGGGGGGGGGAGGAGTTCGGAAGGTGGAGTGGGAGGTGGAAGGATGCGTGCTGCCTGACAAGTCTGATGTCACACACGCACGCGCATGCACGCGCGCGCGCTCACACACGCTCACACACACACACAGCGTACACACACACTCGCACACACACACACACACACACACACACACGCACACCGTACTCACACACACACACACACACACACACACACACACACACACACCTGTGCTCGTGCACGATCTGTATGCCGATCACCTAAATGCTTGCAAACGAGAGCAATACGTTATTATACATAAGGGTCAAAACAGACCGCCAGCTGCGCAGTTCATTATGTGTCCAGACTCTCAAGGGCAGGGCAATTTCCACTGACCACCTGCGATAATGAAGGGGGGAGTTTGGCCTTGACACGGTTGACGTCTAACGAACGTCCTTGACCATCGGCCGTCAAGGTCACAAGATATTGACAATGACCCCGTCACTCACATGACTCCACCTGAGCCGAATCGATGATCGAGTCCGACCATACATGAGGAGACATGTCCACGAAACACAAATGGCGCTTAAAACACACACACACGCACGCACAGTCTCTCTCTCTCTCTCTCTCTCTCTCTTCATACGTAATAATGTGCGCATGCGCGCGAGACCCTCCACACAATACCCCCACCCACCACTTTCCCCCTCGAATGCGTGGCTTGCTTGTTTAAACATAATGATACTCGTGCGAATCTGTCATGCACGGGGGGGGGGGGGGGGGGGGGGGGGAGAGAGAGAGAAAGGAAGAAAAACAAAGATTTAGAGTAAAACGAAAACAATAACTAAAATTACATATTTACATCGGAGTAGACCAAGATAATGGGAATGCCGTATACGTGTCATCCCCCCCACCCCCTATATTTTTTTTCTTTCTTGTTTTCTTTTAAACAGAAGTCTTACTGCATGCTTTAAGTCTTATTGCCTGCTGGAGACAGTAAAACAACATATAAGTATTCTCTCTCTCTCTCTCTCTCTCTCTCTCTCTCTCTCTCTCTCTCTCTCTCTCTCTCTCACACACGCAAACACACAGACTAATTCGGACGCACAAACATGCAGGTTTCGGGAATTTCTTTTTTAAGTAGTTCTGTCGAATATATAAATCGACGAATCTCAGCATTGTTCCACAGTAAAACGACCCGTACAAGTGCGTGCGTGCGCGCGCGCACCCGCACGCACGCACGCACACACACTGTAGTTAAAATCATGAAAGGCAAAAACAAACAAAACAAAAAACCGTTAACAAGTCCGATCATACCCCACTCCCTCAACTCCCGCACTTCCCACCCTCACACACACACACACACACACACACACACACACACACACACACACACACACACACCACAGGTAAAAATCATGCCATGAAAGACTAAAAACTGATTGCAAAGTCCATGTTCTTTTCCGATACCACCCTCCGCCCTTTCCTTACCCTCTCCCATCTCCCACCCAGATCCCCCCCACCCCCACCCTCCTCCACCTCCACACGCCCCTCCCCAGCGTATCCCCAGGAAGAAATCGCAGTCGGCTACAAAGCCGATAGCGAAGAAGACGATGATGCAGAGCCCCTCCCTCCCCCTCGACCCCCACAGACCCCAACTCTCCCAGCCCTGGGACAACGACCTGCCCCACCACCCCGACCATCACCCCGACCACCCGACTCCTCATCCTCACCACCACCACCACCACCACCACCGCAGTCCTTTCCCGCATCTCCCCCCTCAAGCTGTGAAGAATGCTCGGACTCCACCCCACGACCACATCGGAGACGTGCAGAGGCACCCTAGTCAGGACTCGGGTCCTCCGCCTCTGGCAGGGCGAGGTCAGCGGAGCGAGAGGCGTCCTCGGAAGACCCCGACTCCCGGGCCGCGGTCTGGCGGAGGAGCAGGAGGGCGTGGTCGAGGTCCTGGAGGACCTCGGTGTCCTTGTCGGGCAGGAGGCGGAAGTGGGAGGTGAAGGCCATGAAGTGGGCGAAGAGCGTGTTGAGGTGGCCGTGGAGGCCCAGGGTCAGTAGCAGGCCGTAGTGGCCGTGGTACAGGTGGGCCAGCACCTGGAACAGGTGGCGCTGCACCTTGCGGACCACGTCTGGGAAGTTGGGCGGGAAGGGCTGACCTGGAAGGCAGTTGGGAGCGAGAGGACACGTGGAGAGTCTGGTGGTGGTGGTGGTGGTGGGGCGTGTTTGGTGACACACATACGCACACAAACACACACAAAAACACACTCTGTCTGTCTGTCTGTCTGTCTGTCTGTCTGTCTCTCTCTCTCTCTCTCACACACACACACACACACACACACACACACACACTCACACACACACACGCACGCGCGCACGGATACGTACAACTGCACGCACGCACACAAACAGCAGATGACACACACGCACGCATGCACAGAGAGAGAGAGAGAGAGAGAGAGAGAGAGAGAGAGAGAGATTAAAAACAGCTATAGCAGACAAAAAAAACCCCCCACTCATATACACATACGCGCGCACGCACGCACGCACACGCACACCCGCGCACACGCTCTCTCGCACACCCACACCCACCCACACACACACACACACACACACATACACACACACACACACACACACACACACACATACGGGCGGGCGCGCGCGTGCTTGCACACACGACTGACCGATTTTGGTGGGGAAAATTGATTGATCTGCGGTCAGTTTCTGCACGCAAGTCATCAGCTGATCGACATGCTGTGGACCGGTCAGCTTGACCTTCCGTCCTTTCTCATCGTGCCACTGGTACTGTCTGTAAACAAACAAACAGACTGTCCAGGACGGGGGAAATCGTGATGGTATTGCTTAAGTGCACTAAGTTGATGTATTATTAGTCAGGCTTAACACACAAGGTTATCTTTGCACTCATACACGCATATGCACACTCATGCACCCACCAAACATTCACCCTTCTCTGGGAATGGGATGTCACGCATTCGGTTCTCTCCTAACACGACTGAGAACAAGAAATACCATTTCTATGCTATTTATAATCAAACATGAAAAATCCAATTACACAAAATGGAATAATCAAAACATAAAAGATCAATACTTCCTAATCCCGGGTTATAATAAAATGGCTTCTTACCTGGCCAGCTTTCCACACACAAAACACACACTTTCACACCACACCACAGTTCTTGAACAAGTCTCTTCAAGTTTTCTTCAGCAATGGATGATGGTGACGCCCTTGGTTGACTGGCTCCAGGTTTCAGGACCGGATCTTCATGGTCGTCTCTGGGAACTCAACACAGAAATCTTCTTCTTCGTCTCTTTCACCCACCTCTGGGTTCAAACTCAATTTGTCTCTCTTCACCCACCTCTGGGCTTCAAACTCTTTCTTTTTCAGCTTGTCTTTTACCCTAAAACCTTGCTGTCTCCCAGACCACGTCTCTCTCGACCCTAGTCTGTCCTTCCCACCCTTCTCTCCTCTCTCTCCTCTGTCCTTCTCTCTCTCGTGGTGGTCTTCTCCTCTCCCCGTCACGTTGTTCTCCTTCAGTTTATATATGGATGGACACAAAGGATTTCCCTTTAGGCCATGTCTTTGTCCATGCTGCTTCTTCACCATCTTGTTCACAAGTACACTAAATTCTCCTTTCGCTACATTCTTCCACACGTCAGTATTTACACACATCCCTACCTAATTGATTAGCAAGCAACCACTTGGCACCAGATGGACATCGAAAATTCCCGCCGACTCCAGGACCACTTTAACACAGTAATTATCCAAGAGAGAGCTACGACAACAACCTCCACACCCATTCAACCAGCTTGACAAAGCCTCAACGCAGTGCCCACGGCAATACCATCTGAACGAGCCAAGACACTCCTGCTCTTCAAGGACTGTTACAAAGCACCCTCAGCTGACTGAGTAGTTTAGCGCCTAATCGATGCTCCGAGGTCCTAGTGGTTACATTCCTTCCCTCTCGCTCGGGAAGGTTCGAACTCGGAAGGGTCCTCACCACCTTATGTGCCATCTATCACCTGACCACTTCAACCTCCTTGACACACTTTGACTGTATGCGTTAGGTGAAGGCGTACTGGTAATGGGTCTATTACCTATTTCTCTACCACGTGCAACATTCCTTTCCTCTAAAGCGCTTAAGGCCTTTTGTGAGAGGTTTCACTCCTTGACACAGACAAAACAGACAGTGTGACCTTCCTGCCTTTCTCATGGTGCCACTGGTACTGTCTGTAAACAAACAAACAAACAAACAGTCTGACATTCCTGCCTTTCTCATCGTGCCAGTGGTACTGTCTGAAAACAAACAAACAAACAGACAAACAGACAGTCTGATCTTCCTTCTTTTCTCATCATACCAGTGGAACTGACTTGAAAATGAAGAAACAGCGATACCCTTTTGAAGGCCAAAGGACGGAACGTGCATCTCTTTCATACTACGCATACTGTTTCAATGGAAAAAAACTGGATACGGATGACACCATCGTTTTGTTCGTACTCCCGTTCACGGTTCTCACATCCGGTCCTCTGATTGGTGCCCACAGTTATGGTCATTCCCCGCTGTCGATACTCACACATTGTCCGGACCAGTCAGCGTGATGCAGGACTCGGCTGTGCAGCCCTCCGCCACCACCCCGTACATCTGATTGACGTGGTGGAAGAACGACACCACTGCAAAGAATGGAACGGAAACAGAAAATCAGTACAGTAGAGAAAAGCAATGGAGGGCGGGGGGGGGGGGGGGGGGGGGGGGGGGGGATGAGCGAGAGAAGGGAGAAAGAAATGGAAAATTGGTGGCCAAATGGAAGAAAGAGGAAAGAATACATTTCCATATGGCTGGAAGGATCGCTGCGCTGCTGAAAGAAGGAATCAGAGGGGGGGGGGGGGGGGGGGGGCGATAAAAGAAGGTAAAAAGAAAGAATGAAAGCTATAGAGGAAAAAAAGTGAGGGAGGCAGGAAGAAGATAATGAAGCAAAGAAGCCAGGAAGGCAAGAATCCAGCCACACAGAAGCCAGGAAGGCAAGAATCCAGCCACAAAGAAGCCAGGAGGGCAAGAATCAAGCCACACAGAAGCCAGGAAGGCAAGAATCCAGCCACAAAGAAGCCAGGAAGGCAAGAATCAAGCCACACAGAAGCCAGAAAGGCAAGAATCCAGCCACACAGAAGCCAGGAAGGCAAGAATCAAGCCACACAGAAGCCAAGAAGGCAAGAATCCAGCCACACAGAAGCCAGGAAGGCAAGAATCACGCCACGCAGAAGGCAAGAATCACGCACACAGAAGCCAGGAAGGCAAGAATCACGCCACGCAGAAGCCAGGAAGGCAAGAATCACGCCACACAGAAGCCAGGAAGGCAAGAATCACGCCACACAGAAGCCAGGAAGGCAAGAATCACGCCACAAAGAAGCCAGGAAGGCAAGAATCACGCCACAAAGAAGCCAGGAAGGCAAGAAATCAGGCCACAAAGAAGCCAG
>CM065733.1:63032367-63034867 GCA_033310375.1 Conus canariensis | reverse complement strand
AGCCTGTTTCAGAAAGACTCCATTGAGGCTGTACATGTAGGTAGACTTGCTCCGGGGAGGACATTTCTGTGCGTTGAAGCGCATCCCCCATCTCTTGGCCCAGTCCTCAAGGTGTCTCAGGTCTTCTTGCAGGGTGATGTGGTCCTGAAGGGTGTTGATGTTGCGGTACAGTAGGCAGTCGTCAGCGAAGAGTCGTACTTTTGACTTCACTGCTTCCGGTAGGTCATTGATGTGGCACAGAAAGAGTAGTGGCCCCAACACTGTTCCCTGAGGGACACCGGAGTCGACAGCTACCTCGCCTGATGCCTCTCCCTCCAGCACCACTCGCATCCTCCTTTTCGTCAAAAAGTCGGTGAGCCATTTAAGAATAGGTCCTCGTACTCCATAATGATCGAGTTTGTGAAGTAACTTTTTGTGAGGTACCGTGTCAAAGGCTTTACTGAAGTCCAGTATCACCACATCGGTTTGCTTCCCGGCATCGTAGGACTCGAAGAGATCGTGCATTGTGGTAATCAGATGCGTCTCACAAGAGTAGCCGGATCTGAAACCGTGGTTTCTGTCTGTCAGTATGTTGTGCCTCTCCATATAGTTCCGAAGGTGACGACAGATGATATGTTCCAGGAGTTTGCAGGCCACTGAAGTTAGAGAAACTGGCCTGTAATTCTCTGCCTTGTTTCTGTCTCCTTTCTTGAAAACCGCCGATATATTTGCTGACAGCCAATCCTCTGGTAACTGGCCCATATGTATGGAACGCCTGTAGATGCAGGTCAAGGCAGGAGCGATGGTATCAGCGCAGGTCTCAAGGATCCTGTTTGGTATTCCATCCGGTCCACCTGCTTTTGCTGGATTCAAGTTCTTCAGCAGCTTGGCTACTCCGTTTGTATCGATGATGAGCTCATCCAAAGTTGGAAAGGGTGCCCCATTCATCTTAGGAAGTGGTGTGCCGTCATCTGGTGTGAAGACGGATTTGAACTGATCCAACAAGATCTGTGCCTTGGTCGCGCCATCACTCTGGAGGGTCGTGCCTTTCTTCAATGGTGCCACACCAGTACTGTCTTGGCGTCTAGACTTGACGTAGTTCCAGAAGGGCTTCGTGTTGTTATTCCGGAGTCCTTCTGTTGTGTTGTTTATGTACTCCCACTCTTTTGCTCTCATCCGTCTCCTGCAATCTTTTTGGAAAAATCTGTAGTTCTCCCATCTTCCGGTCTTCTTTGCCTGCTTATACAGTCTTTTCTTCTTTCTGAGCAGGCGTTTGACCTCTTTGTTGATCTATGGGTAGCGGTGGTTTCTCCGTTGTATGTATGAGGGGACGTTCTCTTCCATGGCTGAGAGCAGCGACGTCTTGAAGTCAGTCCACATGCTGTCTATGCTGGCTCCTTCCTCGTCCATTTTTTTTTTTTATCCTCTCTCTAATCAAACCAACGACCTCCCCGCCCGTAATGCGCGACGCTAACTATTGAGCCACGGCGGCTGGTTGGCTGCAGAAAACACGGAGAAACCTTTTAAAACACCAAGGTAAAATAAAATGTCATAAAGACCCAGGGAAGATTTCGTATCCCTCCACCCGTGAAACAACTTCTCTCCGTCGAATATTAAAGTGGATTCATTGAAATGTAATGGCATTTAAGGAAAATACAATGTGATTAGGCTTCAAGCAAAAAATTCCTTTTGTACCCCTACACCCGTACAACCACTTTCCGTCGAATATTAAAGTAGATTTACTTAAATCTGCTGGCATTGCCTGTGACACTGGCATTTTAGAGCATTTTCTGCTTGAAGTGAAGCTGAATGTTAAGTTCAACTGAAAAAACGCCTTTGGAGGAAGAGGGATGGTAAGGGGAGGGGGGGGGGGGGGGAGGGAGGATGGGTCAGTGCGCGTATGAACTGATAAAAAGGACGCAAAAACATAAAGAAGGAAACACACACACACACACACACACACACACACACACACACACACACACACACACATACACTCGCTGGCGCGCGCGTGCGCCCCCCCCCCCCCCCCCACCACACACTTAATATTTACCAAAACGTCAAGAACTTGTCCATGATACCCAACAGCAGCAAGACACTTCAGCATTACTAGTTCAAAGGAGGGTCTCTTGATTTTCTCACGGCTGCTGCTAGTGTGCTGTTTATGTCTTCAGTTTGTGACACGACTTCCACTGATTCTAACAAACTCCTTTTTAAAAAAAACTGTAGTGGTGTTGTATGTAATTAAAAGAGAAGTGTTAAACTTAAAGAAGTTCGGTGGGATGTCAGACCAGCCGCGACATGACGACAACTCGCAGACTCTCGCCAGGAACTCACAGAATGAGAGAACGAACGCTCACCGAAGTTGAACCGGAGTTGCGTTCAGGCAACGCACAATTTTCACTGCTTGTGACCTGTAGGTCACGTTCAGCTAACACTATGTGTTTACCCTGTTTTTTTTTACTGCATACTTTGAGCAGTCAGCACACTTGCTTTTTGTACTCCCAGTTCTTATAGAACA
>CM065733.1:63012367-63027367 GCA_033310375.1 Conus canariensis | reverse complement strand
ACGTTCCTACAAACCCCTAGCTCCAATTTCTGCAGTGAGGACTTTGACCTGATAGCCTTCTCTCCTCAGGCTGTTTGCCAGATCAGCATACTTTTCAGTCTTGTAGATTTGAGCTGCCTCCATTCTGTTCTCATATGGCACCGTGAGCTCGATCATGATCAGCTGCTTGGTTGACTTAGAGTGGACTACTATGTCTGGTCTCATGCCACTCTTGCTGATGATCTCTGGGTGACTCTTCCATTCTGGGAGGTCTGCAGTGCACTCCCAGTCATCTGCCCCGTCCAGCAGACTCTGCCTGCATGTTTCGAGTGGCACTGTTGTTCTTGGCCATGATTTGCTGCCTCCTGCCGTGAAGAATGTTGCGGGTGCTTTTGGAGTCCTGATTTTCCCTTTTGTGGTGTTGGTACTAGCCCAGACTACTTGTACAATTTCTTTGAGCACTTGGTTGTGCCTCCATGTGTACCTTCCTTGAGCCAGGGCTACTTTACATGAGCTTAGGACATGCTCCACTGTTTGTTTTTCATGGCAGAGGGGGCATGCAGGATCGTCTGTTTTCCCCCACTTCACCAGGTTTGCATTTGAGGGCAGAAGGTCATATGCAGATCTGAGAATGAAGCTGATCCTGAGAGGGGCCATGTGCCAAATGTCATTCCAAGTGAGACTTCTTTGGAGTGCATTCTCCCACGTTGTCCATTGCCCTTGCTGGCTCTGCTGGACTGCTTTTTGGAGTCTTTTTTGGTCTTCTTCTTTTCTCATCTCCTGAATCATCATGTCTCTTTTGGCTTTTCCTTTGGCCTTTGACCACCATTCAGTTTTGGTCACCCCCAGTCCCTGTCTGTTGGTCTGTGTGTGTCCTGTTATTTCTCTGATCTTGAGACTTTCTTTTGCAGAATCCATCGCCTCTTGAACTTTCCATTTTCTGCCTGTCTTCAGCTGGGGCTTAATTGCTTCTACCACCTTGTCTCCTGAGTCCTCCAGCATGCTTTGAAGTCTGATCTTCCCTGCTTTGTATTCCTCCAGGATGGATTTCAGGGGTAGTTTCAGCTTTGCTTGGCGACAGTACAGCGCTATGTCAGTCAGACAGGGTGGGACACCAAGCCATTTCCTTGTGAACTTGTTGATTTTGGCTTCCATTGCCTCCACTATGCTGGTGCAGATGTCGTATATCATCAGAGGCCATAGCAGCTTTGGTATCAGCATGAACTGCAGACACCAGACCTTGTATTTGCCAGGGAGCCCACACTGGTCAATGGTCTCCAAGCCTTCCTCCGCCATCTGCTTGGTTTCTTTTGCTCTTTGTGTGTCTTTCAGCGTATCATCATACCATCTTCCAAGGCTCTTGACTGGTTCTTCTGTGACTGTTGGAATGGCCTGGTTGGCAACACTGAAGACCACAGATCCGGCCACTTTTCCTTTCCTCAATGAGAGACTCCGTGATTTCTTTGGCTTGAACTTCATTCTGGATGAGGCAACTATGTCGTCCAGCCTCTCCAGCACATGACGTGTCTCGTCTTCTCTGGATGAAATCACTGTAGTGTCATCCATGAAGGCCTTGAGAGGAGGCATCTTGTATCCATCGCCAAGGTCTGTTTGTCTCGCGTTGTTTGTTGCTGCTTTCAAGATGAGTTCCATTGCCAGCACGAACAGTATTGGGGAAATTGCACAGCCCATTGCAATACCCACTTCCAAGTTGATCCAGTCTGTTGTGTACTCCTTGGTAGAGAACCGCATTGAGAAGCCATTGAAGTACTTCTTGAGCATGTCGCAGATGTTCTTTGGCACATGGTACATCTCAAGAGCCAACTGTATCATCTCATGGGGCACAGATCCATATGCGTTTGCCAGATCAAGCCACACTACGTCCAGGTCTCTCTTTTCTGTTTTTGCTTTTTGGATTGCGTCCCAGATCATTGTGGCGTGTTCTACACAGCCCGCCACGCCTGGGATGCCACCTTTCTGGACTGACACATCCAAGTACTTGTTTTCCATCAGGTACTTGGTCAGCCTTGCTGCCATGACAGAGAAGAAGATTTTCCCTTCGACGTTCAGTAGTGATATTGGCCTGAACTGGCTAATGTCACTTGAGTTTTGCTCTTTGGGGATGTACACACCATCTGCCGTCATCCACTGGCTGCTGATCTTCTGGTTTCTCCAAGCCGATCGCAGCAGCCTGTGGAGCCACTCCAGCACCTTGGGACATTTCTTGTAAAGCTGGTAAGGTATTCCGTTTGGCCCTGGTGATGATTTGGCTCTGGCTTTGTCGACCACCTTCTTGATTTCCGCCAACGTTGGAGGCTTGCCATTGAACTGTTCCTCAGGGTTGGTTGGCCACACCAGACCTTGAATGTCGAGTGGTGCTTTGCTCTGTGGGTCAGAGTATGTTTTCCTCAGATGCTGCTCAAGAACTCCTTTGTCCACACTTAGGGTCCCAGATTTTGGCTGCTCAAACAGTGTTCTGGCAAACTGGAAGGGGTCTCTGAAGAAGCGCTCTTGTGTCTTCTTTTTTTTGCTCTTCCTCTTCCTCGCAGATTCCGCTTTGCTGAGGGCACTGTGTTTTTCTTTCAGGTCTTTCCACAGTTTTTCCAAGCCTTGTTTTTCAGCTGGCAGTGCGGTCTTCATTTGCATCTTGAGGTTTTTCTTTTGGACCCTGATCTTGTCCATCTTTTCTTGGCGTCTGGATTTCTTTGGAGGTGTTTTCTCTTTGGGTAGTTTTGCTCCATAGGCGTCTCTACATGTGGCATACACAATGTCCCCATATGTGGCTAGTTTGTGTTCCAGGGTGCTTTTCCCTATCAGTGCATCGAGTCTTTGGACGATTTTTGCATCCAGTTTCTCCCAATCTTCAGTTTCGTTTGCTCGTGGCAGGTTGAGTTTCAGGCGCCTGGCATCGAGGGCCTGTGCAAATTCCTCATCCGAACCAACAGCGTGGATGTCCTTGGCACTGTGGTTTAAATCCTGGCCTTGGTCTTCCGACGTCTTATCTGCTGATGCAGTGCGCTGCTGCTCATTCAGATGAGTCTTCACACATCCCATCTTTGTTCTGTGGATCTTCATGCCACGGGTGGTAGCGAAACGCTTTCCACAGACACATGGATATTCCATTTGGTCCATGTTCATAGTCCGTTTGGGATTTGCAGTCATGATTGGTTGAGCACCGATGGATTCATCATTCTCTCCCCCTTTCGGTGAATCCTGGGAGCATCTTTTCCTTTTATTTTCCTCCATTTCACCAAGTTTAACTACGAGACGAGGATGCATCAGTCTGAGATTTCAGATGATCGTAAGTAGTGCCAAGTGCCATACCTCATTCCAGCTGAGACTTTGCCTGGCGTGCCTTTCCCCACACAGTCTACTGCCAGTGTTAGCCTAGCTGGACTGGCTCTGCGATTCTTTTGGCATACTCTTCTCTCCTCAACTTCTGCACCACCGTGTCTCTCTGCATTCCCCTTTGCCTTTGACCACCTTTTTCATTTTGTCGTTGAGCCTAGCCCCTGTCTGTTGGTTTGTTTTATGTCCTTCTACGTCCTTGACCATGAGGTTTTCCTTGGCCACCACCACTGCCTCCTGGACATTCCATTTTCTGCCAGACTTTAGCTTGAGCTGGACCCACAACCTTGTCTCCCGACTCCTCAAGCATGGGTAGTATCCTTGCTTTCCCTACTTTGTGGTCCGTGAGGTTGGATTTCAGGGCTAGCTTCAGCTTTGTGTTGGGACGGCTGAGTGCAACGTCAATAAGACCAGGTGGGTGGAACACCGAGCCATTTCCTTACCTATTTGTTGATGTTGGTCTCCATTGATTCCACTGTGTTACAGCTGATGTTGTAAATTGGCCGAAGCCAGAGCAACTTCAGGAGCAGTATGAATTCCAGACACCAGGGCTTGTATTTGACAAGGAGCCACACTGGTCTGTTGTCTGAAGGCTTTCTTGGTTTGGTTTACTTTCCCCTCGATACGTTTTTCATGGAGTTGTCATATTATCTTCCAAGGCTCTTGACTGGTTCCTCTGCCAGTGTTGAAATGGCTTGGTTGGTTACAGTGAGCCCTCACTGACTACGAAAACGTCTTAGACTGCCTCTTTGTATAACTGCCTACACCACGCGATAGTTGTGATCGAGTCACCATTATGTTGCTTTACTGCTTGATTGAGAACAGTGAACCCCTACTGACACCAAAACATCAAGGACTGCAACTGAGAATGATTGACAATGCTATGCGATGTAAGTGACCCCATATTATGTTGCGTTACCCTGGCGACGTGAATTACAGGGGATGACATATTGGTGGAAAATCACTTCCAATCTGGCCGTGAAGATGTTAACATTCACCGGAAACAAATACAATACATCACAATTGAAAACAACCAGCATGACATTTTCATGCGGGCTGTTGGTCCATTCGAAAAGAAAAAGAGCATTCACTCAGAACGTCAAAATCACACTTGTTTGATATTGGATGTTGACAATTTAATGGTGTGTGTGTGTGTGTGTGTGTGTGTGTGTGTGTGTGTGTGTGTGTGTGCGCGCGTGCGTGTGTGCGTGCGTGCGTGCGTGCGTGCGTGCGTGCGTGCGTGTGTGTGTGTGTGTGTGTGTGTGTGTGTGTGTGTGTGTGTGTGTGCGTGCGTACGTGCGTATGTGGGTTTGGGAAGGTGGAGGTGGAAGAGCTGAAGGAGGAGATGGTGAGGAGGTTAGGATGGTGCGGAAACTCGACATGTTGGGCTGTTACACCCATCTTGTTTTCGTATGACGTCAGACTTAGCAGCCTCATCAAGCAGCTGGACTGGCACCCCCTAAGGCAGCGAAGAAAGACCACCAGACTGACCATGCTGTTTAAGATCATACATGGCTTGGTCTGCATGGACAGATCCCAGCTGATTCCTGCTCCAACCCGTCATCGTAGAGGACATGAACAGCAATTTAAACAACTACAGTGCCGAACCTTGTATCGACAGGGGTCCTTTTATCCACGAACAAAAAGGAGTGGAACGCCCTGCCCGATACAGTAGTCGAGGCAAAGACTTGACATATTTGTGTCAAGAGCAAGAAAACTACATTAAACCTCTGCTGCTTTTTTTTTTTTTTTAATGCTGCGTCAACCCACATTCAAAAACGTCAGAATAGTCAACATGATGACTGTGGACGTCAACTGGATGATGATGATGATGATGATGACTTAGGTGTGTTTTGATTGTTTCCCACGCTGCACAAATTGAATTCCGAACCCAAAATGTCAATAACTGTCGTCTATGACAACCGGACATAATGAGAAAGAAAAAGTTGTATCTGTATCTGTATCTGTAGCTGTACGTCGCTTACCATCCAGTGAACTGGCTTTGGCGCGACGGATGGGGGTGCGCAGCGGAGGTTGTTAATGGCGCTTGGTGGTCAGCGCCCTCTTGAATGAATCAGTGGATGGCGAGTGGACCACCGAATTGTCCAAGTGGTTCCACGCTATTATGGTGCGTGGGAAGAAGGACTGCCTATATTGGTCTGACTGACAACGTGGTACCAAGAAACACCGATCGTTGTTTCTAATATAGTTCTCAACAGGGTTGTTGGTTACGTAGTCTGCTGTGTTACGTCTGGGCCTGATCATGCGGCCAGCTCTTTGAGGTGTCAGGAACTGAGGAGGAGGTATTGCCGGCACCAGCCCCTCAACCACCTTGTAAAAGAAGGTCAGACGGAGCTGTTCACGTCATTCCTGGAGAGTCGGGAGGTTGTGTCGTGTCAGGAGGCCCTAACAAAGCCAGGGGTGGTAGAGCGATAGTTGCTTGCGATGAAGCGTACTGCAGTGCGCTGAATGCGTTCAGTCTGATCGATATCCTGTCTCTGATACGGGTCCCAGACCAACGCCCCGTTCTCAAGGAGAGGACGGACTAGGGCCAGGTAGGCGTTACGTTTGCAGGTTGATGGGCAGTGGTGGAGGTTTCTCCGGAGGAATCCAAGGGTGCTATTCGCTTTTTTGGTGATGCCGCTGATGTGGTTGCTCCATTTGAGGTTGTCAGAGAATGGATTCCTAGGTATGGGTTTGAGGATACTGATTTCAGGATAGTGTTATTGAGGGAAATACATGAAAGTGGAAGGTGGGTGAAGGGAGAGACTCATTACGTAGCACTTGGTAGCGTTGAAGCGCATTCCCCCACTTCTCTGCCCAGGCTTCAAGACACTTCAGATCCGCTTGTAGGGTGTGGTGGTCTTGGAATGTGTTGATCTCTCTGTAGATTAGACAGTCATCGGCAAAGAGCCTAACTTGGGAATTGACTGTCTGCGGGAGATTATTGATATGGCAGAGGAAGTTTGTGCTTAGTCTGTATCTGTGGATAACCTGCAACGTGATCGAATGTTAGTAGTTTCCCCTGAAGGACTCCTTGACAGGAGAGTTGTCAATCACGAGACGGTATGGAGTTTTGTTTACAACTTTGATGAGATTGTCCTCCGCTAACATTTTCCTCTGAGTGATTGTGAGTGCTAGTGGTAAGTAGTCCAAATATAAATGGAAAAACAAACTATTTTTTGAGTGGAAAGCTCGCTGTAACGGAAGAGGTTTCCATTTTGTATACGGGAAATGTAGCAGCCGACACACCTCCATAGTCCGAAAGCAGACTATGATGATCACACACAGTGACCGTGACCAACCATTATGATATGATCCTTGCACCGTCGCCATGTGAATTGTCTGATGTCACATTTCACTCATTACTAGTACTGTGATCACCATTTTCCCTCTTAATCTTTCAGTTACACATCCTTTCTTTCATATAAACCTTGGACTTAATCTTGGACGTTGTGTGCACTGCGAAACCGCACGTCCCCCCCCCCCCCCCCCCCCCCCCCCTTCCCCCCACTTCCATTGACCCAGGTTACAACGTGTCTCTCTTCGTACCCCCTTCTGTTCGGAATTTGTCAAAGTCAGATTTGTTTGTTGTTTTTTTTTTTTTTTTTTAATTTATTATTATTTTTTTTTGCTTTTTATGTTTTTATGTAAGAAAATGAAATGGAGAAAGTGCTCTTGAAAACTTAAATGAAATGCCATGAGTATCAAAATAGAGAACACAGTTTGGTTTGAACTACATCAACTTTAAGTAAAAAGTAGACGATAGTCTGCTATTCACCACTTTAATATGATCACCACTTTAATATGATAGCGTATGCAGTCTTTGTCAACATATTTTACAAAATACAAGACATGTTGCTGACAGAAGGAAATCCTTGCAATGGTAGAGGAGGGCTGTGGCGTATAAATTAATTATTATATAGGACAGGGAAGTAGGTAGTGGTGGAGGGATGGGTGGGTGTGGGTTGGGGGAAAGAAGATTGGAGAATGTGGAAAAAAGCCTTCCCATTTTTTTCCTTTGTATATTATATAAACATATGTTTTGAACATATGGTTATATCTAGTTATCAGTGAGCTACATGCAATGACAAAGGCTTAAAAAAAAAGCCTTATGCATGCTTAAGTTGCATTTTAAGGTCTGAATCATTATTTAAATACAAAAACTATTGTTACTGAGGGACTTATGTGTTTGATTAGCTTCAAGTTCCAGTTACATTTATTTCTTTCTGTTACCAGTACTTGCTCAACTGGAACTTCAGGACTTTATTGGTCGGATGAAGGACAGAATGAACCCCTTCCCGCTTTTATCTGATCCCCCCTTTTTTCTGTTGCCTTTTCCATGCTTCCTCATTGACATCATCATGCTGCTGACTCAGGCTGTTGGTGTCAGCGCACAAACACTGGCAGTCAACGAGGAACAGTTAAATGAAGTTATCATGAGGCAACCCATTTGGGCAGGATGTTTTTTGCCATCATTCAGTTATGACAAAATGATGACTGTTTTATGCATGGAGTCAGATAAAAGAAACCCCTGTAAATTTATTATTGATCAATTCCAGACATATGTTCCCTTTTTCTCAGTCTCATACAAGTTTGCATACACCCCCACCCCCCCACCCTCTGTCCCCCTCCCTACCCTCCCCTTCCTTACACACACATGCACATACACAGACACGCACAGATTCACACACACACACACACACACACACACACACACACACACACACACACACACAGAATCAACTTTTTAAAAAGAATTTTTATCCATCTCTGACCGAGCCTAAATGATGGATAGGGGCTGAGTTATATGAAAATTGAAAATTTTTTCCTTTAAACTAAGTTTATTTTTGCATAGATCTGTATACTTAAGACTAAATGCTCAAAGAGCACCAGAACCAATTTGATTTATGCATGGTTTTCGTTTTTCAGCATTCTCTCTCTAGTCCTGGACTGGATGGAAAAAGCAGAACGATCATACAATTTCATCATAATTACAAAAGAGTCACTGTCTTTGTCTCTTGTATCTCCCTGAATACCTTGCTTCCACCTTACAGATCCTTTCACCATTCTGTTTGGTGTTTTTAATCCAGATGCTGTATGGAAGGTATTTATATGTGGTGTGTGTGTGTGTGTGTGTATGTGTGTATGTGTGTGTGTGTGTGTGTGTGTGTGTGTGTGTGTGTGTGTGTGTGCGTGCGTGTGTGTGTGTAATAGGTTCGTGTGTTGATGAGTTACAATGATCAGGATGATTTTTTAGCTTGTTTTAATGATTTGCTGACTGACAGTTTAATGGCTCTCTGCAAAAAATCAATTCAAGTTCTGGAAATCTGATGGAATTGATAACAAGTTTGCTCAAACTGCATACCCCTACAGCCAGCTATCAGCTAGTGACAAGATCAGTGTGAAATCACCTTTATCAGGATTATTCCCTACATCATTTTGAGCTTCAAAGGGTGCTACACCTTCCATTCCTAAGTGATCTAAAACACTGCCGAGATATTCCTGTCCCCAGAAGATGGAGTGTACAAGTAGGGAGAGATAACTGACTCCAGGCTTTATATCCTCTGTGCATTAGTTGTCGAAAAACACTCCCCTCCCCTTCTCTCCATCAATTTGTCCTGAACTACTTAATGGACATAACCACTTGCTTGATAAAATCAGTCTTAGCCTTGGCCTTTTTGCACCAAATGACTGTCCAGTACCATGAGCTTACAATCTCTTTGAAAGCTTCCACTTTGACGCAGAGACTGACCAGTCAGAGAGTGAAAATGTTTATTATAAAGATGAAGCAAGAGAGACCTTCAGATTTGGAAAAAAAAAAAGAAAAAAAAAAGGCCACACTCACACTAGTCTCAGTTTCATCCACCCCCACTCCATACCCCCCAAATTCCTGATGGAAGTATGATTACCCCATAGTTTTCTTGAGAAGGGTATGGATACAACTTTTTCTGAGATAGATCTGAAACTCTGATCTTGGTCATCAGATTCTTCAGACTAACTGACTGATGTTATGGAGAGCTTTTGCATCAACACCGCAATTGACAGGCACCTTACCAAGTGATGCAAATATTTGATTGCTTTTCACCTTTTTTTTTCAAAATTGTTTCACATGTTTATTCTTATACGCATCAAAACATTGCATGTTTTATATGTTCTGGTGAAATTGTTTACTGTTGTATTATGTCAAGAAACATTAATTCTTAATAAGCCTCATAAGCAGTAGTGTCAGTACCAGATATTGTGTCAGCTGTAATAGTAAATGTCTTTCCAAACTTAATGTCTTTTAATAATGTCAAAAAGAAAAATGCCATCCATAGACTGTAACTAGTGTAAGTGTTTTCTTTTCTGTACTTATCAGTTGTATTAGGATTTTTTTTTTAAAAAGCGCATTATAGCTTGGATTTTGTGTGTGTGTGTGTGTGTGTGTGTGTGTGTGTGTGTGTGTGTGTGTGTGTGTGTGTTGTCAGGTGACAGTACAGAAGATGGCATCCCACCAGAGCAGTAGTTGGATCACAGTGTCTGGCAGTAGATCTTGACGGACTGAAACCAGTTCACGCCAGGTCCACACCATCAGCATGGCGGCCCAGGCGACCTTGACCCACATGTTCGCTGAGCTGTACATGCTGGAAGATCTGGGTGTTCCGTTAAAGGGATCTTCAAGAATAAGAGTGAGTTGTGTGTATGAGGAAGAGTTTGCATGTGCACATGTATTGAACCACATGTTTGCTGAGCTGTACATGCTGGAATTCAATTCAATATACTTTATCATCTTGTAAAAGAGAAATATGTTGCATGATCAGCAGTAAAAAGTCTTTACAGATTTAAGACAATAACACTATTGACACAGTAAAGCACAATTAAAATAATGCATATAATAATGATTATACTGATTATGATAGGCGTCTGGAAGATCTGGGTGTTCCATCTTCAAGAATTAGAGTGAGCTCTGTGTGTGAGAGGAAAGATTTGCATGTGCACATGTACACTTTTGATATAATTTATACTGTTAAAACTCCTCGGAGCTAAACAAAAGAGGCAATTGCTTAACTTCAGTTTGTGCCATTTGTGATGAAATGGAGGTGGGGAGGATGGTGCTGGAGGCAGTTGAGAGTGGGGGGAAGGCTGCAGCTTATACTTGGTTTCCTCAGAGTGAAAAATGCATGTCTTGTTCTGTGGGGCGAATCATAGTGCAGAGAAAGGCCACCACTACTGAACTGATCTGCCTTCCTTCATGTGTGCGTATTAGCCTGACTCGTTAAAAACGTTTGTTCTCAGTAGTAGTAGAAAGAAACTCGTGGAGAGCGTGGCAGCAGAGAGTCCTCAGAAGAGAAGCCCCCTTCAAGCAAGTGTTTCGGCCCTTATCTCCTGACACTCTAGGGGGGTTGGGCCACACCCGGTTCATGACTCCGGATGTCCCTCTGCTGTCCCTTTTTTTCCCATCTTGGGACGAGCCATGGCTGGGATTCGAACCCATGACCCTCTGGACATGCTCATTTTCCACTTAATGACTCGCGCTTTAACCACTGAGCCACAGGGACACCTGATATTTGTAGGGAAATTAAGCCTTATGAAGTTCACTTTTGTTCCTCCTTGACCAGATCCAGCTTGAACACCTCTCTGCCGCTTCTGCCATTGCTTTCAGGGCTCTGGTTTTTTCCTTCCCTGCAACTGAGAGCTGTTTCATGAGGCTGTATGCAGACGTTCCTACAAACCCCCTAGCTCCAATTTCTGCAGTGAGGACTTTGACCTGATAGCCTTCTCTTCTCAGGCTGTTTGCCAGATCAGCATACTTTTCAGTCTTGTAGATTTGAGCTGCCTCCATTCTGTTCTCATATGGCACCGTGAGCTCGATCATGATCAGCTGCTTGGTTGACTTAGAGTGGACTACTATGTCTGGTCTCATGCCACTCTTGCTGATGTTCTCTGGGTGACTCTTCCATTCTGGGAGGTCTGCAGTGCACTCCCAGTCATCTGCCCCGTCCAGCAGACTCTGCCTGCATGTTTCGAGTGGCACTGTTGTTCTTGGCCATGATTTGCTGCCTCCTGCCGTGAAGAATGTTGCGGGTGCTTTTGGAGTCCTGATTTTCCCTTTTGTGGTGTTGGTACTAGCCCAGACTACTTGTACAATTTCTTTGAGCACTTGGTTGTGCCTCCATGTGTACCTTCCTTGAGCCAGGGCTACTTTACATGAGCTTAGGACATGCTCCACTGTTTGTTTTTCATGGCAGAGGGGGCATGCAGGATCGTCTGTTTTCCCCCACTTCACCAGGTTTGCATTTGAGGGCAGAAGGTCATATGCAGATCTGAGAATGAAGCTGATCCTGAGAGGGGCCATGTGCCAAATGTCATTCCAAGTGAGACTTCTTTGGAGTGCATTCTCCCACGTTGTCCATTGCCCTTGCTGGCTCTGCTGGACTGCTTTTTGGAGTCTTTTTTGGTCTTCTTCTTTTCTCATCTCCTGAATCATCATGTCTCTTTTGGCTTTTCCTTTGGCCTTTGACCACCATTCAGTTTTGGTCACCCCCAGTCCCTGTCTGTTGGTCTGTGTGTGTCCTGTTATTTCTCTGATCTTGAGACTTTCTTTTGCAGAATCCATCACCTCTTGAACTTTCCATTTTCTGCCTGTCTTCAGCTGGGGCTTAATTGCTTCTACCACCTTGTCTCCTGAGTCCTCCAGCATGCTTTGAAGTCTGATCTTCCCTGCTTTGTATTCCTCCAGGATGGATTTCAGGGGTAGTTTCAGCTTTGCTTGGCGACAGTACAGCGCTATGTCAGTCAGACAGGGTGGGACACCAAGCCATTTCCTTGTGAACTTGTTGATTTTGGCTTCCATTGCCTCCACTATGCTGGTGCAGATGTCGTATATCATCAGAGGCCATAGCAGCTTTGGTATCAGCATGAACTGCAGACACCAGACCTTGTATTTGCCAGGGAGCCCACACTGGTCAATGGTCTCCAAGCCTTCCTCCGCCATCTGCTTGGTTTCTTTTGCTCTTTGTGTGTCTTTCAGCGTATCATCATACCATCTTCCAAGGCTCTTGACTGGTTCTTCTGTGACTGTTGGAATGGCCTGGTTGGCAACACTGAAGACCACAGATCCGGCCACTTTTCCTTTCCTCAGTGAGAGACTCCGTGATTTCTTTGGCTTGAACTTCATTCTGGATGAGGCAACTATGTCGTCCAGCCTCTCCAGCACATGACGTGTCTCGTCTTCTCTGGATGAAATCACTGTAGTGTCATCCATGAAGGCCTTGAGAGGAGGCATCTTGTATCCATCGCCAAGGTCTGTTTGTCTCGCGTTGTTTGTTGCTGCTTTCAAGATGAGTTCCATTGCCAGCACGAACAGTATTGGGGAAATTGCACAGCCCATTGCAATACCCACTTCCAAGTTGATCCAGTCTGTTGTGTACTCCTTGGTAGAGAACCGCATTGAGAAGCCATTGAAGTACTTCTTGAGCATGTCGCGGATGTTCTTTGGCACATGGTACATCTCAAGAGCCAACTGTATCATCTCATGGGGCACAGATCCATATGCGTTTGCCAGATCAAGCCACACTACGTCCAGGTCTCTCTTTTCTGTTTTTGCTTTTTGGATTGCGTCCCAGATCATTGTGGCGTGTTCTACACAGCCCGCCACGCCTGGGATGCCACCTTTCTGGACTGACACATCCAAGTACTTGTTTTCCATCAGGTACTTGGTCAGCCTTGCTGCCATGACAGAGAAGAAGATTTTCCCTTCGACGTTCAGTAGTGATATTGGCCTGAACTGGCTAATGTCACTTGAGTTTTGCTCTTTGGGGATGTACACACCATCTGCCGTCATCCACTGGCCGCTGATCTTCTGGTTTCTCCAAGCCGATCGCAGCAGCCTGTGGAGCCACTCCAGCACCTTGGGACATTTCTTGTAAAGCTGGTAAGGTATTCCGTTTGGCCCTGGTGATGATTTGGCTCTGGCTTTGTCGACCACCTTCTTGATTTCCGCCAACGTTGGAGGCTTGCCATTGAACTGTTCCTCAGGGTTGGTTGGCCACACCAGACCTTGAATGTCGAGTGGTGCTTTGCTCTGTGGGTCAGAGTATGTTTTCCTCAGATGCTGCTCAAGAACTCCTTTGTCCACACTTAGGGTCCCAGATTTTGGCTGCTCAAACAGTGTTCTGGCAAACTGGAAGGGGTCTCTGAAGAAGCGCTCTTGTGTCTTCTTCTTTTTGCTCTTCCTCTTCCTCGCAGATTCCGCTTTGCTGAGGGCACTGTGTTTTTCTTTCAGGTCTTTCCACAGTTTTTCCAAGCCTTGTTTTTCAGCTGGCAGTGCGGTCTTCATTTGCATCTTGAGGTTTTTCTTTTGGACCCTGATCTTGTCCATCTTTTCTTGGCGTCTGGATTTCTTTGGAGGTGTTTTCTCTTTGGGTAGTTTTGCTCCATAGGCGTCTCTACATGTGGCATACACAATGTCCCCATATGTGGCTAGTTTGTGTTCCAGGGTGCTTTTCCCTATCAGTGCATCGAGTCTTTGGACGATTTTTGCATCCAGTTTCTCCCAATCTTCAGTTTCGTTTGCTCGTGGCAGGTTGAGTTTCAGGCGCCTGGCATCGAGGGCCTGTGCAAATTCCTCATCCGAACCAACAGCGTGGATGTCCTTGGCACTGTGGTTTAAATCCTGGCCTTGGTCTTCCGACGTCTTATCTGCTGATGCAGTGCGCTGCTGCTCATTCAGATGAGTCTTCACACATCCCATCTTTGTTCTGTGGATCTTCATGCCACGGGTGGTAGCGAAACGCTTTCCACAGACACATGGATATTCCATTTGGTCCATGTTCATAGTCCGTTTGGGATTTGCAGTCATGATTGGTTGAGCACCGATGGATTCATCATTCTCTCCCCCTTTCGGTGAATCCTGGGAGCATCTTTTCCTTTTATTTTTAGTAGCCACATGTTTAAGGCAAAGTGGGGAGCAGCCCACAGAGCCCTTGGTTCTGGTCTTTCCCATTGTCCTCCGGTCTTTCCCGGACGTCCTCCGGCCTATTCCCGGAAGTCAATGGTTTACCCATGCATCAGTAGAAAGAAACTCGTGGAGAGCGTGGCAGCAGAGAGTCCTCAGAAGAGAAGCCCCCTTCAAGCAAACTCATCTTGTATTATGCGGCGTAACTGATGACATTTACTTTATTTCATTCTGCCATTTTAGACTGTACACTTTTATTGGTGCTATTACATTTTGTTGGACTCCAGTCGTAAAGGTAAATTGATGATATGGTAAATTGATGATATATCAGTTGGTGTCATTTGGATGTTGTTATTGTGGAAACAGTGTTGCTTTAATTTGCTGCTTTCATCCCGTTCAAGTGGCTTCATTTGTTTGATTCATGACAAATGGGAAACTCTTAAATAGCTGTATTCGACAATGTGTGACAGATTTCTGTTCCTTACAGTAAGACATTTATATCTAGAATTTGCTCCTCTACTTGGCAGAAATCACATGAAACTTTATTGTGCATCATGTTGACTGTGTACACTGTCAACGTGGTAGGTCTTCCAGTCCCCATACCATTGACACACTTTACTGTGCACCATGCTGACTGTGTACACTGTCAACATTGTAGATCTTCCAGCCCCCATAGGATTGACACACTTTACTGTGCATCATGCTGACTACACGCTATCCCGTGGTAGGTCTTC
>CM065733.1:62967367-63007367 GCA_033310375.1 Conus canariensis | reverse complement strand
AGGGGGACAATCAAAAATCATAGTGGGTCAACATGACAAATGCTTTCAAAGTTCTCTCACGACTGCCGCAGTCGTTGTCCTCTCCTGCTAGGTTCTCCAACTCTGGAGTCAATTAGGTGCTGCCACAGCACTGGAGCCCAAATACTTCTTGTGTGACTGCCACAGTCGCCTATCCCATTACTGGTGCTGTCACAGCACTGGAGCCCAAATACTTGTTGTGTGACTGCCACAGTCGCCTATCCCATTACTGGTGCTGTCACAGCACTGGAGCCCAAATACTTGTTGTGTGACTGCCACAGTCGCCTATCCCATTACTGGTGCTGCCACAGCACTGGAGCCCAAATACTTGTTGTGTGACTGCCACAGTCGCCTATCCCATTACTGGTGCTGCCACAGCACTGGAGGAGCCCAAATACTTGTTGTGTGACTGCCACAGTCGCCTATCCCATTACTGGTGCTGCCACAGCACTGGAGCCCAAATACTTGTTGTGCGACTGCCACAGTCGCCTATCCCATTACTGGTGCTGCCACAGCACTGGAGCCCAAATACTTGTTGTGCGACTGCCACAGTCTCCTATCCCATTACTGGTGCTGCCACAGCACTGGAGCCCAAATACTTGTTGTGCGACTGCCACAGTCGCCTATCCCATTACTGGTGCTGCCACAGCACCGGGAAGGGCTGAAACACGAATGAAGTCCGTGTAAGTAATCTATTTCAAAATCTGAATAATGATAAATTCTTTTCCCTTTTTTCCCTTTTCTAAAGTCTCTCTCTTTCTCTCCCCATCTGTCTATACCTCACCTGGTAATGGTAGATTACAGGTGAATCTCGTTCCTTCCTACACTCTTCCTGAGTACATATTCAGTGAGTACTCATCTAACTCTACACATTACCAGCCCTTGGTTACTTGACCAATGGACAACGTCCGTCCATTTTCCTGGGTGATTCAACCAATAATCACTCTACGTCTATCTTGCTGAGTAATTTTCATAGCCACCAGTGACACCGATCACACTGGTCAGGCCATGTAAATTGTCCTTTCTTTTACCTTTCCTTTTCCCTACCTAGGGAAATGTTTTATATCAAATAAGGGCGTACACGACGGAACATCACATGTCGCCATGTGAGGCTACGTCACATGACACCCCCCATCCCTGGGTGAAAAAAAACTTCGCCAAGAAAATTTTTTTTTTTTTTTGATATACACATACATATCTAGTTAATATACAACTTCAGCCATCAATCACCAATTTTTCATCACACAAGAGTTTCCATCAATGCATGGAACTAACCTTAATGAACATCATAAAGATCCAAAATCACATTCCAAAATCTTAGTTTGAAAAAAAAAAATGCAAAAACAGTTTTTTCCTTTTATTTAAAAAACAGATTCATACTCCATCACCACAAATCACAAGTCACACAGACACGAAGAACATATAATGATACTGATCATTCCAAATGCCAATTATGTTTATATATACCAGAATGTAAACAGTTTTTTCTTGCCTGTTCTCACATAAACATATGTCCCAAAATCCTCACAAAATGAGAATTTCCTCATGACTTATTTGATGAGAAAAATTTGCCAAGTGAAAAGTCTTTCTTCAAGCAAGAATATACAATATCGCAGTCCACTCGAAAGTTAAACACTTTTTTTTCATTCTTCACAATGGACCGACGTGAAAAAAACAAAACCAAAAAACAACCACTTGTAACACATCAAATGAAGTATTCTGCACACATTCACAAAGTAGCATCCTACTATGAGACACCAGTGCCAATACATATGCACTTTTGGAAAAAGATCAATCACAACTACTTATTAATTCAGATTGACAGTAGCACACATAACACTGCCAAAATGTCAATAAAGTCTTTCCACAATGAAAACAAACAGCAGAATAATAAAGTCTGTTCACAATGAAAACAAACACAGAAACAGTCTTTCCTTTTTTATGCAGTTACAGCTGCACGAAGGATACTGTGCACTCACGCACGGGACAGAAAATCTGCCATGACATTCTGAGTTCCAGGTAATGGCTCAATGTCAAACTTGAACTCCTGCAATGACAAAGCCCATCTCAACAGCTTGCTATTTTTGGTCTTGGACGACTGCAAAAACGTCAGTGGCCTATGGTTGGTTTGTAACCGAAACTGTCTTCCAGTAAGGAATCTGGCAAATTCCTCACAAGCTCAAACGATGGCAAGACACTCCCTCTCAATTGTTGAGTATTTGACTTGTGTGTTAGAGAACTTTTTACTTGCATATTGCACAGGGTGTAACAATCCATTCTTTTCTTGCAAAAGTACAGCTCCCATGCCTTTGGAGCTGGCATCAGTTCTCAAAACAAAATCCTCTGAAAGAGAGAGCAAAAGCAGTACAGGAATGGATTGAGGGTGTCTTGAACACATTCCAGAGCTTTCTGGCAGTCATCTGACCAGACAATACTTTTGTTTTTTGTTCCTTTCGTTAAGTCAGTCAAAGGGGCTGTCAGGGACGCAAAGTGCAGTACATATCTTCTGTAATAGGACAACAATTCAAGGAGTGATCTTATCTGTTTCTTTGTAGTGGGTCTCTTCAAGGCCAAGATCTTTTCTACTTTCTTTTCCTCTGGTGTCATTTTCCCAACAGAAATGACATGACCCAAAAACTCAAGAGTCTGGAATCCAGCACAAATTTTGGATGGTCTAGCCGTCAGACCAAAATTCAGAGTTTACAAAAAACAGCTCTCAAGTTATCCAGAAGATCATTCCATGACTTTGCAGCAAGCAAAATGTCATAAAAAAAACTTACTGCTCCACACTCATGAAGTTTTAGTGTACACATCATTCTGGCAAAAGAAGCTGGGCGTTTTGTAATCCAAATGGCATTTTCGTCCATTGAAACAGTCCAAAAGGTGTCTGAAAAGCTGTTTCCTTGTCTGCTTCAGCCATCGGGTTTTGCCAATACCCTTTAGTTAAGTCTATTTTGACAAAATATTTTCCTTCTGACAGTTGACAAAGAAGTTCCTCAATGTCTGGGATAGGTTCTGCATCAAACACAGTGATTTTGTTTAACTTCCTGTAATCGATGCAAAACCGCACCGAGCCATCAGGTTTGTCCACCAATACAACTGGTGAGCTGTATGGTGATGAGGACGGTTCTATAACCTTCAACCCGAGCATAACTTGAATCTCTCTTTCAATAACCTGTTTTTTTCGCAAATGGTAGTGGGTATGGTTTGACTCGGACTGGGTTTTCCGTACTCAACTGAATAGTATGGGGTTCAGTTGTTGTCACTGTCCTTGAGGTATCAGTCAGGACGTCCTGAAAGTCCTTCAAAATACCTTCCAATTGTTCGTTTTGAATCAAAGATAATTCATCACACAAAACAACATCACGATAAGTTTCTCCCTTGACAGAAAGAGTGGGCAGAGGTACAGTATCATCTATACTGGTAGATGTTAACAATCCCACATTTGTTGTTTGCACAGTCTTTGCTCTGTCTCTGTATATGACATCAGGTACAAAATCAGAATCAATGATTTCTGTAACAGCCACATCTGTTCCAGAACTGGACATATCCATTCAGTTGACTCGTTAATGGCAACATTTGTACGCTCAACATACTTTATTAGCATGTTTACATGGAATACCTTTTCAGCATTTGCCATTTTCACTTTGTAGTTCACTCCAGAAAGTTTTCCAATGACATCAAAAGGACCTTTTTGAGTTGTTTTTTGGCAAATGTCACAAGAGCGACAATACTGTTTAACTTGTTTTGTGACTCCTGGCCAAAAAAATGAATCCAGAACTCTTTTTAACGTTCTTTTGATACCACAATGACCTGCGAAAAATGCATCATGGGCCGTCTGTAATACTGTTTCCCTCAGTGGTTTGGGAACCACAATCTGTTTGTTGTCTTGTCCAGGTACATGCCTGTGGAGGATGTCAGAGACCAGTATGTACGTTGGCTTGTCCGTTGGTATGTCAGAGACAGTCTGCTTTGCAGTAGAAAGTATAGTCGTCAGTGTCTCGTCGCTTCTCTGCATAGTCTTCAAAATGTCTGGCGTAACTTTTAGCACATCCAGTTTTGAAACCTTGAGCGGTTTTGGTGGTTTTTCCTGCTCTACAACTTTTGATCTTGTACTGATGAGACAAGGAACGAAAGATCCTCCGGCACCACCATGTACTGTCGCGACACCTGGTAGATTTCCCAAAATCAAATCGCAAACTGGGTTCCCAATAACACAGGCAATAAGCGACCCGGAGTAGTGTGGTGTATCGACGGAAATTTTTGCAAGTGCAAAAGTTCCAATTTTTCCACCAAACGATCTGCATCTCTGAACACTGTCAAGATATTGGTCCAGTAGAACAAAAGATTTCCTTACACCAGCTGTGGTGCAACCTGTATCTCGCAAAACAGAACCTTGTAAACCATTAATGGCACAATCCTCCAAAAGAAGACCATCAATGGACTGATCTGGCGCCAAAACAAGACCTTCTTCACATCAAGTGGAAACAAACCCAGTCTTTGTTCCACTTCCTTTGAAAGGACAGTCCGTTTTAAATGGAATTTGCCCTCACGAAAATGGCAACGCATGGTCTGATCGGTGGACAACTGGTTACTGTTAGTATGTGAACCTCAACCTTGTCCACGAACTGGACCAAAGGGTCTGCGCGGTTGTTGTTCACCACGCCCTCGGAAAGGAATAGGTCTTTCCAGTGGTGAGTATTGGTACTGACAGAAGTCGCCAGAATCGACATGGCCCTGACGCAGGATGGTCTTTGTCTGTTGCCAAAAGACGTGTAACCGTGAGGACCTTGGAATGAAGCGCGATTTCCTCGTCTATAGTTTCCTTGTCCAGAATGTATTTAAAATGCCGCGTGAGACTCGAAAAGGGACGAATCCCCCTTGTGGGCAACACCTTTATCCGGATGAGCAATACAGTACTGATCTGCCATCTGACACATTTCGTCAATGTTATCGAACTGTCTTTCTTTAAGAAAAGTGGCCAAATCTTTGCTGACGCTCTGAAAAAAATGCTCTCAAAGTAGCAAATCTCGCAGTGATTCGAAAGTCTTTTTCGTCTTTGTTAACTCTATCCATCTGTCTAAACAGTGACTCATTCTTATTAAAAAAGACGGAAATGATTCTCCCTTGTCAGGACGAATAGATCGGAAACACTCACGAAAACGGTCAGCTGACACTGAAACTTCTTTAAGAGTTCTTCTTTTCATTGGTCCCAAGTCAACCCTTCTTTTGCCATGAGTGTGTGGTATAGTGCCAAAGCGCTTTCCTTAAACAGCGAGGCGATAAACAATGTCCACTTTTCCTTCGGCCAACCACAAGATGTAGCATGGTTCTCGAACCAAAAAAGAAAACTGTCAATGTCGTCGGTTTTTTCTTCGAACGGCGGCAACTTCGGGATGTATGTTGACTTCGTATGAAGTGTACTCACGGAACCGAGCGGTGGAGGTGGTGGAGGTTCTCTCGATGCCTGTAATTTTTTAATTTCTGCATCAGTCTCTAATTCAAGTAGTCTCAGTTTAAATTGCCGTTCCTTATCCTTATCCTATATCTCTAGTTTTCTTTGAACCTCCTCTCTCTCTGTCTGTAGTTTTTTTTTCCTCAAACTCGAATCTTTTTTTATTTTCTTCCATCTCTTTCTGTAGTTTTTTTTTCTTCAAACTCTAATTTTTTTAGATTTTCTTGTCGTTCTTTATCTTTTTCTTGTAGTTGTTTCTGTCTTTCCTGTCTCTCTTTCTCTCTGTCTGCCCTGTCCATACATTGTTGGACATAGTTTGCTAATTTATCACCTTCAAAGCTTAAACGCTCGGCCTGTCGTACATATTCATCAAAATTTTCCATCATGAATAGTTACCACAAACAAACAAGAAACAAGAAGGGGACAAAACAAATTCTAATACTCTAGGGGAAGGACAGCGACTCCTCAACGCCCTGCCCCCTTGCTGCCAGGTACGAGCAAGAGGAGGTTGAGGCTATCGGTCCTGAGGGGGAAAGGGTCAAAAAGAAATCCTACCAAAAAAAAAAACCTTAACAGAGTAGAGCAACCAAAAGAAATCTCAAACACCCGAAAACACACATACAAAAACAAATAAAAAATAAAAACTGCAAACAATAATCACAACAATCAATTATACAAAACTTTTGCTTTGCACAAAAGCACAAATGCAAAAATTTTTTTTTCCCCTGGAGGGGGTATAAAAAAACACACAAAAAACCGTAGTCTTAAGTCAGGGTCACCACTGTCACACTGAGCACAAATGCATGCAAGCAGTACTCAGCTCAGCATTCACTCTACCTGAGCACACAGGTTGCAGTATGTCCATATATCTAACTTTGACAATTGATGCGTTACTATTGCACGTATAAGCTGGCATTCCTCCTAATGATACAGGTTGCATTTGTTAAGCGCTTTTATCCTAATGATGAAATGATTTCAGTAGTGTGCATTACTCTACTTTGGGGCAATGTGCAGTGTGTGTTCATCTACTGAGATGCATGTGTTAGTCAGCTGTTCTCTGTGCCATGTGCATGTTCATTTTGTTTTTTTTTGTGTGTGTGTTGCCAATGTTTTAAGGGCATGTTCCCTATGTTATCAGAGGTTGAACTTGGCTAAGGATTAATCTGTACTAAGTCATATGACATTATTCACTTCAGTGTTGCTTTTTTTCGTTTTCTTCTTGCACTGCAGAGGCTACTGTGGCCAATGGTGGTGGGTGATGGAGATGAATATAGAGCGCCGCTCTAAGCCAGAGAGGGTGCGACAGACGTCAGACCACCTGGGTGCCATGGTGACAGCGATGGTGTGGGATTCATCCAGCTCCAGTTTGTTTGTCGGTGACTGCGGTGGGAAGGTCACGCATATCAACGTGCCAACCTCAAAGGTCGGAAGACTGGTTCTGTCTGTTTTGTGTGCGTGTGTGTGTGTGTGTGTGTGTGTGTGTGTGTGTGTGTGTGTGTGTGTGTGTGTGTGTGTGTTCTTATTTATTGTTGATGTGCTTTTACTGTTTTCTGCAAGTCTTTGATTTTTATAGAACTTGAAACAATTTGTTCTTATTGGGATATGATTGTGTGTTCGTGAAATGAGGGGAATGAGGGTCAGAATGGGAAAGCAGTGGTGGTAGTGTAGTAAGAGAGGAGGAGGGGTGAGAGATGGGGTATTGGGAGGGAAGGTGAAAAGACATTCTACAGTTGTGCATCAGAGAGGGGCACTGCCTCTGTGTGTTTTTCATCATACTTTATGTACATGCTTTCTTTCCTTAACCTGCTCTGTCAGTTTATTTTCATTTAGTTATGCACATGCTGAAAAGTGAATTTCTGTATGTGAGCATAGGTAGTAAACCAGTCTTGAGCCCTGAATTTTAGTGGGACCCGTTGCTGTGAAATTTAGTTGTGATCCCTCTGATCATGTGAAGGGAATGCTGCGTCAGTTGTGTCATCTGTCATGTGTTCACAGCGCTGTTGCTGATATGCTGCTCTTTCCATCTATGTCATACACAGCCACGCACAGGCTCACAATCAGCAGGCCACAGAGAGCGATCAGTATTAGGTCATCATGGGGCAACCCTTTAGAGGAGACTCTGCTGTGTTTGGGAGTCATTTTGGTGGTGTTCAATGCTGCCTTTTCCCATTCAGCATACACAGGACCCCCCTCCCCCCCCCCGCCCCCCCCACCCCCCAACTGATGACAGTAATTTCATAGTACGGAGCCAGCATGAGTGAGAATCTCCCAACAGAGGGTGCCGCCACATCACCAACAACAGTGTCTCTATGAACTTGAACCTGTTATGAGGAGAAGTGACCCTCTGCTGTTGCAGGTCAAAACCATGTTGGAGAAGTGACCCTCTGTTTGCTGTTGCAGGCCTGGAGAAGTGACCCTCTGTTTGTTGTTGCAGGCCAAAACCATGTTGGAGAAGTGACCCTCTGTTTGCTGTTGCAGGCCAAAACCATGTTGGAGAAGTGACCCTCTGTTGGCTGTTGCAGGCCAAAACCATGTTGGAGAGGTGACCCTCTGCTGTTGCAGGCCAAAACCATGTTGGAGAAGTGACCCTCTGTTTGCTGTTGCAGGTCAAAACCATGTTGGAGAGGTGACCCTCTGTTTGCTGTTGCAGGCCAAAACCATGTTGGAGAAGTGGCCCTCTGTTGGCTGTTGCAGGTCAAAACCATGTTGGAGAAGTGACCCTCTGTTGGCTGTTGCAGGCCAAAACCATGTTGGAGAAGTGACCCTCTGTTGGCTGTTGCAGGCCAAAACCATGTTGGAGAGGTGATCCTCTGTTGGCTGTTGCAGGCCAAAACCATGTTGGAGAGGTGACCCTCTGTTGGCTGTTGCAGGTCAAAACCATGTTGGAGAGGTGACCCTCTGTTGGCTGTTGCAGGCCAAAACCATGTTGGAGAAGTGACCCTCTGTTGGCTGTTGCAGGTCAAAACCATGTTGGAGAGGTGACCCTCTGTTTGCTGTTGCAGGCCAAAACCATCTTCAGCCATCCGTCCCAGACCATCGTGCATCTGGACTGCGGAGTGACCCAGCTGGACTGGTGGGGCAACAAGCTGCTGGCCTCCTCCCTCACCCGCACCTACCTCCTCAACACCGCCAAGTCAGTGCTGGTCTTGAGAGCTGTGCTTTGATGTTTAATCTCTCCTCGCCATGGATTCTCTGTGCAAACTTTGGGCTGCTCCCTATACAACAGAGCTTGTCCACACATCAAGGCACTGGCCACAGTGTTACTGTTAATTGCCTGTTTGTGTTTCTGTTTACGTGGTCCCATAGTTGAAAGGTTGAAGCGTTAGGCTGTTGAGCTGATTGTTGCGAATTTTGAATTACTCTTGGGGTCTGATGTTTATGGGTTGATAACCTCCTCTGTCCACCCCGCTGTACATTAACCCTTTCATTGCCAGCTGTACCCATGCTGCAAGCAGCAGAAAACTGTCTGTGCAGCAGAGTTATGGTTGGGCACTAGGTCTACAAGGCTGTGTAACTTCTGAACTACTAAACCAATCCATATCATTTATACACTATCTTAAAGATGGTGCATCACAAATTTATCTCAAATGTTATTCCAGTGTGAGTGAAAATCTGAAAAGAAAATGCACTCACCAGCGAAAACAGGAATCGTAGCATGCTTGTGGTGCCAAGCGGCGACTGGCATTCTGACTGCAATAACCGTGCACTGACTGTGCTGATGAAAGGGTTATTCAGTTCAAGGAAGGTGGTGGAAGGAGAGGAATGGGCTCCGTCTTCCTTGATACCATGCCCTAGACCCACTGCCCTTTAGGCCATTAGGCTGTGAGGATTTTAATGAACCTTACCTGTCAAAGCGGTTTTTGGTTTTTATTTTCAGAATTTTTATCGGGACCATTCTTGTAGCTGTGACCTGTAGTAAATTTTTCTTACACATGGATCTTGGTTTATTGTCTTTCTTGAAAGAACAGTGTCCAAAACACCACTTAAAGTGACATAAAGGCAAGAGGTGTGGAGGGGAGGGGGGGGATATCCTTGTCATGGGTGAGCCTGGAATCGCATGGTCTTTGGCAGGCGTGGTTTTCAGTAGAGCAGCACTCCACCACTGAGAATGAGGAGTGGAGACTAGGGCAGATTCAACAGCAAAAACAGAAACACGGGGCCACCTAACGAAGGAACAAACGAATTGCAAAACAAACAAAATGTGTTTCAACCTATGGGGTCTTCTCCAGGCAGGACAAATAACATTCAAAACAATGAAAACAAAGGAGGAACAGTCACTTTTCTCTTCTACCTGGGTGCTGATTTTGCCCCAAGGAAGGTTTCAGTTCAGTACATGCTGTTTACAGGGACTGTATGTGTATCTAAAAGTTTTATTCATTTTGAGGAATCTGTGGAAGGGAACGTGATAAAGTACCTCTGGTATCTGTCAAGTGTGACCTCCCCTGTGTGAATGAGTTTACAAGACAATGCAAAACAGCGCTCCTGCAACATTATTTGAAAATCCCGGTGAAGGTGAGAATCATTGGCAGGGTAGCGATACCTTTACTTTTGAAAAAAATATTTCACAGCGTCAAAGAATTGTCTTCAGACTTTAGTGACAGTGATTTTGGTTTTTGTGTACATATTATTTTAATTGTATTTTCATTTTATAGTAATCAATCTTTGTTTTTAAAAAATTTTTCTTTTTTTTTTTTTTTGTTTACAGGCAGCAGTTTTCACAAATCGGCAAAAAGCCAAGGTAAGCATGAGGACAGGAGAGGGTTGGGTGTGTGTTTTATTTGTATGTATGCGTGCGTGCGTGCATGCGTGCGTAGAATAGTTAAATGATAAAGCAGAGCACTTTTTGTTTCTCTTCACCTTGTATGGAACTTTGGGGGAAGATTAAGGGGACAGGAGTGTTTGATTTCTTTGAAAATGAAAATGCACTTACGGCAGTCTCTGAGATGAAGCTGGGGAGGCTTTGTGCAACAAATTGTGTAGACGAGCATATCCATTTTTTTTCAGTTGCATGGGCTGTGTAGGAGGATGTTTCCATTCTTTTTCTTGCGTTTGGAATATTTGTAAATTATCTTCCTTTTTGCCTCGCAAAGACAGAGACTGTAGCAGTCCAGTGCTGTGCAGATTAGACCTCTCGAGTGCAGAGCAGTTTTGTACGTCTGGGGCTGATGAAAGCTGACCATATGAGAGTACACTAGACAAACTCAGACCAGACCAGACCAGACCAGACCAGACCAGATCAGACCAGACCAATCAGACCAGACCAGACCATTCAGACCAGACCAGACCATTCAGAGCAGACCAGATCAGACCATTCAGACCAGACCAGACCAGACCAGACCAGACCAGACCAGACCAGACCAGACCAGACCAGACCATTCAGACCAGATCAAGCAGATCAGACCAGACCATTCAGACCAGATCAAGCAGACCAGACCAGACCATTCAGACCAGACCAGACCAGACCAGACCACTCAGACCAGACCAGACCAGACCATTCAGACCAGACCAGACCATTCAGACCAGACCAGACCACACCATTCAGACCAGACCATTCAGACCAGACCATTCAGACCAGACCATTCAGACCAGACCAGACCATTCAGACCAGACCAGACCAGACCATTCAGACCAGACCATTCAGACCAGACCAGACCAGACCAGACCATTCAGACCAGACAGACCAGACCAGACCAGACCAGACCATTCAGACCAGACCAGGTGAGAGAGGAGAGCAGACCAAAGAGGACCTGTGGACAGGGACCAGACTGTGGTGGACCATATCAGCTAAGCCAGAGCAGGGCAGACTGGATTGAAGAGAGGCAAGCAGCCAACCATTCAGCATCCATGCTACAGTCGGCCAGTCAGCTTCAGGGGAAAGAATAGATAGAACTTCAGTAGAAGACCAAGGGGAAGAGTATAACAGAAGCTAGCAAAGCATAGGACAGTGCAGCAGAGTGTAGCATAGCGTAATGTGGTGTGTAGTGTAGTGTAGTGTAGTGTGGTGTAGTGTAGTGTAGTGTGTAGTGTAGTGCAGTGTAGCATAGTGTAGTGTAGTGTGTGTAGTATAGTGTAGTGTAGTGTGGTGTAGTGTAGTGAAGAGAAGTGTAGTATATTGTTTTAAATCTAATGTAGATTATTTAATGTAGATTATAGTTCATCATTCATTCTTAGACCGTTCTTGCCTTTTTTTGCCAGATCTGTCCGACGTAGAGTAAGGTTAAATCGATAACAGAATATTCATTCATTGCTTTAATCAGTCTCTGTGGTCTTTGGACTTGCCTGTGTCCAAACCCATGAATAACTTGGTGAATACGTTCACCAGTAAAGTCCACGATTGTCTCACGGATTTCAGGGAAGGAGAGTTTGGCGCCTGTTTCTTCCTGGAGCCCAGTTCCAAGTACCCGGTCATCTATTGTGCCAGACCTGGCTCTCGGATGTGGGAGGTGAGGGAGGTCTTTTTTTCTCCGCACATACATTGTTCTTTTTTTATTTGTGGCATCGGTTATAAGATCAGTGGGGCACCTACTTCAGTGATTTTCTTTCTTTCTTTTTTTTTTTTTTTCTTTTTCTTTTTTTTTTTTCCCCTAAGACCGAAATCCACCTCTTCATTTTTTGGTACTTCACACTGTCCTCTTCATCTGCAAAAAAAAAAAAAAAAAAGTGGATAGAAAAACACAAAAACAATTTCCGCTACTAACTCTTTTGCTTTTTTTTTTTTCTTTTGTTCTTTTCTATTCTTTCTTTTGTTTTGTTTTTTAAACCAGTCTCATACACACCATGCATAGTCTGTATGTTTTACAAATGGACATATTCTTGCTGATTTTACTGTTTTGGCGTTTGATACAAAGTGTCTGGGTTTGTTAATGTTCTAATGTGTGGTGTACTGGCAACACATACATTTGTTAATGTTCTAATGTGTGGTGTACTGGCAACACATACATTGTTTCATGAATAAACTGCATGACCTCCTCTTGGGGATGGCAGGGATTCTGTCAGTGTAAATTTCAGCCCCACCTGATGAAAGTTTGATGCTGAAAACTTCCACATCTGTCACTCTTTTGGACTCTTCCCTTTTTTTTTGCTTTCATATGAAAAACAAAAATTACTTTTATACTGTCTGCTGTCTTTCTGCCTTTCTGGCTTGTTCACCTGTCTTTGTTTTGGAAAATTGTTTCATAATTTTCTCTTGAAGAATTTACAACATACCAGCTTTTTTGTTATAAACTAGTGGTAAGGTGTCCAGAGCGGACGCTTGCTGTCCGTCGTGCATTTTTTGTTTACCTTTGTGATGTGGCTTTTTTGAATGTGTTTTTAAGTAATATATTTACCAGGTTTTTGTTTGTTTGTTTTTTTGTGTTAGTCTTCAGGTGGTAAGTTACAGGGAATGCTTTGCACTCTAATGCAGCCTAGTTTTATGAGCCTCAAGAATATCAATGGATTATGATTTTGATATGTGGAAAATACAGACAGTTTTTCATTATTTTCTTCTGTAGGAGTTCTTCTCCCTGCGTGGTAAAAGGGGTTAAACAAGCCTCCATGATCCACTGAGATATAATGGTAATAAACGTTAAAACAGAAAAAAAATCCTAACGAACAGACACAGCATGAGCAAAATATATATTTCAGTTTTACCCAGAGGTGTCGCTGTTTGCAGATAATTTTGGTGTTTACTCTATAAGTTTGCAGGTAATTTTGGTGTTCACTCCATTGCAGATAATTTTGGTGTTTACTCCATAAGTTTGCAGATAATTTTGGTGTTTACTCCATCAGTTTGCAGATAATTTTGGTGTTTACTCCGTCAGTTTGCAGATAATTTTGGTGTTTACTCCATCAGTTTATCTGTGGCCTTGATGGTCACGATTCAGATCACGTCGCTCTTTGCAGATAATTTTGGTGTTAACTCCATAAGTTCATCTGTGGCCTTGATGGTCACGATTCAGATCAACAAACTACACCAAAGCAAACAAAGACATGTGTCAGAGCCTTGATTTCAAAGACAGGGAAGAGAAATCGGGAAAATAGAACTGGTTTGTAAAAGACCTTGTTGGCTTTGTAAAACAGGCAGCCAGTGAGAAACTGCCTTTGAGCTGAATGTAAGATTTCACCACACCTCCATCCTGAACACTGAGTCACCATGGAAACATCTCCATCACCATGGAAGAATATGGCAGATGGGGCTCACAGGTCCAGGGTCCACAGGGGTGTAGAAGGAGATCTGTTGAACCACAGCAGGCACCACTGAATAGCGTTGAAGTGTTTCTAGAGGCAGTCAGGATCTCAACGGGTTGGTGGGCTCATTTCAGTCAGATGCTGTGTTCTGTATGCAAACAGCTTGAACCTGTGTGGAAAGACAATAACATCTTCATGAAATACAAAATCAGACTCCTACATGCGCTGGTACGTTCCATCTTCCTGTATGCATGCGAGAGATGGAGTCTCGCTGATGATCTGGAAAGAAGAATCCAAGCCGTGATGTTACCGCAGGACGGTAACCACCAGAGATAATGATCATATTACCTGTGAACAAATGTTTCAAACCATCAAACAGCACCATGTGAAGATCCACTGACATCAGCTAAAAGAAAGAAAGCAACTTTGGTATGGCCATGTAACAAACTCCAGTGGCTTTGCCAGAACAGTCCTCCAGGGAACGGTTGAAGGGGGGAATTGGAGGGGAAGACAGACAAAAATAACAACAATGGACTGACAGCATGGCAGAAGGGACAGGGAAATCATTGATTTGCAAAGAGCTGAGATTTGGCACACCCCTGACAGAACTGGAGGAATCAGGTGAATGGTTCTGTGTGGTGCCCCGGTGACTTTCCACAGAGTTATGGAAGAGGAAGAACAGGGGAAAGTGCTGGCACTGGGACTGCAACAGGTTGAGCCTTGGTGCGGTTGTATACAGACTTTTAGAGGATCTAGGACAAGCAGCATGAGAGGTGTATTGTTGAGGGGCATGGCAGATGGGACTTAAAATTGGATTGAAAAAATGAAATCCATTCATTCATGTAAATGAGCTCTCACGGAAACACGCGTCAGTGCAGCAAAAGATGTAGAAACGTGGGTGCACCCATCTGTGACAGAAGTTGTTGTGTGTTTTGCTGACCAGGTTGACTTTGAGGGGAATGTGCTGAACACTCACCAGTTCAAACAACTGCTGGCCACCCAACCTCTGCCCATCGTTTCTCCTGGGTGAGTAGTTTGTGCAAGAAAACAGTGATATGTTCAGAGTTCTGTTATGTAGATTTTTTTGGGTATATATACATACATACATATACATATATATAATATATATATGCTTTTTTCATATGCAGATTTCATTTTTATTCAAAGTATTTATATTCTTTATTTTTCTTTTCCAGAACATTGACATTCTAATTGTTTAATGTGCACACTTTATTTGTCTTTAAAAGTTGTGTTATGTTTGAATGAAAATCATCAAAACAAATGAATGTTTTAACTGATCCTTGTTGTTACTTTTGTACATGATGTTTGAGCCGATCCTTGTTACTTTTGTACATGATGTTTGAGCCGATCCTTGTTGTTACTTCTGTACATGATGTTTGAGCCGATCCTTGTTGTTACTTCTGTACATGATGTTTGAGCCGATCCTTGTTGTTACTTCTGTACATGATGTTTGAGCCGATCCTTGTTGTTACTTCTGTACATGATGTTTGAGCCGATCCTTGTTGTTACTTCTGTACATGATGTTTGAGCCAGTCTCTCTCTCTTCCCTTCCCCAGCATCTCCTCTCTTCTCTACCTTTTTTTTTCACCTTGTTTGGAAAACTGGCAGCCACTGGACTTTGATGCTGACCTGTGTGGTTTTCAGGGTGAATCTGATCGAGGTGCTGAAAGCATCAGAACCTGGGCCCCAGTCCGTCAACTTTCTCCAGATGTTCACCATTGGGTGAGTGGAACATTTGAATCCACGGTGCAAAAAGCTCTTCACAGTCAGAGTTTGCCAGGGGAAGAAAGGAAGCGGGGTCATACAGAAGTGAAAGTAAAGTGGTCTGAGGATTCTAGGAAAGAGACTGGGCATGATGGGAGTAGGGTGGAAGGGAAGGGGTGTTGGGAGAGGGGGGAGATTAGAATGGAGTGCTCGTAAACCTAAAGGACTTTGAATCATTCAGGAAACAAAGTAGATTTCAACATTTTGGATGTCATGCATGGAACAAGTGTTGAATCATTCAGGAAACAAAGTAGATATCAACATTTTGGATGTCATGCATGGAACAAGTGTTGAATCATTCAGGAAACAAAGTAGATATCAACATTTTGGATGTCATGCATGGAACAAGTGTTTAGATGCTTGAGACATTGAACTACAGAAAATGCCACGAGTAAAAAAAAAAAAAACCCATCAGTGTCCTTTCCTACTTGTGTCTTGACCCAAACTCAAAAACATTTCAAGTCTTACCAGTTTGCTCCATCAATATTGAATGTATGCATTTGATGCCATGCCCTCGGAATTTTGCTGTTGTTACTGATTTGCTGTTACAAACCTTTTTTTTTACAAAATTCTGCAGATTTCTGTTTACTTTTTTAAACTTCAAAGACATTTGCTTAAATTTTAATGGATTGTATGACAAATTTTCTTGCCCTGATTCTTTCATTTTATGCTCAATAAACTGTCATAACTGACAAAAGATTAGCACTGCATTGCCCAGAATGGTAAGAGTGTAAGTGCTCTGTCAAGATGAGTGGAACACACAGATGAGTGTAAGCGCTCTGTCAAGATGTGTGGAGCACACAGACGAGTGTAAGCGCTCTGTCAAGATGTGTGGAACACACAGATGAGTGTAAGCGCTCTGTCAAGATGTGTGGAACACACAGACGAGTGTAAGCGCTCTGTCAAGATGTGTGGAACACACAGACGAGTGTAAGTGCTCTGTCAAGATGAGTGGAACACACAGACGAGTGTAAGCGCTCTGTCAAGATGTGTGGAACACACAGACGAGTGTAAGCGCTCTGTCAAGATGTGTGGAACACACAGATGAGTGTAAGCGCTCTGTCAAGATGTGTGGAACACACAGACGAGTGTAAGCGCTCTGTCAAGATGTGTGGAACACACAGACGAGTGTAAGTGCTCTGTCAAGATGAGTGGAACACACAGATGAGTGTAAGCGCTCTGTCAAGATGTGTGGAACACACAGATGAGTGTAAGCGCTCTGTCAAGATGTGTGGAACACACAGATGAGTGTAAGTGCTCTGTCAAGATGAGTGGAACACACAGATGAGTGTAAGTGCTCTGTCAAGATGAGTGGAACACACAGATGAGTGTAAGTGCTCTGTCAAGATGTGTGGAACACACAGACGAGTGTAAGCGCTCTGTCAAGATGTGTGGAACACACAGATGAGTGTAAGTGCTCTGTCAAGATGAGTGGAACACACAGATGAGTGTAAGTGCTCTGTCAAGATGTGTGGAACACACAGACTGACGAAATCTCGTTCAGATCTGTGTGGATTGGCAGGAAGTTCTTGTGTCTGTCTCTGATTACTGAAAAGAAGAAAGCTGTTGTGCAGGACATTGGTCACACTGTCCTCACGTATTCTGACATTTCATAGAGTGATGCAGCTGTGTAGTGCATGCTATAAAAGTTAATCTTGAGATACAACTTTTTGGCCGTATTTAAAAAAAATTCAGGACCCCTGCATAAAATTGTCAAAGCATTCATGCTATACATGATTGAAAAGTTAATAATGTTTACTTTTGAAACATCAGGACAAATTTTTTCATGCAAATTTTCTGCAGTGTTTAAAAAGATTATATCATTAAATCATAAAATGGAAGAAGAATGACTGGTACATGTACTTACCTTAGAATGTGTGGACTGCCCATCAGCAGATGTAGTGGAACTGATCAGCTGATTTTGACCATCTGTGTCATGTTTCCTTTGATCTGCTGAATGTGTTGTTCTTCTCCTATCACAAGTTTGTTTGCCTCATGAAATGAAAATTACCTTCATGTTTTTGGTCTGTGGGAACGAGCTACATGTAACTCAGCGATAAGCTAGTGGTAAGTGTAGTTTCCATAAGATTGAAGGGACCAGAATTGTGCAGTCTGCTGAAATATCACAGATTTGGCATGTGGTGTCCGGTGGACACCAACGTTTAGACATGGGAACGAAGCCATTGAGTGTATGCAGACTGTATGAAGACTTTGTTGTTAGATGGTTCTGCCTGATGTGATTTGTATTCTTTCTTGAAAGGAAGGAAATATTTTCCATTTGATAAGAATAACATTGTCATGTGGATTGTTAGAAACATTTGTTTAAGACCGGTCAGGAATTTTTCACCCTGACTTTCTGCTTGGAAATAGCTTTGATTTTGATTTGCATTCAGCCCTGTTATAGTCTTTGTGGCTGGCTAGGCTGACTTGACTTGACCTTGTGTGCAGGGAGTTTATTCTGACCTGGAGTAATCGGGGGCTGTACGTGTTTGATCCCATCAACGTGAAGGTGGTGCTGTGGACAGACGCTCTGAAAGGTGGGGCCACTGTGAGGTCACTCACCAACATCCTCAGCAGAGACAGAGAGAGGGAGGAAGAGAAACAGAGAGAGGGAGAGAGAGAGAGAGACAGACAGACAGACAGACAGACAGACAGACAGAGAGGGGGGAAGAGAAACAGAGAGAGGGAGAGACAGACAGACAGACAGACAGAGAGGGTGAGAGAGAGAGGGGGAGAGAGAGAGAGAGAGAGAGAGACAGACAGACAGACAGAGAGGGTGAGAGAGAGAGACAGACAGACAGACAGACAGAGAGGGAGAGAGAGAGAGGGGGAGAGAGACAGACAGACAGAGAGGGTGAGAGAGAGACACACACACACACAGAGGGAGAATGCGAATGCGAATGTTTTATTCAGTTTAAGGCCACAGCCCCATACTGAAGGGGTATTCATACATGCATCATACAGCATTCCTAATACATAACACAATGAAATCATGAAAAAATGCAGATATGTGACAAAACGCAGAGTACATTAAGCCATTACTGTCTGAATTCTCTTATTTGCTTCGTAAATATACATGGCTAAATTCCAAAGTGTATTCTCATTCCTTGTTGACAGCAAGAGAATTAGCCTGAAATGACATGGTTCTGTGTAATATTTGGGTTGAATAACTTTTATTCTAAGATCGCTCAGAGCAGGACAGCAAAACAAAAAATGTATTTCATCTTCTTTTGCTCTGTTACAGTGTCGACACATCAGTTCATTTTCAACAACATTACTATACCTGAGGCGATGGCATGCGATATCAGACACACCAAATCTAAATTTTGTCAGTGCACATTTGATAAATCTATTCATATTTATCCCAATGTAAGGTTCTAAGCTATGTGTCGATTTAAAGAGTTTATACTGAGCAAATCTATCACTATTATACGTATGGTCATGCCAGTCCTGCTACCTGCAATCGATAATCCTCTGTTTAAAACAATTCAGAAATTCTGATATATTTTCTACACCTTGGTTATCCCAAACAAAACCATATCCATATGAATTTAAACACTGTCGAACATGGGAAGCCCATGTCCTTTTACCATTATCATCTGAACTCAACAGCACCCTGTAGCCTTTAAAGGGTATCCTATCTTCATTCATTCTTGTTAACTTGAGCCAGTATTTTATACATTTCAAATAGGAATTTAAATAAATTGGATATCGTCCAAGTTCACCATAAACCAGATCATTGGGCGTTCTACTGTCTACATTCAAAAAGCGCTTCAGCGCATACAGGTGAACTTTTTCAATTAAGGCACCTTTGTCAAAAGCCCATACTTCTGCACCATATTGTAAAATTGGCTGTACCTGTGAATCAAACAATTTTGTAAAAACACTGAACGAGCTACACTCTAACACAGAGAGGGAGAGAGAGAGGGGGAGAGAGAGAGAGAGAGAGAGAGAGAGAGAGAGAAGAGAGAGAGAGAGAGCGCGAGCAAATTTACAGCTTCTGAAAAGATATTCAAGTGAATCTCGGGCGTCATAGCATATTGTTCCATTACTCTTGAAACAATCATGTTGACAGACTATTTCAGATGTCTGTTTGCTGTTCGTATCTTAGAAGATTGTGTGTTAGTTTTATTAGAAACGAAGACAGCATTGCTGCCAGATTTTTTTTTTTTTTAAAGAGGTGGCTTCACAGTTTCAGTGTGTATATAGTGTACAACATCAAAACACCCTCTTTCAGTCCCTGTTTGTCAGTTTTCAGTTTTTCCCAAGTTTTATTCAGATATGGTATGTCCACAATAACAAGTTTATGCATGCTCCTCCACATATTGAAGGCATTTTGCATGTGCACATGTGTGTGTGTATTCACTCACACATGCACGCACGCACACACGCAGATTGAAACTTGCTCTTCATATCTTGTGAAGGCTTATATAAAGTCTACTAGTCTACATTCCCTCGAAGACAGACGCGAGGAGAAGGTTTTCATCCACAGTGAAAAGTTACTGCGTATGCCTACCCACCCCATGCACACCGAGATGCAGAACCCCACCAAAAACAGGCTGAAGAGAACAAGTTTCAACCACCTGTCTAAGAGCCTGCATCGCAGCAATGAAGACCTGCTGCCTGTTTCACCAGCCGAAATGGAGATGCTTCCAAATTTTGAGGAACCAGACAATCACCTGGAAGATGTCGCAATCATCACCGAAGTTCCTGGCATTAAAAGAATGGACCGTCAAGCCCCTCAAGTAATGAAAGCTCTAGCACAGGAGATGATCGCCAACCAATACAACCCCAGTGAGTGGACCCATGTCTTCACAGATGGATCCTCAGAAGGAGCAGTCAAGAATGGAGGAGCAGGGTTCTTCATCAGACACACCAATGGAAGATTGACACACAAGGCCTTCCCTACTGGAAAGATCTCCTCCAACTACAGAGCGGAGGCAGTAGCACTGCTCCACGCAGTGAGGATCTTTCTGGAACCGGCCAGCCCATCACAGAAGGTTGTCTTCTTCACAGACTGCTGATCTCTGCTGCAGGGACTTCAGAACACAAGAAATGAACAACATACGCAAGACATCAAGGCTGCCCTCCATGAACTCTCAAAACAGTCTGTCATTACGCTTCAGTGGATCCCGTCTCATTGTGGGATCATGGGCAACGAAAAAGCTGATGCTCTCTCCAAAGCAGGCAGCAAAATGGAGCAGTTCAGCCACCCCGTGACCCACAGGGAGGCCAAGACCATCATCCACAACCAGTTTCAGTCCCAGTGGAAGAGAAGGCTGGGTGCAGAGAGTGGTGCTGACCCGATCCACCAGCTCCAAAGGCACCAGCAGACAATCCTCTTCAGACTGAGGACCGGCCACTGCAGACTGCTGAGCCACCTTAACCGCCTGAAGATCACCTACACTGACCAGTGTCCATGCGGCACTGGACCCCAGACCCCTGAACATGTCCTCCTGCGCTGTCCTACTCACGCAGCTCTACGACACAAAACCTGGCCGGGGGGAGCGGAGTTACAGGCGCAGCTTTGGGGAGCCCGTTCTGACCTGGAGAAGACCGCGGGCTTCATCATGGTGGCCGGGTTACAAGTCTGACGCATCCAGCTTCAATCGAACGCAGAAGAAGAAGATATAAAGTCGATTTGGCATCATATACTTTACCATGTCAGACCATAGCATTCAACGGCAGTTAGTCAGCTCTGCCAGGCTGAAGATTTTTGTGGCTAATGCAGTGATAAGACAGTAATAAGACAGTCAAGTGAAGCCCCCCCTACTTCCGCCATGCGCAGAACGCCGAAGTGCGCTTGTTTACCTCATTCTCCTTCGGCCTGCCGTCCAAGCAAGATAAGTGTTGTGCTCTGTCTCGCCTTTCTTCTGTCTTGTGTACATATTGCTGTGTATTTGCTTGCTTTGCTTATTCATATTGTGGCTTGCACTATAGACCCTGGGTACACTTGCCGTGTGAGGGTTTGGTGGGCGAGGTATTCCTTTATTTACTCTCCTTCCATTGCGCGATCGGTCTCATTCCTCTCGCGAGTCGCCATTGCTGGTCGTGTTCGACTTTTGTCTTCTTCCAAATTCTCCCGCATCGGGTCTCCATCGGTTCGCCCTCGGTGACCTACGCCCCATACCTTCCTCGTCCTCTCGGCCTTTTGCGACTCCCTCGCGCCTCATCGGCATTTTCTTCGCCGATCTATTTTGCCCTGTGCCCCGGTCTGCCATTTTCTTTTTCGACCGGTCGTCGTCGGCCACCTTGCCTCACCACTTTGTACCCGGGATATTACGGAGGTTTCTCTCCGTTGGCACCTTCATAGACCCAGTGTCTATGTCCTAGTGCAGATCGCTTGAGTTCCTCACGATCTCGCATCCCGTCATTTCTTGCTATACCTTACATTAGGTGCTGTAGCACTAGGTTGATCGAGTTACTTGTTTACCTTCGATCGACCGATTTGTCCCCGCTTTGTGGTCGTGCGCGCCGTGATTGCCCTGCCGCCAGTGCCCAACATGGCGAAGGACCAGGTCGGGTCGAGCCGCTCTTCCTTTCGGAAGTCGCTCGCTGCCCCGGAGGGCCCGCCGGTCGATTCCTCGGGGCAATCCGTTCCTCCCGTGGACGAACGTATGGTCGGTGTAGAAGGGAGGTCTGCGGAGGGGACGCAGGCTCCTCCTCACGGACATGTCGGTAGCTTGCTATGTCAACGGGGGGGGGCTCACTCCATCAGCCTCTCCCTCCGGACAGAGGCTCTCCTGCATTGGTGTCTGGCACACGGAGTCACGCTTCAAGCGAGACACATAGCGGGCACGCGCAATATCCTGGCAGACTCCCTCAGCCAGTCCAAATCTCTCCTACACACAGAATGGACGCTCAGTATGCTGACCTTAGCGTCAGTGTGGGCTCATTGGTTCAGGCCGATGGTCGACCTTTTCGCCACTCGGTTCAACCATCGTCTGCCACTCTATGTCTCTCCCGTGCCCGATCCCCAGGCACATGCCATTGACGCCCTGTCCCTGTCATGGTCGGGTCTCATAGCCTACGCCTTTCCCCCCTTCCCGATCCTCCACAAAGTGATCAGGAAGTCGAGACTGGAGAGACCCAAGCTGATCCTCATAACCCCGTGGTGGCCGACCCAGTCCTGGTTTCCGGACCTAAAAGCCCTCTCCCATGTTCCCCCTCTTCGACTAAACCCCAGGTGGGACATGCTCAGGCAACCCGCTCCGGACGCCCTCACTCCAACCCCCAGATGCTCCGTCTCCACGCCTGGCTGCTGTGTCCGCCCGGGTGCGAGCATCTGCCCCTGTCTCCCACTTGGACAGAGCCCGGTCCGTCCTAGACATCCTCGCGGGGGCTGGAGCCTCGCAGGGCCTGCGAGATTTAGCCTCGGCCTCACGCAGACCCAGCACGGAGTCCCTCTATGACTACCGCTGGGAGAGGTGGGTCTCCTGGTGCTCGGACAACTCCGTTCCCCATGATTCCCCTTCTAACATCCAGATAGGCAACTTCTTATCTCACTTAGCCTCGGCGCATAAGCTATCTGCTAGCTCCATCCGGGGCTACAGATCAGCCATCTGCACCACCATCCTCCAACTAGGCAGACTGTCTTTCGAGAATGATTTCCTCCTCAGAGAGATCTCCAGAGGGGTGGCCCTACGGGAGGCCCAGTCCCCTAGGCGTGTACCCCTTTGGGACCTCTTTATTGTTCTTGATGCTCTTAGGAAACCTCTTTTCGAGCCTATTGCCTCCATTCCCTTTGACCTCCTTTCTATGAAGACCACATTTCTCCTTGCCCTGGCTTCAGCCCGACGGCGAAGCGAAATCCATGCCCTCAGCGGAGACCCCAGAGACGTGGCCTTCCACAGGGATGCTCTGTCTCCCTGAAGTTCCTCCCTGAATTCTTAGCTAAAAACCAGGATCCGGGCTCTTCCTCCCCCTCCATCATCATCCGCTCACTTTTGGATATCCTCGGCAGTCAAGAAAAAGGGGGGGACATGGACCTGTGCCCGTCCAGGTGCCTTAGATACTACTGGGAACACTCGCGCCCCAGGCGCGCATCCCAGAGACGCCTCCTCATCTCCATTAACCCCAACAATTCTAAGGACATCTCGGCAGGCACCATCTCCAGATGGCTGTCCAGGACGGTCAGATCTGCCTACGCCCAGGCGTACAAGGATCTCCCGGCCATATCCCCCCGTGCTCATGAGGTCAGAGCGCTGGCCACCTTCACAGCATTCCAGCACTCTGTCCCCGTGCGCCATCTATTGGAGGCAGCCTTCTGGCGTTCGGAAAACCCTGTCATAAACTTCTACTTGAGGGACATCCGAATGACCCGGGCTGATGGTTCAAAGGGAATCTCTTTTGTGGCGGCTAATGCAGCTATTTCCGTTGCGCCATCTAACCCCAAGAACCATTAGGGCACTGCCCTCCTCCAATTCCTTTAAATTCTGCTATGGTCTGACATGGTAAAGTATATGACGCCAAAATGGGGAGTTTTTCTTATACTCCCTGTTTGGCTAGTATACTTACCATGTCAGACTCAAATGCCCGCCCTCCTTCCCCTCTGGCGCCAGGGTTCTTGGGGTTACCTTAGTGCGGAAGAAGGAGAATGAGGTAAACAAGCGCACTTCGGCGTTCTGCGCATGGCGGAAGTAGGGGGGGCTTCACTTGACTGCCTTATTACTGTCTTATTACTGCATTAGCCACAAAAATCTTCGGCCTGGCAGAGCTGACTAACTGCCGTTGAATGCTATGGTCTGACATGGTAAGTATACTAGCCAAACAGGGAGTATAAGAAAAACTCCCCATACTTGTCACTTGCATACCATGTAAGGATGGCTAAGTGAAATTTTATAGTGACTTAACTTCATAGTTATACAGGAGAATGATGTCAAAGAATCAAAATTGATCAGTGTTTTGCTTATGCTGTTATTAACATACAAATGAAAAAATAAACCCCAACAAAGAAACACCACCACCACTGCTGACACAACCACTCCCCAAAGCTTAGGAGTTTTTGCCGTTTATATTCCTCAGGAGTTTTTGCCATTTATATTCCTCAGGAGTTTTTGCCATTTATATTCCTCAGGAGTTTTTGCCGTTTATATTCCTCAGGAGTTTTTGCCATTTATATTCCTCAGGAATCAAAGACGTCTGCATCATCAAAAATGAAGTCTACATCTTTTGCGACTCCCAGAAGGTGCGTCGCCTGGTGTTCCTTCCCATACTGCACCTGTGTGCCGCCCTGGTGACCCGCCAGCGGTGCCTGATGGCGGCGGACATGCTGCTGTTCCTGGAGCACGTCTCTGTGAAGCCGACGCTGTTGAAACATGTGAAGAAAGAGCTGTTGCCTCAGCTGCTTGGCTTGTTGAGAGAGGCTGGCCGAGACGACATCGGGGTCAAAGTGCAGGTCTGTCTTTGGAGTTTTGCAGAATACATACACATGCACGCACGCACGCATGCACACACATATACTCACACACACACATACACAAAACACATGCACACACACACACACACATACACACACACACACACACACACACACACACACACACACACACACACACACAATTGTACACAGAGGATGGGAGTAAATTGCATTTCCTTCAGTATCATATAAATAACCTTCATCATGAATGTCAGTAATACAATTAACAATGAACACAAACACACCTCATTTTCTAGAATAATACAGCATAAAACTCTTATCCATGAACAGGCGATGCTGGAAGATGTGAGCGAGAGTTCCATGGAGTCAGTCATCTTCCCAGAGGACGGTGGCAGCACAGAGGGCGCTCTCAGTCCCTTGTTCACTGCCCACAGCTCTGGTATCGTGGTGGTCAGCGACGGCATTCTGGCTTACGGAGATCCGGAGCGACGCAAGTCGCCCAATCGTTTCAGCCCTGTGATCGGTGTGGGCCAGCCGCATGGTGGTAAAGAGGAACATTGAGTGTGTTATGGGAGTGTGCTCTCTCTTGTTTGGAGAGGGTGTGTGTGTGTGTGTGTGTGTGTGTGTGTGTGTGTGTGTGCGTGCGTGCGCGCACGCGCGTGCGTGCGTGCGTGCGTGTGTGTGTGTGTGTGCGTGCGTGCATGTGTTAGTGTGTGTGTGTGTGTGTGTGTGTGCGTGTGCACATGCGTGCATTAGTGTGTGTGTGTGTGTGTTAGCATGTTTGTGTGTGTATGTGCATGCGTGCACATGCACACATGCAAGAAAGAGAGAGAGAGAGAGCTTGTTTGCATGTTTGTGTATGTAAGTGGACAGAGAGAGAGGAGTGCCTTTTTATTTTACAAATATGGCGCAGAGGAAGGGAGAGAGAGGGCGTACCGCAGAAAGCTTGCATGTTTGTGAATCTGTAACTCACATTCTAAGGCATGATGTATTTCCTATGTTAATTTAACCCTGCAACTTTGGGACGACTACTACATCTACCAGTCTGTCTTATCAATAGTCTGTTAATCTCAGTTTTTTGTAATGTTGTGCATGAACATCGGGTCGGTAGTAATACATGGCAATAACTGCAATGCTCATCTTTATGAAAACATAATTTGTTCACAAAAGAAAGCTATCTGAATTATTGATTTAGGTTTTTTTTCTATAATGAAATTCTGTATGTAAGGTTACAGGAGAAAATGTGAATATTGTGTCACATTACAGGGAATAGTAACAGTGATAGTCTTTATGGTTTTATGTTGATAATCATAGTTAATGTTTGTCAACATATCTGATACACATGTACACACAAACCAGCTCATACAGACACGCACACCACACACACACACACACACACACACACACACACACACACACACACACAACAACACACAAACTCACTGCAATGTATGATTTTACATAGTTAGATGACCAAATTTTACTCTTAAATAATGGTAAAAGCAAATGAAAAAGACAATTGCAACTTACCAGTAAAAAAAAGTCATTTCATTAAAGTGGCCATAGTATTTGCTCACAGATATATCTATGAAGAAAGTGTGATGATAAAGATATATCTTCATTTTTTCCCCATCCTATTGACAAACAATCTTACAGTTGTTGCATGCAGATCTTCTGTTTATTGCTTGAGGGACTGAATCAGGAGTATGCAAATGGTGATGGAAATGATGTCGGATTAAGACACAGTGCAGATAAGTAAGCTTGGATTGATGCAGGGAAGCTTGCTTGTTTGAAATGAAGCCGTGTGTGGTAATGCTTAATAGAGAGATGTTATCTGGGGTTAAATGTAATGTAAAAAAGGATATTTATAGAGCGCTTTACCTCGCAAGAGCCCAAAGCGCATATTACAGAAAAACATAAAATTATAATTCTAATTCAAAGCGGCGCGCGCGCACACACACACACACACACACACACACACACACACTCACACTCACACACACACACACACCGCCGAAAAACTCACGCAGACAGACACACAAGCGCGTTCAACACCAGCAAACACACGCACAGTGGTAAGTGGATATCGTTAATCAGTCCGAGGGAAAAGATGTGTCTTTAGGGAGGTTTTAAAAGTCTCTAAAGAGTCCGTGTTACGCAAAGAAGAAGGGAGACTATTCCACAGAGCAAGGAGATGCAAGGAGAAAGCTGCATGCAAAGAGGATAATGAAGCCTCAAGGCAAAGGACACTGGTGATGCTAAATGTAGAGAGGACAGTCAGGACTGGCGATGCTAAATGTAGAGAGGACAGTCTGGACTGGTGATGCTAAATGTAGAGAGGACAGTCTGACTGGTGATGCTAAATGTAGAGAGGACAGTCGGACTGGTGATGCTAAATGTAGAGAGGACAGTCTGGACTGGTGATGCTAAATGTAGAGAGGACAGTCTGGACTGGTGATGCTAAATGTAGAGAGGACAGTCTGGACTGGTGATGCTAAATGTAGAGAGGACAGTCTGGACTGGTGATGCTAAATGTAGAGAGGACAGTCTGGACTGGTGATGCTAAATGTAGAGAGGACAGTCTGGACTGGTGATGCTAAATGTAGAGAGGACAGTCAGGACTGGCGATGCTAAATGTAGAGAGGACAGTCAGGACTGGCGATGCTAAATGTAGAGAGGACAGTCAGGGACTGGTGATGCTAAATGTAGAGAGGACAGTCTGGACTGGTGATGCTAAATGTAGAGAGGATAGTCTGGACTGGCGATGCTAAATGTAGAGAGGACAGTCTGGACTGGTGATGCTAAATGTAGAGAGGACAGTCTGGACTGGCGATGCCAAATGTAGAGAGGACAGTCTGGACTGGTGATGCTAAATGTAGAGAGGACAGTCTGGACTGGCGATGCTAAATGTAGAGAGGACAGTCTGGACTGGTGATGCTAAATGTAGAGAGGACAGTCTGGACTGGTGATGCTAAATGTAGAGAGGACAGTCTGGACTGGCGATGCTAAATGTAGAGAGGACAGTCTGGACTGGTGATGCTAAATGTAGAGAGGACAGTCTGGACTGGCGATGCTAAATGTAGAGAGGACAGTCTGGACTGGCGATGCTAAATGTAGAGAGGACAGTCTGGACTGGCGATGCTAAATGTAGAGAGGACAGTCTGGACTGGCGATGCTAAATGTAGAGAGGACAGTCTGGACTGGTGATGCTAAATGTAGAGAGGACAGTCAGGACTGGTGATGCTAAATGTAGAGAGGACAGTCAGGACTGGTGATGCTAAATGTAGAGAGGACAGTCTGGACTGGTGATGCTAAATGTAGAGAGGACAGTCTGGACTGGCGATGCTAAATGTAGAGAGGACAGTCTGGACTGGTGATGCTAAATGTAGAGAGGACAGTCTGGACTGGTGATGCTAAATGTAGAGAGGACAGTCTGGACTGGCTGATGCTAAATGTAGAGAGGACAGTCAGGACTGGTGATGCTAAATGTAGAGAGGACAGTCTGGACTGGTGATGCTAAATGTAGAGAGGACAGTCTGGACTGGTGATGCTAAATGTAGAGAGGACAGTCAGGACTGGTGATGCTAAATGTAGAGAGGACAGTCTGGACTGGTGATGCTAAATGCAGAGAGGACAGTCTGGACTGGTGATGCTAAATGTAGAGAGGACAGTCTGGACTGGTGATGCTAAATGTAGAGCGGATAGTCTGGACTGGTGATGCTAAATGTAGAGAGGACAGTCTGGACTGGTGATGCTAAATGTAGAGAGGACAGTCTGGACTGGCGATGCTAAATGTAGAGAGGACAGTCAGACTGGTGATGCTAAATGCAGAGAGGACAGTCAGGACTGGTGATGCTAAATGTAGAGAGGACAGTCTGGACTGGTGATGCTAAATGTAGAGAGGACAGTCTGGACTGGTGATGCTAAATGTAGAGAGGACAGTCTGGACTGGTGATGCTAAATGTAGAGAGGACAGTCAGGACTGGTGATGCTAAATGTAGAGAGGACAGTCTGGACTGGTGATGCTAAATGCAGAGAGGACAGTCTGGACTGGTGATGCTAAATGTAGAGAGGACAGTCAGGACTGGTGATGCTAAATGTAGAGAGGACAGTCAGGACTGGTGATGCTAAATGTAGAGAGGACAGTCAGGACTGGTGATGCTAAATGTAGAGAGGACAGTCAGGACTGGTGATGCTAAATGTAGAGAGGACAGTCTGGACTGGTGATGCTAAATGTAGAGAGGACAGTCTGGACTGGTGATGCTAAATGCAGAGAGGACAGTCTGGACTGGTGATGCTAAATGTAGAGAGGACAGTGGACTGGTGATGCTAAATGTAGAGAGGACAGTCTGGACTGGTGATGCTAAATGTAGAGAGGACAGTCTGGACTGGTGATGCTAAATGTAGAGAGGACAGTCTGGACTGGTGATGCTAAATGTAGAGAGGACAGTCTGGACTGGTGATGCTAAATGTAGAGAGGACAGTCCTGGTATGTGTGATGCGTTAAACTTTTGTAAGAGAGGACAGTTGGACTGGTGATGCAAATGTAGAGAGGACAGTCTGGACTGGCTGATGCTAAATTAAGGGGATTAATAATGGACAGTCAGGACTGGTGAGCTAAATGTAGAGAGGACAGTCAGGACTGGTGATTGCTAAATGTAGAAGGACAGTCTGGACTGGCGATGCTAAATGTAGCTGATGAGTGTGACAGAATCGGATGGTGATGCTAAATGTTAAGAGGAGGACAGTCTGGACTGGTGATGCTAAATGTAGAGAGGACAGTCTGGACTGGTGATGCTAAATGTAGAGCGGATAGTCTGGACTGGTGATGCTAAATGAGAGAGGATAGTCTGTACTGGTGATGCTAAATGTAGAGAGGACAGTCTGGACTGGTGATGCTAAATGTAGAGAGGACAGTCTGGACTGGTGATGCTAAATGTAGAGAGGACAGTCTGGACTGGTGATGCTAAATGTAGAGAGGACAGTCTGGACTGGTGATGCAAATGTAGAGAGGACAGTCGGACTGGTGATGCTAAATGCAGAGAGGACAGTCAGGACTGTGATGCTAAATGCAGAGAGGACAGTCAGGACTGTGAAGCCAGATGTAGAGAGGACAGTCAGGACTGGTGATGCTAAATGTAGAGAGGACAGTCAGGACTGGTGATGCCAAATGTAGAGAGGACAGTCAGGACTGGTGATGCTAAATGCAGAGAGGACAGTCAGGACTGGTGAGCCAAATGTAGAGAGGACAGTCTGGACTGGTGATGCCAAATGTAGAGAGGAAGTCGGACTGGTGATGCTAAATGTAGAGAGGACAGTCAGGACTGGTGATGCTAAATGCAGAGAGGACAGTCAGGACTGGTGATGCTAAATGCAGAGAGGACAGTCAGGACTGGTGATGCTAAATGCAGAGAGGACAGTCAGGACTGGTGATGCTAAATGCAGAGAGGACAGTCAGGACTGGTGATGCTAAATGCAGAGAGGACAGTCTGGACTGGTGATGCTAAATGCAGAGAGGACAGTCAGGACTGGTGAAGCCAGATGTAGAGAGGACAGTCAGGACTGGTGAAGCCAGATGTAGAGAGGACAGTCAGGACTGGTGATGCTAAATGCAGAGAGGACAGTCTGGACTGGTGATGCCAGATGTAAGAGGATAGTCTGGACTGGTGATGCTAAATGTAGAGAGGATAGTCTGGACTGGTGATGCTAAATGCATAGAGGACAGTCTGGACTGGTGATGCCAAATGCAGAGAGGATAGTCTGGACTGGTGATGCCAAATGCAGAGAGGACAGTCTGGACCGGTGAAGCCAAATGTAGAGAGGATAGTCTGGACTGGTGATGCTAAATGCAGAGAGGATAGTCTGGACTGGTGATGCCAAATGCAGAGAGGATAGTATTGCCCAGATGTAAGGAAAATTGTATGGGTTAAACTTTTCCGTCTATAAATGGAAATCAGTTTTGATAAAATTGTCCTAAAGGAAAGCTGTTAAAAAAAAAAGAAAAAAAAAGGCAGTGTGCCGCAGCCTGTGCATTTTTATTTTGTTTTTTTGTTGTTGATTGAATCAAATTTTTATTTGTTGGAAATGGTGGCGGTCTTTTGACAGACTACTACTGGAAGGTGAAAACTGTTTCAGCAACTGCTGATTTCCTGTCAAAATTGGAAGAAGAATGACTGACCCTCATGCAGACTGTGCAGCCACAGTAACTTGTAGCTCTGAAAATGCAGTGTGTGAAAGAAAACTGTGATGTGGCTTCAACTAACATCAGTGTTAAAAAACGAGTGGATGGAACAGGAATTAGCTGATAATGGTCGAAGGATTGTATGAGGCAGTGCAATAGTTAAGTAGTTGAATTAGATGCAAGGAATATGGTAAATGCTAAATGCAGAGAAGATGTATGGGTTAAAGACAAGCAGCCTGGTAATGGTAAAATACTAAATTCAGAAAGAATTTCTTCAGGATAGGTGGTGAAAAGAAATCGCAAAGTGCAAATGCACACACACACACACACACACACACACACACACACACACACACACACACACACACACACACACACACAGAAACTAGTGATGTTAAACACAGAAGAGTAAGAAGCTGGTAGAAAAGTGTTTTCCCCTCCTCCCTCTAGAGAGCAGCAGCAGATCCTCCCCACACAGTGGCTCAGAGAGCAGAGAACAAACAGGCAGCGGACCAGAGCACAGTAGCACCGCAGCAGAATGGCAGACGAAGGCAGGGGAACGCCCACATGCATCCTCTGGCATGACGGAAGACACAGCATGCAGAGATGGGGATGTCGGTGGTCCTGAGGCGATGCGCGAGTCCAGGGAGTACATGGAGCTGACCCCAGAGGAAGCAGCAGAGGATGATGGGGGATACAGCGTTACTTCTGCCGACCCTGTCACAGATTCAGCTGTTAGGGCAGGAGACAGCAAAAGTCCAGACAACCTACTTCATACATTTTCTGAGCAATATCAGAAGGTGACTCCAGCACAGGTAAGGCTGTTTTCCCTCCTTTGGGGGACAGCCAGACTGTGAGAGAAGAGGGAGGCAGCCAGGTGAATCAGACCTCTTACAGTGATGCTTCCAACACGGCTCTTCCAGATCCAGTAGAAAGTGAGCGCAGAGAAGGCGTTCTGCCCGTTGATCGAGAAGAAGATGTAAAAGAGGATGATGGGTCTACAGCTGTGGATCAGGGGTCAGGTGCTTTAAGACTGATGCGAAAAGTTAGTTCCATGCCTGAGATTATTGTAGAAAAGGGAGAAGCATCGAAGGACAGTGTGAGGAGTGAAGGAAGCATCAGCCGAGGGGATTCCCTTCAGTCAGTGCTTGTCCCCATCAGGAGGGCAAGTTCAGGTAGGTGGTCATGGGGTCTGCTTGGGTGTGGGGTCACTTTGCCATTGTACATTGGTTATCCTTGTCTGAGTGTGTGTGTCTGTGTGTGGACACAGACATTTGTATGTGTTTAGACACATAGTGACATGCTGCCATCAGCACACACACATGCACACTCATACCCTCACACATACATGCAGTCATGCATGCATGCTCACTCTCATGCCACACACACACACACACAACACACACACACACACACACACACACACACACATGCATGCACACACACATGCATGCACACACACACATGCATGCAACACACACACACACACACACACACACACATACACACACACACATGCATGCACACAAACACACACATATATACTGTGCTGTTACGCCCTGCTATCAAATGCTTAATGATCGAGCCGTGAAGTGGTTAGTGTCGCAGACTCCTGGCTGGGAGGTCATGGATTCGATTCCCATCAGAGTCATGTGGGATTTTTCCTCCTTGACCGGCTCCTACCCAGAGTTGAGTTTGTTACGGGCTCAGTTGGGAAGACTGGGACCACACAGTCAAATTGCATCCATTTAATGGATGCGTTTGTGACAGTGTTGCTCAAATTTTGCTGACCAACACTGCAGGTGTCTGTATCTCTTGGGCCTGGTTGACGCCGGGATATATTATGAAAGGAAGCATAGAGTACAGCCCTGTCATGCAGTCTCAGACTGGAATGGAAATCTGTAGCATCATCTTCATCATCCTCATTTTTATTGATCAGCATTAAAAAAAAAAGTCTCAAATTCTGTGGCCCTTCATGCCCTGCTTTCAGGGTGGCCTCAGTTTTGATGTCCTCTCCACGTCTGTGGACTTGGTTTGGTTCCGTCGCGGTCACCAGTAATGGCGAGTCCATAGGGGCTGTCGTGCACGCTCCATCAGCCTCTCCGTCCGGACAGAGGTCCTCCTCCGCTGGTGTCACACGCAAGGAATCACCCTTTGCACGAGGCACATAGCGGGGATGCACAACATCCTGGCAGACTCTCTCAGCCGCTCCAGGTCCATCCTCCACACGGAATGGACCCTCAGCAGGCATACACTAACCTCGGTGTGGACACATTGGTTCAGACCCATGATCGACCTGTTCGCCACCCGATTCAATCATCGTCTGCCAGTGTATGTGTCTCCCATTCCGAATCCTCAGGCGTACGCCATCGACGCCCTCTCCCTCCCCTGGTCCGGCCTCATAGCTTATGCCTTTCCCCCCTTCCCGATCCTCCACAAGGTGATCAGGAAGGCGAGACTCGAGGGACCCAGGCTCATCCTCATAGCCCCATGGTGGCCCACTCAGTCCTGGTTTCCAGACCTCAAGTCCCTCACTCACGTACCCCCTCTCCAGTTGAACGCCCGGTGGGACATGCTCAGGCAACCCCGCTCGGGTCGCCCCCACACCAATCCCCAGACGCTTCGCCTCCACGCCTGGCTTCTGTGCCAGCCCGATTGCGAGCATCTAACCCCACCTCCCAAGCGGACAGGTCCCAGTCCGTCCTCAACATCCTCTCCAACGCCGGGGCCTCTCAGGACCTCCGAGACCTAGCCATGGCCTCTCGCAGAGCTAGCACTGAGTCGCTTTACAATTACAGATGGAGGAAATGGGTCTTATGGTGCAAAGAAAACTCTGTTCCACACAATCGCCCCTCCTATATCCAGATAGGAAATTTTCTGTCCCACCTTAAGCTCTCACCCAGCTCCATACGGGGCTACAGGTTGGCCATCTGCACGACCATCCGCCAACTGGGCGGACCTTCCTTTGAGAATGACTTCCTTCGCAGAGAGATCTCTAGAGGGGTGGCCCTTCGTGATGCCCAATCCCCAAGGCGCGTTCCCCTTTGGGACCTCTTCACTGCACTTGACGTTCTCAGGAAACCACCTTTCGAGCCTATCTCCTCCCTTCCCTTTGATCATCTCTCTATGAAGACCACCTTTCTCCTCGCCCTGGCTTCGGCCAGGAGGCGAAAGCGAGATCCACGCTCTCAGCGGGGACCCCAGAGACATTGCCTTCCACAGGGACGGCTCTGTCTCCCTTAAGTTCCTTCCCAAATTCCTAGCTAAGAACCAGGAACCCGGTAGTCCCTCCCCCTACCTCGTCATCCGCTCATTGGCGATATCCTAGGCGGAGAGAGCTGTGGTCACATGGTTCTGTGCCCTTCCAGGTGTCTAAGACACTACTGGGAACGTTCGCGCCCCAGGCGCGCTTCTCAGAGACGTCTCCTTATTTCCATCAACCCCAATAATAAGAAAGACATCTCAGCTGGCACTATCTCTAGGTGGCTGTCCAAGACGGTCAAATCGGCCTATGCCCAGGCGTCCAAGGCCCTCCCCGTCTTGTCCCCCCGAGCCCATGAGGTCGGAGCACTGGCGCTTCTGCAGCTTTCCAGCACTCTGTCCCCCTGCGCCAACTCCTGGAGGCAGCCTACTGGCGCTCGGAGAATCCCTTAATAAACTTTTATTTAAGGGACATCCGCATGCAGGCTGACGTCTAAAGGGATATCTTGGGCGGCTAATGCAGCCGTATTGGTTAACCCCAAGAACCACTAGGGCACTCGCCCTCCTCCTTTTGCGATAAATTCTGCTATGGTCTGACATGGTACAGTATATGACGCCAAAATGGGGAGTTTGTATTATACTCCCTGTTTGGCTAGTATACTTACCATGTCAGACTCTAATGCCCGCCCTACCTTCCCCACCAGCGCCAAGGTCCTTGGGGTTACCTGGCGTACAGGCCTCAACGAATGAGGTACAGGAAGTTTACACCGGCTTCTTCCTTCCGCGGAAGTAGGGTGGGCGTCACGTGACTGTCTTATTACTGCATTAGCCACACAAAATCTTCGGCCTGGCAGAGCTGACTAACTGCCGTGGAATGCTATGGTCTGACATGGTAAGTATACTAGCCAAACAGGGAGTATAATACAAACTCCCCATTTTGGTTCCGTCGCGGTCACCAGTATTGGTGAGTCCATAGGGGCTGTCATTGAACAGACAAAGTGGCGCTCTCCGGAGGGAGAGCTCACTCACGCTGGCTCTGCGACTAAGCAATTATTGTCGTCAGTAGGGGGCTTAGCAGGTGGTGTCCTGCATATGTTGGATCAGACCAGGCGCCACTGAACACCACCGAAGTGACTCGGCAGCAGTGTAGTGTCTCCTCCGGTGGGTTGCCTCTTGACGACTTGATATTGACTGCTCCCTGTGGATTCCGGTCCCGGAACTGCGGCAGGACTGGCCAGGATGTGGTTGTGGATGGGGTGTCGGAATAAGCAGCGTGGGTGTTCTGCCAGTGACATGGAACAGAAGATGGGACAGCAAAAAAAAAAAAAAAAAAAGAAGAAAAATGCTTAAAGAGGAAAGAATAGCTCAAAACTGATGCAAATTGATGTTGACGGAGTTGATGATATGGATTAGTATTGGCTGCATCAAATAACTGACCCTTCTTATCATCTCTGAGGTGATTCAATGGATGGTAGGGCTTAAAGCATCTTCATCCAACATGGGATCATCAGCATGCTGAGACAGAGCAAACCACAGTAACTTCACAAAACTCGGCAGCATGTCTCTGCTTCAGCTGTCTTGTGCTCTTGATGGTGTATTGCATGGAGTTATGATGGGGTGTGGGCAAATCTTTTTCCCATTATGAGGACAAAGTGTAGCATGGCTTTCAGCTGTCAGTGGACTACCATCTGCAATGGGTTTTTTTTTCCGCCCATCTTGACTTCTTTTATTCTGAAAGATTGCTTCTGGTATCAAATAACCGTTGAGAACATCCTAACAAATTCCTCTTTTATCTTTTCCTTTTGTTGGGAAAAATTGGTTTTATTAACTGGCAAGATTCTAGGGAAGACAGGAACTTATGTGGATTCAAAATCCAACAACAGCCAGCTTAATTGAAAGAAAAAGAAACATTTGAAAGTGCTTGTGGGACCCAGAGAAGTACTGTCCTCAACTGCCGAACCAACCAGTGGGGAGCAATCCTGCACCACCCTTGGAAGCCTGAGCTGTGTTAACATAGGGTGCAGGCACACACAAGGCATTCCGTTAAGACATCAGGGGACATAATTGCACCTTGTGTGATGGCCACTGGACGTGACATGACAGATCCTGCATGGGATCGTCCCCATGGGTACCAGCCCAAGACTGCAGAGCCCACCGGTAAAAGACGCTGTCATCAAGCAACTGCCATCTCTGTTGCCGAAAAAGAACATGTTGAAATGATCAGAGCTCTTGGGAACTTGAAATTATCAGCTGGGTTTGATGGCATAACATACACACTTCCTTTCCTTTTTAACTAGTTCATGTAACTACTTTTGTGAGTGAGATCACATTGAATTCAAGTCATCATGTTCTAACCATGTCAGCACAGTGTCTTGTACCTCTGCATGGACTGGTTTGTGGGTGATACTGCATCAGGTTCATAACAAATCATAGTCTGATACTGACAAAAATAATGAACCTGTCGTTACGATACAGGCATTCTAACAGTTCTCTCTGTTCAGTGATGGTAATATCTAAAATTGTTGCACAATGTCTTCAAAGCACTGTATAACAAGTTTCTAATTGTTTGAATTACCATTTTTTTGCTTTTGAATACCACCAACTAGGTTTTGAAGTGATTCTTATTGTGAGTTAAATGTTTTGATTTGTACAGAGTGGTTTATTGGTGTTTGTTTGAGTACCTAGCCGCAATTGTTGTAGTTTGTACACATTTTACCATTACCAGAGATACCAAGGACAGAGAATAGGAGATAATTCCTTTCTCTTGGTTTTGTTATTCTCTTTTTTAAAATTTTAATCTGCCCTTTCCATGAAACTATTTCAATATTTAGTTGAAATTGATCAAGTTTTGTTTAAAATGATGCAGTTGAGTATACTTTAAGAGATTGAATCTGTCTGTCTAAATCTGTCACTGTCTCAGTTTCGTTGTCTGTCAGTATCTCTGTCTCTATCTGTCTGTCTGTCTTACATACATACATATCTGTCTGTCTGTCTATCTATCTATCTATTCTCTATCTCTCTGTCTGTCTGTCTGTCTACATCTTTCTCTCATATATCTATCTACATCTTTCAATATTTTTATCTATATGTATGGATACATAGATAGACATAGACAGAAGATAGATACAGACATTTGTATGCATGACTGTATATTTGAACTTCTGTTTTGTTCATGCAGATTCTGCACAGGAGAGCATCGCCAAGCCAGTGAAGAAGAAGAAACGACGACGAGCCATCGAAGTGAACGTCCCACTCACTGGCACATCATCAGGTGGGAACTTGCACATTTTCCATTGTTTTCTTTTAATCTCTTTTATCGTTCTTTTTCATCTCTTCATTCTGCCATCCTTCTTTGTAATTCGTATTCAATTTCTGGTTGTATGATCCCTCCCCATCTTCTCTATCTGGAGGCATTTGAAAAAAAAAAATGTATGTATGTATTTTTTTTAATTTGATCTTTTATTTCACATTTAGATGTTTTTCAGAACACGTTTCGTGATACAGGCATACTTTTAACATCACAGACAAACTTCTACTTTTGTCCGTGGGTGAACAATCACGCCTGCTTGTGTAACTTTCATTTTTGGATGTTGATAGAAGGGAGCCAATTTTCATAAACACATTAGCTTGAAGAATAGAAAAGATAGATACTATACACCACAGGGTTTTTGATCCAAACTGGAAGGTGAGTGGTTACTAGATTACTAGATAAAGCAGGCGTTACTTCACAGCACCAACACTGGAAGAAGGGGGTTAGGTGGGAACGGGAGTTCTGTGGACCAGTAGGGTCACAGTGTCTGAACTGGACCTGGTCTCTGTGCATGTGGTGATAGTGCCCTACATGTGATGATAGTGCCCCACAGTGTCTAACTGGACCTGGTCTCTGTGCATGTGGTGATAGTGCCCCACAGTGTCTAACTGGACCTGGTCTCTGCATGTGGTGATAGTGCCCCACAGTGTCTAACTTGACCTGGTCTCTGTGCATGTGATGATAGTGCCCCACAGTGTCTAACTGGACCTGGTCTCTGTGCATGTGGTGATAATGCCCCACATGTGGTGATAGTGCCCCACAGTGTCTAACTGGACCTGGTCTCTGTGCATGTGGTGATAATGCCCCACATGTGGTGATAGTGCCCCACAGTGTCTAACTGGACCTGGTCTCTGTGCATGTGGTGATAGTGCCCCACAGTGTCTAACTGGACCTGGTCTCTGTGCATGTGGTGATAGTGCCCCACATGTGGTGATAGTGCCCCACAGTGTCTAACTGGACCTGGTCTCTGTGCATGTGGTGATAGTGCCCCACAGTGTCTAACTGGACCTGGTCTCTCTGCATGTGGTGATAGTGCCCCACAGTGTCTAACTGGACCTGGTCTCTGTGCATGTGGTGATGGTGCCCCACATGTGGTGATAGTGCCCCACAGTGTCTAACTGGACCTGGTCTCTGTGCATGTGGTGATAGTGCCCCACATGTGGTGATAGTGCCCCACAGTGTCTAACTGGACCTGGTCTCTGCATGTGGTGATAGTGCCCCACATGTGATGATAGTGCCCCACAGTGTCTAACTGGACCTGTTCTCTGCATGTGGTTATAGTGCCCCACAGTGTCTAACTGGACCTGGTCTCTGTGCATGTGGTGATAGTGCCCCACAGTGTCTAACTGGACCTGGTCTCTGTGCATATGGTGATAGTGCCCCACATGTGTGATAGTGCCCCACAGTGTCTAACTGGACCTGGTCTCTCTGCCTGTGGTGATAGTGCCCCACATGTGATGATAGTGCCCCACAGTGTCCTAACTGGACTGTCTCTGCATGTGGTGATGTGCCCCGCTGTAGTGGATAGTGCTCCACATGTGGTGATAGTGCCCCACATGTGGTGATAGTGCCCCACATGTGGTGATGGTGCCCCATAGCGTCTAACTGGATCTGGTCTCTGTGCATGTGGTGATAGTGCCCCACATGTGTGATATGGTGGCCCCACATGTGGTGATAGTGCCCCACAGTGTCTAACTGGACCTGGTCTCTGTGCATGTGGTGATAGTGCCCCACAGTGTCTAACTGGACCTGGTCTCTCTGCATGTGGTGATAGTGCCCCACAGTGTCTAAATGGACCTGCTGTCTCTGCATGTGGTGATAGTAACCCACCTTTCATCTATTTTCTCTTCTTCTGTCAGAATATTCCTCCCACTTTTCTCCTTGGCCAGACCTGAACTGTTGATATTTGTCTGAGTGCTAGTCTAATGGTTGAAAAGACAGATTATAGTTGCAGGGTTGAAAAAATTAACATCCATGTAAGAACATTAACATTTGAATTTCCTTTTTATTCCAAGGTCTGTATTGTCATTTTCCAGCTTATTTTGTGCAGACATTGGGGCACTGTTTAGATTAAGGTAAATCCATTAAATCAGTCAGTGTTGTTTTAGATGTCTTCATGTGGAAACAAGTTTTGTATTACACTTGATTTACATTCATGATGGAAATGTTATGCTAAGTGGGGTCATTTTATTCTCAAACCCTCCATGCTCGTATAGAGAAGACGGATTAATCAAATCTTTAGCCTTGGTAAACACACAGACACACAGACACGCAGACAGATGCACACACACACACAGACACGCAGACACACAGACACACACACACACACACACACACACACACACACACACACACACACACACACACACACACACCACACACACACACACACACACACACACACACACTTAACAGAGACAAACCTGATAAACAAGGAGTCGTCAAACTTTAGAAAAAATCTGCTGTGACAGAGGGAAACTGACCCTGTGCACACAGAGATCA
>CM065733.1:62957367-62964867 GCA_033310375.1 Conus canariensis | reverse complement strand
CACCTTTCACACAGGACTGTACAGCAATCATCAAGGTTTGTACATTGATATTTTCCATCTTTCAACAAGCGTCCTCTTAATTGAGCCGACTGTCTAACATGTGTCAAGAAAACTATATTCACCTAATCTGACTCTTTATAACATATGTTTCATATAACTACTACTTTTTTTTATCAGTACCTGTGTGTCTGCCTTTCTTTTTATGAAGTTCGTGTACACTCATGCAAAGTTCGCATATGACTGTCCTGTGCTCATTTTTTTCTGGACAAGAGTAAATATTAAGTCTGTACTCTGTAGTTGATTATGGTGGTGGACATTTGGAAATTTCATTTTTGTTTGTCTGTTTTCTCCAGAAAGTTATGTAATGGGATTAAGCTTTTTTTTGTTTGTTTTAAGATTACATGCTTGTCTGTATTAAGTGGAGTAATGTTCAGCCATGCTTGGTCAATTTTTTTTTTTTGTGTATGTATGTGTGTGTGTGTGTGCGTGTGTGTGCGTGTGTTTGTGTGTATGTGCATGCGTGCGTGTGTGCATGCATGCATGTGTGTGTGTGTGTGTGTGCGTGTGTGTGTGCGCGCGTTCGCACATGTATGTTTGTGTGTGTGTTTCTTTGTATATGGGTATATCCCCTTGTGTGTGTGTGCGCACAAGCATGAGTGCATATATGTGGATGTGTGTATGTGTGTGTGTGTGTGTGTCAGTCATTAAAACAGTTATGGAGAACTTGAAGAAAAAAGGTACTTTACAATTGAAAATAGTTACATGAAATATTTACCTGTCTAAACAAATGACTTCCCACATTGCATGAAATATTTACCTGCCTAAACAAATGACTTATTCCCACATTGCCATCAGGACCCCGCCCTTCCCCCACCCCTCAAGTAAAAGAAGAAGAAAGAAGAGCAGGGAGCTAATCTCACCTCCATTCCCAGTTAGCAAGCAAGAGAGTAGCTGCCCGTAGTGAGTTCACCTCATCAGACTATATTTGGACTTGCTCAGTTTTCGCACCTTTTTCCCAACAAAGTACAGAGAGGTAGGAAGGCGACCTAGCATTTGGGCAGGTAAGGATTTCTTCAATCTACTGTTAGAAGACGTATCATTGTATGAATTGTTATCAGTTTTTAAAAAACGTACTCATAGTAGTAAAATTGCTGTTCTCATACTTACCAGTCCAAACCAATGCCAGGATTTGAAAAGGATGGTGGAAAGCAGACTCCACCTGAGGAGGGAGACGTTGATCCCACATGAGAATGTCCCTGTACAGTTTCCCATGCTTAGAACTTGGCGCCATTGACCCTAGAGGCCATATATATATGTGATGGTCTCCATGCTCAGTGTGAAGGTGAAAGGCCGAGTCCCAGCTCCCCCTCAATTAAGGCGCATAGTGATAAGAAATAAGGGCATATCCAAGGTAGACAATTTCTTAACCCCAGCATCAGGAAAGAGGAGAAAAGAGAGGTGATGATAGAACGTGACTTGAGGGTATCATTGGCCAAAGTGCTCTCTTCAGAAGCTGAAGAAAGGGAGGCTTCTCCTTCACAAACAGTGATGAGCTTGAACTATTGGATGTTTGTGTGAATCCATTGGTGGTGAAAACAGTGAAGTCTGAACACTGGACAGCAAAGGAGAGTGTGTTCCTCCACCAAGGAAAGGCACAAACTGGGTTAGATTGGATGAGGTCAACTTGCTAAGTATCTGCCTAACTGGGAATGGAGGCAAGGTTTGCTCCTTGCTTTCCTCATTTAAAAAGATAAAAGCATTTGGCGTCATATACTTTACCATGTCAGACCATAGCATTCAACGGCAGTTAGCCAGCTCTGTCAGGCCGAATTTTTTCCGTGGCCAATGCAGTCATAAGACAGTCACGTGATGTCACCCCACTTCCGGCCCCGGAAGAAGCCAGTGTCAACTTCCTATAAGTCATTCATCTTCGGCCTGCCGTCAAAGCAAGATAAGTCTTGTGCTCTGTCTCGCCTATACTTGCCTTTGTGTTAACTTTGCTGTGTTTTGTTCTATACTTGATTCAGTTGTGGCTTGCAAATGTGAGGCTCTTGGTGGGAGCGTATTTATCAAAAGATTTGTCTCTTTTACCGGCACTCTCGGGAGCGTATTTATTAAAAGATTTGTCTCTTTTACCGGCACTCCCGCGACTTTGTTACTCGCGATCGTCGGCACCGCTCGCCGGTCGTGTTCCCCCACCATATTGCCGAGCCTCGGGTTCAGCACGCATTTTGTGCTGGTTCCGGCTTGCACTAGACCCTGAGTATTTTTGCCGTGTGAGGCTCTTGGTGGGAGCGTATTTATTAAAAGATTTGTCTCTTTTACCGGCACTCTCGGGAGCGTATTTATTAAAGATTTGTCTCTTTTACCGGCACTCTCGTGACTTTGTTACTCGCGATCGTCGGCACCGCTCGCCGGTCGTGTTCCCCCACCATATTGCCGAGCCTCGGTTCAGCACGCATTTTGTGCTGGTTCCGCTTATTAAGGTTTAGGGCTCAATAACTATCACACCTGTACTCTTTACCCTTCACAGGTAGAACGTGTTCGAGTAAGGGTGTGTGACACTGATCTGCTTATTAAGATTTAGTGCCCAAGAACTATCACACCTATACACAGTGATACTCCACGTGTAGAGATTGCTATTAATAGCCATACCAGTCACACGACCGGTGGCGTGTACGGGTAGTTCGAGTTTTCAGTCGATCTCTCGAGCACTTTGCACGACACCACACGGACGATCGAGATTAATTGATTTTCTCGATCGGCCACCTTGTCTCCTCTTTGCGGTCGTGTGTTCCGGGTTTGCTCTATCCACCTGTGCCCAACATGGTGAAGGACACCGCCGGGTCGAGCCACTCCACTGCTCGGAGTTCGCTCAATTTCCCGGAGAACCCGCGGGTCGATTCCATCTCGGAGCAATCCGTTCGCACTGATGAACGTACGGTTCGGGTAGACAGAGACGACTTCTCCGCGGAAGGGACGCGTGATCTTCCTCGTCTACCAAACCGACGGACGCACGACCGCGGCGTCCCAAGGCTGATAGGCAAGCGGCCACCATTTCAAAATGCCTTTCATTTGATCTGCCTGCTAGTCTAAGGGCAAAGCTCCCCTCAAGGTGCTGCCCAGAAAGTCTAATGGCAAGGCTCCCCTCAAGGGGCCCGGCCGAGCAAAGACTAGCCAACGGAATTCGCCCTCCCCCACCCCTTCTCCATCGGCCAGCTTGCCCTCTAGCCTACGGACTCGCTCGGAGACTTCTAACTATCATGCTGAGTCACGCGAATCTCGGCCCCCGGGGCACCTTGCCGAGCCGCGGACCAGCACGGGTGACGGATCTGGGATGGAATCACCATCCGTCACTCGCCTTGATGAGTCACGTATCTCTTTTTCCCCCCAAATTGATACGTGCACTCATAGCGCTCGGCCCCACCGGGCACAGGTGCAGCCAACACCTGAGCTCGAGGAGCGCTTCGACTCCGGAAGCAGCCTTATGGTCACCCCGACGCACGACCTCGGTGGTGTCCATAATCCTGGGCGTGCGGGCACGCCGCGCCATGGGCCCGGCCGTGCCCATGCACAAGGACGGTCGACCTACCCCGATCGAACGTCACCTTCTTCCCTAGGGGTATTGGACGTTGGGGAACCGACCTTTCGGATCCCCATTTGGGCAACGTCCGCGGTCCCGCTCCTCCGGGGGGAGGATCTACCAGCGGGACCAAGGGTAACCTGACATATTCCTCCAGGGGGAGGAACACGGGACCGCATCCTGACCAATCCGCACTTTCGCGGGTTGGGGGCTCGACTTCCGCATCCTCCTCCATACCATTATGGCCCTCCCAGGCCCATTCCAAGGACGTGTATGGTGCAGTGCACGGACCTGGACGGGGACGACAGGCCACGGCCTCTCAAGCCCCCCCCCAACAGTGATTCAGGTTACCCGGGTCCCCGGGGACTTTCTGCCTACAAGAAGAAGAGGGTCTCGTGGCTACGACTCGGCGGATGTCTGACCTACGCATTCGCCCAACGCGCTGGTCAGACCTTGAGTGCGGCCTACCTACCATGGTTTTTCCCCAGGGCCGCCACAGCCCGTTTACCTCCCCGGGGACCGGTGGCTCTATGCCCCCGAGAGAGACCAGTGGCTTAACGCCAACACCCAGCACGACCAGCTACATGGTCGAATGTGGCACCCGGCCTCACTTACCTGGGTCGACCTTGGTCTCCCTCCTCGGGCGCTGTCCTATCGGCAGGACGATGTCCCGGCCGCCGATTATAGGGCCACCGGGGACACACTACAGGCACCCCTCGACTTACCTCCTGAAGACGGGTGCTATGAACCCTCTCAGGACCAGTACCTCCCTGAGGCGGACGATGACGAGGAGCTAGCCCCCACCTCATTGTACGATGTCCGCACGATAGAACGGTGGCGACCAGACCTCGTTAGGAGGGAGGCCGCACCCGCTGACGAATTTCTCTCCCTCTCCCCCGGCCCAGAGATCTAGACCAATCTACCCAAGAACCCCTCAGTCGCCTCCTTGTTTACGGACAATCCCGTGACCAGGGAGATGGGCATTTCCCAGTCGGACCGTCGGTTGATCCCCCACCTGCCCCCCCCTACTTCCGGCGCCATCTCCTTTAAGAACCTAAAGGAATGGGTCCGAGTAGCCAGGATGGGCATCCTCCACACCACGGCGGGACACACCTACTTGGACATGCCCCTTCAGCGAGCGGAGGCTCTATGGCCGGAGGACGATGGTGCCATCCCAGTACCGGGGGACCCGGGCTCTGAGGCGCACCAAGAGCCTGACCCTCGCTTGTTCAGCGATCCTTTCATGCGACACCTAGTTAACAGGATTTCGCATCACCTTTCGGCTGCGGCGGACAGCGCAGCCAGAAGCCACTTCAACTGCTTGTTGGTCGCGAGAGAGGCCGTGCTGGCGCGGACCTCTCTCTCCCCGACGCTTAAGGCAGCCCTGCGATGCATCCCGGGCCAGGTCCAGTCGCTCTTTGGCGACTACTCGGCTGACGTCATAGCACAAGCAGTTGAGGAACGCAAGCAGGCTGTGTCCTTTGCGCCCAGGCCACCGCCACGCCCTGCTAGACCCCCACTTCGTTCCTTCCCCAGGCACAGACCCTATCCCAGACAATCGCCTTCCCGCACCGCACGGCCCGCCAAGCGACCTAATCTTCTCCCAAGGCCTAAGCCAAAACCCCATCAGCAAAATTTTCGGTTAGGCCAACAGTCACGCTCCCGGAGCTGACTAGGGAGACAGCCCGAGGGGGACTTAGATCAGGTAGCACCCCCCCTCGCCCTATCCCCCACCCACCAGCCCAGACCCTCGCCCCCCCTGGCGGGCAGCCTCTCCCGGCATGCCCACCAGTGGAGACGCATACGCCTCACCCCTGGATAGTGGCGGTGCTACAGGAAGGGTTTCGCCTTCCTTGGGCCCACGAGCGTCCCCCCCCTCATGCTATCTCCCCCTCCCTCCCCCAACGAACCCTCCCCCGCCAAAGCAGAAGCTCTTCGCACGGAAGTCCAAGACCTCCTCAAAAGAGGGGCCATCTCGGAGATTTCCCACCCAAACCCCGGCTTCTACTCTTTGTGATCCCAAAAGCCTCGGGAGGATGGAGGCCCATTCTAGATCTTTCGCCCCTCAACAAGTTCCTCAGGCCCACCAAGTTCAAGATGGAGACCCCCACCCAGATCCGAGACTCCATCCATCATCGCGACTGGGCCACATCCGTAGACCTGAAGGACGCCTATTTTTCAGATCCTGATTCACCCGGCCCACAGACGATTCCTACGGTTCGTCTGGCAGACCCCGGAGAGGCCTGCACGCATAGTGGACCTCATCTCCTGCCTGTCACAGGCACCCCACACCTCGGCCAGAACCCTGTCCTCCCTCCTAGGAATGATGGAGTCCCTGTCTCCCCTCATTCCCCTGCGGCGGGTCCCCAAACGCCAACTTCAGAGGGAGTTCCGCCGACGTTTGTCACAGACCTCCGACCGCTGGGACCAGGTCATTCCCCTCGGACACTGGTTCATTTCGGCGACGGAGGAGCGGCTCACTCCAGCCACTCTCTCCACCGGGGTCCCCATCTCCCTCCCAACCCAACCCAACCACTGGAACTTTATACAGACGCCTCCAACTTGGGCTGGGGGGCCCACGTGGAGGACAGTCACGCCTCGGGGAGTGGGAGCTGGAAGCGGTCAGGCTAGCCCTTCTCCAACTCCAGCACAAGGTCGCGCACCGACTTGTTCTCCTCCTCACGGACAATACGTCGGTAGCTTGCTATGTCAACAAAGGGGGAGAGGCCCGCTCCATAGGCCTCTCCCTCAGAACAGAGGCCCTCCTTCGCTGGTGTCGCGCAACCATTGGTTTGTGCCCATGATCGACCTGTTTGCCACCAGCTTCAACCATCACCTGCCCCTGTACGTCTCTCCCGTTCCAGATCCCCAGGCGGATGCAGTCGACGCACTATCCCTCCCCGGGACGGGCCTACTGGCGTATGCCTTTCCCCCCTTCCCCATCCTACACAAGGTGATCAGGAAGGCAAGGCTGGAAAGACCCAGGCTGATCCTCGTAACGCCATGGTGGCCGACCCAGTCTTGGTTCCCGGACCCCAAGTCCCTCACCCACGTTCCCCCCCTCCGGCTCAGCCCTCGCTGGGACATGCTGAGACAACCCCGGTCAGGTCTTCCTCACTCCAATCCCAAGATGCTTCGCCTACACGCGTGGCTTCTATGCCAGCCCAACTGCGAACATCTGCATCTACCCCCCACTCGGAGAGACCCCAGTCCGTCCTAGACACACTAGCCGGGGCAGGGGCCTCTCAGGGATTACGGGACTTCGCCTCGGCATCTCGCAGAGCCAGCACCGAATCCCTCTACAACTACCGTTGGGAGAGATGGATAACCTGGTGCTCAGATAACTCTGTTCCCCATTACTGCCCCTCCAACATCCAAATAGGAAATTTCCTCTCCCACCTATCCTCTTCCCTTAAGCTGTCGGCTGGCTCCATTCGGGGCTACAGATCAGCTATCTGCACTACCATTCGTCAACTGGGGGGCCCTTCTTTTGACAATGACTTTCTCCTCAGAGAGGTGTCTAGAGGAGTTGCTCTACGGGAAGCTCAGTCCCCTAGGCGCATTCCCCTCTGGGACCTTTTTACGGTCCTCGATGCCCTCAGAAAAACCCCTTTTGAACCCATTGCTTCTATTCCTTTTGACCTCCTCTCCTTTAAGACCACCTTTCTCCTCGCCCTGGCCTCGGCCAGAAGACGAAGTGAGATTCACGCCCTCAGCGGTGACCCCACAGATATCGCCTTCCACAGGGACGGCTCAGTCTCTCTCAAGTTCCTTCCGGAGTTCTGACATCTTGGGAAAGGGAGAAAAAGATGGAGACATGGACCTTTGCCCCTCCAGGTGTCTCAGGTACTACTGGGAACGCACACGCCCCAGGCGCTCCTCCCAGAGACGACTCCTTATCTCCCTCAACCCCAACA
>CM065733.1:62949867-62954867 GCA_033310375.1 Conus canariensis | reverse complement strand
GGGGGTTGTTTACTCAGAATAATAAGATTGAAGAGAAAGAGTTGTTAAAAACGATGCAAGTGTTATGAAATGACTAACTGCTTATGCTTGACTATTTTGGTGGTAGTGATTTTTCCTTTTGACTTGTGTGAGAGTGCACATTGTGTGTGTGTGTGTGTGTGTGTGTGTGTGTGTGTGTGTGTGTGTACGTGCATGCAAACATGCTCATTAATCTGCGTGTGTATGTAAGTGTGTGTGTATGTTTCAGTCTTTTTCCACGTCACCTCCTAGAGAGGACACTCGCAGGCTGAACACCCTGGACACTGACGACGACACAGTGACCTCTGTTGACCTTGACCTGCCCCCACCCTGCCCCATCCACCTGGACTGTCTCCTGGCCCAGACGGCCGCCACTCACTCCCAGCTGACGGACTACAGCGTGGTGCTGGATCAGCGCCATCTGAGGCAGGTGTTGAACACGTGGGCAGCGGAGCTGAACCACACCCTTGTGGCCTACCACACGGAACTTCACCGTCGGCAAGCACAGCGACACAGAGGAGCAGCAACCTCTGACCCTGAACATGGTGACTTCCCTTCAAAGGAAGGAAAGGAAGAGTTGCAGAACTTTGTGAACGTGACTGCGGGAGGAAGGTTGAATAGCGAGGTAATGGATGAAAAGAATGTCACTCTCAGTGCAGGTTCTGACACAGGTGATAAACAAACAGATGGACAGTGTGAAATTATTTCTCATCCTGAAGTTGGTAAAATAGCCATACATGCTGAGAGTCAGGTTCAGACTGAGGAGAACTCTGATAGTGACGGTTTGGTTTCTACAGGTGGTGGGCCTGGGCAGCCTGTGGCCACAAACAGCAGGTTTGTTCACAATGACCCTTCCACCAGGTCACAGACAGATGCTACGGCATCTTCCACAGGAAAAGGCATGTTGACAGCTGATTACTGAAGAAACGTCCGCTGAGCAAAGTGTTACTGACCAGTTTGACAGGAACGCCCAAGTTCTCATGGCGGTGATGGTGATGAGATGTTAGAACATCAAGTCATTGTTGAGGAACCCAGAGAAACAGAGGTCAGGCCTGTTGGCGACGCTTTGAGTCAGGTGGAAGTGCCCATAGACTGGTCACAGGTGTGTCATGTCATCGATCCTTTCAAACTGCCGCCTCAGCAACACACAGCAGTGTCCATGCTGGCTTCGTACTGCCTGGAGTGTGGCTGTTTTGGAAATGCTGCCACGATTTTTGGCCAGTGTAGCCCAGAACCTCAAACTGTCAGCAGTACAGAGCATAAATCAGAAACTGTCCCATCCTCTTTCACGTCTTTCATTGGTAGAGAGTCAGGCCTGCCTTCGTTGGGTGGACAGTGTCTCTCACAGGGCGCATCTCAGGAAAGGGATCCTTCCCACAATCCCCAGCCCAGTGCTCAGACTGACTACGCCCAGCCGTCCTGTGATCCACACAAGTGTTCACCTGCCTTGCCGTCTGAGCAGAACTCGGCAGTGAAGGCAGCCAGTCAGAATTCTGACACTCCTTTCCAAGTGCCGGCCAAACATTCTCCAGCTCCTGCTGCTCAGGGTTCCAATCTCAGGAAGACAGGCAGTCCACAGAGTTCTGCCAGGTGTCCAAGGGGTTGCATCCTTCAGATGATGGCTGTGTGACAGGTGACAGTGACGAGGAGAGGGCGCTGTTTGTGCGGCTGCACTATCCGTTCCTCCCCCACTGGCGGCTGCGACGACTGCTGGTGGACTCCGATGTCTCCAAGGTTCATGCTACGTGGTGTGCCGTCGTCACCTGTTGTCAAGGTAAGCTGGGATTTGCCATTTTGGTCATTTTTTTCCCCACATAGCTGTTTCATTAACAGTATAATTGCTTTTTACTTATCTTGAAAATTTTTGTTTTTGTTCTGTCATAGCCGTATAATTAACAGTATGATTACAAGTTACCTATCTGGTAAATTATATAATTAACAGTATGATTACATGTAACCTATCTGGTAAATAATATAATTAACAATATGATTACATGTTACCCATCTGGTAAATAATATAATTGACAGTATGATTCCATGTTACCTATGTGGTAAATTGTATAATTAACAGTATGATTCCATGTTACCTATGTGGTAAATTGTATAATTAACAGTGTGATTACATGTTAACTATCTGGTAAATTATATAATTAACAGTATGATTACGTGTTACCCAACTGGTAAATAATATAATTAACAGTATGATTACATGTCACCTATGTGGTAAATTGTATAATTAACAGTATTATTGCAGGTTACCTATGTGGTAAATTGTGTAATTAACAGTATGATTCCAGGTTACCTGTGTGGTAAATTGTATAATTAACAGTATAATTCCATGTTACCTATGTTGTAAATTGTATAATTAACAGTATGATTCCGTGTTACCTATCTGGTAAATAATATAATTAACAGTATGATTATGTGTTACCTATCTGGTAAATAATGTAATTGACAGTATGATTCCATGTTACCTATCTGGTAAATAATGTAATTGACAGTATGTTCCATGTTACCTATCTGGTAAATTATATAATTAACAGTATGATTATGTGTTACCTATCTGGTAAATTATATAATTAACAGTATGATTATGTGTTACCCATCTGGTAAATTATATAATTAACAGTATGATTATGTGTTACCCATGTGGTAAAGTATATAATTAACAGTATGATTACGTGTTACCCATCTGGTAAATTATATAATTAACAGTATGATTTCGTGTTACCCATCTGGTAAATTATATAATTAACAGTATGATTACGTGTTACCTGTCTGGTAAATTATGTAATTAACAGTATGATTACGTGTTACCTATCTGGTAAATTATATAATTAACAGTATGATTATGTGTTACCCATCTGGTAAATTATATAATTAACAGTATGATTATGTGTTACCCATCTGGTAAATTATATAATTAACAGTATGAGTATGTGTTACCTATCTGGTAAATTATATAATTAACAGTATGAGTACGTGTTACCTATCTGGTAAATTAAATAATATAATTAACAGTATGAGTATGTGTTACCTATCTGGTAAATTATATAATTAACAGTATGAGTACGTGTTACCTATTTGGTAAATTATATAATTAACAGTATGAGTACGTGTTACCTATCTGGTAAATTAAATAATATAATTAACAGTATGAGTATGTGTTACCTATCTGGTAAATTATATAATTGACAGTATGAGTACGTGTTACCTATCAGGTAAATTATATAATTAACAGTATGAGTACATGTTACCTGTCTGGTAAATTATATTATTAACAGTATGAGTACGTGTTACCTATCTGGTAAATTATATAATTAACAGTATGATTACGTGTTACCTGTCTGGTAAATTATATAGTTAACAGTATGATTACGTGTTACCTTTGTGGTAAAGTATATAATTAACAGTATGATTACGTGTTACCTATGTGGTAAAGTATATAATTAACAGTATGATTACGTGTTACCTGTCTGGTAAAGTATATAATTAACAGTATCATTACGTGTTACCTGTGTGGTGAATTGTATAATTAACAGTATGATTATGGGTTACCTGTGTGGTGAATTGCATAATTAACAGTATGATTACATGTTACCTGTGTGGTGAATTGCATAATTAACAGTATGATTACATGTTACCTGTGTGGTGAATTGTATAATTAACAGTATGATTATGTGTTACCTGTGTGGTGAATTGTATAATTAACAGTATGATTACTTGTTACCTGTGTGGTGAATTATATAATTAACAGTATGATTACGTGTTACCTGTGTGGTGAATTATATAATTAACAGTATGAGTACGTGTTACCTGTGTGGTAAATTATATAATCAACAGTATGATTACGTGTTACCTGTGTGGTGAATTATATAATTAACAGTATGAGTACGTGTTACCTGTGTGGTAAATTATATAATTAACAGTATGAGTATGTGTTACCTGTGTGGTAAATTATATAATCAACAGTATGATTATGTGTTACCTATGTGGTAAATTATATAATCAACAGTATGATTACATGTTACCTATGTGGTAAATTATATAATTAACAGTATGATTACGTGTTACCTATGTGGTAATTTCATGTGGGGTTTTTGATGACTCCCTGACAGTTTTCCTCCATCTGTCGTAATGCTCTGCCACCCAGTGACCGTCGGCAGAGGACAAGCTTGTCGACATCTGTTGTAATGCTCAGCCACCCAGTGACTGTCGGCAGAGGACAAGCTTGTCGACATCTGTCGTAATGCTCAGCCACCCAGTGACTGTCGGCAGAGGACAAGCTTGTCGACGTCTGTCGTAATGCTCAGCCACCCAGTGACCGTCGGCAGAGGACAAGCTTGTCGACGTCTGTCGTAATGCTCAGCCACCCAGTGACCGTCGGCAGAGGACAAGCTTGTCGACGTCTGTCGTAATGCTCAGCCACCCAGTGACCGTCGGCAGAGGACAAGCTTGTCGACGTCTGTCGTAATGCTCAGCCACCCAGTGACTGTCGGCAGAGGACAAGCTTGTCGACGTCTGTCGTAATGCTCTGCCACCCAGTGACCGTCGGCAGAGTACAAGCTTGTCGACGTCTGTCGTAATGCTCTGCCACCCAGTGACCGTCGGCAGAGGACAAGCTTGTCGACGTCTGTCGTAATGCTCTGCCACCCAGTGACCGTCGGCAAAGGACAAGCTTGTCGACGCCTGTCGTAATGCTCTGCCATCCAGTGACCATCGGCAGAGGACAAGCTTGTCGACGCCTGTCGTAATGCTCTGCCACCCAGTGACCGTCGGCAGAGGACAAGCATGTCGACATCTGTCGTAATGCTCTGCCACCCAGTGACCGTCGGCAGAGGACAAGCTTGTCAACGCCTGTCGTAATGCTCTGCCACCCAGTGACCGTCGGCAGAGGATAAACTTGTCTCCATCTGTCTTAATGCTCTGCCACCCAGTGACCGTCGGCAAAGGACAAGCTTGTCAACATCTGAATACTCCCA
>CM065733.1:62939867-62944867 GCA_033310375.1 Conus canariensis | reverse complement strand
CATCAGAATATTTCTGTTGGTCACATTTTTGCAGCAGGATGGATTCAAGATTTAATTGTTCTTTTTCTTTTTAAATATAGAGTAAAAACCAAAAGCTTTAGGCAGACGTGAAATTAAAGCATGTACAGAGACATGGCAAATCAAAAGTGAGTAAAATTAAAGCATGTACAGATACATGGCAAGTCAGAAGTGAATATAATTAAAGCATGTACAGATACATGGCAAGTCAGAAGTGAGTAAAATTAAAGCATGTACAGATACATGCAAATCAAAAGTGAATATAATTAAAGCATGTACAGATACATGGCAAGTCAAAAGTGAATATAACTAATGCATGTACAGATACATGGCAAATCAAAAGTGAGTAAAATTAAAGCATGTACAGATACATGGCAAATCAAAAGTGAATAAAATTAAAGCATGTACAGATACATGGCAAATTAAAAGTGAATAAAATTAAAGCATGTACAGATACATGGCAAATTAAAAGTGAGTAAGAACATGGGTTGAAAATCATCACAACAACACATAATGATGTCTTCTTTTGTTAAATGTTCATACGTAGTGACCCTACATCTGGAATTCACAATCAATTGTTTTGAACTGGAAAGGAAAACGGAAGTATGACTCTGATGATGATGATAATGACAGTTTAGCTGAATTATAACTGACAGTGACACTTCAGTGTTATTTTACTGCAAACAGTGCAAATCATGCAGATTATTTTGGAAGATGACTTCAACACTTTTTTTTCATGTGTTTTGGAAAAAAAACTTTAAAAAGTTCCATGTACAAACTTATTTTGAGGACAGCTGAAAACTTGATTCACAGTTTTCTCCAGAAACGTTTTGCACAGGGAATCTTCTTCAGCAGACTGTACCTCCAGCACTGTTTTACAGACTGAAAGCAGTTGGCATTGTTATAAAGAGACTGAAAAAAGTAACAGGAAGTGCAGAAACCTGGATTGTTCAAGGTGGTGGGTCATGGTGACTCATAGAGATGACGGGCAATATTTCTAACATTTACAAGCAAAAAAGTATCCATCACTCATCTCCAGTTGAAACATCAAAGTTTAGATGAAAAGTTACTGTGCCACAGTCTTGTGGCCCAAGAGGAGGTGAACTGATAGAAAGTTGCCTTGCTTAGAGCAGGGTTGTAATGGAAGGCAGAGCCTGTCTCTCTCGTACTACCTCTGTAATCTTCTCTGACCTGCATCAGGTACCTGTGTACTGCGCGATGGACAGAATGAGTTTTCAAGTTGCTAAAATGTGATTCCATGAATTGTTCAAATATATGTCCATCAGCTCAACAGGCAAATGCTCAAATCATTTGACTGCAGGCCTTTAACAAAAAATCTGCGAAACTTTAAAGATGAAAATATGTCTTCATGACTTAAGAAAGAAATTTTCTGTCAGAGTGGTGACTTTGTGTCAACAGGCTGGAAATACTGAGACAGATGTGACATTGTGTCAACAGGTTGGAAATACTGAGATAGATGTGACACTGTGTCAACAGGTTGGAAATACTGAGACAGATGTGACACTGTGTCAACAGGTTGGAAATACTGAGACAGATGTGACATTGTGTCAACAGGTTGGAAATACTGAGATAGATGTGACACTGTGTCAACAGGTTGGAAATTCTGAGACAGATGTGACACTGTGTCAACAGGTTGGAAATTCTGAGACAGATGTGACATTGTGTCAACAGGTTGGAAATACTGAGATAGATGTGACACTGTGTCAACAGGTTGGAAATACTGAGACAGATGTTTCATTGTGTCAACAGGTTGGAAATACTGAGACAGATGTGTACATCCACGGAGGCAAAGCTGGCAGTACTGGACTGCCTCCTTCACCTTCGTTCCTCCAATCTCCCGTCGTCAGCGTCTTCCATCTCCAGCGAGGCACGGTTCAGGGCAAGCGCAGATCCGTCCAACAAGTTTTCCCCTGACCTGGTCGACCAGACGCTGGACTGCGCTCTGTCCCTGGTCAAGGATGGAGAAAGTGAGAGAGCGCTGGAGATTTGCTGGCAGTTCAGGTTGGTATGGTCGTGTGTTGTTTGGTGCTATAACCTTATGTAGGTGGACTGGGAGTTCATGATGGATGGGTGGATTGGTGGTTATTGGAAAACAGTGAACAGGTGGACATGGGTGGAGTGGTGGTTAATGACAATGCTGAAAGGGTGGATATTTGTGGATTGGCAGGTTTTGGAAATTTGTGGATGTGGGCGGATTGGTAGTTCATGAACAGTGGTGCATGGATGGAACTGGTGGAGTGATCAGGTGTGATTGCAACAGAGAGAAACTTACTCTGTGTGGTATTAAAGGGGATATAACAGACAGGGGTACCTGTCAGCCTGAACCATTTCTTAGCCTTTTTCTGTCACGAGGAGACCACCATCACTTACGGTAGCAGTCGAAGGGTTAAGATTAATTTGGATTAGCTGTGTGTCACCATTTTTGTCTCATTCAGATGGGAATGTTGTCATAGGCAGGAACAGCGTTGTCTACCTGAAATCCATATTCTGATCGGTGATGCATTCTGGTGCATCATCAAGCTTACTAAGGAACAGTATTGTCTACCTGAAATCCAGATTCTGATCGGTGATGCGTTCTGGTGCATCATCAAGCTTGCTTCCTGTGTGAGATGCTGATGAGGCTGGTCTGTCAGTTGTGCAACCTTACATATCTGTAGGTCCATTTTATGTCATGTACCACTCACAATGAAACATATTCTTTTAGAGTGTTGGGACTTGCATGATGTGAGACACAAACATTTTACAGCAGATTCCATGAAAATCTTGTTCAGAGATGTTCTTTGAATTCTTGAAAGAGATTAACATTTTGCATCGGATCTGAGATTTTATAGTCGAAAGATTTTTAACAAAATTTTGGATGGGTTTTTAGAAGATGTATTTTAAAGAGTTGTGTGAATGAATGACTTGTGAGTTGATTTTAACGTGGTGACAGCCCTGATATGGCCCTTTGCGGTCGACTGGGCTATAAGCAACATTACCTTACCTTAGGTCCATTTTGCGCCCAGTTTGAGAAGATAAGTGATTGCTCATTCTTTGTTTTCATTGTCCTGAATGTTGTTTATCTTGCGTGAAGAAGACTGAAGAGATCGAACCACGTCATGTTTTGTCTTGTAATTTGTTTGTCCCCTTTGAAAGGCAGAAGGATGATAATTTTTCTTTAAATTTGTTTCACTTTCCGCCTGCAGTCACCTCCCTTTTAAACTGTCTTTAAGTTGTAGATTTTCAAACTAAAACTATCCCCCTTCCCCCACCCCGCCAAAAAAAAAATCCCTAAAGGCGTAGCATGTGATGTACATATGGACTAACCAGCTGTCTGCAATGCCTGTTTTAACAAAATTAACAGGTTATCAAATTGGTAATTATAATTTTTTTTGGATACATTAGGTACTGGCCTGGATGTTTGAGGCTGCTGAAACAAACCGACCAATGGCAGAGAGCCTTACTACTGGAGGTGAAACTCAATGATATCAACTTGCTGAATGGTTGTACAGCATATGGTATGTGATATGCTTTTTTTTTTTTCCTGACTGCAGGCCAGAATACAAATAATCACACTAAACAGAGTGTAAAGTAATGCAGATTTTATGTACAATGCAAAACAGATAGGTACATGTTTCACAAATATCTTTTTTTTTATAGATGTTACAAGCATTAAACAACAGTGTATGAAACAGTACTCCCTTGAGAGCAGTCGGCATGAGAACGACAATGTACGAAAAGTGAAGGGAAAGATAGCACAACTCAAAAACAGAGGGCAGGAAGGGGAAGGAGGGAGGAGGGAGAATGACTTGAAAATAGGTGAAAGAGAAGAGGGTGAGAAGGGAGCTTGATGCATGTGTGTGTGTGTGTGTGTGTGTGTGTGTGTGTGTGTGTGTGTGTGTGTGTGTGTGTGTGTGTGTGTGTGTGTGTGTGTGTGTGTGTGTGTGTGTGTGTGTGTGTGTGTTGTGTGTGTGTGTGTGTGTGTGTGTGTGGTGTGTGTGTGTGTGTGTGTGTGTGTGGTGTGTGTGTGTGTGTGTGTGTGTGTGTGTGTGTTGTGGTGTGTGGTGTGTGTTGTGTGTGTGTGTGTGTGTGTGTGTGTTGTCCGTGCGTGTGTATATGTGTGTGTGTATGGTGTGTGTGTGTGTGTGTGTGTGTGTGTGTGTGTGTGTGCATATGGGGTGTGTGTGTGTGTGTGTGTGTGTGGTGTGTGTGTATGATGTGTGTTTATGTGTGTGTGTTTGTGTGTGTGTGTGTATGGTGTGTGTGTGTGTGTGGGGGGGGGGGGGGTGAAAGGGAGAGAGGAGCATGAAAGTGCTGGGGGTGGGAGTGGGGGTATAGGGGGGAGGAGAGGGAAATTGGAGAAAGGGAAGAGGGTAACATGGAATATGTCAAAAGGTCAACATAAATGAATAATGTTATGAACAGCAAGCAATACATCATAGCAAAGAGTACCAAAGAGCAAAAATGTGACTGTCAGAAGCTCTGGAGAAGTTGGAGGAGAAGGGGGAGCTGCATTCAAGCATCAACAGAAGATACAGCCAACATAAAATCAAACCAGCAGAAATTAGTTGCACATGAATTTTTTTTTAAGTTAACAAGAAGAAACCAAAACACCAATAGGCAAGCCCTACTTTATTTTGCTATTCATGAGTTTCATTTTGTTTTTAATTTGCCATTTGATTTGGGTTTTTTTCCTTTATGGAATAATTGTATTTCCCCTGAGCTGAAATGTGAGATCCAAAAGAATGGGATGGAATGTGTATGCAATTTTTGTTGAAAGAAATGTTTAAGGCACAGTACAGACATTTTGCCTTACTATGCCTCAGTAAAGTCAAGCTTGTAAGCAGAGGTGATGTCAGAAGTTAAAAAAAAAATCAGAAAATATAGGCTTTTGTATTCTGTTACTGGTTTGATTTTGATTTTTATTTTTTTTGCCTGCTATTCAGTACAGAAATGCTTGACAGGTTGTAAGAGATCCTTTC
>CM065733.1:62892367-62934867 GCA_033310375.1 Conus canariensis | reverse complement strand
ATGAGAGGTGGTCAGGTTTGAGTGGTGGGTGGCCACACCAGGAGAGGCGATAGCTGCACTGTGGAGAGGATGACACCAGCTTCTGTAGGGGTGGCTGCATCATGAGTGGTAGCTGTATGGGTAGTGCTGGCTGTGAACGCTGCTAACCACTGCAGACGGTTCTGTCACTTGCTGAAGCTTCACTTGTGTCTGTTGCTTGCAGTGTGGCTGTCACTACAGTGAACGGTGTCATCCTGTTGATGGTGTGGCCATCACTACAGTGAATGATGTCATCCTGTTCATGGTGTGGCCGTCACTACAGTGAATGATGTCATCCTGTTGATGGTGTGGCCGTCACTACAGTGAATGATGTCATCCTGTTGATGGTGTGGCCGTCACTACAGTGAATGATGTCATCCTGTTGATGGTGTGGCTGTCACTACAGTGAATGATGTCATCCTGTTGATGGTGTGGCCGATGTCATCCTGTTGATGGTGTGGCCATCACTACAGTGAACGGTGTCATCCTGTTGATGGTGTGGCCGTCACTACAGTGAATGGTGTCATCCTGTTGATGGTGTGGCCGTCACTACAGTGAATGATGTCATCCTGTTGATGGTGTGGCCGATGTCATCCTGTTGATGGTGTGGCCGTCACTACAGTGAATGATGTAATCCTGTTGATGGTGTGGCCGATGTCATCCTGTTGATGGTGTGGCCGTCACTACAGTGAATGATGTCATCCTGTTGATGGTGTGGCCGATGTCATCCTGTTGATGGTGTGGCCATCACTACAGTGAATGATGTCATCCTGTTGATGGTGTGGCCGTCACTACAGTGAATGATGTCATCCTGTTGATGGTGTGGCCATCACTACAGTGAATGATGTCATCCTGTTGATGGTGTGGCCGTCACTACAGTGAATGATGTCATCCTGTTGATGGTGTGGCCGTCACTACAGTGAATGATGTCATCCTGTTGATGGTGTGGCCATCACTACAGTGAATGATGTCATCCTGTTGATGGTGTGGCCGTCACTACAGTGAATGATGTCATCCTGTTGATGGTGTGGCCGTCACTACAGTGAATAATGTCATCCTGTTGATGGTGTGGCTGTCACTACAGTGAATGATGTCATCCTGTTGATGGTGTGGCCGTCACTACAGTGAATGATGTCATCCTGTTGATGGTGTGGCTGTCACTACAGTGAATGATGTCATCCTGTTGATGGTGTGGCCATCACTACAGTGAATGATGTCATCCTGTTCATGGTGTGGCCGTCACTACAGTGAACGATGTCATCCTGTTCATGGTGTGGCCGTCACTACAGTGAACGGTGTCATCCTGTTGATGGTGTGGCCATCACTACAGTGAACGATGTCATCCTGTTCATGGTGTGGCTGTCACAGTATCAGTGGGGAAGAGTGTCATCCTGTTCATGGTGTGGCCGTCACTACAGTGAACGGTGTCATCCTGTTATGGTGTGGCCGTCACTACAGTGAACGGTGTCATCCTGTTCATGGTGTGGCCGTCACTACAGTGAACGGTGTCATCCTGTTCATGGTGTGGCCGTCACTACAGTGAACGGTGTCATCCTGTTCATGGTGTGGCCGTCACTACAGTGAACGATGTCATCCTGTTCATGGTGTGGCCGTCACTACAGTGAACGATGTCATCCTGTTCATGGTGTGGCCGTCACTACAGTGAACGATGTCATCCTGTTCATGGTGTGGCCGTCCACTACAGTGAACGATGTCATCCTGTTCATGGTGTGGCCGTCACTACAGTGAACGATGTCATCCTGTTCATGGTGTGGCCGTCACTACAGTGAACGGTGTCATCCTGTTCATGGTGTGGCCGTCACTACAGTGAACGGTGTCATCCTGTTGATGGGTGTGGCCATCACTACAGTGAACGGTGTCATCCTTGTGTGCATGGTGTGGGCCGTCACTACAGTGAATGATGTCATCCTGTTATGGTGTGGCCGATGTCATCCTGTTGATGGTGTGGCCATCACTACAGTGAATGATGTCATCCTGTTGATGGTGTGGCCGAATGTCATCCTGTTGATGGTGTGGCCGTCACTACAGTGAATGTGTCATCCTGTTGATGGTGTGGCGTCACTACAGTGAATGATGTCATCCTGTTGATGGTGTGGCCGTCACTACAGTGAATGGTGTCATCCTGTTGATGGTGTGGCCGTCACTACAGTGAATGATGTCATCCTGTTGATGGTGTGGCCGTCACTACAGTGAATGATGTCATCCTGTTGATGGTGTGGCCGTCACTACAGTGAATGATGTCATCCTGTTGATGGTGTGGCCGTCACTACAGTGAATGATGTCATCCCGTTGATGGTGTGGCCGTCACTACAGTGAATGATGTCATCCTGTTGATGGTGTGGCCGTCACTACAGTGAATGATGTCATCCTGTTGATGGTGTGGCCGTCACTACAGTGAATGATGTCTGTTCATTGTGCAGTATGAGAGAGATGGGCAAGGTATCGCAATTGTTTAAAGAACAAGACAGAAAGAGTGAGTGAGAGGGAGAAAGAGAGAGAGAAAGAAAGAGAAAGAGAGAGAAAGAAAGAGAAAGAGAGAGAGATGAATGATGAAGTTTGTGGAGAGAGAGAGAGAGAGAGAGAGAGAGAGAGAGAGAGAGAGACTGAAAAGCAACAGTGGACATAGGTTAGCGAATTGATTTGACATATTCTGTTTAAGGCAGACAGGTGTCTTGGCTTGTATTTGAAAAGACGTATTGTGTGTGAAATTTCAGGTGCATTACGCTGTGACCCAGGAGAAGCTGGCCATGCAGAGGGTCAACAGGGAGGACCTCGGCTATCACAACCTGGTGAGTTCTGAATGCGGCAAGACAGGCACAGCACACCACTTCATGTCAGACTAGTGTGTCTGTGCATGCGTTCTTGAAACTGTTTTTGTTTGGCAGTGTAGTATGTTGTTTTTTTTTCTGTCTGTATATGGTTATTTTAGTGTTTGTTATCAGTTGCGTTGATTAGACAAAACTGATAATGTTTGTAGCAAGTAAGTTATTTGAGGGCAGACAAAAGGTCATAAAATTGCTAAACAAACAAAATTCTGTTTTACATGGTTTATCTGTATACATGCATGTTGTGTGTGTGTATGTGTGTGTGTGTGTGTGTGTGTGTGTGTGTGTGTGTGTGTGTGTGTGTGTGTGTGTGTGTACATGTGTGTTGTGTGTGTGTGTGTGTGTGTATAATTATGTGTGTGTGTGTACATGTCTACATGCATGTTGTAAGTATAAATGTGTGTATGTGTGTGCATGCATGTTGTGTGTGTGTGTATATATGTGTGTGTGTGTAGACATCTCTACATGCATGTTGTGTGTGTGTGTGTGTGTGTGTGTGTGTGTGTGTGTGTGTGTGTGTGTGTGTGTCTACATGTTTATATGCATGTTGTGTGTGTGTGTGTGCAGTTTGCCCGGCTGTCCAGCAGCTCTGTGGCAGAGACTCAGCTGGCCGAAGACCCAGACTGCCACTGGGGAATGGCCGCCAACATCCAGGGGTAAGTCCTCCTCCTCTCCCTCCTCTTCCTCCAGCAACATCGACACACACTTCCTTCTGTCCCAGCCAATCTCTGTCTGCACCAGACTTGTCTGTCACCTTGGCCTTGCTTGTCTGTGAGTCTCATTTCAACACTTCTCATGTCTTATGTTGGTGTCTGTTTTGCTGACGACAGCTGTGTCACAGTCTGCCTCTGCCCATCTCTCCCTGTCTCCTCTTCCTCTACCTGTCTGTCTGTGTGTCTCAGTCTCTTCTGTTTCTTCTCCTGCTTCTTCTCATCCTGTCCGCTGTTTCTGTGCCAGTGTTATCTGCGAGTGGATCATGGAAATGTGGCAGGAGCTGACTGGACAGACGTGTGGATCTGCTGAATGATGCAGTGAACCGCAAGGAGGGGAGGCAGGGATTGAAATTTGGGGGGTGCCATTTGTCAAAATTCCTTTATTTTCTTTTATATCTGACTGATCTTCTGCCTCACCTCGGAGGTGTGACTCCCATGTCACTCAAGCTGCCTCTTGCTCCATAGCCACACCCAGGCTCACCCCTGTTTCAGCCCCTGCGCTGACTGCCCACAGGAGCTGTTGGTATCAGTCGTGAGGCAACCGCACAGAAGAGACATCGCACTGCTGCTGAATGTCTTTGATTGTGCTTGGTGATGCTGCTTCTGATCCAACCTACAGTGTGGCATGTGACATGTTTAAACTTTTGCTTCTCATTTTGTGTGTGTGTGTGTGTGTGTGTGTGTGTGTGTGCCTTGTCTTCCACAGATCTTTTGACACACTTGATTTTCACGGCTATTTTCTTATGGCTGATCAACCATTTGCATCCTATGTGTGTGTGTGAGTGTGTGTGTGTGTGTGTGTGTGTGTGTGTGTGTGTGTGTGTGTGTGTGTGTTTCTGAAATGTTATGCAAATTTAGTAGGTGTGTGCTTTCATACCGATACGCATCGTAGCCTGGAAATGACGGTAACTTGCTTGTAGGCATGTTGTAGCCACTGTGGTTGGCTGGCTATTTGCATCATGACTTGGAACTTGACACAATGCGCACAGTGACACCTTCTGCAAACAACTGACCTCTGACCTGCTCTCACTGTGCAGGAGATGTGAAGTGTGTAGCATCGAGGTGAATGAAACCGTGTCGCATGTGGAGCCTGGAATATACGTTTTCCAGTGTGGTGAGTAACACTTGTGTCTTTCAGCTGCAGATGTGAGGTGTCCACATTGCAATTTTGGTGAGTTGTGTTTTTGTCAGCATGTGGAGATGTCCACATTGCAGTGTGGTGAGGTGTGTTTTGTCAGCATGTGGAGATGGAGGTGTTCACATTGCAATGTGGTGAGTTGTGTCTTTGTCAGCATGTGGAGATGGAGGTGTCCACATTGCAATGTGGTAAATTGTGTTTTGTCAGCATGTGGAGATGTCCACATTGCAATGTGGTGAGTTGTGTCTTTGTCAGCATGTGGAGATGGAGGTGTCCACATTGCAATGTGGTAAATTGTGTTTTGTCAGCATGTGGAGATGTCCACATTGCAATGTGGTGAGGTGTGTTTTGTCAGCATGTGGAGATGGGTGTGTCCACATTGCAATGTGGTGAGGTGTGTTTTGTCAGCATGTGGAGATGGAGGTGTCCACATTGCAATGTGGTGAGGTGTGTTTTGTCAGCATGTGGAGATGGGGGTGTCCACATTGCAATGTGGTGAGGTGTGTTTTGTCAGCATGTGGAGATGGGGGTGTCCGCATTGCAATGTGGTGAGGTGTGTTTTGTCAGCATGTGGAGATGGGGATGTCCGCATTGCAATGTGGTGAGGTGTGTTTTGTCAGCATGTGGAGATGGGGGTGTCCACATTGCAATGTGGTGAGGTGTGTTTTGTCAGCATGTGGAGATGGGATGTCCACATTGCATTGTGGAGGTGAGGGTGTACACTGTGAAATGCAGTGTGTGATGACCGTGTTTTGTTAGCATGTGGACTTGAGGGGGTTCACCTTGCAATGTGAGTTAGATCTGCCAAGGATTGAGGAATGAATTGGTCGGTCAGAGATTACACGCTGCATGATGTCTACTTCACACAAATTTCTGTACATTGCAGTTCATACAGTTCTATTATGTTTTATTTTATTTATTGATTTATCTATTTATTTGAATTAACAAATCAGTTATTAATATACTCTTATCAGTCGTTCCACACATTTAACCATATGCATTTGAACAAACACACACACATTTAACCATATGCATATGAACAGAGGCACTCACATTTAACCATATGCATATGAACAAACGCACACACATTTAACCATATGCATATAAACAAACGCACACACATTTAACCATATGCATATGAACAAACGCACATACATTTAACCATATGCATATGAACAAACGCACACTTGTACATTTGCATAGGATTAAGTGCAGGTGAGGCATCTACAAAGTTTTGTTTTATGAGACCCCCTTCTCAAATCTGTCCTTTTCAGTAATTAAATTCATTTAGTCATCTGACAAGTCCTTACGCACTGTGGTCTGAGGGCTCAGTCCATCTGTATAGTGCACAATGCACTTGTGGGCACACAGTGCCACCACCTAGATCAAACTGAAACCGCAGGTGGACTTGGAGGGGGAAGGGCTTTGCCAGCCCACTTGTGTGCTGTGTCTGATTGATGCTGATCAAATCAGTGTATTGACTTCAGTGGTTGTGGTGTGATCTTTGGTATTGCCATTGTACTCATGCAGCTCTAATGAAGACTAGTCAAGAGTATTTCTGTCTGATAACAGCGTATGTGTGCCATTACTTCTTTTCAAGTCACTATCCTTGTTATTCGGCTATGTGTCCCAAGACAGCTGTGAAGTGTGTGTGTGTGTGTGTGTGTGTGTGTGTGTGTGTGTGTGTGTGTGTGTGCGTGTTCGTGTACAGATGCGTGTGTGTGGTTGAATGATACATGTGTGTAAGTGAAACTAGATATTGTAATTGTGACCATTTACCACACAAAGCCAGAAAGTTTGCAGAGCAGAAATGTGCACTGTATCCACCCATAACCCAGAAATGTTTTGGGATGAGAACACAGTGTTTATAAAGTAGGGAGAGAAATCCACAAGAAGCAGGTGAATATTCTATAACATTTTATGTTCTCCCATACTTCTGCTACATCAGGCCGTTCTTTTGAGCATCATGTTTGGTTGGCCGGCTTGTGAGCGGTCGGCTGAGCTGTGTTTTGTTGTATGCAAGGCACTGAATCATGACATCCCCTGAATCCTGGTCACATTGAACATGTTACCCCTGACCCCTGTCATGCAGCTGTAGTTGATGCTTTGTTGTGTATTCACGGATTGGTAAGGATGTGTCGGTATTATTTCGGATAATGTTAGGCTATGTTCTGTTACGAAGGATGTGTCAGTTTTATTTCGGATAATGTTAGGCTATGTTCTTTTATGAAGGATGTGTCAGTTTTATTTCGGATAATGTTAGGCTATGTTCTATTACGAAGGATGTGTCAGTTTTATTTCGGATAATGTTAGGCTATGTTCTATTACGAAGGATGTGTCGGTATTATTTCGGATAATGTTAGGCTATGTTCTATTACGAAGGATGTGTCGGTATTATTTTGGATAATGTTAGGCTATGTTCTATTACGAAGGATGTGTCGGTTTTATTTTGGATAATGTTAGGCTATGTTCTATTACGAAGGATGTGTCGGTATTATTTCGGATAATGTTAGGCTATGTTCTATTACGAAGGATGTGTCAGTTTTATTTTGGATAATGTTAGGCTATGTTCTATTACGAAGGATGTGTCAGTTTTATTTTGGATAATGTTAGGCTATGTTCTATTACGAAGGATGTGTCAGGTTTATTTGGGATAATGTTAGGCTAATGTTCTATTACGAAGGATGTGTCGGTTTTATTTGGATAATGTTAGGCTATGTTCTATTACGAAGGATGTGTCGGTATTATTTCGGATAATGTTAGGCTATGTTCTATTACGAAGGATGTGTCAGTTATTATTTCGGATAATGTTAGGCTATGTTCTATTACGAAGGATGTGTCGGTATTATTTCGGATAATGTTAGGCTATGTTCTATTACGAAGGATGTGTCGGTATTATTTCGGATAATGTTAGGCATGTTCTATTACGAAGGATGTGTCGGTATTATTTCGGATAATGTTAGGCTATGTTCTTTACGAAGGATGTGTCGGTATTATTTCGGATAATGTTAGGCTATGTTCTATTACGAAGGATGTGTCGGTATTATTTCGGATAATGTTAGGCTATGTTCTATTACGAAGGATGTGTCGTATTATTTCGGATAATGTTAGGCTAGTGTTCTATTACGAAGGATGTGTCGGTATTATTTCGGATAATGTTAGGCTATGTTCTATTACGAAGGATGTGTCGGTATATATTTCGGATAATGTTAGGCTATGTTCTATTACGAAGGATGTGTCAGTATTATTTCGGATAATGTTAGGCTATGTTCTATTACGAAGGATGTGTCGGTATTATTTCGGATAATGTTAGGCTATGTTCTATTACGAAGGATGTGTCGTTTATTTCGGATAATGTTAGGCTTGTTCTATTACGAAGGATGTGTCGGTATTATTTCGGATAATGTTAGGCTATGTTCTATTACGAAGGATGTGTCAGTTTATTTCGGATAATGTTAGGCTATGTTCTATTACGAAGGATGTGTCGTTTTATTTCGGATAATGTTAGGCTATGTTCTATTACGAAGGATGTGTCGGTATTATTTCGGATAATGTTAGGCTATGTTCTTTACGAAGGATGTGTCGGTATTATTTCGGATAATGTTAGGCTATGTTCTATTACGAAGGATGTGTCAGTATATATTCGGATAATGTTAGGCTGTTCTATTACGAAGGATGTGTCGGTATATTTCGGATAATGTTAGGCTATGTTCTATTACGAAGGATGTGTCAGTATTATTTCGGATAATGTTAGGCTGTGTTCTATTACGAAGGATTGTCGGTATTATTTCGGATAATGTTAGGCTATGTTCTATACGAAGGATGGTCGGTATTATTTCGGATAATGTTAGGCTGTGTTCTTTACGAAGGATGTGTCGGTATTATTTGGATAATGTTAGGCTTGTTCTATTACGAAGGATGTGTCGGTATTATTTCGGATAATGTTAGGCTGTGTTCTATTACGAAGGATGTGTCGGTATTATTTCGGATAATGTTAGGCTTGTTCTATTACGAAGGATGTGTCGGTATTATTTCGGATAATGTTAGGCTGTGTTCTATTACGAAGGATGTGTCGTTATTATTTCGGATAATGTTAGGCTATGTTCTATTACGAAGATGTGTCGGTATTATTTCGGATAATGTTAGGCTATGTTCTATTACGAAGGATGTGTCGTATTATTTCGGATAATGTTAGGCTGTGTTCTATTACGAAGGATGTGTCGTATATATTTCGGATAATGTTAGGCTAGTTCTATTACGAAGGATGTGTCAGTTTATTTCGGATAATGTTAGGCTGTGTTCTATTACGAAGGATGTGTCGGTATTATTTCGGATAATGTTAGGCTATGTTCTATTACGAAGGATGTGTCAGTTTTATTTCGGATAATGTTAGGCTGTGTTCTATTACGAAGGATGTGTCGTATTATTTCGGATAATGTTAGGCTATGTTCTATTACGAAGGATGTGTCGTATTATTTCGGATAATGTTAGGCTGTGTTCTATTACGAAGGATGTGTCGGTATTATTTCGGATAATGTTAGGCTGTGTTCTATTACGAAGGATGTGTCGTTATTTCGATAATGTTAGGCTGTGTTCTATTACGAAGGATGTGTCGGTATTTATTTCGGATAATGTTAGGCTATGTTCTATTACGAAGGATGTGTCGGTTTTATTCGGATCGGATAATGTTAGGCTGTGTTCTATTACGAAGGATGTGTCGGTATTATTCGGATAATGTTAGGCTGTGTTCTATTACGAAGGATGTGTCGGTATTTATTTCGATAATGTTAGGCTGTGTTCTGTTACGAAGGATGTGTCGTTATATTTCGATAATGTTAGGCTGTTCTTTACGAAGGATGTGTCGTATTATTTCGGATAATGTTAGGCTGTGTTCTATTACGAAGGATGTGTCGTTTTATTTCGGATAATGTTAGGCTGTGTTCTATTACGAAGGATGTGTCAGTATTATTTCGGATAATGTTAGGCTGTGTTCTATTACGAAGGATGTGTCGGTTTTATTTCGGATAATGTTAGGCTGTGTTCTATTACGAAGGATGTGTCGGTATTATTTCGGATAATGTTAGGCTGTGTTCTGTTACGAAGGATGTGTCAGTTTTATTTCGGATAATGTTAGGCTGTGTTCTATTACGAAGGATGTGTCAGTTTTATTTCGGATAATGTTAGGCTATGTTCTATTACGAAGGATGTGTCAGTTTTATTTCGGATAATGTTAGGCTGTGTTCTATTACGAAGGATGTGTCAGTTTTATTTCGGATAATGTTAGGCTATGTTCTATTACGAAGGATGTGTCGGTATTATTTCGGATAATGTTAGGCTGTGTTCTGTTACGAAGGATGTGTCGGTATTATTTCGGATAATGTTAGGCTATGTTCTATTACGAAGGATGTGTCAGTATTATTTCGGATAATGTTAGGCTGTGTTCTATTACGAAGGATGTGTCGGTATTATTTCGGATAATGTTAGGCTGTGTTCTATTACGAAGGATGTGTCAGTTTTATTTCGGATAATGTTAGGCTGTGTTCTATTACGAAGGATGTGTCAGTTTTATTTCGGATAATGTTAGGCTGTGTTCTATTACGAAGGCTGTGTTCTATTACGAGGGATGTGTCAGTTTTATTTCGGATAATGTTAGGCTATTTTCTGTTACGAAGGATGTGTCAGTTTTATTTGGGATAATGTTAGGCTGTGTTCTGTTACGAAGGCTGTGTTCTGTTACGAAGGCTGTGTTCTGTTACGAAGGCTGTGTTCTGTTACGAAGGATGTGTTCTATTACGAAGGATGTGTTCTATTACGAAGGCTGTGTCGGTATTATTTCGGATAATGTTAGGCTGTGTTCTGTTACGAAGGATGTGTCGGTATTATTTCGGATAATGTTAGGCTGTGTTCTGTTACGAAGGCTGTGTTCTATTACGAAGGCTATGTTCTATTACGAAGGCTGTGTTCTATTACGAAGGCTGTGTTCTGTTACGAAGGCTGTGTTCTATTACGAAGGCTGTGTTCTATTACGAAGGCTGTGTTCTATTACGAAGGCTGTGTTCTATTACGAAGGCTGTGTTCTGTTACGTGTACGTGACAAGGAAAGGAACACCAGACCTACTAATTTTTTAAGTAAGCAAGTTCTGGATGAGTACTATGGTCTTGGTTAGATTCCCTAGGGGTCACCGGCATCGGCAAGTTCATGGGGAATGTCATTGGATGGATGTGGTGCAACCCTCCAGAGGGAGAGCTCACTCACACCGGCTCCATGACTAAGCAATTATTGTCATTGGTAGTGGGCTTAGTAGGTGGTGTCCTTTGTATGTTGGATCAGAACAGGCACCACTGAACACCACTGAAGTAACTTGGCGGCAGTGCAGTGTCTCCTCCGGTGGGTTGCCTCTTGACGACTTGACACTGATTGTTTCCTGTGGATTGCCGGTGCTGGGGCTGTGGCAAGCCGGGCGGGGTCATGGGTAGAAGGGGGGGGAGGGGGATGGGTGGGAAGGTTGTTATGGGCGGCGTGGGTGAATTGCCATTGAGGTGGCGCAGAAGATGGGACAGCAAAAAAAAAAATGTTTTGGATGAGAATATGCTTAGGAATGCCCTGCCCCTCCCCCCTATTTAAAAAAAAATTTTAACACAGAAAAGAGTGGATGTGTATGTGAACACAGTATAAGCCAAACCCACGAACAGAGATGGTTGCTGTGTGTCCTCAGGTCATGTGTTCCACAAGTTCTGTGTCCCAGACAAGGAGTGCCCTGTCTGCTGATGTTTCTGCAAGCTCTGGTCTGCGTGTACTGCACCCCACTGTTTCAGCTTTATCCTGCTTATTTATACCATTATAAATTTAATGACCACAAAGATGTTGTTGCATCCATAATGAAAACATGGTGGTGTTAAAGCAGATTGTTTTTTTTTAATCGGCTGTTATGACTGTGTTGTGTCTGGCTTCATTTAAACATCGTGTTGATGCAGTTTGCATTGCCATGCTTTTGGCAGCATTTAGTAAAATAATGTCTTTTTTTTTTTAAATCAAAGAAATGGAGAGGAAGAAGTGGGTAACAGGATGGCAGGACATGGGTTGGAGTGGGATGAAATGGAGGGGGAGGAAACAGGGAGGGGGGGAAGGGACTAACATGACATAGAGGAGGAGTGACAGGAGTTGCTGGTGTGTGAACTCAAGTACTGTCTTGCTAATCATTATTGCTTGGAATTCCACACGGGAGACAAAGCCTGTGATCAGTTGCTGTATCAGGATGTCTGAAAGAGGAAAAAAAGAGAGAAAGAGAGAGAGTGCTTGTGCAAGAGATGTTTTATCAACATATCATAAAGTTGTCCATCTCTTCGCTTTTTTGTCGAGAAGTATTGTTGTGTGATGATATTGTTGCTTTGTTGTTCAGGCAGTAGTGATAATTATTTTCCTAAAAATCAGAGGGTCAGACGTGGTACGAAAAACTCGCTTCCAAATTTTCAGGGGGGGCACAAAAATATCCAGGGGGGTCACCATTAATAACTGCTAGAAAATGTAGTGAACAGACACACACACACAGACACACACACATACACACACACATACACACACACGAGCATGCTTTCACTGGCTCACACACATAAATGCACAGAGAAAGGGATATAAATACATTAGAAAAGAGGTGTTTATAATAGAAATACAGTAGAAAAGGGGTGTTTATTATAAAGTTAATAAAATTCAAGACAGTGCTAGATACAATCTCTTCATATTTGTGTTCCTATGTTTTTAAAGTGTTACCAGCTAACATAAGTAAATGTGAGCACCTACACTATCAGGATTTTAACAGTGAAACTTGATTTGTGAGATGTCCTCTTCAATTGTCATCACAGAATTTCCACTATGCGAGCCATTTCCTTCAATGTTGAAATATTTTATTGTGTCACCAAATTCCAGTCGCCATGCAATGATCATTGGAAGCCCGGTGGAACCTACTACAAAACTGTAGACTGGCCATTCTTGCTCTGAGAGCAACACATTCATACCTCCAGAACAGAGCCATTTTAATTATCCAAAATGGTCATGTTGCATAGATCATTCAACTTTTGTTCCATTCGCTGGATTATCACCCATGAGCCACAGCTGAACTGTCAGATTTTGATTCTGAAAAGCTGAAATTCCTACAGTTTTCCATGCTTTTCCCACTTAGCTGAATCATGAGATCTTGTGGTCCAGTCATAGACTGGATAGGCCTAGTCTATTTTGACGTCTCTTGTTGGTTTTCAGTAGTGAAGAGTTCTCAAGCGGAAGTGTTCATCAATTCAGAACGTTCTAAAACATCGAGGAAATTTACATTTTTAACTTTGATCGTGGCGGATAAGACGAAAGCCGTTTTGAGTGATGCGCTGTTCAGAGTTGTAATGCGTACAGGAGAAAATCAGTGCCTGAATTCCAGTGCATCAGATGGGCAGATGTGTGGAGATGGTTTGTGTTAGGACTCAGTCATTCCTTTAAGTCTAGTCTTGTTGAGGGGACACAACTGTTGATGTTGAAGGTGGTGAACATAAATTGGATCCGCAAATCCCGCCTCATTCTGTTCACTGCCCAACCCCAGTTGGTTTACTGACTGAGGTAGAGGCAATGAGCAAGTGAGCAAGGAAAACATGCAACAGCTGTTCTTGAAATAAGCACCCATGGAAAGGGATAAAGCAGATCCCTTACAAGCACAGAGAAATCCAGAGGAATGTCGAGATGTGGATAATGTCACAGCTGCGTGTTTATGGTAAATATGTCTATTATGGGATAAATGTTGATTCTGCTGGGTGAAAGTTACCAATGGTTGACCATCAACCATTGAAAAGACCGTTCAGATTGCATAGAATGTTGTTCTGTCTTTACATTTTCAGTGGAGAGAAGTATCAAGTGATGCTGGATACGCTAGTGTGTGAATGTGAGTGTGCGAGTTTTGACATCTTGTACATAGCTGCGTCAGTCAGCAAAGACTAGCTAGTGCTTGCACTAGATGATAGGAGCTCTCTGAATTGAGTGAAGCCTTTGGTTGTTTACAGACACTGTAGAAATCCAGAGACATCTTATGTCACAGTCATCATTGAATGAAAAGGCAGGCATTTGAAAGACATATCAGGGATGGGCGTCATCCTGAACTTGCCAAATGGGTCATTTGTTTTCCATAGTGTCACAGATTATGGGTCCTAGAGAAGTAGGACTTTTTTCTGTATTTCCTGATGTTGTTATTTCTTCTGGAAAATTGGGCTTTTGTGAATAGAACTCTTCCAAAAAAAGAGTCTGCGTGATTTAAACATGTTTTCGTTATAACCTTGTTGTATGTGTAGTGATTATATGTGTATTGATTTGAACCATTGATCTCATCTATGCAAAATGAAATCTGTGAAATCTGTTGCTACTGATGTTTGAAATGAATTCTTATTGTTAATAACGTTTAGAATCCCTGGTACAACTCTTACTGTGATAAGCTTGTTTCTCTTGTCTGCTGATTTCCCGATTAGCTTCCAAGATTCTCAAATGGTGTGAGATTAGTCAATGCTGAGGCGTGCTTCGTTCCAGGCTTCAGAGTCGTTACCTCACAAGATGTGCCTTTACCGTTTCCCTCCCTCCGTTAGTCTCTGAGGAGGGTGTGTCAGAGCCACCAGTCAAGGTCTTGCAAAGTGCTGTGCCAAATAACACGATGGGTGGCCGTCAGGTTGTTTAGGGAACAGTCGCTGCTGTTGGGTAATTTCCATTCTGAAAGGTGAAAATGTGACCTTTGGAGAAACTGGGGTGGGGGGGAGGGAGTGAGAGAGAGAAGGGGTGGGGGAGGGGGCAGGGAGGGAAGAGGAAATCAGGACGAAACTGGGTGCCTAACATTTGTGTTATGCTTGTGTGGTCATGCCAGAACACTGAAAGATGATGCTGGAAGGTAAACACGGAGAGCAATGGAAAAGGATATGTATCAGGCACAGAATTTCCAGTTGATGAGGATGTTATACTCTTCATGTCTGTATTCCATCAGAGATGCAATATATCAGGGTTTTTTTTTTAATCCTAAATGTATGGATACATGATGACTTTTTTTTTGTCTGATGAAAACTGTGGTTATTCTGAGAAATATCGGGTTCCTAGTTGACAAGGTCACTAGTTAGAATGCTTATTCTGCTTCTTCTTTAACGAGTGATTACAGCAAGTTTCAGTAGAAATGCTTTGTATTATTCAAGCTAGATTAACGATTTCTCTTTTGTCTCTGCACTATGTTTGTTTTGACAAGTGATTTCATTGAATAAACAAGTCAGTAATGACTAGAATGAACACATACAGTTGTATGTACCTTAAAGCAATTTGATAAGCAATTTGAGCACATTTTCAACTGTGCCATATGAATATATAGCTGAATGAATGATACAGTGTGTGCTTGTGTATTTTTGTGTGTGCGCACACTTGAATGTGCAAGTGCAAGTATGCGTACGTATATGGTTTGTGTTGTCAAAGGCGCATTATTCCGAACCAGGGCTAGCTTGCACTGTCCATTCACCTATACGAAGATGAGATTATCCATCTAACCTACTTCCATGTGTAAGAGGTTTCATGCACATTCCATGTGGCAAAAACAAGTGCCTCATGTACAGCAGATTGGCCAAGGCAACAATTCTCTGGCCATATGCCGACACAGAATATGTGTACAGACTGCATAACACACCACCAAACTGTGTGAGTGGGCTGTATGTTCTGCTCATGGCGTTGTGTAGTTTACTAGGCCAGAAACATTTTGTTATGTTTATTTTTCATATGATTTAGATTGAAAAAGAGCACACATTATGAAATTAGTAACTAAAATGTATATTCTTCTTACTTTTCATAGAGTTCATATTAAGAAGTAGCCTACACTATAGAAGTTATCAGTTTCATCACCATGTTGTCTTGCACAAATACATCCATAATTCATCTATCAAATTTCTTGGGGGGAAAATTTCAAATAGCACTATTCGACTTTCTTTGGGTATGCAACATGGTGCCTTTTTTCCTGAAAATGACTCCACCACCAGCAAAAAATCGTCTCGGTTATCAATGGCTTTATTCATTTGTGAACCTTGTTCTTAAGGTTCTGGAGTATGTTATGTTCATTTTTTTCTTTAATGCATTTTGCTCAGCATGTAGATGTCAAGTTTTCGTTTGTCCTTTGTTTACTCTGTTTCCAACTCCATTGTCAAAATAAAGTGAACCCCGTGGTGCGAGCTGCCTTTAAGAAAACACAGAAAACCAGTGCACATAGTAAAAACACAAACGATAAAAAAAATTCCAACACAGTGACAGTGTACATTTGACAATGCATGTTTCATGTTCTGGGGGGAGGGGGGGGGGGAAGGTTCAAGGGAGATAAGCATGAAAAACATTGGAAGAATTTGGACATGTCGATCGGTGTAGTGTAGTTTTCAGAATGTGCGTAATAAAATGACACATCAAAGCAAAATGTAAGCACAAAACAAGGTGGAAACTAAGGCTTTTTTATGCACAAAACGAAACAGACAAGTGAACTTTTCAACAAACGTCTTCAGATGTTGCAAATGACGGAAATAAAAAGTGCGCAAACAGTACTCTCAGATCGCATTCAACAGGAGAAATCATTCTACTTTGTACGTGTTGAGTAACTATCTGTACCTTTTCAGGATAAGGCAGCAGTCTGTGTCATTCATCTGTGTCACACCATTCCAGACCTTTGGACGAGTTAGGTTCATTCACTTGGTTTATGTCACATGGTCATACACAGCAACAACATACAACTGTGATTCATTGCCATAGGTTATGTTACATGATTGATCATGCAGCAACAACACACAGCTGTGATTACGACTTTCACTGATACACACCTCCACTGTGGTGTGGCAACATGGATGCATGGCATTACCAGGAAAGGGACATGATTTATTTCTTACATTCATGGGGTACACAGGGCTTTGTGCAGGTAGCACATGCAACAGTCATTTGAACTGGTCGTGCATACAGTTTGCCAGTGTGGACAAGATATGTACATTATCATAAATTAAAACAAAGTTTACATGGTACAAAACATGATATTATCCTCTAAATGCACCTGACATACACATATGTACATATTTTACAATAATTGACATCTCTAATTGATGGAATTCAGGGATTATAAAATGTTATGTGTAAAATATTACTAATTGCACATATGAATGAGAATAAGAATTTCATGCACGAGTATTTCATCCTCATGTGTAACCATTTCGTATAAAAAAAAAACATACTGCACACAGAAACACACTCACACACACTTCTGTTAAAGAAAAATATATTAAAAAAAAATCACATACAACTTGTCAGAATTAAAACTGTGAACACAGATCTGATGTAGCATTGAAGATACAAGCCAGTAAAAGGCATTGCGATTTTCATGTAATACATGGATGCTAAGATCTTTGAACCATTCTAAAAATGTGACATGAATTCTTCAGGACATGGCCAAAGTGCATCCAACCATTTTTCATCTATAGATATATATAAGTGCATGAGCCAACACAACACAACACTTTCGAGCAAAATATGAAAATGGATTCGCTCTCTGAATGCCTTTTCCAGCACCTAAAGAAGTTCTTATTTCTGCACTGAAATTTAAACACTTGGAAGGCCGGCTCCCAGCTTGCCCCCTCCTTGCTTTGTGTTTACTTTTTAAATGCTACAGTCTTTCCTTTTCTCCTCAGCACTGACTCTGATGGTTCGAAATGTCTGGTGTTTTCCTTCTCATGGATCACCGTTTCCACCTATTGTGTTTTCTTTAAAACTCGTTTGAAAGACTGTACTACATACTCATATGTCAAAAATAATAAACACCACAGCAAAGTCAAATTGTTGTGAATGGAATATGTGTAACAAAAACAATTTTACATCAGCGACTTTCCATTATAACAGACCCACTCCATTTCACTCTTTCGACCCTCAAAAAAAATCTTTTTGATGTAGAAGTGACCTTTGAATCAAACTCCATTTCATTCGTTCAATTCTGAAAAAAAAAACACCTTTTTAATGTACAACAGATCCTCTTTGAATCAGCCTCCATTTCACTCATTCAACCCTGAAAAACAAGATCTTTCCAATGCACAACAACCCCTGTTGGAATCAAACTCAATTTTACTTGTTCAACCTTGAAAGAAAAATTGTTCTTATGTACGATATACCCTCTTTGAATCCAAGTCCATTTCACTCACTCAACCCTGAAAAAAAACTTTCTAATGTACAACAGACCCTCCTTGCATCAAATTCCATTTTGCTCATTCAACGCTGCCTGGAAACAGGTTTCTAATGAACCAGCGTAATGTTAGTCCTGTGTAGATGAAAATTTGGTTGTGAATGTTGCAAAGCTGTGTCCCAAACACACCTTTGACATTTCACAAAGTTCTGCCTCTTTCTCTCCCTCTCTGACACACAAAGCCTGAGGAGGACGTCGACTGTGAAGCAATGAACATCCAGTGACTGGGCAGACAGGCGGATTAAGACCAGAACACTTAATCAGTCCCAAATGCAACACATGATGGAAAAAAAAGTGACAAACAATTACAGCCATAAACTAAGAGGGACATGCTCCCACACACAGTGCAATGGGAAAAAGAATGTCTACACAGTGCTTACCCATACCCTGAATCTCCTACATCAACAAAATAAAACGCTCGCTACACGTCTGCACTTGGACACAAGAACACTGATGCGCTTGTCCCTACTCCTAAACCTCCATCTGCCCCCCTGATCCCACCTTCTGGTCCACTACCCTACACACCTGTACATGCCTTACTTCTGAGAAGGGGGCTATTCGACAGCCTGGTACAGTGACCTAACTGCATTTTTGGGACAAACGCTAATTCAGCATTCCCAATATTCTGTTCATGATTTGTTCAGTTGTACTGGCTCTGTTCATAATTCGTTCAGTTGTACTGGCTCTGTTCATAATTCGTTCAGTTGTACTGGCTCTGTTCATAATTTGTTCAGTTGTACTGGCTCTGTTCATAATTCGTTCAGATGTACTGGCTCTTAGAGTTCTACTTTTTAGATCGGCAATAGTTTGTCAGCTTGACGGTATTTATCACATGTTAAATAAATAGCAAAAATGAACACGAGTTGTTTCTGATCAAACCATATAGATCCATCACGCTGGGCATCTTCATCTGAGATAAAGGATACAAGAAGTAATTGGTTAAGTCTTGGCGCTGTTTAACGTCTCTTGAATGCAATTCGGTTGTGTGACTGAACGACTTAGCTGCTTGATGAAAATCGGATCAATCCATCCAGTGTGCCTCTCCACTCAGTCTTGTAATGATACATAGCGACACCAGAAATCTTTAAACCGAGTCAACAAGGAGATTTCTTGCAGAGACAAAGACTTTTTTGTCTTAGCTATCTGCTCCCCACTCTGTGCTTGAGGGATATCTGTCCTACGTAATGCACACTTTAGAACATCATTGCTCGTGCCTTGTACCTTTCTTTTAACAACTTGCATTGATGACAATCCCAGACAACAGGCAGGCGCTACGGATCTAACTTAAGTCTCCAGCAACCCTCTGTGACTGCAACACCCTTCGAGACTCCTTGGAGGGTAATCATGCTCCTCTTTTTTGTTAAAATTCCATTATTCTCGTTAACATCAGGAATGCAGACAGCCCCACTAGTAATGTCACAGCTTGCTGTCCACTGCGCTGGCTTTGAACAGGTGAGAGAAAAGCAGATTTCATATTCATTACATCTTGAAGGCAAACTTCTTCACGAAATAAGCGCCATATATGATGTTTCATGACATGCAGACCTGCTTTCTACAAATTATTGCCAATCTCGAGGGCAGATCTTTCAACTTTCCTTAGATAACATTGGTCTGAACGACACATCGACACAGCAGGTCAGGGGTCAATCAGTAGTGCTGTCTTGGCGGCAACCTACAAAGGTCAAACTTAAATCACTAGCACTGGGTCATGGGGTGAACGACACATCGACACAGCAGGTCAGGGGTCAATAAGTAATGCAGGCTTGGTGGCAACCTACCCAGGTCAAACTTAAATCACTGGCACTGGGTCATGGGGTGAACGACACATGGACACAGTAGGTCAGAGGTCAATGAGTAATGCAGGCTTGGCGGCAACCTCCCAAGGTCAAACTTAAATCACTAGCGTTGGGTCATGGGGTAGATGACAATGTGCACATAGATCCTAACTTAAACCACTAGCGTCGGGTCATAGGGTAGATGACAATGTGCACATAGATCCTAACTTAAACCACTAGCGTCGGGTCATGGGGTAGATGACAATGTGCACATAGATCCTAACTTAAATCACTAGCGTTGGGTCATACGGCAGATGACAAAGTGCCCATAAATCCTAACAAACCACTAGCGTCGGGTCATGGGGTAGATGACAAAGTGCCCATAAATCCTAACAAACCACTAGCGTCGGGTCATGGGGTAGATGACAAAGTGCCCATAAATCCTAACTTAAACCACTAGCGTTGGGTCATGGGGTAGATGACAAGTGCCCATAAATCCTAACAAACCACTAGCGTTGGGTCATGGGGTAGATGACAAGTGCCCATAAATCCTAACTTAAACCACTAGCGTCGGGTCATGGGGTAGATGACAAGGACAGACGGGGCAAGGGGAACAAAGGTGTGGTCAATGTATTATCCACTCATTCTGTCATGCAAGGACAATTAGTAACAGGGGAAACCTGCCCCTGATACACCAGATCTGGCCCCAGCTGCTGCCCTTGTGGGAGAGGAGATCCAAAACATTGGACTCAAAGCTGTCGACCTAATAGTGTCAAAATTAACAAACTACAGAATGAAAGTCGAGGTGATCCAAAACACTGGACTCAAAGCTGTCGACCTAATCGTGTCAAAATGAACAAACTACTGAATGCAAGAAGCAGTTTGGGTTTGAACTGAAAATATTATTACTCTGCAACTTTAAGTGAACAATACAGGGCAATGTTTTCTTTAGAATATATCATCTGCTAGGTTGACTAGGTCCAAACAACATGAATTCAACTACTAGTAGTTGCCAACACTCACAGAACATCATCCTGGTATCGTTCTGTGATACTTCATTGGTCCTTAATAAAAAAAAAATGACCCCAAAAAACCCTACCCACAAAACCCTACATTTTCAAAAACGTTAAACAATGAAATTCTGTATTTTTTTTTTGGCTGGTTCTGGATTCATAGAATGATTTCTTGCGAAACAGGAAATGCCTTAAAAAGTTGCTACTCAAGACTTGTGTGTAGGGTGGTGGGAGGTGGGTGGGTGTATGGAAGAAATGGGAGGGGGAGGGTGGCATGCATATATACATTTATATCTTTCTACCCTCTTCCCAGCTAAAAAAACAACAACAACAACAACATGAAAACCATCAATGTCTGCTGAACCTTATGGATGGTAATGGGTGACACACCCACGACTGTCAGCTTATCCCAATGAAAAACGGATGATGGCTTTCTCCATTGTTTTGTTTTTGTTTAAATGAACTACGTAAAATGGGTAAACTACTGAGTGGGGGGGAAAAAAATAACACATCATCAAAACACGAACACCATTGCCCCAAAGAAGCAGTTTATAACAAACAAAAGAAAGAAAAGCAAATAGCAAAAAAAAGACCACAAGGACCCCCCCACCTCCCCCCCTCCCAAAAAACAAAAACAAAACAATTTATAACAAACAAACAAAATAGACCAGCAAGAAAGACTTTGGGCACAACAAAGTGGAAATGACAGATGTACAACAAAGACAAAGACTTTGGGCACAACAAAGTGGAAATGACAGATGTATAACAAAGACTCACCCATGACAGACAGGAAGGACAAGAGAAGGAAGGCCAAAACCCTGCGCACCTCTCCCTGGTCCCCAGAGACACATTCAAGACAGACAGGAAGAAGGACAAGGGAGGGAAGGCCAAAACCCTGCGCATCTCTCCCTTATCCCCAGCGACACATTCAAGACAGACAGATGGACAGGAGAGGAAAGGCCAAAACCCTGCGCACCTCTCCCTGATCCCCAGACACACTCAAGACAGACAGGAAGAAGGACAAGGGAGGGAAGGCCAAAACCCTGCGCATCTCTCCCTTATCCCCAGAGACACATTCAAGACAGACAGATGGACAGGAGAGGAAAGGCCAAAACCCTGCGCACCTCTCCCTGATCCCCATAGACACATTCAAGACAGACAGGAAGAAGGACAAGAGAGGGAAGGCCAAAACCCTGCGCATCTCTCCCTTATCCCCAGAGACACATTCAAGACAGACAGGAAGAAGGACAGGAGAGGGAAGGCCAAAACCCTGCACACTTCTCCCTGATCCCCAGACACACATTCAAGACAGACAGGAAGAAGGACAAGAGAGGGAAGGCCAAAACCCTGCGCATCTCTCCCTGATCCCCAAAGACACATTCAAGACAGACGGGAAGAAGGACACGAGAGGGAAGGTGAAAACCCTGCGCATCTCTCCCTGATCCCCATAGACACAACCAAGACAGACGGGAAGAAGGACAGGAGAGGGCAGGTGAAAACCCTGCGCATCTCTCCCTGATCCCCTAAAAACACATTCAAGACAGACAGGAAGGACAGGAGAGGGAAGGTGAAAACCCTGCGCATTGCTCCCTGATCCCCTAAAGACACACCCAAGACAGACGGGAAGAAGGACAGGAGAAGAAAGGCAAAGACCCTGCGCATCTCTTCCTGAACCCCAAAGTCAACACACAGGCCTGGCTATTCTACAGCACCTTCGCAAGCTTCATGACACCTGCACATGCTGCCAGCAGGGTGCACGTGCAAACCTTTTGTACAATGAACACATACCGTAGTCACTGCCTTCCACGCTGATCAGTGCAACACACCTGCCCTGTGTTCAAACCTTTTGTTCAACGAACATAGACCATAACAAGGAAAATATGGACATCATTCACAAAGTAATGTAACGCACAACCAGTTGGAGTGAACACCATCACCATTATTCCTGACCACTGACATGAGGTAAAGACGCCCTACCACCATCCCTACATCCATCCCACTCATGCAGCTAGAGAATTCTACGTATCATTCACACATCACACCAAACTGATTCAAGCAGCCAGCAAATCCTACCATCACCCATTTTGTCTATCAATTCAAGCAAATTCTACGATCACCATTCATCACATCAAAAAAAAATCACTGTCATTCATACACCACACATTAAATCAATTCGCGCTGCCAGCAAATATTACCACCATTCATCCATCACATACCAGAATTATTTTACAGGAGATACAGTATTAAGACATGCCATGGACTCTCTTACTCTTCAAATCAACATTATGTGCCTGCTTCCACTTTCATTCACCATATGGCCAAACACTGACCGAGATACTCCTGTCAGATTTTCCCTCCGTCTTGTCTTGCACCACATGAAATCGTTTCAAGAGTAAGTGTATACGAGACTATATCATCATTATGAGACCGAATGTAATTTTGGCTAAAGTACCTCCCAGACTTTTCATGATCAAAACATTTTTCTTTTTTTTAGAAATGGACCTTATCCATAATAATTACACAGATTTTTACACTCACCTCCGTTCACACAGTACATGTTACACAAAGACCCTACTCCCATCTCCCCCGCCCTCCCATCCTGCTTTTTTTCATTCCAACGAATGGTACATTTCATAGGCAGGAATGAAATCTTGTCACTTTTTAAGCTACTCTTGCTGGAACAACACCCTCTCCTCATCCCACTGAGGGGGGGGGGGGGGGGGGAGGGGGAAATAAATCCTCGATGCACTGAACTCAAGAACCTGGCCAAACTCAACCCCCACTGTTAACGACAACAGAAACCTGGAGGCATCCGTGCACAGTTCCCCAGCCGCACCACCCTGAATGGAGTGCAGGTCCTGTGCAGGGGCTCACTCAGCTATGCTGTCTGGCCGCTCCTCCCCTCCGGCGCCAATGAACGCCAAGTTCGATAAAAGAACCTACCGCTCACTCTGCAGACTTGAACCCCTTTGGTATGGGTGGAATGGAAAGACTCCCTTGTCTCTCTCACTCTTTGTCTTTGACTACCCCGTGTTTGCTTCTATTCTGAACAATCTGCACCCCCCCCCCCCCCCCCCCCACGTTTCTCTTTAACTTAACATTACACACAAAAAAAAAGAACTGTGAGACTCCTCTGTCCATAACATGACTAGAAATACATCTAGCATCATGCATAAATTTCGATGGCTGTTTGCATCTTTCTTTGGTTGCAGTATTTTCACAAGTTTATGTTGATAAGCGGATATGGTGGTCTGGGAAGAATGATAGCATCCATACATTGTTCAGAACAGATTAAATTGAATGTGAAAATTTCAACAGCACAGCACCTTTTCTTCATTAAATGTAGTAAATTTTTTATGCGTTTCTTCGTACAAAATGATCGCTGTAGCAGAACTAATCGACTGAAGATGAGTCAGATGTGTGATAAAGTTCTCAGAGTTCAACGTGAATAAACTGCAGCTGTTAAAAAACTGCAGCTGTTAAAAACAAAGTCATGGTGTCTCCACAAAGAATGACAGGCACCATTCAGCAGAATTCCAACACACATCTTCCAAAATAGTAATAAAAAAAAAGTACATTCTGGTCATGAATGGGAAATATCTACCAAAAGTTAAGTCTGTGCTGGGTGATTTTCAAAAAGCTTTCATGAACTGATTCTTATTGTTCCTTCAGTTTGCCCTTGGATACTAAACAGACAGACAGACAACACCTAACTTGGGGCGGTTTCACCTTTTTAAAAGGTAATACAGGCAGATCACCTGGTTATGTCTGCACAAATCCTTGGGCAAAATGCATGACATGAAAGCTGTGCCTCTCACACATTTATATGGTGACAGGTTTTCACATTCCTTTCCTTCTTCTCAGATCTGTAATGAACCTACAGCAGCACACTGCATTGAGCAAAAATACCCGTGAAAAGTTGTGACACAGACTGTGCAGCTTGTGGTGTGTATCAAGTCAACAACAACCCCTCCAAGGTTGTCGACTGGATGGGTGATCATTCACACCAGTTCCACAAAGATGACAAAGGGATGGAACTCTGCCAAACTCCAGGTAGGACACTGTAATGTTTGTCAACAGGTGCACCACTCTAGACGGCTGATGAAACAAAGAAATAGGAAAGTTTCTGACTAATCCGATGAACAGGATATTTTAAGTGTACGCATACAATCTCTCTTCTTTGACTTAACCCATTTTTTCCCACCCGTCTTTTTTTCTGTTTTCCCCCAAATAATATGAAAATAGTAAACACTGATATAACAATGTTACACAAGTGTACTATCATGATCATCATCAAACAAGAACAGAGAAAATACTGGACTCCAGCATGATGAAGTGATTCCCATGCGTCCCTGCTATCTATGTGGTGCACTGCGATGTGTCCAGCCCTACACAGAGTCCGTCACAGTGGATGAGTGACAGTCAGCCAGACACACCATGGACACCTGGACCCACGTCTTCCCGACTCACCCACACGTCAACGTCCACATCATGGCAAGAGTTCAGCACCTTGTGGTTTACAGACAGAGGACTGAGATCAGAGACAGGTGGAGGCAGGGGAGGTCACTCCACGGACAGGTACTTCAGGGCCTTGATGCCATACTTCTTCGACAGGTCTCTCTGGAACTCTCCTTTCAGGATCTTCAGGCACCTGCAGCACACAGGATGGGTGGATCAACAGCTCTGTGGGGTGTGATCATCGACGAGTGATGGAAATCTCATTACTGTATGAGGAGAAACACTAAGGGGCTCTTCTAACCCACACATATGCGTTTCTGACTGTAAAACTGAAAGGATGCACAAAATGTTTTGTTCAGAAGTCTGTGGGATGCACTAACCTATGTCACTGCTGTTGATCAAAATCTGAACGAGTTCAGTTGACTAGTTCTGGCTTTACATGAAAGTGTTGTCTGAAAGTTCAGATTCTGTTTGCAACTGTATTTCCCTACACAGGAAGGGAAAATGTCGTAAAGCCTGCAATCTTCGGTATCCCCAGCAGACTTCTTTAACATTTTCAGACACTTTACATGCTGTGCAAACCAACCCTTTGTTTTCTGACAGATATTCTTCAGGTGGGAGCCTCTGAGAATTTTTGATGGGTTCTCTAAAATCCTCCCAGAGTCTTCATGAAAACTTGCGATTTTTTTAAGGGTTCTCTAAAATCCTCCCAGTCTTCACGACAACTTGCGATCCATCCCAAAGAAACGTGGGTCTTGACTGTATCAGCATGTACCACATGGCAAGTGCTGTCTACAAACCACATTACATGAAACACACAAGTGTGACCATTTCCAGCCAAGTATGAGACACACATGTTGTTTTTAAAAAAAACCCAGTGATCTCAGCTCTTGAAGTGATGTTTTTGTTACCTTTCCACTTATGTAAGTCTCAACCTTTACATACATACACCTCCTTTTCAGCCATTTTCCGCCCTCCTCCCCCCACCCCGTTCACCTCCAACATACAGGACCAGCTGTCTGGTTGTTTACTTGTTGAATTTAGGAATGTTGCCATGAGCTGTAAATAAGGAAGAAGAAAGCAGCAGATACACACTTTCTGTAGTTGGAGCTGGACCTGAACTTGGCGATGTCGAAGCTGGGGGCGTGAGGCATGTGGATAATGAAGGCATTGGGCAGCACCATGAACTCGTATCTATATATCATCAACAACAAGAAGAGAAATGATTAAATGATAGATATGATTACAAATGTTTGCAGTTGAAGGGTATGCATACGCATATCTAATGGTCATTTAAACATAGCACACACACACACACACACACACACACACACACACACACACACACACAGAGGGACACCACACACAAACACGCACATGCACAGGGCCACACACACAGACACAGGCACAGACATGCATGTACATACACAGACAGACAGACCCACAGACACACACACATGTGAACACACACAGGCACACACACTCACAGACACACATGGAGGGACACACATATATACATGCACTGGGCCGCACACACAGACACAAAGACAAGCATGTACATATGTACACACAGAGACAGACATACAAACACACCCACAGACACACAACCACCCACACCACACACAGAGACACACATACAGAAACACACACACACACATACACAAACACACACACTCATTCCTCCCCACACCTACACCACAAACACACACACTCATCCCCACCTCTCCACACACACATACCTACCCCCCCACCAACACAACCCTCCTCCCACCTCCCCCCCCCCACACCCAACTACACCACCCAACACTACCCCCCCCCCCCCACACACACACACACAGACCCCCTGACCCCTGACCCGCCCATGATGTGTGCACTTGTCAGCCCATGAAGCGCTGTCAAAGAGAGGGAGCGCGGTGCACCACCACATAGGGCTCAAAGTCGTGCTCCCACGCCACCTGCCACAGCCACAGACACCTGTCTCATCCACCACTGGCTCAAAGTCGTGCTCCCACACCACCTCAAGTTTACATACACAGACACAGAATACAGCACAAAGTAATACTTATCTAACACAAAATACATGGGGGCCAGAATAGCTCAGCTGTAGAGCGCCGGACCGCCGGTTGTGGGGTTCGAATTTCTGTACAGGGGGATTTTTCCCTCAGAGTTAACATTGGTTCCGACTCCATTCCCCATACAGTCCTTCGAATGAGACCATAAACCCAGGTTCCGTGTGTGAACGCACACACAACATCTTGCACACACGTAAAATCCCATCACCAACTTTCGTAAGAGAAGGCCAGTTTGATTAAGATTAAGATTAAAATTATAGTCCCGTCAACAGCAGAGGTTATCTCAGGACTGTCACCACGTTTCAAACTACCACGTATATATGTTAAAAAAGGATTAAAAGCAAAACCTTACCCAACCCATTAAAAAAAAGATTAAAAGAACCAATCCTAGGATTAAAAACCAACACGTTGAAATCACTAACTGTAATCTGCAAAGATCAATACTGGGTATAGAAAATCTAACAACACCAAGGCCAGTTTGGCCATTGGTATGGATGACACGTTACACATAGCATGCACCTTCCCCGAAGATGGAGTATTGCTGCCTTAATGGCGGGATTAAAAAAAACAAAAAACGGTCATACACACAAAACTCCACTGCCTGTCTATACAGGCAGTGTCCGCAGGAGTGCCAGCCTGTGTACGCAGAAAGAAAGAAAGAAAATAACACACGATACACACTAAACATGTACATTTTTGACAAATACGTCTTCTTGAGATGTAACAAACAACAGACATGAAGAACGCACAAAACAATACTCTCCAGATGGCAGCCAGCGTAAGCATACTTTGCTGCTTGTTCAGCATTTATCTGCAGTTTGCCTTGCTGTCTGTTTCTGGCTCACCTTTGTCCACTTGGAGTTTGTGTACAAGTGTCTGTTTATCATGCCAGGGGAGCATATGTATGCAAGTGTGTGTTTGCTTACATGTGTGCACATGCGTTTGTCTGCATCTGTTTGCCATGCATGTAAACACATGAAAGAGTTTGTCATAAAATTTCATGTGTGTTTATATACATCTGAGCATAAGCATATAAATGCATGTGTGTGTGTGTGCACCAAGTCATGTATATGATGGACAGGGCAGCAATGCAGTGACTCACCGGGTACGGTGTGGTTGCCGTTCCCCACTTGACGAAGTTTGTAGGGGCGTGTCCTCTTGGCCACACATGGTACCTGTCACATGGTGACATCTCTATGAACTGACCGCTCGGTCAAAGGGGGCTGATTCTTACAGCCATTCTCAGCTGTATGTCACTTTCCTCCAACTCCTGACAGATTCTTATCACACGTGTACATACATACACAGGCACTAACACATGTGTACACATGTCATATGAATGGTCAAGGTATATGTTTTAATACCCCCACAAGTTCCAGTTCTTCACTCTCTCAAAGGGACAGACATCCATGAGTGAGAATGCTGCAAACTATACAGCAATTAACTCATTCACTCACAATGACATTCAGACGACAAGGAGTTCAACGAGGCTCCAAATCATCACTTCTCTATACTCCCACCCCTTTCTGATCTTCCTCATCCACAAACATCGTCAGCGTTATTAGTTCCAAATAATACCTTAGGTAGAAGACAAACGAGGTGACCCACTAACATCGTCAGCATTATTAGTTCCAAATAATACCTTAGGTAGAAGACAAACGAGGTGACCCACTAACATCGTCAGCATTATTAGTTCCAAATAATACCTTAGGTAGAAGACAAACGAGGTGACCCACTAACATCGTCAGCATTATTAGTTCCAAATAATACCTTAGGTAGAAGACAAACAAGGTGACCCACTAACATCGTCAGCATTATTAGTTCCAAATAATACCTTAGGTAGAAGACAAACAAGGTGACCCACTAACATCGTCAGCATTATTAGTTCCAAATAATACCTTAGGTAGAAGACAAACAAGGTGACCCACTAACATCGTCAGCATTATTAGTTCCAAATAATACCTTAGGTAGAAGACAAACAAGGTGACCCACTAACATCGTCAGCATTATTAGTTCCAAATAATACCTTAGGTAGAAGACAAACAAGGTGACCCACTAACATCGTCAGCATTATTAGTTCCAAATAATACCTTAGGTAGAAGACAAACAAGGTGACCCACTAACATCGTCAGCATTATTAGTTCCAAATAATACCTTAGGTAGAAACACACTGGAGGGTAGAAGACAAACATGGTGAGGAATGAGGAGAAAAAGGGTTATGGGAAAATGATTCACAGTTCCATATTGCCTGCTTGATTAGAGCTTATGTACCGCAACATGAACACATACATCATGATACATAAAACACAAGTACACATCCCATATGATTTGTATAAATACACTCATATTAAACACAACATGCCCATGTACACTCATGACACAATCAACATGCACACATAAACTCATCTTAAATACAACACAGACACATACACTCACATTTCATGTATGCACGCACACACATGTACACACACATCACATATGTGCACATACACTCATATCACCTGTGCAATGACACACACACACACACACATACCACTTTACACATGAACACATCATAAATACACACACTCACATTACATATGCACACATAAACTCACGTTAAATACAACATGCACACATACATGACATACAACATGCACACATACATCAAAAATACAAACTATAAGAACACAATCACAGTACATTCAAAAGACTGCAGGAAAATACAGCTTTTTCTCGCCAACAGCTCAAGCGCTGGTAATCATCTTTTACGTTTTTGTAAAAAAAAAAGGAAAAGAAAAAAGAAAACCCTTACAAATTAACTGACCAGCTAGCTAACCAACTATCTACCTAACTCAGACCATGTGTAAGGAGTGCTGACCCTGACCCCCCGGTTCCCTTTGCCCTGACTGACCTGAAGGTGAAGAGCGTGCCCATGTCCAGCATGGACAGCAGCTCAGCCTTGGACTTGGGGAACTCCAGTCTGTAGCGCTGAGTTTCAAACGCCGGCACCACCAGAGCCTGCCACAGAAAAAAACCCCAAAACAATCCTCTCATTGAAAATGATTCTTGTCCTTCTCCATGAGCATGCTGTCTGCATGCCAGCATTTTTTTCTTCTTTTTTTGTTGTTGTCATAATTTCAGCTTTTTTTTTTGCTTGTTTTTGTTTTGTTTAGTATTGTGTAAATTTCAAAGAAAATCACAGTCTTCTGTGGAGCTTTGAAATGTGCAAGAAAACACTTTAAAGGCAGTGATTAACAGCTACGCATACATGGACAGACTAAAACAAACAAAAACCACGAATCTGTTGTACAATACAAAAACTTTGTGTAGCCCCCTTCAGCTTCTCTGCCCTTGGTGGCAGGGTCACACACACACACACACACACACACAATGTGCACACACACATGTATACATACACAGTATACAAACACACACACACACATACAATATGTGCACACACACACATATACATGCACAGTATACAAACACACACACATACACACTCACTCACACACACACACATACATACACACACATGCACACACACACACACACAACACACACACACACACACAGCTGAAAGTATCTTCAAAACAAAGTCATGGACTTTTGAAGATTACTTATCCATAAAGATTGCTGTCCCAGTGAATCCTAAGCAGTCATAAGTTGTTTTTTTTTTTTTATTTCCCTAAAGTTAAATAAAACATCCTCCACTGATATATGAAGGAAATTAAATGTCAGAGAACCAGTCTGGAAGCGTATATGCGTGGTATCGTGGTTTAAGCTGCTCTGAAGAGTACACCACCACAGCACAGGTACGCCTCCAGACTGCGCTCAACAAGATCAGCGACTGGACCAAGGAATGGCTTGTCTCTGTCAACTCAAGCAAAACAACCTACACAGTCTTCAGCCTATCCAGCAAGAAGCAAGAGGCGAAGCTGACACTGAACAACCAAAGGCTTGCAGAGGAACCCACACCTACCTACCTGGGAGTGACCTTTGACCGCAGGCTCACTTGGAAACAGCAGATCACCAGATGCTGTAGCAAGGCCAAGTTGAGACTGGCGATCATGAGGAAACTTGCGGGGACGAACTGGGGGGCTGACGAACGTATCCTGAAGAGACTCTATACAGGGAGAGTCCGACCTGTAGTTGAGTACGGGACGTCAGCATGGGCATCAGTTGCAAAGTCTAACCTCAACAACCTCAATACGATACAGAACCAAGCTCAGCGTGTCATAATTGGCGTCATGAGATCCACCCCAATCCTGAAGATGGAAGAGACCACTGGGCTACAGTCATTGGAGGACAGAAGGGACACAAAGATCCTCATCCAAGCAGCAAAATTCAAACGCCTTGAAAACCATCCAATGAACAACAGAATGAGCAGACCCACCAAGAGCCGGTTGAAAAGAGGCAGCTTCATCCACCAGTCAAGACGCCTTGAAAGACAAACCCCAGTCTTGATGGAACATGAAGCAAAGCCTATCCCGGCAAATGTCACCCACCCATCTTGGAAGAGGCAGGTGTTCCCAACAGTCGTCACCAGCATTCCCGGAGTGGAGAAGAGAGGAATACAGTCAGACACCCAAAGGAAGGCCCTGGCCATGGAGTACATCTGCAACCAATATCCCCAGGAAGACTGGACCCATGTCTTCACAGATGGCTCCGCCACAGAGGCAACGAGGGATGGTGGAGCTGGAATCTTCCTCCAATACAAAGACGGAGATGAAGAAATTGCAATTCCAACAGGAAAATACTCCACCAACTTCCGAGCTGAGCGAGAAGCCTTCTGTGAGGCAGCCACAACAGTCTTGCAGAACTCCAAAAGAACAACAGGGCAGGTGGTGGTCTTCTCTGACGCTCTCTCCGTGCTCCAAGCCCTCAAGAACTCCCGCTGCAAAGAACAGAACCATATCACTTCAGCCCTTGTTGCCCTGAGTGCCAGAGTGGAGAAAGTGGTGATACAACGGGTACCAGCACACTGTGGCATCAGAGGCAACGAAAAAGCGGACATTCTGGCAAAAGATGGTGCACAGAAGGAGCAGGCCAACAACCTGGTGTCATACGATGAAATTAAGACAATCATCAAGGCACAACAAGGAATAAAATGGTGCCTCCTGCATCCCAAATACAACCCAGAAGACACATACCATTTGCTGGGACGACGGGAACAGGTCAAGATCTTCCGCCTGAGGACTGGACACAATCGCCTGCTCCACCACATGCACACAAAATTTGGCATTGGACAGAGTGGAGAGTGCCCTTGTAGTGAGGGACCAATGACAACTGACCACATCCTTCAAGTCTGTACGACGTATGCAGCATCCAGGAGAAAGTACTGGCCAACACCGACAGCAGTGGAAGCCAAGCTGTATGGCACCCTGGAGGAGCTGCGACGGACGGCAGCCTTCATCGAGGACACCGGGCTGCTCATCTAACGGGATGGCGAACGAGGAAGAAGAAGAAATGTCAGAGAACGTGAAAATGGCCATAACTTTAAACTGATCTAACACAGAACAGCGGCCTTTCTGTGTGTGGTGCGAGTTATCACCTCTGTGACATCATACGCCTATCACCATTTGCTCTGCATTGCTTGCTTTAACTAATTTTCAAACACAGCACTTCCAGATGAGTTTTATTTAAATCTGGCAATCAATAGCAATAATAACAATCAGTACCAATAAGATAGTTTGAAAACAACAAATCTAAAGGCCGCATCAAATTCCTTCTCCCATGTGGTGTAAAACGGTAATCCTTGACCATTTCAACGTGCTATGTATGCACTGAGGTGTCACAAGTTCGCTGGCCACCGCTGACCTTTTTCTCAGTGCCGATGTCCATCATGGTGGCCGCCTTCTTCAGGTACTCGTACAGACCATACATGGGCAGGAAGTCAATGTCCGACAGGAACACGTAGGGCGTCTTCACCTGCTCCAAGGCCACGTTCCTTAGATAGTTCACTGGGTAGAATTGCTGAAAAAAAAAAGAATTATTATCCCCTTGCAGTAGCTCATATGTGTGTCTGTGTGTTTGTGGCAAGTCTGAGCATCAGGGATCTCCACGGATCTCTGTTCTGTCATAGGCAACAAGGTTGAGGTACAGTCACTATACCAGTCCTTTGCACACATAAACATACAAACAGAAACTTCAAAGTAAGTCCCACTTACAGTTTTCAGATCTACAATACTGAAGCATAATCTCAGAATAGAGTAATACTGCATAACTTGAAAACTGTCTGAGCATAATCTCAAAACAGAGTGATACTGCATAACATGAGAATTGTCGAGTAAAACTAGTGGTACACAGATCTGAGTTCCTCCATTACAAACAGCTAGCTTATAGTCAGACACACAGAAAACATTTTCATTATTTTTCATTCCTGATTTTGTCATGCTGAGTACACCCCAGCTAATGTATAAATATAGAACATCTCCAGCATCTGCAGCCGGTCCATCGACACTGGCATCTTTGTTTTAAGTCAGCTTTAATCACAGGGATGCAAGCTGCCTTGGTTATACTGATCTGCCAAGCGCATCACTGAACACACTCTACACAGGGCAACAGCGTCTGTCTGGTATGTCGTTGATCAATGCACAGTCCACACTTGAAGAAAACTGAACAGATCTAAAAATTCCTAGCTCTGTTGTGTTTGTGAAGTGTCCATTAATATATGAAGACACAAACTTGTACTCCAAACAGATTTGAAACACAAATTCTACTCACCCCATCCCTGTAAACGATGTGATAGCCGATGTTTTTGCGAGCCATCAGGATCTCGGAGCCGATGGCATAGCGCAGGAACTGCTGAGCTTCGGCGTCGGACATGTAGAGGGCGATGCTGATGGGGCCCTCCCAGTGCCGGCAGATCATCTCCAGCATCTGCAGCCGGTCCATCGACAGCTGCGCCACCAGGGTAACATCGTCGTCCTGGGGCTGTGAGACACAGGTGTGGACAACAGTCAGTCCATTGGTACAGAACATGGACATGGAAAAGACTGGGTTGTCAACAGTCAGTCCATCAGTACAGAAAACGAAGGTGGAAAAGAAAGAGAAATGAAAGATGCCAGGTGTGGACAGTCAGTGCATTGACACGCAACATGAAGGTGGAAAAGACCGGGTGTGAACAGTCCATTGACTCACAACATGAAGGTGGAAAAGACCAGGTGTGAACAGTCAGTCCATTGACACACAACACGAAGGTGGAAAAGACCAGGTGTGAACAGTCAGTCCACTGACACACAACATGAAGGTGGAAAAGACCAGGTGTGAACAGTCCATTGACTCACAACATGAAGGTGGAAAAGACCAGGTGTGAACAGTCCATTGACCAAACAACAGAAGGTGGAAAAGACCAGGTGTGAACAGTCAGTCCACTGACACACAACATGAAGGTGGAAAAGACCAGGTGTGAACAGTCCACTGACACACAACATGAAGGTGGAAAAGACCAGGTGTGAACAGTCCACTGACACACAACATGAAGGTGGAAAAAGACCAGGTGTGAACAGTCTCCACTGACACACAACATGAAGGTGGAAAAGACCAGGTGTGAACAGTCCATTGACACACAACATGAAGGTGGAAAAGACCAGGTGTGAACAGTCCATTGACACACAACATGAAGGTGGAAAAGACCAGGTGTGAACAGTCCACTGACACACAACATGAAGGTGGAAAAGACCAGGTGTGAACAGTCCATTGACACACAACATGAAGGTGGAAAAGACCAGGTGTGAACGCAGTCCACTGACACACAACATGAAGGTGGAAAAGACCAGGTGTGAACAGTCCTTGACACACAACATGAAGGTGGAAAAGACCAGGTGTGAACAGTCACCACTGCACACAACATGAAGGTGGAAAAGACCAGGTGTGAAACAGTCCACTGACACACAACATGAAGGTGGAAAAGACCAGGTGTGAACAGTCCTGACACACAACATGAAGGTGGAAAAGACCAGGTGTGAACAGTCCACTGACACACAACATGAAGGTGGAAAAGACCAGGTGTGAAACAGTCCATTGACACACAACATGAAGGTGGAAAAGACCAGGTGTGAACAGTCCACTGACACACAACATGAAGGTGGAAAAGACCAGGTGTGAACAGTCCAGACACACAACATGAAGGTGGAAAAGACTAGGTGTGAACAGTCCATGACACACAACATGAAGGTGGAAAAGACCAGGTGTGAACAGTCCACACACAACATGAAGGTGGAAAAGACTAGGTGTGAACAGTCCGCACACACATGAAGGTGGAAAAGACCAGGTGTGAACAGTCCACACACAACATGAAGGTGGAAAAGACTAGGTGTGAACAGTTCACCACACAACATGAAGGTGGAAAAGACCAGGTGTGAACAGTCCACACACAACATGAAGGTGGAAAAGACCAGGTGTGAACAGTCCAACACACACAACATGAAGGTGGAAAAGACCAGGTGTGAACAGTCATGACACACAACATGAAGGTGGAAAAGACCAGGTGTGAACAGTCCACTGACACACAACATGAAGGTGGAAAAGACCAGGTGGTTGAACACTAGTGTCCATTGATCACACAAACATGAAGGTGGAAAAGACCAGGTGTGAACAGTCCACTGACACACAACATGAAGGTGGAAAAGACCAGGTGTGAACAGGTCCACTGACACAACAATGAAATGAAGGTGGAAAAAAGAGACCAGGTGTGAACAGTCCATGACACACAAACATGAAGGTGGAAAAGACCAGGTGTGAACAGTCCACTGACACACAACATGAAGGTGGAAAAGACCAGGTGTGAACAGTCCATTGACACACAACATGAAGGTGGAAAAGACCAGGTGTGAACAGTCCACTGACACACAACATGAAGGTGGAAAAGACCAGGTGTGAACAGTCCATTGACACACAACATGAAGGTGGAAAAGACCAGGTGTGAACAGTCCACTGACACACAACATGAAGGTGGAAAAGACCAGGTGTGAACAGTCAGTCCATTGACACACAACATGAAGGTGGAAAAGACCAGGTGTGAACAGTCCATTGACACACAACATGAAGGTGGAAAAGACCAGGTGTGAACAGTCTCCATTGACACACAACATGAAGGTGGAAAAGACCAGGTGTGAACAGTCCATTGACACACAACATGAAAGTGGAAAAGACCAGGTGTGAACAGTCCATTGACACACAACATGAAGGTGGAAAAGACCAGGTGTGGACAGTCAGTGCATTGACACACAACATGAAGGTGGAAAAGACCAGGTGTGAACAGTCAGTCCATTGACACAACATGAAGGTGGAAAAGACCAGGTGTGAACAGTCCATTGACACACAACATGAAGGTGGAAAAGACCAGGTGTGAACAGTCAGTCCACTGACACACAACATGAAGGTGGAAAAGGCCAGGTGTGAACAGTCCATTGACACACAACATGAAGGTGGAAAAGACCAGGTGTGAACAGTCCATTGACACACAACATGAAGGTGGAAAAGACCAGGTGTGAACAGTCCACTGACACACAACATGAAGGTGGAAAAGACCAGGTGTGAACAGTCCACTGACACACAACATGAAGGTGGAAAAGACCAGGCGTGAACTGTCAGTCCACTGACACACAACACGAAGGTGGAAAAGACCAGGTGTGAACAGTCCATTGACACACAACATGAAGGTGGAAAAGACCAGGTGTGAACAGTCAGTCCATTGACACACAACATGAAGGTGGAAAAGACCAGGTGTGAACAGTCAGTCCATTGACACACAACATGAAGGTGGAAAAGACCAGGTGTGAACAGTCCATTGACTCACAACATGAACATTGGGGCCGTGAGACGCCAGGTGTGGACAGTCAGTCCATTGACACAGAACATGAAGATGGAAAAAAAGAGAGATGAAAGAAAGGAGGGAATGAGTGTGCATGTGAATGTTATGAGTACTTGGTTTTCTGCATCATACCGGCTGTTCTCAATTAAACAAACTTTAGAAATCTGGGACAAAGAGACTGTTGAAATTGATTTCACGGTCCATGCAGGAGTTCCAAGCTCGCTAGGCCTTGTGACTGATCTCAGTCAACCATCCATAAGCAGTATTTTGAAGATGTCTTATCTCCCTTGAGAAAAAATTCTTTCCACCTCAGTTAAGAATCAACCTTTTGTTGATCGCTTTTCAGCAATCTCTGTGAATGAGACTGTGGATCGCAGACATTAAGACAAAAACTATGATTCATCGTTGGTCAGGGTGTAGTTACACAATTAATCACCTGTTTAATAAGGAATGGCCTTTGAACTGAGAACTTATAACCTGATGTCAGTCCGTAGTTTCACTCTTTACAGAACGCGAAATATGATGATCCATTATACCTCTTTTGATGATTCCAAAGTCCAACCCACCTCATAACTGTAGTCCAGATAATATAGATGTGTGCGGTGAGTTAAGTCCCTTTCTCTCCGGAAGTCATAGCAGTCGTCATCAGTTAATTCACTCAACAGATCCTGGTTATGTGATGCATCATCTCCACCTCCGCAGCCGAAGAGCTCACGCCGCAACAGGTTCCCATCGTATTCAAGGAAGGTCAAGTACATGTTGCGGAAAAACTCCACATGTTTGTTCTTCACTTTCAGTTTCATTGGCGAGTTCCAGTGAATTATCTGAAACAAAGACACCAGAGCATGCTTGTACACATGTGTGGTAATGCTTGAAAAATATTGAGAGCATGTTGGACCCATCTTTACCATAAAATCTTAAGAATTTTTAATTACTGCACTGCAAATTAGTCAATTCTGATACTCAACTGTCAGTTCTTTTGCAGTTTCTTCTCTTTCACCATTCTTTACCATTTATAACATTCTGGCCTGACAGAAAAAAGATGACTTTCAAATGTGGGAGACAGTAAACCACATGACAGTAACAAAACAACAGTGGTCATTTGGTGTGAGGCATAGATAAAGACTTTTGCATCCAGGTTCAGTGTTCAATCAAAGTCCACACTGTCAGTATGTATCAGCCTGCCAAGACACATCCTTTGTTTTAGCACTGTATTAAACAATTCTGCCACACTTGCTTTATACCAGACCATCCATCCCATACAATGTTTACACCAGTCCATATTATCTCCTATACACTCTTGTACTACAGATGCAGTCTCAGACCTGTTTACCCTAAAACTGCTACGGGTATACTTTCAACAAAAAGGAGCGTATTTTCTTAAAAAAACAAACCTATGTACAAAATATTGCAAATTTCTTTTTTTTTGCTGTCCCTTCTTCTGTGCCATCTCAGTGGGACCACACCCACGCTGCTCATTCTGAACCCCCGTCCACAGCCACAGCCTGGCCCGGCCTGCCACAGCCCTGGCACAGGCAATCCACAGGGAGCAGTCAGTCTCAATTCGTCAAGAGGCAACCTACAGGAGGAGACACTGTGCAGCCATCATCACTTCGGTGGTCACGGCACACAAGACCCCGTCGTTTGCCCCGCGCTTAGTGTGAGCGAGACTTTGCCATTTTACTGGCCGTCAGCTAAATAAAGCGGCCAGCTATTAACCAATCAGCGTGAACGCGTGCACTGCGACCAACTTCAGCTGCAGGGAAGAAGAAAGATGCTACCCGCCATAGTTGCGCGTGGTGTTCTCTGTGGCGAATTTGTGCAAAAAGTGCGAATTTCGGTGTGTTTTGGATACTGCAGTTCATCATCTTCGTTTGTTTCAGTGTTCATATAGTCTTAGCTCTGTAAAGAAGTAGACAGGATATCACTTTTGTCCAAATCTTCAAAACGCCATCTCCGTCAGTGTGAGCAACGGGAAAACGTTTCCTTCTTTGAGACAAGTAAAATTCGTGCATTTTGGGGTTTGTTGACAATATCAAAACTTAAATTCAGGTCTTTTGGGGGGTTGGTGTCCGCTCTTACAATTGTTCACTGGAAAGTTTTTAGTTTCAAGTACTAAGTTATCTAAGTCATTTACTAGTTACAGGCCGGTGGAAGGCTATATGTGGGGTGTAAAACCGTCTTTGTTCCCAGCTCAGTAAGCCACTCCGTGTCTGACGTCACTGTCTGTGTGTTCATTTAACACGCCGTGCATGCTCCCTACAAGCTGACAACAGGCCACGTGCTGTTTCTCTGTCTCTCTCACTCTCTCTCTGTCTCTCTCTCTCTCTGTATCTGTCTCCCCCCCCCCCCCCTCTCTCTCTCTCTCTCTCTCTATCTCTGCATGCTTCTGACTTACGTCATTCCAGAAATCATCAATTTTCCCCAGTGTTTTCTTCACTTAAGAACTCGGCGGCTTTTCCCCGTGTTAATTTCCTCACAACTTCCGTCCCCCACCCCTATACTTTCACTTACTAACTGATTTATTCTTTTCCCCGTCGGCAGTGTGTGTGGGGGTGCGCGCGTGCATGCGCACGTGCGGTCGTGTGTACGTGCGTGCGTGCGTGCGTGCGTGGTGAGTGCGAGCGAGCGAGCGTGCGTGCGTGCGTGTGTGTGTGTGTGAGAGAGAGAGAGAGAGAAGAGAGAGAGAGAGAGATTGGGCGTCAGTGACTAATTGTGTGTACTGCACTGTGTCTTTTCAGATAAGTTAATGAATGTGCATGTAAGTGTACATTGCCGTCCTTGGTGTTTAGTTGCCTTTCTTGTGTGTGTGTGTGTGTGTGTGTGTGTGTGTGTGTGTGTGTGTGTGTGTGTGTGTGTGACTGAAGATGGCGTCCGTTAAGCACACAGAAACTAATCATACAGAGAGACTGAATTCTTTATGTAGACTCTGTGGCGGTCGGTCAAAACCAACCCGTTACAGGAAAACAATTTATTGCAATAAATATGCATCAGAACTGGAACAGTCATATGGACTTATCATTTCTGAAGAAACAGAAGGCAAACTGTACTCTAGAACAATGTGTACAAATTGTTATGTTTATATGAAACGGAAAAAAAGTGCTGCTGTTCTCCAATCAATAAAAGGACAGATAGCCAGTACACATAGCCTGTGGACTGAGTTTGACCCAACGATTGAAGAAGCTGATTGCACTGTGTGTCACACGTTTCATGAACAGTCCATACCACATAGACGTGTTAAAAAAATGAAACTGGACCCCTAGCAAATCAAAACAGAACTGTCAGCAGCAAGGAAATCTGTGATGACAGTAAGAAAGGTGAGTCGCTTGACACAGGTAGTGTAGGTGATATTTCTGACAGTGCTGTTCCTTATTCAGATGGGGATATTTGTGGCAGCAATGTTGCAGACAACATAGCAAGAGACAGAACAATGACCACCACTTGTAACACAAATATAGATCAGAATGTTTGCGATGACTACGTTGATGGAATCAGTGAGCAAGCTTGTAATACAGGCCCTCCTAGTAGTAGTGATGACGTCAATGTCGACAACGTCACTGCAACTGAGACAGTACATGATAGCAGTGTGGCGGACGTAAGTGAAGCTCTTGACAATACCCTCAGTCGTGCCTGTGAAGAAACATCTCTCAGCAGCAATAACACTAGCAGAACAGAAGCTGACAGCAGTGACAGAGGAGCAATGTTCCAGCCTTCAGCATTGTCAACACCTCAACAGAAGACTGTCAAAAGGCGGCTGTTGGACTTTCTCAATGCCCGAAGGCCAGACTTCTTTCAGAATGATGCCAACAATATGAGCAGTTTACAAGTCCAAACGGAGATCGATAACATATCAACTGACTGCACATCAGGAATGCAAACACAGTCAGTGCTGAGCACACCCATAACTAGCCCTCATACAAAGATTCAGGGACAAACAAAACCACACAAAAGAGTGAAGCACCGCTCATCACAAACTGAGAAAAGAAAATTAGTTGGACCACTAGAAGATTTGTGTGCACCTCTGACAGCTGGAGAAGAAGCACATCTCACTCGTTTAGTCCGTATCAAAATGGAAGAATCCAGTGACAAACAGACTGTTGCATGCAAAACTAGGGTCAGCCTATAATTCTAAAAAAAATCATCAAAGCCAGAAAGTCTTCAGCTTTTGCAAGTACTCCCATTAGAAGGAAAAGAGGACACCAGGTTGCCCAAATCCGCAGAGAATATTCAGGTGCTTCGGAGTCTGATTTGTTGAAACAGCAAAGCACTGAGCTTAGATTCACCGGAAAAAGAAAAAGGACAGAGATACAAAAGCTGCTGGTTGTTTGAAAGGACACATCACTGCAAAACAGGCAACAAAAATGAAAGCAAGAATGTTGCTGACTTGGGCAAAACAGAGGCAGTTTAGGAAGATATCAAAACAGGCAGGGATAACACTTGATAGTGAGGAAAAAGAAAGACAGTTTCAAAACAGTTTGAAGTGTGGAAAGATTCGGGTAGACTGGAAAAAACTAATCTTCCATGACCAGAAAACTAACAGAGATGAAAAGAAAAGTACCCCTGTGGTATGGGTTGAAGATTTGCCAACATTCCTGAAAAAACTATTAGACCATATGAAGAAAAGAAGTTGTTGACATGGCATCATAACACTATTCCTGAAAATGAAATATGGGTGAAAGTTGGAGGTGATCATGGGGGTGGCAGTTTCAAACTGGTCATGTCTGTCGCAAATCTTGAACACCCCAATGCCAAGGAAAACTGTTTCCTGGTCTGCATAGTAGAGGCAAAAGACAGCAGTGAAAACATCAGAACTGTTTTGAATCCTTTCAAGCAGCAGATCAGTCGGCTTGCACAAACAACATGGAAAGGAAAAAATATTAGACCGTTTCTGTTTGGGGATTATGATTTCCTCCTGAAAATGTATGGGCTGTCTGGAGCTCAAGGTGTGTATCCATGTCTGTGGTGTACAGCCACAAAGGAACAAGCGCAAAAGAAGTGCAGTGATCGATTTGGGGATACCATCAAACAGAGAACGCTTGAAGGCATGAAGAAAATGCATGCCAAGTTTGTGAAAGAAGGTGGAAAAAAATCTCAGGCCAAGTGCTTCCAGAATCTCATCTTGCCGAATGTGTGGGACATTGAACTAGATCATGTCACCCCTCCCTACCTTCATATCCTTTTGGGAATTGTCAAGAAGCATCATGATCTTTTGGAAGATGACTGCTATGATGTTGACAAAAGGATAGCGCTAGATCTGGCAAAGAAAGAAGAACCAAATGTAAGAGGTACACACAGGGAGTTTCAAAGAAGTGTTAGGATGGTGAAGATATGTTGTCAAAGTCAGAAAACAGATACTCCTTCACTGAAAGGCCTTAATCCTTTCAAGAAGGGTGAAGGACCAGTAGGTGTTGCAGTCGAGTC
>CM065733.1:62812367-62887367 GCA_033310375.1 Conus canariensis | reverse complement strand
CTGCAGTGAGCGTTACCTTGAGGTCAGACACCTTGCTGTAGCACTGCTCACTGCGGGTGTTCTCATTGAATCAGTACAACCCTGAGTGCAGTGAGCATTACCTTGAGGTCAGACACCTCGCTGTAGCACAGCTCACTGCAGGTGTTCTCACTGAATCAGTATAACCCTGAGTGCAGTGAGCGTTACCTTGAGGTCGGACACCTTGCTGTGGCACTGCTCACTGCAGGTGTTCTCACTGAATCAGACTGAGTGCAGCGAGCGTTACCCTGAGGTCGGACACCTCGCTGTGGCACTGCTCACTGCAGGTGTTCTCACTGAATCAGTACAACCCTGAGTGCAGTGAGCGTTACCTGAGGTCGGACACCTCACTGTAGCACTGCTCACTGCGGGTGTTCTCACTGAATCAGTATAACCCTGAGTGCAGTGAGCGCTACCTTGAGGTCGGACACCTCACTGTAGCACTGCTCACTGCGGGTGTTCTCACTGAATCAGTATAACCCTGAGTGCAGTGAGCGTTACCTAGAGGTTGCACACCTCGCTGTAGCGCTGCTCACTGCGGGTGTTCTCACTGAATCAGTATAACCCTGAGTGCAGTGAGCGTTACCTTGAGGTCGGACACCTCACTGTAGCACTGCTCACTGCAGGTGTTCTCACTGAATCAGTATAACCCTGAGTGCAGTGAGCGTTACCTTCAGGTCGGACACCTCACTGTAGCACTGCTCACTGCGGGTGTTCTCACTGAGCTGCACGTTCCACTGGCAAGGCAGCCGGTACACCAGGTAAGGGTTCTGCTTGATCACCGTGTTGAAGATGTCCTGAAACACACACACAAGTAAACATAACATTCTTTGCATCTCCAATACTATTTCTGGAAAAGAAACAGGTGGGGTGGGGTTGAAAAAAGAATTCATTAAAAAAAAATGCTTTTGAATCCAGTTTTTGTGCAGCACTCAAAATTAATGTATAATTTTCACACCTGAACGAAACTTGGCAGGTGAGATCACAAAGCTTTGTTGTTACCTGAAGCACATTTTGCCTGTGGAGAGTAAAATGCCCTGTCACGTGATTTCATAAAATGTGGCACATTTTGTTACAATTTGATTCAAACATCTTAACATGCAGTTTAAACATCTTAACATGAAGTTTATTCATACAATTTGGTTCAAACATCTTAACATGAAGTTTTCTTCATACAATTTGGTTCAAACATCCTAAGATTAAGTTTATTCATACACATACGTGTTAGTGTTGTACCTCTCATTCTCTTCCTCTGACAGTACAGGTCCCACTGGATGTCCCATGAATGTCACACAACTGTCCGTTGTCAGAGACTCACAGTAACTCCTCAGGAGGTCTGAACCCTATTTGCCTTCACTACTAAGCTGAATGTTTGGAGCGCATTGTGCCTGTCAAATACCCAGTCTCTTCACTTATAAATAAAGTACTGACCAACTCCGTGTCACTGCTACATGTCTCAGTCGCAGCTGCCACCACCAAACTCAGGTATTCTACAACAACTGATCCAGTTTGACAAAGTGTGTTTTGGACATGGCAAATCTTGATCCATGGGCCACTGAATCAGGGACTGGCTGTTTTGAAGCACAAGAGTGACTGACGCTTTATTCCTATGACAGAGACTGAAAAATAGCAGGAAGCACAAGTGTGGCCGACGCTTTATTCCTATGACAGAAACTGAAAAATAGCAGGAAGCAAGTGTGGCTGACGCTTTATTCCTATGACAGAGACTGAAAAATAGCAGGAAGCAAGTGTGGCTGACGCTTTATTCCTATGACAGAGACTGAAAAACAGCAGGAAGCAAGTGTGGCTGACTCTTTATTCCTATGACAGAGACTGAAAAATAGCAGGAAGCACAAATGTGGCTGATGCTTTATTCCTATGACAGAGACTGAAAAATAGCAGGAAGCAAGTGTGGCTGACGCTTTATTCCTATGACAGAGACTGAAAAACAGCAGGAAGCAAGTGTGGCTGACTCTTTATTCCTATGACAGAGACTGAAAAATAGCAGGAAGCACAAGTGTGGCTGACGCTTTATTCCTATGACAGAGACTGAAAAACAGCAGGAAGCAAGTGTGGCTGACGCTTTATTCCTATGACAGAGACTGAAAACAGCAGGAAGCAAGTGTGGCTGACGCTTTATTCCTATGACAGAGACTGAAAAATACCAGGAAGCACAAGTGTGGCTGATGCTTTATTCCTATGACAGAGACTGAAAAATAGCAGGAAGCACAAATGTGGCTGATGCTTTATTCCGATGACAGAGACTGAAAAATAGCAGGAAGCACAAATGTGGCTGACACTTTATTCCTATGACAGAAACTGAAAAATAGCAGGGTTTCACTTCATCTGCTGTGATGTCTAATCAAAGGACACCAGGTGCACCCCTTCAGCTTGATTTTGTTGTGCATACCTGTTAATTTCATCAGTGGCAGTTTGAAAAATAGTAGCAGAATAAAAACAAACAAACTGGGAGCGGGGAACAAAGGAGGGACAGCCCTATCTGAGCACATTGTCCTGTCAGCATGTGTCGGCTGTTAACCATCAGTCATATTTACAGGCTGTGTAGCCAGGGAAACCCTGCACCAAGAAGCACACATCTTCTAGATCACTTTCATCCATTTCTTCTTATGCACTGTTGTCTTTGTCAGTATCTCTTCTTCTAATTCATTTTTTGGTCCCTTTTTTCCCCATTTCTTGTAGCATTTGATCCAATCTTCCCAAGAAATAATTTTGTGCTTCATCAAACTAGATAGTGCTCATTAGAACGGCCATTGCAAAATTCAGTCACGTCTCATTTAGATCTTTATTCTATTTTTGCTCCTCTTCTTTTTTTCATTTCTTGTAGAATTTGATCCAATTTATCTTGAAATAAATCTTCCATTTCATCAAACAGGACAGCAGGTACTGATGCGGCCACTGTGAAATTCTGTCAGTCTCAATCAAAACTAGCTGCATTCAATTTCCTTTTTTGTCTATCAATGGAAGTTGTACCAGCATTCTCAATTACTTCTAACACTTCACTGGACTATAGTTGAGACTCCCTGCTAATGAACGTGCTTCCCTGTCCAGTGATCATCTGTAAAGTGACACACGATTGAAAGACACTACACGCATATTCCACGTTCCTCTTGGTATGAGGTCTAGCACCACTCAAAGCAGATCCCAGCTGATTCTTGAGCGAATGTCAGAGGGTTTAAGCCCTTTCATAATTTTCATTTTACAAAACTGGCCCAGTGGGTAGGTAAGGAATGGTGTTGACTAGGGATTCTAAACCTCCACCTCTCCCCACCACCCCCTCCCCCAACTCTCTCTCCCCCTCTCCAAGGTTCAGCTGCACAAGGCAGATGAACGAAAGCCACTGACCTGATCGGCCAAGGAAACAGACAACATGCTCATCAGTTCTTTCTCGGCAATCAGTCTCCACATCTGCATCCAGTTCAGCTCTCGCAGCATCTTCAGGTCCAGCAGGATCACACCTGTGTTGAACCCCCGACCCTGTGCGCACAGCAGTCATCAGTTATTGCCAAATTACACTGTCGTCTTGACAGAACAATACAGAATGATAGAAGTACAATCACACTACCTTTTTCATGCTTACGATGTGAAGAGAAATTAAGTCTATACATGGGAAAAATGTGAACTATTCAACATAGAACAAAAATCTGGAGAAATACTGGGGGGGGGGGGTTTCTACTCAGTGTTCACATTATTTTGTTTGACAATCAAAGCGACATCTGAAAACCTACAAAACTGACCATGTACACTGATAAGTGCTGGCAAAAAGCTGGCACCTTGACACATGGTATTTGCTGACTAGCTGATTTTCACTGAAAGTTAAATTCTTTTCCAGAAAACAGGTCAGTCTCGCATATCATGACTAAAAACTGATCAAAACATGAATGCCGACTTTCATGGTAACTGCAAGTAGGCAACACATTCCTTCTATGATGCCCACCATAGTGGTTTTGTTTTCACTGGTCTGCTGTTTGTCTCCTAGCAAGATTAACCTTTTCCAGCTGTGTCTTCCAAGGCTGGCGGACAGAATTTCTTTCCCTTGCAGCCGCGTCAGCCAAGGCTGGCGGACGGGCAGACAGTACATTCTGCCGTATCCGCCACTATTGGCAGACGGGAACATGAAAAATTCCTCCACTTTCCTTGAAATGGTCTAAGGATAATATGCTCTATAATTCGTCTTGGGGATGTCCTAGCAAGTTGTAGACCCTACTTTTAGTATTCTATCATGAACTTGGCTGACCCCAGGAGCTTTGAAACAAAGGAACTGGCACTTGGCTTTCCCACTAAGTGCAGCTGGAATTTCCTGTGCCAGAAATATGTCAGTCAGGCGAAGGGGTGGTACCAACTGCTCACTCAACGAAGCGCTTGAAATTATATTACAAAGTTGATCTGATGATGAGGGCAGCAACAGAGATATCGATAATTATGATAGAGAAGAGGAAAGTGAATTATTTGAAGATGCAGCCAAAAACAATGACTCTGCTGACGAATCATCAACATCAACTGCAGCAGATGCCGCCGCATCACATGTGGTCACCAATGAGGCCGATTCAGAAGATTCGAACACAAATGCATTTGATCAAAACACGGCCAATGCAAACAGTCGCGATGTCGCTTACCTGTTTGCTTCTGATTCTGACAGTGTGTTGTAAAAGAATGGATTAGAATGTAAACAAAGAATTTTTTTTTAACTTGTCAGCCATGTTTTTCAATGGACAGTTGTGTCTACACATTAAAAGTAAGTGATTCAAAATTACTATGTTCGATTAGTTGAGTGTTTGTTCTTTCCTATGACACCTAACACAACACTGTCAGTTGTTGTCTAGCTACCATAAAAAAAAAATTAAAAAGTGGTGAAATATGCACATCGGCAGGAACTGAGTGTTGTCCACGAGCGTGCGGAAGCAGAGAATCATGCCGTGCATGCCACCTGCAGCTGGATAGTATTCAGAAGAAACCAATGGACTGATTTTGACAAAACTTGGTGAGAAGACTAACAGCGGCCTATGGACAGACTCTTGCCATGTTGGTGTTGATCTGTACAGCAGATCCAGATCAAAGGGCGGGTCACTGATACTTCTGATTTGGGGAGAGGTCTGCGCTCTCCAAAGTGCCCTTTTAGTTGGACGAATTGTTCAAAAGACCACAACATTCACTGCAGTGCCCTTTTAGTTAGATGAATTGTTCAAAAGGCCACAATATTCACTGCAGTGCCCTTTTAGTTGGACGAATTGTTCAAAAGACCACAACATTCACTGCAGTGCCCTTTTAGTTGGACGAATTGTTCAAAAGGCCACAACATTCACTGCAGTGCCCTTTTAGTTAGATGAATTGTTCAAAAGACCACAACATTCACTGCAGTGCCCTTTTAGTTGGACGAATTGTTCAAAAGGTCAGAACATTCACTGCGCTCCTTTCTTTTCATAAGTGTAGGAGTGCACAATCTGAACAGTGAATGCAGCACATGATCAGAAGTACATGAAGCATGCCCATGGGTCCCTGGGTAAACTCTTTGGAAGCAGGACAGCAGCTAAATATTAAGTTCTGAGAGTCATTCAAAATTATGTCTTTGGCAACCTCATTTGACTTATTGCGCGCACGCACCCACACACACACACACACACACACTCACACACACACACACACACACACACACACACACACACACAGCAAACTGAACAGAGAGACTGTTGTGCACTCACACATTCACACAATGGTCAATGGAATGTCTATATACAAAACAAATGAAGTGTGCCAGTTACTGTGCAGAGACCAGACATACCAGGGCCGGCCAGGGCTGATGGTTTTTCCACAGCTTCCCCAGATACCAGTCAGACTGGTTTTCTACCAATCCTATCGCCTGTGACACACAACACAAAGCAACACATCCAGAGGGGTCTTCAACTTTCAATTCGTGTCACTGTCTATGCTGTTTGTCAGACTGACCAAAGACAACAGTGACAATATTTTAATAAAGCTGTCCACAGATACGCATAAAGAAACAGGGACTGTTAATATCATTATAGCAGGCAAGCACGTACACACCCTGTGCACATGTCCAGTGATTACACACAGTGAATCTTGTTTTCTTTCACACATGCACATCTCCCTATTTTATCTCTTCTTTGTACTCTTCTGTCAGATCTATGCATACACAAATATCACATTACATATATCGTATATACAATGTTCTCAAACAGGGTGCACACAAAAATAAAATGAGCACTTTTGAAGTCTACAGAAACATTCCTTTACATTCTCTCTCTCTCTTTCTCTCTCTCTCTCTCTCCTTTTTTTTGTATCTTTTTTCATCTGTCCCAAGTCTTGTGAAAGCAAATCTATTGGGCTGTAAGATGAAAACACTACCACATAATCATGCACATGGAAGATAACTCTGGCTCCTGTGGTGAACTTGTTATATGCCCTTCACTCTAATCTAATGCTGCTTATGGTTCTTTTTCCACAGAGCTATGCAGCCATGAACATAGGAACTGCCCTAAAAATGAAGTTTAAAGCTCACCGATACGCTCTCTTCTGACACGGGCACACAGAAACATGGATTTAACTTGCACAGCCCTGTGTTTGTTCATTTGTTCTGCTGTCACTGCTGTGTGCATGTCACAGCTCCCCTCTTTTAAGGAAGTGTTGTTTGTTCTCTGTGCCTTGTGTCTGCCGGTGTGATGGGTAAAGGAAGAGCTGTGTGCCTTGTGTCTGCCGGTGTGATGGGTAAAGGAAGAGCTGTGTGCCTTGTGTCTGCTGGTGTGATGGGTAAAGGAAGAGCTGTGTGCCTTGTGTCTGCCGGTGTGACGAGTAAAGGAAGAGCTGTGTGCCTTGTGTCTGCCGGTGTGATGGGTAAAGGAAGAGCTGTGTGCCTTGTGTCTGCCGGTGTGATGGGTGAAGGAAGAGCTGTGTGCCTTGTGTCTGCAGGTGTGATGGGTAAAGGAAGAGCTGTGTGCCTTGTGTCTGCCGGTGTGATGGGTGAAGGAAGAGCTGTGTGCCTTGTGTCTGCCGGTGTGATGAGTAAAGGAAGAGCTGTGTGCCTTGTGTCTGCCAGTGTGATGGGTAAAGGAAGAGCTGTGTGCCTTGTGTCTGCCGGTGTGATGGGTAAAGGAAGAGCTGTGTGCCTTGTGTCTGCAGGTGTGATGGGTAAAGGAACAGCACAAGCAACATCGCTTTGGCATTATGGGTATGAACTTCTTGGACCGCAAGATCTAAATTACCTTCTTTGATTATCACTTCCAAGCTGAGGATGAATGTAAAGTTACAACAACAACAACAACAACAACTAAATGCAAAAACCACTGTCAGCAGTGTATTAATCCCCTCTTTTAATTTTGACAACTGATCATTCTTTGATTTTATGTATCGCAACATGAATAAAAAGGAATAAAAGACAAACAGAATGTGAAGAAACGACACACACACACACACACACATACACAAGCACACACACATACACAAGTGTACACACACATACACAAGCACACACACACACACACACAGATGAAAAATAAAAACAGTGGAGCCAACTGTGTCATTCTAACATGCACACACGCACGCACACATACACACGCACACACACACACACACGTAAGAAAAACGACCACGATGGAGCTATCTGTCTCATTCACACTGACCTGTTTTCCCTTCAGCACCCTGAAGATTTTCCACAGCTCAGCAATATCTGTGGCAAACGTGACGTCCGTGTCCAGCACAATCACCTGCAGACATGCACAGACAACGGCCATCAGGTGCCATCACAGCACAATCACCTGCCGACACGCACAGACAACAGGCCATCAGGTGCCATCACAGCACAATCACCTGCCGACACGCACAGACACCAGGCCATCAGGTGCCATCACAGCACAATCACCTGCCGACAGGCACAGACAACGGCCATCAGGTGCCATCACAGCACAATCACCTGCCGACACGCACAGACAACAGGCCATCAGGTGCCATCACAGCACAATCACCTGCCGACACGCACAGACAACAGGCCATCAGGTGCCACAACAGCACAATCACCTGCCGACACGCACAGACACCAGGCCATCAGGTGCCATCACAGCACAATCACCTGCCGACACGCACAAACAACAGGCCATCAGGTGCCATCACAGCACAATCACCTGCCGACACGCACAGACACCAGGCCATCAGGTGCCATCACAGCACAATCACCTGCCGACACGCACAGACAACAGGCCATCAGGTGCCATCACAGCACAATCACCTGCCGACATGCACAGACAACGGCCATCAGGTGCCATCACAGCACAATCACCTGCCGACATGCACAGACACCGGCCATCAGGTGCCATCACAGCACAATCACCTGCCGACAGGCACAGACAACGGCCATCAGGTGCCATCACAGCACAATCACCTGCCGACACGCACAGACAACAGGCCATCAGGTGCCACAACAGCACAATCACCTGCCGACACGCACAGACACCAGGCCATCAGGTGCCATCACAGCACAATCACCTGCCGACACGCACAAACAACAGGCCATCAGGTGCCACAACAGCACAATCACCTGCCGACACGCACAGACACCAGGCCATCAGGTGCCATCACAGCACAATCACCTGCCGACATGCACAGACAACGGCCATCAGGTGCCATCACAGCACAATCACCTGCCGACATGCACAGACAACAGGCCATCAGGTGCCATCACAGCACAATCACCTGCCGACACGCACAGACAACAGGCCATCAGGTGCCATCACAGCACAATCACCTGCCGACAGGCACAGACAACGGCCATCAGGTGCCATCACAGCACAATCACCTGCCGACACACACAGACAACAGGCCATCAGGTGCCATCACAGCACAATCACCTGCCTACACACACAGACAACAGGCCATCAGGTGCCATCAAAGCCATTCACATGTCTCGCTTTTCCCTCTCTCTTTTTCTCTCTCACTCACTCACTTTGCACATTTGTTTTACAAAAAAAAAAAAGAAAAAAAAAGTAATACTAATCCTTTCATTGTGGTCGACATGAGCATTCAAAAGACAACCTTATGCTTTCCATGAAAATTCTGCACTGGACCCAAGCTGCAGGAACAATAGGGACTACACACACCTGAAGAATACAGCACATCCCATGCCGAGACCAGATACCTGTGGAGATGCCTGATACCAGCAATCATCTAAGCTCTCCTTGGGCGACACATGTATAGGAGGCATTTCATTGCCAGAATCAGATTATTCAGTCACCTAGTTTTTGAGGGACCCAATGTAATCATCGCCCACGATGGACAGACATAATAATAATAATAATGTTAATTTATATAGCGCCTATTCTCTAAATATTAGGGCTCTAAGCGCTTTACATAACGAACATCACAGATACACACACACACATACGTGCACCCGCACAGGAGCATGCACATACACGTGCTCACGCATGACCACACACCCACGCTCACAGACACCCGCACGCATGCACTCACATCAACACAGCCTGCACGTACAAGCGACACAACAGTCTTTAAGTAAGGTGTGCATGCATAACGGTTGTCCTAACAGGAATTTAACTCGATGGCGTTTTGCTGAAACTTCAGCTTCAGTGTGTCAGTAACAGTGACTGACATACCACTACTTCAGCATCTGCAGAACACAGAATCTTTATTCCATGTGTACATGAGCTTCAATCCAGTGAAAACTACACAGGCCATTTGCCTGAGCATCACCTGTACACATTCTTCACAGCTGACCAAACAGAACACAGTTCTCCCACTGATAGTGCCATTTTAGATCAGGTCAAAGGTCAGAATTTCTCCAAATCCGATGAAAAAGAGAAGGTACTCTTCATTGCAAGAGACGATCAAACTTGTGGGAGGTGAAGGATCCCACGCTGACCATGTTTATGTGACTAAAGGAACATCACACTGATGGGAAAATCATCTTTCTACTGATGGACAATGCAAACATTCTAGGGAAAACACACACATATTAAACACATTTTCCACTTTATAATTCAGCGATATAAGTTTGAAATTAGCAGAAACATGCAAGTAATATTTCTATGCATCTGTTTAAAAAGTAAACCCAATCGATGGTCAGATATGATATAGCTTGTGCACTTTGTCAAATTGCGTGAGTCTGCTGAACTTTTCAAATATTATCAATTCAAAGTGTCATGATGAAGTGACAAGACTGTTTTAGTAAATCACCACTGAGGTTAGGCATTTGTGTCTGACGCCAAATGTTCACTGCATGAATGAACTGTAACCTTGGTGCAATCACAGTGTCACAAAATGAGGCTGGGAGATCATGGGTTCAAATACTATCAGCAGCATACACCTGTGATATTATTTGAAGCCTGGCTAGCTGGTAATTTGAGTTGTCACGAGTGCTATGGCCCCAATGGGAAGACTGAAACTACACAGTCAAGTTTCATCTGCTTTAATTATGCATGCACCTTTGAAAGGTCAGCTATGGTGAAATTTCCCGCAGCAGCAGCAGGTCTCTGTATTTCGGCTGTGGGCCACAATGGGATATGTTGTAAAAGTGAGTTTTGAAAATCGCACTGCCATATAATCTTAAATGAAAAAGGAAGAAAGAATCACTTTCTGTGTCTTCCTGGATCATAACAGAAACAAAATTTGTGGCGTTTGGCCTTCATGTTCCGCTCTCATGCTGTCCCCAGTGTTGATTTCCCTTCCACACCTAGATGTGGTCAGTCTGGGTCAGTCTGGGTCAACATCTTCAAGGTCAACAAGATCAAAGAGATTCTCTTTAGACAGACATGGAGGCGGTTTCGTTTCTGATGGATCACACAACTTGTGCCATCTCCACCTCAGATCTATCGCCATTGTCATTATGGGCTTAGTTGGCCATGTCATTGTATATTGGATCAGAACAGGTACAAATAAATATTATTGTATATATATATTGGATCAGAACAGGTACAAATGAATATCATTGTATACATATTGGATCAGAACAGGTACAAATGAATATCATTGTATACATATTGGATCAGAACAGGTACAAATGAATATCATTGTATATATATTGGATCAGAACAGGTACAAATAAACATCATTGTATATATATTGGATCAGAACAGGTACAAATAAATATCATTGTATATATACTGGATCAGAACAGGTACAAATAAATATCATTGTATATACATTGGATCAGAACAGGTACAAATAAACATCACCAAAGTGAATCAACAGCAGTGCAGTGTCTTCTCTGGTGGGCTGCCTCATGGGAAATGTATAGTCCGTGTACTGTTGGTGCTGAGGTGGTAGGGAAATTTATAGTTTGTGTACTGTTGGTGCTGAGGTGGTAGGGAAATTTATAGTTTCTTGTGCACTGTTGGTGCTGATGTGGTAGGGAAATTTATAGTTTCTTGTGCATTGTTGGTGCTGAGGAGGTAGGGAAATTTATAGTTTCTTGTGCACTGTTGGTGCTGAGGTGGTAGGGAAATTTATAGTTTTCTGTGTACTGTTGGTGCCAAGGTGGTAGGGGAATTTATAGTTTCTTGTGTACTGTTAGTGCTGAGGTTGTAGGGAAATTTATAGTTTTCTGTGCACTGTTGGTGCTGATGTGGTAGGGAAATTTATAGTTTCTTGTGCACTGTTGGTGCTGAGATGGTAGGGAAATGTATAGTTTCTTGTGCACTGTTGGTGCTGAGGTGGTAGGGAAATGTATAGTTTCTTGTGCACTGTTGGTGCTAAGGTGGTAGAGAAATGTACAGTTTGTGCACTGTTGGTGCTGAGGTGGTAGGGAAATGTATAGTCTGTGCACTGTTGGTGCTGAGGTGGTAGGGAAATGTATAGTTTGTGCACTGTTGGTGCTGAGGTGGTAGGGAAATGTATAGTTTGTGCACTGTTGGTGCTGAGGTGGTAGGGAAATGTATAGTTTGTGCACTGTTGGTGCTGAGGTGGTAGGGATATGTATAGTTTGTGCACTGTTGGTGCTGAGGTGGTAGGGAAATGCATAGTTTGTGCACTGTTGGTGCTGAGGTGGTAGGGAAATGTATAGTTTGTGTACTGTTGGTGTTGAGGTGGTAGGGAAATGTATAGTTTGTGCACTGTTGGTGCTGAGGTGGTAGGGAAATGTATAGTTTGTGCACTGTTGGTGCTGTGGTGGTAGGGAAATGTATAGTTTGTGCACTGTTGGTGCTGAGGTAGTACGGAAATGTATAGTTTGTGCACTGTTGGTGCTGAGGTGGTAGGGAAATGTATAGTTTGTGTACTGTTGGTGCTGAGGTGGTAGGGAAATGTATAATTTGTGTACTGTTGGTGTTGAGGTGGTAGGGAAAAGTATAGTTTCTTGTGCACTGTTGGTGCTGGGGTGGTAGGGAAATGTATAGTTTCTTGTGCACTGTTGGTGGTGAGGTGGTAGGGAAATGTATAGTTTGTGTACTGTTGGTGGTGAGGTGGTAGGGAAATGTATAGTTTGTGCACTGTTGGTGGTGAGGTGGTAGGGAAATGTATAGTTTGTGTACTGTTGGTGCTGAGGTGGTAGGGAAATGTATAGTTTGTGTACTGTTGGTGCTGAGGTGGTAGGGAAATGTATAGTTTTGTGTACTGTTGGTGGTGAGGTGGTAGGGAAATGTATAGTTTGTGTACTGTTGGTGCTGAGGTGGTAGGGAAATGTATAGTTTGTGTACTGTTGGTGCTGAGGTGGTAGGGAAATGTATAGTTTGTGCACTGTTGGTGCCGAGGTGGTAGGGAAATGTATAGTTTCTTGTGCACTGTTGGTGCCGAGGTGGTAGGGAAATGTATAGTTTCTTGTGCACTGTTGGTGCTGAGGTGGTAGGGAAATGCATAGTTTGTGCACTGTTGGTGCTGAGGTGGTAGGGAAAAGTATAGTTTCTTGTGCACTGTTGGTGCTGAGGTGGTAGGGAAATGTATAGTTTCTTGTGCACTGTTGGTGCTGAGGTGGTAGGGAAATGTATAGTTGTGCACTGTTGGTGCCAGGTGGTAGGGAAATGATAGTTTGTGCACTTTGGTCCGAGGTGGTAGGGAAATGTATAGTTTGTGCACTATTGGTGCTGAGTGGTAGGAAGTATCGGCATGTGTGGAGGTGATAGGGAAATGTATAGTTTGTGCACTGTTGGTGCTGAGGTGGTAGGGAAATGTATAGTTTTTGTGCACTGTTGGTGCTGAGGTGGTAGGGAAATGTATAGTTTGTGCACTGTTGGTGCCGAGTGTAGGGAAATGTATAGTTTGTGTACTTTGGTGCTGAGGTGGTAGGAAATGTAAGTTGTGGGCAGTGTGATGTTGTGTGCACGGAGGTGTGATAGGGAAATGTATAGTTTGTGTACTGTTGGTGCTGAGGTGGTAGGGAAATGTATAGTGTTTGTGCACTGTTGGTGCCGAGGTGGTAGGGAAATGTATAGTTTTGTGCACTGTTGGTGCTGACGTGTAGGGAAATGTATAGTTTTGTGACTGTTGGTGCTGAGGTTGTAGGGATGTATAGATATGTTTTTGTGCACTGTTGGTGCTGAGGTGGTAGGGAAATGTATAGTTTCTGTGCACTGTTGGTGCCGAGGTGGTAGGGAAATGTATAGTTTTCTGTGCACTGTTGGTGCTGAGGTGGTAGGGAAATGTATAGTTTTCTGTGCACTGTTGGTGCTGAGGTGGTAGGGAAATGTATAGTTTGTGCACTGTTGGTGCTGAGGTGGTAGGGAAATGTATAGTTTTGTGCACTGTTGGTAGGGTGAATGTATAGTTTCTGTGCACTGTTGGTGCTGAGGTGGTAGGGAAATGTATAGTTTCTTGTGCACTGTTGGTGCTGAGGTGGTAGGGAAATGTATAGTTTCTTGTGTACTGTTGGTGCTGAGGTGGTAGGGAAATGTATAGTTTGTGTACTGTTGGTGCTGAGGTGGTAGGGAAATGTATAGTTTCTTGTGTACTGTTGGTGCTGATGGGGTAGGGAAATGTATAGTTTCTTGTGTCCTGTTGGTGCTGAGGTGGTAGGGAAATGTATAGTTTCCTGTGTACTGTTGGTGCTGAGGTGGTAGGGAAATGTATAGTTTCCTGTGTACTGTTCGTGTTGAGGTGGTAGGGAAATGTATAGTTTCTTGTATACTGTTGGTGTTGAAGTGGTTGGGAAATGTATAGTTTCTTGTGTACTGTTCGTGCTGAGGTGGTAGGGAAATGTATAGTTTCTTGTGTACCGTTAGTGCTGAGGTGGTAGGAAAATTTATAGTTTTCTGTGTACTGTTCCATCTCAAAATTCACCACTCAGTCCACAGTCTCCTAAGCTGAAAAACAGACTGCAGTGCTTGAATGAAGGAACAAAAATAATCTTTATGAAGATCACATCATTCCACAGTATTATAGCATCACTGACTGGGAGCCATTCCTGGGATGACTTCCTGTAGACATGATGTGAGCAGCGGGGTGAAGAGTTTTGCAATGACATATATACAATTCATCATTTTCAATCATGATCCCCATTTATGACAACAATGAAGAAAAATGCTTGCAGCTCCAATTCTGCTTGGATCATTTTTAACTCTCCAAAAGAAGATGCTGATATTTAGCTGAGGCAACAAAGAGGAAGGTGTGTGTGTGTGTGTGTTGTGTGTGTGTGTGTGTGTGTGTGTGTGTGTGTGTGTGTGTGTCACCTTGCCTAAAGTAATCTACCTTTGGTTGGCTGACACACCCATAGTCATGATCCTCTCCAATCACCTGACACACACGGCAGCCAACATCCAGCCCCACTCACCTTGTGCAGGTCTGCTGGCAGGGTCTTGGGCAGGGTGAGCTTCATCAGGCCGTACACCCCAGAGTAATGCCTGTTGGGGATCCACGTCACGTCAGGCTGGAAAGGCACACACACCGTTAGTGTTCACCCTCACTCACTGAATGACACAGCAGGGGTCGTATAGCCTGTTAACATTTTAAGCATAATTCCAGACACCCTGTTTTGTTTTTTTCCAGGTTAGTGAAATGAATGTATTGTGTCAGAAGCATTTACACACATCATGATCATAACTCACACACTGAATCATCTAAATGAATGTATTGTGTCAGAAGCATTTACACACATTATGATCATAACTCACACACTGAATCATCTAAATGAATGTATTGTGTCAGAAGCATTTACACACATCATGATCATAACTCACACACTGAATCATCTAAATGAATGTATTGTGTCAGAAGCATTTACACACATTATGATCATAACTCACACACTGAATCATCTAAATGAATGTATTGTGTCAGAAGCATTTACACACATCATGATCATAACTCAGACACTGAATCATCTCACTGGGCTAGCAAGCGACACGCTGATGAAGAAGTCAATACCTAGTGACACTGATAAACAAGTATCTTTAAGAACTGCAATCTTGTCCCAGATCTCTTTCATCCCTTCTTGTACACTTTTCTCTCCATTCCTGTGACAAAGATGAACATAATGGCAACCAGAAATTTCAAGGCAAAAAAGCACTGTTGGACTTAAGCATACTTCTCAAGAACTTCCAAGCTTTACATGAGAGATTCCCACCCTACACTTTCAAGAACCTCAAAGAATGACAACGACCCTTCCGTCACGTGGGAAAGAAGACAGCTGACAAACATGCCGTCATTTTTCTGCATTCTTCACAGCCAGCCTGCTCAGCCCTTTCCCCAAGACAACTGTGTCATCTGCTCACATCTATGGTCCTTCTGAAAGTGGTCACTCTCTTTAGAATCTGTTCGCTGTCCTAATTAACTATGTCAAATGCATGCGGCTTACTGAAGATCTATGTACTTGAATAAAAATATTAAAGTCTATGCACTTCCCTTACAGATTAAGAAAGAAATTAAAAAAAAACTATGCATTTTCCTGGCAGTTTTTGTACTCTAACAGTGTTATCCTCCCAATAACAAAAAGCAATAACAGCTCTGATTAAGAGTTATGGACCAGTCTATAGTTGTAGCCTTTTGGTCAACATGGAATAACCCCCCTCTCTCTTTTTCTTTTGCACTTGTTCCAACTTTCTTCCTGAAAACATGTTTGATCTGTACTAACAATCGTTTTTAAAGGCAAGCTTCATGTACAGCTCAAACCCCGGAAGACAGAGACAGAGAGCTCAACAGTCTCAAGTATGAATTAAAAAAAAATAACACTATTAAAACAGCCCTTGTGCATCACAGCATCTTGCACAACACGATTCAAACACGAAAAACAAAACAAAACTGAACATGAATATTAAATGTGAATGTGTATACTTCAAATACCATCTTCCATTCTAAAATCTGAGAAAGAATTATGTAGCAATGTACCCTGCACTACACTCTTAAATCTTGTTTATGTCATATGACTTTTTAACACACACACTTATTTGTGTGCCCGATTTATGAAAAAATGGCAAATGTGAACATTTATGTTGGCAAGCAGTTGCTCTTTCCTCTTGAGAGGATCTGAACAAGTTCAACTTTCAATACGTTCAGCCTCATCTGATCCTAGTGAAGATGACAATGTGTCATTAACGAGTCACATAAACCAACACTGTGCAATCATTCATCAAATCATGCATCTGACTGCAGATGTAACGGCTGCAATCAAGCCTGAGAGGTTCACTGAATTTTAATGTACCTGTGAACTACACTACAAATATAATCCTATTACCTGACAGATCAGTAAATCATATATTGCAAATGACAGAGATATGAAACAATGCAGGACTGTTCATGGCATGATACTGTTTTGATGCCAGAGTGAAGTCTTATTCTTGAATATTGTCTGTGTGCCTTCACTAGGAGGACTGTTCATGGCATGATACTGTTTTGATGTCAGAGCGAAGTCTTATTCTTTAATATTGTCTATGTGCCTTCACTAGCAGGACTGTGCATGGCATGATACTGTTTTGATGCAAGAGAGAAGTCTTATTCTTGAGTGTCGTCTATGTGCCTTCACTAGCAAGATTTGGCTATAGCTTTGCTTACCTTACCTTCAAAGAATAGACTAAACAAACCATTCATTTGCCAGAATGCCATCATGGAAAAGACTGAACAGACCACATGTTTGCAGATCTTACCTTGATGGAATCTGCAGGGTAAAAGCTGATCTGCACTGCAACACAACCAAGACTCTGCCATAAGAATGGTTATGCTTTTGAAGTGAAGTGGTTAATAAAACACACATGCTATTTGCATGCATACTTAGTCTGCATGAGCTAAAGATGCCTATAAAAGAGTAAACCAAGTAAAAACACTCTTTACTTCCTTAAAAAAAAAAAAAAAAATTAATCAGACAGTATGATAAAAGCAAATTATACTGGTCACTGACCCAGCTCTATTAACATTCAGCCCTCGTAACAAACGACATTCTTCTGATATACAGAGTACATGGTCTCTGTGTGCCTGCCTTCTTGCTCCTCCTGCAAATCCGCAGTATCATCACATCTCCAGATCCAGCAAATGATCTCATCAGCACACTGGGCAGCTCAAATAGGAACCATTCTTGTGCTAGAAAGTCACTTCAGCTGCATTCATAATGTGACCATATAACAAAGCGATCAGATTTAAAACATGTAAGTGACACCTTGTCCTTGCTGTTAGATTACAAATACTGCTTACAATCAGCCTGAGTAGCTCAGTTGGGAAAGTGTCAGACTGAAGAGCTAAAGATCCCTGGTTTAATTCCAAGTTCATACTCTTTTTCATGGAGCTTTGTGTGTGTGTGTGTGTGTGTGTGTGTGTGTGTGTGTGTGTGTGTGTGTGTGTGTGTTGCATGTGTCTGTGTGTGTGTGTGTGTGTGTGTGTATGTGTGTGTGTGCATGTATGTGTGTCTGTGTGTGTGTGTGTGTGTGTGTGTGTGTGTGTGTGTGTGTTTGCATGTGTGCGTGTATGTGTGTGTGTGTATGTGTGTGTGTGTGCATGTATGTGTATGGGTGTGTGTGTATGCGTGTGTGTGTGTGTGTGTGTGTGTGTGTGTGTGTGTTGTGTGTGTGTGTGTGTGTGTGTGTTTGTGTGTGTGTGTGTGCGTGTGTGTGCATGTGTGTGTTTGTGTGTATGTGTGTGTGAGTATGCATGGCCATTAAAATGTATGAAACTGCACTCTGTACAGATCTGTCTGTTGTCAATTTTCTTTTCTTTCTTTCTTTCTTTCCTTCCTTCCTTTTTTTTTTTCAAAGTTCCCATCATCAATGCAATGACCCCCAGGTACCTTCAGCAATGCTCCAGGTCTGGAACAGCTTGGTCAGGATGATCTGGGCGATAGAATCAGAGATGAAGTGAAAGTGCAGGGGGTTGCGTCTGTAGAACAGCACGCTCTTGATGAGGGTCACCACATCACGCGTGGCGTTGTGGCCCGCACACACAATGGCCACGTGAATCACCTACACAGCATGACACACAGTTTCGGTTCCGTTATATCATCGTCTAGCTGATCACACAAGACCCTTGCAAGGCCCTCATTTATTTGGAAACAAAGGGAAATCACTCTGACACAGGAAACAAGCACATACATATACATGGTACGTACAACCATTTATAATCATTAGAATATTGTTAGGACAACCACACGACACAATCCAAATAAAAATGTGTATTGATGCATGGTAGCTAAACTGCTGACATCTTTCAGGCAGAGACAACAGGCCTCGCTGAAGGCTCCTGTCTGATTCTTAAAAATCACTGAAATTTTAAAAGTCTTTGAAAAATATGCAGAACATGTCAAATTACCAAACACCACAGCAGAATGGACAAGATGTGCCCGTTCCGGAACTAAACTGTCATTGTGTAGTCACCAGATTACAACAAAATAATAGCATTTTATGAATTGTAAGAAGAGAAAATACGGTAAAGACTTTCAAAACAGAGGTAGGTAAATGTATCACACGCACAGATAATCTGCTGATGACAGAGTGAGTCATCTGAGTGTATCAGAGAAACTGGGTTCTGTTTTAACACAATTATCTCCCAAAGCCTACCAGTTCAAATCAAACAAAAGTTTGTTTAAAAATCTGATGGTGAAAGTCATTTAATGTACATATCTTCTTTCTTTGTTACTGATGTTTATGTTGACTGCTTACAAAAATAATCCACACATCTCACCCCATCTAGGTAATCTAATTCAATGTCATTTAAGGTTTAAATTGATTTCAGTCACATTCATACAGTCTACACTAATGACAAGTCATCATTCAATACATGGTGTCTACTACGGTCACTTATTGTTGTTATCTACACTACTGTCACAACATTGTTAAACACACCGTCTATTACTGTCACTGTTGTTATCTACACTACTGTCAAGTCATTGTTAAACACACCGTCTATTACTGTCACTTATTGATGTTATCTACATACACTACTGTCAAGTCATTGTTAAACACACCGTCTATTACTGTCACTGTTGTTATCTACACTACTGTCAAGTCATTGTTAAACACACCGTCTATTACTGTCACTGTTGTTATCTACACTACTGTCAAGTCATTGTTAAACACACCGTCTATTACTGTCACTGTTGTTATCTACACTACTGTCAAGTCATTGTTAAACACACCGTCTATTACTGTCACTTATTGATGTTATCTACACTACTGTCAAGTCATTGTTAAACACACCATCTATTACTGTCACTGTTGTTATCTACACTACTGTCAAGTCATTGTTAAACACACCGTCTATTACTGTCACTTATTGATGTTATCTACACTACTGTCAAGTCATTGTTAAACACACCGTCTATTACTGTCACTGTTGTTATCTACACTACTGTCAAGTCATTGTTAAACACACCGTCTATTACTGTCACTTATTGCTGTTATCTACATACACTACTGTCAAGTCATTGTTAAACACACCGTCTATTACTGTCACTGTTGTTATCTACACTACTGTCAAGTCATTGTTAAACACACCGTCTATTACTGTCACTTATTGATGTTATCTACACTACTGTCAAGTCATTGTTAAACACACCGTCTATTACTGTCACTGTTGTTATCTACACTACTGTCAAGTCATTGTTAAACACACCGTCTATTACTGTCATTTATTGCTGTTATCTACATACACTACTGTCAAGTCATTGTTAAACACACCGTCTATTACTGTCACTGTTGTTATCTACACTACTGTCAAGTCATTGTTAAACACACCGTCTATTACTGTCACTTATTGATGTTATCTACATACACTACTGTCAAGTCATTGTTAAAACACCGTCTATTACTGTCACTGTTGTTATCTACACTACTGTCAAGTCATTGTTAAACACACCGTCTATTACTGTCACTGTTGTTATCTACACTACTGTCAAGTCATTGTTAAACACACCGTCTATTACTGTCACTTATTGCTGTTATCTACACTACTGTCAAGTCATTGTTAAACACACCGTCTATTACTGTCACTGTTGTTATCTACACTACTGTCAAGTCATTGTTAAACACACCATCTATTACTGTCACTTATTGATGTTATCTACATACACTACTGTCAAGTCATTGTTAAACACACCGTCTATTACTGTCACTGTTGTTATCTACACTACTGTCAAGTCATTGTTAAACACACCGTCTATTACTGTCACTTGTTGTTATCTACTACACTACTGTCAAGTCATGTTAAACACACCGTCTATTACTGTCACTTATTGCTGTTATCTACACTACTGTCAAGTCATTGTTAAACACACCGTCTATTACTGTCACTGTTGTTATCTACACTACTGTCAAGTCATTGTTAAACACACCGTCTATTACTGTCACTTATTGATGTTATCTACATACACTACTGTCAAGTCATTGTTAAACACACCGTCTATTACTGTCACTGTTGTTATACTTGTCAAGTCATTGTTAAACACACCGTCTATTACTGTCACTGTTGTTATCTTACACTACTGTCAAGTCATTGTTAAACACACCGTCTATTACTGTCACTGTTGTTATCTACACTACTGTCAAGTCATTGTTAAACACACCGTCTATTACTGTCACTGTTGTAATCTACACTACTGTCAAGTCATTGTTAAACACACCGTCTATTACTGTCACTGTTGTTATCTACACTACTGTCAAGTCATTGTTAAACACACCGTCTATTACTGTCAATGTTGTTTATCTGTCAAGTCATTGTTAAACACACCGTCTATTACTGTCACTTATTGCTGTTATCCACATTATGACAAGTCACTGTTAAATATACAGCATCTATATTACTGTCATTCTTCTTGAGTCTGCACTAGTCAAGCCATCATGTAATATACAGCTGTCTATTACTGTCACTTATTTTGATGTTATACTAATAAGTCATTGTTAAGTATAAGCATCTTCATTACTGTCACTTATTCTTGATGTCTATACTAATGCATTGTATAATATACAGTGTCTATTACCGTCACTGATTCTTGCTGTCTACACTAATAAGTCATTGTTAATTATAGCATCTCTTACTGTCACTTATTCTTGATGTCTATACTAATAAGCCATTGTTAAATTTCAGTGTCTATTACCGTCACTGATTCTTGCTGTCTACACTAATAAGTCATTGTTAAATATACAGCATCTCTTACTGTCACTTATTCTTGATGTCTATACTAATAAGTCATTGTTAAATATACAGTGTCTATTACCATCACTGATTCTTGCTGTCTACACTAATAAGTCATTGTTAAATATACAGCATCTCTTACTGTCACTTATTCTTGATGTCCTAACTAATAAGTCATTGTTAAATATACAGCATCTCTTACTGTCACTTATTCTTGCTGTCTACACTAATAAGTCATTGTTAAATATACAGCATCACTTACTGTCACTTATTCTTGCTGTCTACACTAATAAGTCATTGTTAAATATACAGCATCTCTTACTGTCACTTATTCTTGTGTCTACACTAATAAGTCATTGTTAAATATACAGCATCTCTTACTGTCACTTATTATTGCTGTCTACACTAATAAGTCATTGTTAAATATACAGCATCTCTTACTGTCACTTATTCTTGCTGTCTACACTAATAAGTCATTGTTAAATATACAGCATCTCTTACTGTCACTTATTACTTGCTGTCTACACTAATAAGTCATTGTTAAATATACAGCATCTCTTACTGTCACTTATTCTTGATGCCTACACTAATAAGTCATGTTAAATATACAGCATCTCTTACTGTCACTTATTCTTGCTGTCTACACTAATAAGTCATTGTTAAATATACAGCATCTCTTACTGTCACTTATTCTTGCCGTCTACACTAATAAGTCATGTTAAATATACAGCATCTCTTACTGTCACTTATTCTTGCTGTCTACACTAATAAGTCATTGTTAAATATACAGCATCTCTTACTGTCACTTATTCTTGCTGTCTACACTAATAAGTCATTGTTAAATATACAGCATCTCTTACTGTCACTTATTGATGGTTCTCAGTCATGATTGATACAAGGTGAAAACAAAGTTGTTAAATTTTTTTGTCCCTTACACTGTTCTGAAGGCAGTGCTAAAAGCGTGCTACCTACCTAAATTCTCAGCTCTTCTCAACTGATCTGTATGGTCAATGGGTATGAAGAACAATCGCTGACAGGCTGATTTTTTTTTTCTTTCTAAAGATCTTGTCATTGTATGTGTTTTGTGTTCCCAATGATTTTGTCCCACAGGTACAATAAAAGATAATGGAGAAGCAGTTTAGGCACGAGTCAAAAGCTGTGGTTTTGCATTCTCTAACACTGTGAATGAAAGTCCTCTCCTTACCTCACATTTGGGAACGTCCGGCTCAGCATTCAAACATTTCATTTTGGTGGAGTCGTTAGCGGCGGCCAACGTCATCTGAAGACGCAGCAGTTCATTCTGTGTTTGACTGGAACATGTAAAATGGACAGTGCACCACCACACAGCCGTGTGCAAATGTGATAAAACTGATGTGACACAGTTCTCCCTTTTAGACACATTTCATTTTTTCAGATAGTGTTGTATAAAATTAACTAATGTACATAATTAATAATACATGGTTAAAGTCCATTTCATCTTCTTTGACTGGTCAAGTTTGTGTCCTTTTGCTGCACGGAGCTGCCAACATTTAAGCCATGCTGAGCGATTTCTCTTACCTGCCTGACTTTGTAGAAGGGAACATAGGATAGTTCATGCTCAATAATAATCTTGTGCATGGTGCACTCTTCGTCCGTGGTTTGGTTGATGGTCTGCGTTGGAGCAGTTTTCTTGTTTGGTAGGCAAGCCAGGAGGGGGAGGGGGAGGGGGGAAGAGAAGGGAAAGGAGGGGGGGGGAGAGTAGGGAGGAGTGGGATGGTAATGTGTAATGCCAAGGTGGACTGAAATAACCATCACCACCTGAAGTACCTCAAGGTAAATGCTGTAGCTAGATTAATCTTTTTGTAGCATTGGGCTACTCGGCTAGTAGTTTCATCACCCCTTATTAACAACTGTCTGTCATTGTTGGATACGTCATACTGGATTTGTTACATTTTTGTCAAAGGAAAGCATCTTTTCCTATGGCAACTCTTTGACTGATGTCAACAGGACAATCTGATTACCTGGAAAAAAATCACTACGATACTTTCAAGGGAAACTCAGTTATCAGTCAACAGAAAACCTTAAAATACTGGCTCTTAACTGGAGAGGTATTTGAAATGGAAGTGATACCTAGACCTTATCTGCGCATAAACAGTGTTCAGAAAACAAAGTCTTGGCAGGTGAAATGTTTCCTTGTGTGCTATTTACTATTTGCTGCTCCCTGCTTCACTTAAGGTTTCATTTGTTGACAAGGACAGTGTCTCTTGGGACATTCCACCACGTGACAGACCTGGCAATGTTTGACAAGTTGTGCATATATGTAACTATGCACAAAGAACTCTGAACAATCTGTGACATTAGCTTACAGCATACCTGAGCTCCTTATGTAGCACCATGTTCTGGGTTTCTGTGTCTCGCAAGCGCTGCACAATTCTAGACTCCAGCAGGCTGGCTTCCAGTTTTTCTGAACTGCTGGCGAAGGCATCTGTAGGAAGGGAACAAGAGTAAAAAAAAGGATCAACATAATTTCACTTTCTTTTGTTCTCCCTAGCTATTTGCCTGTGTGTGCGTGTGTATGAATTTACATGCCTATGTTTGTATGCGCTTATGTGCGAAAGATTGTTGAGTTTTGCTGTAGCATTTGTTGATTCGTTGGCTTGTTTTTTAACTGACTGACTCAGACTGCCTGATGGGCTGACTGGTGGGTAGCTTGCTCTGTGAGAAGTATTCTTGTTGAGACTACAATGTGGGTTTACTTTACACTGTGCTGTTGTTGTTGTTCTTAATCACCTGCAGTTCACAGAGCACATCTTTTTTCAAACTTTATTTTTCTGCTTTCAATCTCTTTCTCAGATCACTTTACAGAGCAGATACATACTAGCTTACCAGGTGAATTCAAATTAACTCAAACTGTGTAATGCTCTCAGGACAAAGAAAAAAAAAAGAAAGCAGCATTATCTTCTTAATAAGAGTTTCCATCCCCTGTCTATCCTCTCTCTCTCTTTTCTCTCTGTTTCTTCCTCCTCCTGTTATAAATCATTTGTTCCTTCTCTGTGACCCCCCCCCCCCCCCCCTCCCTTTCCAGAGGCAAACCGGAGACAGACCTTCTGAGGTGAGAATAAAACGCAGCATGTACATCACTGGCACAGCCCCCAGGGCCAACAGCAGGACCAGGACTTTCTTGTGTAGACGTACCAGCATCTCTGCAACAGTGCAACAACAGGCTGGTTGGATGTCAGGTCCTGAGCTTGACACAGGTCTCACACAGCAAAGACTAAACACTGAAAGTTCTAACTTTTTTTTTCTTATGAGTGCTTCAAAGACAAAAATATTTCTATGGAGCTACTTGAAAGGTAGGCAGTCATGAGAGTGCAGTCCTCCACTCAGCTCAAACAGATCCTGGATAGCACCACTGAGTCAGTTCATGAGTAGAAACAACATTATTCTTCAACCAGTTTAAGTCACGGTTGGTACATGGTTGGTACAGATGAAAAGAATTACTTCCCAAGGAAAATATGAAATATCAAAAGTTCACATCACTACAAAGTTTGAATATTTCATGAAAATTATAATTTGTAGATAACTATCAAAAAGTTACAGCAGTTTCACGGTGTGCATTTTCAGTGGGAAAACTGGCAATCATCTCACTGAATGAATCATGGATCTGATGTCTGATCCAGATCTGCTCCAGAGATCCACATCAGTATTCACTGAGCTCATTCTTGGGCGACACTCTGTCTTTCCACCTTGGTGCCTTAGTTTTTATGTAAAGAAATTGTAATATCTTGCTGTACAGATCCTCAATTCTCCCTTTTGATCTTAATCCACATAAAACTTCCATGAACTCCACCTTGCCCCATATTCCATCTTTCGCACCATGCTTTGTTCAAAATCAGGTCTGTAGTATCTGTGTAATCTTGCTGAAAGACAAAACCAACCAACCAATGAACATACGCAGGCGAAAGCATATACACAGTTATGGATGTAACAAAAGTAAGGTGAACTGGACTGCACTGAACAGCAAAACAGTAAACAACTGAATGTATAGCTCATGCTCATACCTTCAAACACATGCCCATAAGCATTCACAAATCTACCAACTGAAATGCACATGCATATACAGACAAATATAATGCATTCATACAATTATCTACATATTCCTTCTCCTCCACCCCAGCCCCCTCCTCTTCCTAACCACCACTGCCTCCTCTGTGCCCATTCCTTGTCTATCTCTACTGACCTCCCTTGGATTTAGAATTTTAATGTTTATTCATACATAGTCAAACACATGAGCAAGTGGACATCCACCAAAATGCCTGTTTCTGTACAAAACAATGAATACACATTATGCACATATGGATGCATACACACATGCTCCAAAACAGATCTCAAGCGAATCAAACGGACCTGCTCACCTTTAGTACCAGTAGAGATGTGTAGAATCATGCAGTCCCATTGAATTGCCAGTGTTCCGTGGTTCACTGGGTGAACACAAGTCTGCAGTAACAGTAACAAACAATACAGGTACATAATCATTGGCAATATCCTCACTTATCTCCATACACTGAAGAAGTACATAAAAGCAATTATCTCAAAGAAGCATACGCGTGGGAACATTGTAAGTTAGAGAAATGTACTTTTCTGTGCTTCAAGCAGAAGAGTACAAGGGGGTAAATGCGGATATTACCCAACTATTATCATTTACCATTGATTAATCACTGACACAGCTAACATTATCTGTGTGTAACAAAAGAAGGGGAAGTGGATGGGGAGTGAAGAGTGGGGAGGAGGGATGGAGAAGGATGGAGAGGGGAAGGAATGAGGGGAGTGAAAAGGGAGGGGGGTGATAGGGGAGAAGGTCAGGGGAAAAGAACCATGGCAAGTTACAAAATGATAAGTTCATATTTTTTACTTATTTACACCTTCTGTCCCCTGCTACTCTGTGACTGGCTGAATCTTTATGCGCGTCACACGTTTAGCACAGAATGGTATGTATAATCGGTTCCATAGTGATGGTGTCATGTTTCCATATAATGTTCACTGCTTAACCCTGGCACACCTCTAAAAGTGTCTCCTGTGACAACGGTCATCACAAAGCTTTATAATACATAATATCACTATATACTTTCAACTGATTTGGGTTTTTTCCCCTTGAGGTGGACCAACTATGATTTGAATATGTTGCAAGGCACGTTAAAATGAAAGACACCAGTGTTAAATTTGATGAAAGTTTTACTAGAGCGATTTTTTTTAAGACAGACGCTTATCTGCCAATGGAGATCTGACTGGCATGCTCTCTTCATTGAAAAACAATGTTCTGCCTCACTCATCTCAACATGCAGGACACAGACCAGAAGCTACAAAATTTGTTTTACTAATTAAACTTTTTTAAGCAAAAATTTTTATGTTTAAGTGTTCCTTGTCAATAAAATGTTTGTTACATTAATGGTCATTATGTGTTGATAATAATTTTTTTTTAAAATACTGTAAGAAATTTTCTCATATCAAAGGATCTGTGGAATATTCAAAATAATGACATGAACCGCATAGACTCCATCACATGACATCATCAATATGTTTGGCAGACAGCTATTCTGTCACAACAAGATCAAAGCATGTTCAGCGGCAACCTAACAAACACTTATCCATCAATTTTTGCCTTATTCATAGCTGTCCACATCAATGTACCTGACACTAAAATTTCAGATTCCATTCCACATAAATATGCATCAGTAATGACTGACCAGAAAGGATACAAGACAGATCAACCACAAAGATGTTGCAGAAAATTTACAAAATCCCCACGTCTCCAAGGCAATTGAGTGTGTTTGAGTCATTTTCTTTCGTTTCATTGCTCAACCCCTTCCCCTTTTAACATTCTGAATGCAGTGATGACTTGAATGTCACGAACATTTCTGCTTGTGGATTTTATTTGGTGTGTACATCACATGCATGTAGATGTATTATGGAACACAGATGAACACCACATACATGCAATATTTCTTTTGGGTAATATACATCGATGATTTTTATTTCAAATAAATGTCATGTGATGATATCTTTGGTCGAGTCCACTTCTACCCCCATATACCTCAGAAGATACTTTATTGATATCATACTAAAACTTACTCCATCAATAGATTGTTTTTCTCCAAGGAAAGTGTGGACATTGCCCACTTTTGAACTGCTTAATTACTGAGTGACTGATGGGCTCAACTGCTTTGGCTTCTTGGATTTACACATAAAAACAAACAAACATTCTGACAAATATTAAATGAGACAGACATACACTGACTTAGATCCAACAGAGAACAATAATTAATATCCATATTCTCCCTTCCTGAAGAAATTTAAGTCTACCGACTATGGGAAGTTTCTAATCTGAACTTCTTTCCGTTAACTGATTGCCCTTTTCTTGTGGGGAAAAAAAAAAGTGGACACTACCTAAACAATCATATAGCAGGTCTAAAGTAGTAGTAGTAGTAGTAGTAGTGGTAGTAGTAGTAGGGACTGGCTTTTTGGCCTTAGGTCTTACGGCCTATATACGTCCCCTCATTATTTTTCAATTTTATTTCGGTCTGGTTGCATGCCTATCTTATAAAATAACATTATATTCAATCCACACTAAAGAAAAGGTCTTTCAATTTAGGGTCTTCATCTAGGAGTTTTTTTAAAGCTGTTGATGTCAGGTGCATATTTGGTGTTAGTAGGCAGTGCATTCCAATATTTAGCAATTCTAAAAGCAAAACAAGACTTTCTTTTGTTAGTATGGCAATGTCTGATAAAAATCTTGCCTTCATTATTTCTCGTGCAACCCCTTTCTGAGAATTTGAAAAGCGCATGCACATTAACATCATCATAATTATGGAATATTTTAAAAAAAATTGGATTAGGTCTCCTCTGATCCTCCTTCCTTTCAGTGAGTGTAATTGGAGATAATGTAATCTTTCTTTATAGGTTAATATACTACACTCTTTCAGGATTTTAGTAGCTTGCCGTTGTACATTTTCTATCATTTTTGACTGTCTTTTGAGATGGGGACTCCAAATTACATTAGCAGATTTGAGATGGGGTCTAACAAATGCTTGACAAATAACTTGACAAATGTCTCCTTTTCTAGAAAGGTAAAAGTTCTCCTGATGAGTCCCATCATCTGATTTGCTTTATTTACAACTCGCTGGATGTGAGGATCAAAGGATAGACCTTTATCAAAGGTTACTCCCAGATCTGTTTCTTCATCACATGTATTTATTTTCTGCAATTCGTTGTTCACAATCATAGTATATTCAAACTGTTTATTCTTTTTGCCAATGTGCATCACCTTACATTTTGCTACATTGAAGTAAAGGTTCCATTCATCTGACCATTCTTGTAGCTTGTTTATATCCTGTTGGATCTTTGTGCTGTTTGTCGCCTTATCATATATTTTTGTGTCATCTGCAAATATTTTGCATGTGGTTTGAGTCATGTCCGGTAAATCATTAATGAACACAGTGAATAATATGGGCCCTAGGATACTACCCTGTAGAACTCCACTTAGGACCTCAGATGTCTTGGATCTCTCTTCTCCCACTCTCACTAATTGTGACCTTCCTTTAAGAAAACCTCTGATCCAGTTTAGAACATTACCATTTACTCCATATGCTTTTAGTTTAGTTAGCAGCCTTTCATGGGGGACAGAATCAAATGCCTGTCCAAGTACATTATATCAATTGGTTCCCCATTATCTACCAGTTCTGTTAGGTTGTCGATTACTTCTAGTAATTGTGTGACACATGATCTCTTTTTCCTAAATCCATGTTGGCATTTAGCACATAAGTCATTTTCAGTAAAATGAGCAACTACCACATCCCTTACAAAGCTCTCTAATATCTTACATGCAATACAAGTCAAGCTCACCGGCCTGTAATTACCTGGGTCTGTTTTGGAACCTTTTTTAAATATAGCTGTGACCTCTGCAGTCTTCCAATCACTAGGTAAGGACCCTGTTTCTAAGGATTTGTTAAATATATTACATAGTGGACTAGCTATCTCATCACTTACTTCTTTTAACACTCGTGGTGGAATGAGATCGGGACCTTGAGACTTGTTAGGGTTTAAATCTTTCAATTTGCTTTTAACTGCATGCGTGGTTACCCTTACATCACATATAGATACACCAACAGATCAGGAACACTCTGGTAAGTTTGGAACGCTACTTAGGTCCTCACATGTACAAACGCTAGAGAAGAAGTCGTTTAGCGTTTCTGCCTTTTCTTTGTCGTTATCTACCAAACTTCCATCTTTCCTTTTCAATGTGCCTATTCCAGTGTTTATTTTTATCTTTTCTTTAACGTATTTCCAGAACATTTTGGGGTTACTTTTACTTTCTTTACCTATTTCTCTTTCGTAATTTTTACGGCTTCTCTTGACAAGTCTGTTGCTTAAATTCCTTATTTCAATATATCTTTGGTAATCTCGTCCTGATTTGGTGCGCAAGTATCTTCTGAACATCTTATATTTCTTTTTGATTGTTTTAAATGCTTTTCCATCCATCCATTATGTTTTTCACCGAACCTATTTTCACTTTTGGTATGCACTCTTCCATACCTGTTGTTAGTACTCCTTTGAGGTGATTCCAACTACCTAAAGCTTGCTCCCTATGATTCAAAACACGTTCTCAGTTCTACCTTCCGATGTTTTCAGAATAGTACTTGTAGGAAGATCTCTTATGTGAATCCCGGGTTACTGCGATTCTCTTCGTTCTTTCAAATACTTGTCCGAATAGTACTTTGTTCTCCTTGTATGATTTACAAATGTTCACAGAAATTTTTCTCTGAAAAATCAGATACCGCCGTACAACAGTTCAAGGAGATAACATCGAGCTCATTTATATTCTTAACTACTGAAGAGAATGTTCTAAAACCCAGCAATTAAACAGAGAACGCATATAACTTACCAAACCGTTCAGTAATGTAGTTCTTTGAGAGCAGACGCAGGCTTTAACGAGAGCACTTTAACGAGAGCACAAGAATGGCTTCCCTTGTTGAAGAAAAAAATGTTTTACAGTAAGCGATTGGCCATTTCTAATCACGTCAGCCAATCAAAATTTTCAATTGTTAGAGCACACATGCTTTCCTCTCCAAAACAACATCATGGCTTCGAAGTACGCGAAGAACTTGTTCGAAGAATACAAAAGAGTTGTTGCCAACAATCCACAACTTGTTACTCAGCTAGAATCAGTGTTCAGAGTTGCATCGTACCTTGTTGCAGGTATGCGTTGTTCTATCGGTCGCATTTGTTCACTGAGAAGCGTGCTCAGTTGCCGAGCGAGAATGAGGTTGTCAGCAGAAACTGGAGACACATCTGATAGGTGTTCTAGTTTTGGACGAAGACTGAATCATTCGAATTCATGTCTCATTGTACTGGCCTTAAGATAAACTTCGATCGGCTGTTATCACGCAATCAGTGCATTTTGTTTTGTCTTGTTTTTTTTGCTGTTTTTTTTTTTCCAGTTTAGTTAAAGGATTCTTCTGCATCCATTTTATTTTTCATTTGTTCGGGTGTTTCAGTTTCACCGAGGTGGTGTCACTGCGTGCGGACTGGTCCATATACACCACAGCACATTCGCTAAGTTTTGAGACCATACTGCGTATGATATAAAGCTGATGGATGAATTAACGTCAAAGATGGGAGAATCTGTGGTCAGTTCGGAAAAAGGGTCGATCACAGATCAATAATTTCCTCATGTTGACTCTTCTCCCATAACTCCATTTTGAGTCATTGGGGCATCATGCTGAGGAACAGTTCACAAGGTTCCTCCAGTTCTGTCTGTTGTGGAATATGCTGTCGTTATCCGTAAACTCACAAAATAACTCTCTGAGCCTCTCTCTCTCTCTCTCTCTCTCTCTCTCTCTCTCTCTGAGTCTCTCTCTCTCGTCTCTCTCTCTCTCTCTCTCTCTCTCTCCAAGTCTCTCTCTCTCTCTCTCTCTCTCTCTCTCTCAGTGTGTGTGTGTGTGTGTGTGTTTGTTGTTGTTGTTATTGTTGCAAAGGACAGAAGCATACTTAAAATAAGTACCAAGGATTTAAAACGTCTAACAGTAAGTGCAATAATCATCCACAGTGGATGAAATGCTGTTCTAAGGAATAGAAATAAAAGAGCCACTGGTATTGTCATGATTATCATTTGAATTTCAACACTACTGAGAAGCATTGGATACCAACAGCACCACCAATTGATATTAGAGAGAATGATCATTGAACAGTTGGCAGTCCTTCAATGACACATTTCTGACTTTCACCCTCTTTCTCTGTGTATTTCTCTTTCACATTCATGTGGGGGTATATTTAGTAACATCACATGATCCATGCACCTGGTTTTTTTAAAATCAAATTTGATCTTCTTTCATCACATTGTACAACTGCAATCATCGGCATTGGGGAGAGGAAGAAGGTGGGGGGAGGGGAGGTTACTACAAGTAAAGAGAAATGGGAAGGGGGGGGGGGGTCAGGGGATACTGGTTCAGTGATTGCCTTCTCATGCTTGATGCTTGTGGACAGAATCAGCCGACGAAATCTGTAGTGTGATTCCAGTGCTAAAAGGCACTGGATATTCTTGACCTAAACCTCATAACTTTGTAACTTGTAACTTCCCTTCATTATTTTTGTCAAGTTAATCTGCTCAGCTGTGCTTGTTTTGTTATTTTCTTCCACTGGTTCCTGTAATCAAATTCAGGAAATACTTCTTTACATTTTAGGTCACTATGAAGAAGAGTTTTTATTTACATTTGGTACAGAGATAGCACAAGTAATGTTAGAAACTAATATTGCAAACTTGATGCATCTATGCAAATGTGTCAATCAAAACAGGCACCCTTGTGATATGAGCCAATGAAGTTATTAAAAGTCAAGTTCTGTGATACAGCGACCCAGTTTTCCACAATCAGCATCCGCTAAAGCAAAACCTAAAATTTGTGAGCAGTGCCAGTGGCCTATATTTTTTTCTGTATTATTTTTTATGTCATCTGAACCAGTAAACCATTTGTTAATTAACTGTGAAGATAAACACTGTAGATCCTGTAACCAAATGGGAAGGATATTCCACATTTTAGGAATTCTGTCAGCAGCTGGGCTTTTTTTTTACAAAGCAGTGTTACTGCAACCCATTGGCAGAGGTTAACTGAAGTGACATGACTTACACACACACACGCACGCACGCACGCACACACGCACACACACACACACACAAAACACACACACACACACACACACACACACAACTCGTGCACACACACACACACACACACACACACACACACAGATGTATACGCACACATACATGCATACACACGCACACACACACGCACGCACGCACGCACGCACGCACGCACGCACGCACACACACACACACAACACAACACAACAACACAACACAACACAACACAACACAACACAACACAACACAACACACACATACACACACACACACACACACACACACACACACACCTTTGTGCATGCAGTGACATATGTTTGTTGCAGGCCGCTTCAATGACTCCCAGGTGTTATCAGAGCTGTTCTACACCGCCTCCAACCTGATTGTGATGCTCAATGATGCCATCCTGAGGAAGAGGGCTGTCATTGATGGTGCCATTCCTAAGACAGTAAGTTCTCAGCTCTGCTCTCTTTTGTTCTTCCTGTATGTTTAGTTCTCTCTCTCTGTTTTTTTCCGAGCTGGTAAAGTCCTTAATCTACACCTCTTTCCAGCAGATTCTAATGTATTTTAAGATTAACTATCATGCTTTCACTACAAATCAAAAAGCAACAATAAATAATTGCATCATTGCATGGGCACAAGATCAGTATAAAAATTTGTGGGTTATCTTTGATTATGCTAATTCTGTTTGATTAACATCAAATACATGTTGATTTACTTTGTTTGTAATGCTTTCGAGTGAATTAATGCCATTTGTGATGCTTTCAGTATTCAGTTTCGACATAGTCATTAAGGTATCGTGTCTGGGATAAGAAATACCTTCAGTAAAAGCAAAGCTACATCGTTACCTTATTAGTTGTATCCAGAGAGTTTCTAGTAACAAATAAGACCAAGTCTGACTGGGGATTTGTTTTCCATTACGTATAACCATTGTACATTGTAAGTGTGATTGCTCATCACCTATTTTCAACTGTATAGTGTCATAGCTCTACTCATATATTAAAAGAATGACATGAAAAAATGTCACACAAAAAAGGACATGATTACATTGACAAAAAGGCTCAGGCCGAGCTTGTGTTAATCTGGTGGGGTGCTCAGGAACATGCCAGATGTCTGTGTGTCTGCCAGTATGTCTGTATGAGAGTGCAAGAATGTGTGTGTTCATGTGAGTGAGTATGGTTTAACCCGTTGACTGCCCTTGCATGAACGGCGTTCGTGATGGTTTCGGGAAGCTGCGTGCCCTTGCACGAATGGTGTTCATGATAATTTCATCATCAAAATTCGGCGATTTAAAGAAGGGAGGCAAGGAGAAAAAATGGTTTAAACGGTTGTAGGGACCCTAAAGGACGGTTTCTTCCCTTTCACGGGTCGCTGACTGACCGGCTCACGTCCGTTCAGACGATAACTTCGGCAAGGTTCGGCTGAGTCATTCTCGGTTCAAGATGGCAAGTTGAGCAGGCAGTTCGATCAGGCGCGTGCCGTTTTCAAACGATCTAATGCTCTTGAAGTGCTTCAAGAAGTTATCCGAGACCTCAAAAGCGATGACGAAGACTTCAGAGAAGTGGAACGAAGCGATTCGGAGGAGGAATAAAGCGATCACAATCAACACCACCCTTTGCTATCGGAGATTGGTGTTGATGACGAAGCTGATCCCCGACTTCAAACCGAGCGATACTGGCGCAATTGGGCCCGAATCGGAGAGTGATGAGCCGATTCCGTCTATGTCGACTGCCCCCTCTCTCCTTTCATGAGAGGTCAGGAGGAGAGTCGAGGAAGGGGAGGGGGTTTAGGACAATGGCAAGGGTCCAGTGTGAGGGGGCGTGGCAGAGGAAGAGGGTGTGGCACTCGTCAGTCTGAACTTGTTTCAGAATGGACAGAGGCCAGTGCTGATTGCCCAAATCTCGACCTTTCTTTCACGGGTGATCCAGGTATCAAGGTGAACATTGACAATTTCAAGCCTGTGGATTTCATGGAGTTGTTTTTGTGGTGTGTGTGTGTGTGTGTGTGTGTGTGTGTGTGTGTGTGTGTGTGTGTGTGTGTGTGTGTGGTTGTGCATGGTGTGTGTGTGTGTGTGAGAGAGAGAGGGCAGTGCCACTATATGGTGTGAGTATACATTGTGTGTTTGTGTGTGTGTGTGGTGTTTGTGTAGTGTTTGTGCATGGTGTGTGTGTGGTGCTTTTGCATGTGGTGCTGTATGTGTGTGTGTGTGTGTGTGTGTGTGTGTGTGTGTATGTGTGTGTGTGTGTGTGTGTGTGTGTGTGTGTTGCTTTTGAATATGGTGCTTGTGCACAGTGTGTGTGTTGTGTGTGTGTGTGTGTGTGTGTGTGTGTGTGTGTGTGTGTTGCTTTTGAATATGGTGCTTGTGCACAGTGTGTGTGTGTGTGTGTGTGTGTGTGTGTGTGTGTGTGTGTGTGTGTGTGTGTGTGTGTTGCTTTTGAATATGGTGCTTGTGCACAGTGTGTGTGTGTGTGTGTGTGTGTGTGTGTGTGTGTGTGTGTGTGTGTGTGTTGCTTTTGAATATGGTGCTTGTGCACAGTGTGTGTGTGTGTGTGTGTGTGTGTGTGTGTGTGTGTGTGTGTGTGTGTGTACCCAAATGTGTGTCAGTCAACTATAACTGGCATTTACTGGCAGTAGTGTGGGATCCTGATCCTTCTGTCCATAGGTTCTGTGGTGTGGTGTATTCTCTGCGACACCGGTGTATTTTTCAGTTGTTAGTGTGCTTTCATCATCTGTGGTGTGGCCTTTTGTAGCTCAATCCTATCTTTAGCAGTCTCTTTTTTTTTTTTTTTGGTGTGGTTGGTTTTGCAATGTTTTATTTATTACCTTCTGTGGTGATGGCTTTTTATCAATCGCACTTAGTTCATGAGTGAACCAAACCACACACATGTGTGAAAGAAAACTGACAGAATAATTGGAAGTTACACTTAGTGTTGTAATTGTTAGTTCATCTCTGCTAAACAAGACCGATTCCCAAGAGGCTTGCAAGATGTGCAGACTGATGCTGTGGATAATGTGCAATTCCCATCTTCTTTCCCGCGTTACCTGGGCTGGAGTGCCCCCTGTGATATGGGTTGCTAAACATTTTATGCATTGTCAAGCTTTATTGTGAATACAGATGTTTGTCCTGAAGTTCAAAGGATACTAACACCAGTTTTTGTGGTATTTCATTGTGATTTTAGTGCTATAGTTTTGTTTATGTTCTGAAAGTGTCTGTTTTTCAAACAAAACATTCATCATTATATATATTTTTGGTCTACTCATTACAAACAAAATCAAACTATTGTGATATCTGGCTGTAGCCAAGGATATAACAAGAAAATTTCCCAAGTATCTAAGATATATGTCAAGAATTGAAAGAGCAGTGGGCGTATCAGTGAACCTACCTAAGAAAACAAAATTGTGTCCCTTGATACCTGGATTGTACTGTACCCCAGAAATGCATAACTTTATCATATAAAACAACAATTGTGGGTTGTAAATTCACTACCAAATATTTACACAGGTTTTCAGTAAACACTAATACCACTTTTTGCTGGGTTTGTATGTTTTTTGTTTTGCTGCTGTAGGGTTTTGTATGCTTGCAAAATATATATATATATTTTTTAAAGTTGAATTATAAGATTATTTATTATACTCAGAATGAACAAAATCAAATATTATTTGCAGATATTATAGCCGTGGGTATAAGAAGAAAACATGCCAAAAATCTAAGAGAGATCTCCACAAATAAATGAGCACTGATCCAATTAGTGAACCTACCGCAAAAAGTCAAATTTTGCTCCGGCACACAGAAGTACAAAACTGATACAAAATAGCGGCAGTCAAGGGGTTAACTACCCTATTTTCTGGTAAAATAGGATTAATGCTGTGTCACGAGTGAGTGAGTATGGTTAAAATACCTTCTTTTCTGATAAAATAGAATTTAATGCTGTGCCATATGATCATATAGAACATATCCCAACATTACAACTACAAGTGTGCATGGGCAGACGACCACCCAGAAGCAGTTGATGCGCATTGTGACGGTGCTGGAGTATGTGGAGGTGTTCATTGAGATGACAGCACTGCGCCTCTGGGGACAAACGGGTCGCTGGATTGCCATCACTGCCATTCAGATTGCCAAGTCAGTCCATTTAAAAAAAAATTCTTTCAGGAAGTGCTTCTGTTCATATTACTGTTATCAGTTGTAAATCAAAAGAATAGGAAAAAGATGGGTTTTTTGCTGTGGAATACAGCGTCAGTGTTTTCAATTCTTTCAGGAAAATCAAGAAATTTGAGTAGAACTCATAGAGGTCAGATGTAATAAAATAGCAGCTAAAGAAAAAAAACAACCAACCAGAAAAAATGTTCATTTCCAGAACCTCGTCCAAGTAATAAATGCATAACAAAGCATATTGTTGCATTTTTCTTTATTTTCTTGACTTATTTTTGGACAAGCCTGTTGTGGAATTTGTCTAGTACTATTCTGGGTAGCCAAAGTACTGGCAAAACATAATTAACAGCTACTCAGAGTACAGTCCGTTACTGGTTCCCAGTTCTCTCTCGCTAGCCCCTTTTTCGGATCAAACCAAACAGGGATGTGCTAAGTACGTATATTATACATGTAGAATGGGAAAATGTTCAAAATGATTTATATACATTGTTAGTGTGATTTTAAATTACTTTGTATTTTTATTCTAAATTGGCAGGTCATTTATGTACCCAAAATTGTGGCTGCGCACCAAGATTTCAAAAATTTGTATTTAAAAGATGTATTTCATAGGGTTTTGTTTTGTTTTAATTGTGAACACACTCGCACTCCTGTTGTTCCCTATCCACTCTCATTCTAGGTCTCTTCCCATCCCTTGTTGCATGTATCAGTGCCTAAAATTTCAAGCTTACCCAAGCTTCTCCTACCACACAAAGTTCACTTGTACAAGGTGAATTTGTGGCACTGTTCAGAAACATGGTTCATAAGATTTCTGACTTTTGAAACAAGGAATAATAAGATGTGTGTAATTTATGCATAGGCTTGTATTTTTATTACCAGTTGTTTGCCTCTGCTGTTGTGCTGTGTACTGGAATAATTTACAGATTATGAAGGTTTGACAGGCTTTGATTTTTTGGTTTTGTTTTGTTTGTTTGTTTGTTTGTTTGTTTTTGTCTCTTTGTCTTTTGGATCGTTCACTAGTATTCTCCTGGTGAAGGAAGATGTCACAGTTCCTGCCTGTGCATTTTTGAAGATTGTGTTTTAGAGTAAAATATAATGCTGGCATTTTTCAGACTTCTTTTCTGCGTTAGGTTTTAAATCATTATGTGACATATGGAGGGATATAGGTCAAGACTGTCAGCCTAAGCGTCGTAGACTTGGTAGCATGATACCTTGATTATCAGCAAATCTTTCTGACATTTGCAGAATAGAATATAGCAAAAGATTTGGTTCCCTATAGAACTGAGCTTAATCAAAGGTAAAAGTTCTGTATTTTCATTGTGGTGTAAGTGGTGTGATGGGGTGCAGTTTTCATGTTTGTGGCAAGTGATTGAAAAAAAGTTGAATAGTAGGTGTCTTCCGGTGTAGAGAGTGATGATGAGAATCAATGCTACTGATGATGGAAAAGAAATCTGTTGCACAGGTATTGTGCTGTATGAGCTGTGGTGTGGTATGATGACAGTTAGTATTAGTCATGGAGACCACACCATAGTAACTTGTTACAGATGTAGCATAGATGACTGCAAAGTAGCATGTTGCAGACCTGTGGCGCAGTATAATGAGGATGAATGTTGGTGGTGGAGAAGATGATTCCAAAGTTCCATCGTGCAGAGCTGTGGCGCGGTACCTCCTGTTGGTGCACTTCAAGGCAGGAATACAGCCAGTGCCTCCCATCTGTCCCCTAAACCGTGGACACCTGACGGAGAAACATGCCACTGAGGACAATGAATTCCAGGTGAGGTGATGCACTCAGGGCTTTAGACTGTCATTTTATCACTCAACGATAACAGATTTCATCAATGTACCCCAGGTTATCAAAGCTCGGCTATTCAGCCTTGTTCAGAATAATAGAGAAATAACTATGATCATGAAAATTCAATAATGACATGAAAAATGGGAAAATAAAGAAATAGTACACACCCAGCAGTGGGGGACATCCATGCGTGCAGGCTCAGTGAAAAGAAATAGTACAACAGCCAGCAGTGGGGGACATCCATGCGTGCAGGCTCGGTGAAAAGAAATAGTACAACAGCCAGCAGTGGGGGACATGATGCAGGCTCAGTGAAAAGAAATAGTGCAACAGCCAGCAGTGGGGGACATCCATGCGTGCAGGCTCAGTGAAAAGAAACAGTACAACAGCCAGCAGTGGGGGACATCCATGCGTGCAGGCTCAGTGAAAAGAAATAGTACAACAGCCAGCAGTGGGGGACATCCATGCGTGCAGGCTCAGTGATTAAGCACTTACTGGCATCAGGGGGGTTCAGGAGGTGAGGCTGTCTTGATTGTTGGATCAGAACAGGCACCACTGAATACCACTGCACTTACTGGCATCAGGGGGGTTCAGGAGGTGAAGCTGTCTTGATTGTTGGATCAGAACAGGCACCACTGAATACCACTGCAGTGACACAGCAGCAGCGCAGTGTCTCCTCTGGTGGGTTGCCCAAAGATGGCCTGACAGTATTGATTGTTTTTATGCAGAGGCTTGGCACTGAGATAATGACAGACTGAATCTGAACCTAGCTGTGCACTGGTTGTTCAGAATGAGCGGCATGGCAGTCAGTAGTGCAGCTGATTTGATTGAAAGATGAGACAGAAAAAACAAAAGGAAAAAAAGGTGCCAAATTTAATATCCAAGTAGACTATCAATCTAAGTTTGTAGAATAATGCCTTTTGGTTTTGACTTTTTTTTTTTTTTAATCCAAGTAGATTGACAAATGAACTCTGCAAATGAAAGTCTTTTTTTGTTTGTTTTTCCCTTCTTTTTTTCTTTTATCTTGGGGAAAACATGAATCACAACATATTTATTTACTTTGGTTTATTTACAATTTCACTATTTGAGATGGATCGTAAAATAAACAAACAAAGAAACAGAAAACCCAATTTTAACCTGAGATGAGAGTTGTTGACTGTCAAGAGTTCTCTCCTCATGCACTACAAGCCAGTAGTTTCTGTCTGTTTGCATTTGGCAGAGTGAGGAACTTCTTTCCAACTTTTTTTTTTCCCAGACAACAGTGACACCGCGCCCTATAAAGGGATGAACATGAAGAGATAGACCAGTCTGTTAATTCAGTGTTGGTATTGTTTTTCATCCTTATTTCCCTTTTTTTTAGAAGGTTACAGAGGACGGTACTCTGTTATTCCTTGAGATTTTTATAGCTGAAAAACAGAACCACTGAAAAAAGAATTCATTTTGAAAATTTGTTTTAAAACAAGCACTGTATGAAGGTATGCTTGACCACCATTGTGTGATGGAGCTGGAAAATAGAGATGGTGATGCAGAGGATTCTACAGTGTCTGAACTTGTCGATAAAGAAAACACTGGAGCAGTACCAAAGCATTTCTCTGCTTCATCACCCAGAGTTTACAATTTACAAGACTGCAAAGTGGTTAATTTCACATTTACAATCTGCAATAATGTTTACTATATACATTCTCTCCCTGAGTTTCTGTTGTTTTCTTTTTACCTGGTGTTCATGCAGTTTTCAGTTAGAGATTTCTTTGAGGTTTGTGACTGGCTAATTGAGCCAGGTCTTGTGTCTATCTTATCTTCTTTGCAGTGGACACCTAGGAGCAGCAAAATGGATGCATTTCCCAGGACACGAATATATAAGCTATATGGAGATAGATATAGATTGTGTGTTTACATGATGTAGTTTTGTTGTTGTTGAAGGCTGAAAAAAAGGAAGAAATTTAAATCTTTTTTTCTTTTCATTTTTCTTTCTCATTTATTCTACATTCATCTTGGGGAAAAAGAAAGAAATGTATCTGGAGGTCTGTACTTTTTGTCCAGAAGTTGATTTCAGCTAAGACTGAGATGGAGGAGATGGCTGAATACTGAGCTATCCTAAGAGACTTTACTGATCATTGGTGCCTTATAGCCTTATAGTTCATTCGTATACTTATTTTGCCCTCAAAGCGGTTAATGTGTGTGAGATATAACAACACTTTTACAATGACAACAGTAAAGTTGATCTGTGTGCTACACTATTATTTGAGAGAGTTACAGTCAGAACTGTCCTTTAACCAGGATTCCAAGGAAACTAGTACTGACGTGGCGAATGGATTTAAAGTGCCTGTCACAGTGACCCTCAAACGATCGGGCAAAATGATGAGGACTCTAGCAATGAGTAAGTACCGCTTTGGAATTGTTGTGCTAACTTTTTTTGTTTGTTCCGTTTTCAGTTCTTTTACGTTTTTCATGTGTCATCCTCAGACTGTTTTGGATCTTGTGTCTTTTCTTGTGTGTATGGACTTTAAATTCTACAGGTAGAACGACTTTCTACAGATCGTGTATTGTTTATGTGTGTCTGTCTGTGTGTTAGAATACGGAGGGAGAAAGAGAAAGGGTCAGCTTTCATATGTAGAATTTTATTGGATTTTTGAATGTGTGTTCCTCTGCGTGCAGTGTGTGTGTGTGTGTGTGTGCGTGTGCGTGTGTGTGTGTGTGTGTGTGTGTGTGCACTAGCGCATGCGTGTGTACATCCATGTGTTTGAGTGAGAGATAGAGAGAGATGGATTTTATTTTGATCCAGTTTTGTGTCATGTGTGCTCAGGAGAGTGAGAATGAGCTTTCATTGTACATGCTTTTACTGTATGTTTGCAGTCTTCTAGTTTTTCATAGTTTTGTTGTAATTGTTGTATTTTGTTTGTTTTTCATAGTGTTGTAGTTGTTATATTTTGTTTTATGCTGCTGTGAATGTTGTGCTCTCATATGTAAACAGGAGGTGTACGATTTTCTTTGGCGTATTTTGATTGAAGGTTACTTTTTTGATGTGCTGTTTCACCTGCCGTGCCACTTCAAAAGCATTGCCCCCACGTTGCCTATTCTGGCTCCCCTACCACAGCCACACCCATACCACGCCTGTCCAGCGACAGTCCTCATGATCTTGTTGATACTGGCGACCTTGACCAAGAACGTCGGTGTGGAGAGGACACGGAAACTGAGGATGTCAATAGAGTAGGGTGTAAATGGACCGCAGAATTTAAGACTTTTTTTTCAAGCTGATCAGTGAGGATGAGGGTAACGAAGATGATGCTAAGGGGTACCACTCTAGTCCAGAGCTGCGTTACAGGGCTGTACGCTGTATGCTTACGTTCATGATATATATCCGTGTCAGCCAGGCTTGAGAGATCTGCAGTGTTGATCATGAAATCTGAGCATCCATCAAATGGATGAAAACCTGACTGTGTGGTTCCAGTCTTCCGGTTGACTCCATGGCACACTCATCTCACGTAGGAGCCAATCGAGGCTGAAAAATCCGATCAGTGAATGGCTGTGATGACAATCAAACCACAACTTCCCAGCCGTGAATCCATATCGCTAAACAATGCACCATGCAGCAGATGGCAAAGTTTTTATCCTTTTTTTCCCCTAAGGTTTTTTCTTTTTTTTTGTATGTTATTTGTTTGTTTGTCAATCAGCTTCTTTCTCTTCACATTTTCTCCCTTTAACATTTCTCTGAAATCAGTGAACTGCGGAACAGAACCCAGTTGACTATAGCTGAATGTTTTGTCAGTGTGAATGTTTGTCATTGTGAATGTTTGTCAGTGTGAATGTTTGTCATTCTGAATGTTTGTGTCTGTGAATGTTTCTCACTGTGATGTTTGTCACTGTGAGCGTTTTTTCAGGACTGCCTCTGCTGACTGTTGCAGAATGTTTGTCACTGTGAATGTTTGTCACTATGAATGTTTGTCACTGAATATTAATTGTCAGTGTGAATGTTTGTCACTGTGAATGTTTGTCACTGTGAATGTTTGTTCAGGACTGCCCCAGCTGACTGTAGCTGAATGTTTGTCACCTTGAATGTTTGTCACTGTAAGTATTTGTCAGTGTGAATGTTTGTCACCTTGCATGTTTGTCACTGTAAGTATTTGTCAGTGTGAATGTTTGTTCAGCACTGCCCTCGCTGAATGTTTGTCAATATAAATGTTTGTAAGTGTGAATGTTTATCACTGTGGATGTTTGTCACTGTGAACATTTGTCACTGTGAATGTTTGTCAGTGTGAATAGTTGTCACTGTGAATGTTTGTCAGTATGAATGTTTGTTCAGCACCGCCCCCAGCTGACTGTAGCAGAATCTTCGTCGCTGTGAATGTTTGTTACTGTGAATTTTTGTTCAGCACTGCCCCAGCTGACTTGAGTGGGATGTTTGTCACCGTGAATGTTTGTCACTGTGGATGTGTGTCACTGTGAATGTGTGTCACTGTGAATGTTTGTTCAGCACCGCCCCTAGCTGAATGTCACGGTGGATGTTTGTCACTGTGGACGTTTGTCACTGTGAATGATTGTCACTGTGAACGTTTGTCACTGTGGATGTTTGTCACTGTGAACGTTTGTCACTGTGAACTTTTGTCACTGTGGATGCTTGTCACTGTAGATGTTTGTCACGGTGGACGTTTGTCACGGTGGACGTTTGTCACGGTGGATGTTTGTCACTGTGAACGTTAGTCACTGTGAACATTTGTTACTGTGAACGTTTGTCACTGTGAATGTTTGCCACCGTGAATGTGTGTTCAGCACCCCCCCAGCTGAGCCACAGGGACTGGCGACTGCCCGGCATGGAGACCCAGGAGAAGAAGACTGCCAGAGAGAACCTGTTTCCCTCCCCTCTCAATCCACAGCGCCTGTGGGGAGAAACGCTGCACATTGCCAAACCCCTGGTGCACTGTATCCTTGTCTTGAAGAATGCATCATGTTCAGGTCGTTCTGCCCACACTCTATGTTTATGCTGTTAACAGTATTTTGACCAAGTGCTTACACAGTAAGGTACGTGTGAAAAAGAAGAGACAAGAAGTATATGAACTAATCATACCTAAGCATTCTTGTTTTGACCTCACAGACATGAGACATGTTTGTTGTTTTTCTCTCTTAGGTCAACAGGTATTACTGTTTAAGCTCGAAATGCACTGAAAGAAACACCTTCAAAGAGAGCACTATCATTGTTATACTGTTGTTGCCAGTTCAGTTCTTTCTCTTTTTCAGTTTGTCAGAATTATTTGGGGTGCAACTAACAGACCCAAAAAATCTTTATGTCCACTGCGTGGTATTATTGGAAGTTCTACAGTACTGTTAACTGTTTACTTTGTGCTGTAAAAGAGCAGGACTCTCTTGCCTTCAAGATTACTTTCATTTTATTCTCAACAGTGAAACAGGTGTTTTCCTTCAAAAAGAAGTTTTTGTTGTAAGAAAAGGCATTTCGTTGGGACAGATAGATATGAGGAAAAAGTGAAGGTATGAACCATGTTGATTAAAAAATTATCTGAAAACTTGTTTATTTGTTTACATAGCATAATCAAAATTTTGATTGTTTTAGACAGATCACAAACATGGTAGTGTGTGGGTTTGAATGTTTGTCTTTTCTTTTCTTTATTTTTTCAAAAAAAAAGAGAGAGAAAAAAAGCAGGCACATTGTTTTCTTTGATTGTGGGAAGTATCTAGTCTGTACCTGTTTGGTCTGTCGTCATGGAAACCCTGGCTGATCTCTGGAGGGATGGACGTCAGCAGGTGAGGAGACATTGGAAGTGATCACAGTAATATGTGTGTGTGGGTGTGTGGGTGTGTGTGTGTGTGTGGAGGGATGGGATGGGTGGCGGTGTGGCATGGGACAATTACATGATATGTACACACATATTTACAGAATACAAAGTCATTTATGAATTTTTTTTGTTAACCTGTGTTGATCTGTTTCAGTTTTTACTTACTTTTCTGAACATTGCAGTGTGTGTGTGTGTGTGTGTGTGTGTGCATATTTTTGTTTTGCTTTTAAATCCAGCTTGTGTCTGCTGGGAGATCCCAAAGACTTGAACATGAATGAGCAGGGAGAGATGCGCAGGCGATGTATGATGCTGCTGCTCTACTTGCTGCGATCGCCGTTCTATGACAGATATTCACAGTGAGTGAACATGTCACCTTTGTTGGGCACATTCATAAACATAGTGAAGACATGCCATGAGAAAAATGAACTTAAATGCACAAGAGAGAACGGAGGCACAGAGTAAAAGTCTTTGTGTAGCATCAGTAAGCTCATTAAGAGCTAAATGAGCACAAGCGTGCGGCTTGGAATAGTAAGTATACAGCAAAGGCATAAGTGCTCATCCTTCCAATTATTCTGATATTACCCCATTTTGATAACTATTTCTTGGATCACAAAGGGAGTTTGTAAAGAAAAGGAATCCTGATTTAAGAAAATGTTATTGAAAAATAGGCAAATGAGTGGTATGAGAATCAGTTTTGAAAAGGGTGGTATTCAGTGTCGCCAATAAAGTCTTGATAATGTCCAGCACATGGCAGAGAACTAATGGACCAAAGGATGTTCTCTTTGAAGATGGCTTTAAACAGACACGTATATGTTTTCAGTGAAAAGACAAACTTGCCCCAAGAACTGGTCACTGAAGGCGGTAGGTTAGAGAGGCTGATGCATGCAGGGATTGGGCGTGAAAGCCTGACTAAAAATGGTTCACAAATTAAAAACATTATTTTTAAGAGAAATCGTCTGCCTTGATTATACAGTCCATGTTTGTCGAAAGCTGTATTTAAATGATAGGGAGGGTCATTCATGGTGAACTAAAAACAATTTTTTTAGAAGAGAAATCGTCTGCCTTGATGATACAGTCCGTGTTTGTAGAAAACTGTTCAAATTATAGGAAGGGTCGTTCATGGTCAACTGAAAACAATTTTTTTGGAAGAGAAATGGTCTGTCTTGATGATACAGTCCATGTTTGTAGAAAACTGTTCAAATTATAGGAAGGGTCGTTCATGGTCAACTGAAAACAATTTTTGGGGAAGAGAAATGGTCTGCCTCGATGATACAGTCCGTGTTTGTAGAAACCTGTGTTCAGGTTATAGGAAGGGTCGTTCATGGTCAACTGAAAACAATTTTTTTGGAAGAGAAATGGTCTGCCTCGATGATACAGTCCGTGTTTGTAGAAACCTGTGTTCAGGTTATAGGAAGGGTCGTTCATGGTCAACTGAAAACAATTTTTTTGGAAGAGAAATGGTCTGCCTTGATGATACAGTCCATGTTTGTAGAAAACGGTGTTCAGATTATAGGACTGCTCACTGGTGGTGAACTAACGACCATTTTTGAAGAGAAATCGTCTCTGTCTCGATGATACAGTCCATGTTTGTAGAAAACTGTGTTCAGATGATAGGAAGGGTCGTTGGTGGTGAACTAACGACCATTTTTGAAGAGAAATCGTCTCTGTCTCGATGATACAGTCCATGTTTGTAGAAAACTGTGTTCAGATGATAGGAAGGGTCGTTGGTGGTGAACTAACGACCATTTTTGAAGAGAAATCGTCTCTGTCTTGATGATACAGTCCATGTTTGTAGAAAGCTTTCTTCAAATTATAGGGAGGGTCATTCTTGGTGAACTGAACTCTTTGTTGTTTGTTTGTGTGGAGAGTTTGTTATTTGTTTGTGTGGACAGTGAGGAGGTTGCTGTGGTTTGTCTTCAGGGCAAAGATTGTCATGTTGCTGAAGCTGGTGGCTGACACTGTGCCTGGCATGTCCCTGCTCATGAGTAAGTCCTTGACCTTAGCCGTGGGTTAGCTGTGTGTGTGTGTGAGTGTGTGTGTGTGTGTGTGTGTATGTGTGTGTGTGTGTGTGTGTGTGTGCTTGTGTATGTGTGTTTGTGCGCTCACATACGTTTTTTGGGGGGGTTTTTTGTTTTTTTTTGCTGTCCCAACCTCTGCGCCACCTCAGAGACAGTGCACCCACGCCACTCATTCCGACACCCCGTCCACAGCCACAGCCCGGTCGGCCCCGCTGCAGCCCCGGCACCGGCAATCCACAGGGAGCAGTCAGTGTCAAGTCGTCAAGAGGCAACCCACCGGAGGAGACACTGCACTGCTGCCGAGTCACTTTGGTGGTGTTCAGTGGCGCCTGTTCTGATCTAACATACGCAGGACACCACCTACTAAGCCCCCTACTGACGACAATAATTGCTTAGTCGTGGAGCCGGCTTGAGTGAGCTCTCCCTCAGGAGGGCAGCACCACGTCCGTCCAACGACAGCCCCCATGGACTCGCCGATACCGGTGACCCCGACGGAGCCAAACCAAGGCCACAGACGTGGAGAGGACATCGAAACTGAGGTCACCATGAGAGCAGGGCATGAAGGGCCACAGACTTTGAGACATTTTTTTCTTTTTAATGCTGATCGATGAGAATGAAGATGATTAAGATGATGCTACGGATTTCCATTTCGGTCTGAGACTACATGACAGGGCTGTACTCTACGCTTCCTTTCATAATATATCCCGGCGTCAACCAGGCCCGAGAGATACAGGCACCTGCAGTGTTGGTCAGGAAATTTGAGCAACACTCTCAGAAACGCATCCATTAAGTGGATGAAACTCGACTGTGTGGTCCCAGTCTTCCCAACTGAGTCCGCAGCAAACTCAACTCTGGGTATGAGCCGGTCGGGGCAGAAAAACCCACATGACTCTGATGGGATTCGAACCCACGACCTCCCAGCCGGGAGTCCGCGACTCTAACCACTTTGCCACGGCGGCTGGTCACACACGTTTTTGTGTGTGTGTGTGTGCATGCTTATGTGTAAATGTGTCTGTGCATATGTGTGTGTGCGTGCACATGTGTGGGTGCGTGCGCATGTGTGGGTGTGGGCATACTTGTGTGTGTAAGTGTTCAATGGCATATGCATGCTGACATACGTTGCTAATGCTGATATGGTCTATTTAGTTCAGTCATGCAGGCACATTTTAATTTACATATATTACCAGTGATGTAGAAAATAGTGAAATATTTCCCACTGAGGAAAATGTTCCAATCAAGCCGGATTTTTCTGTGAAATATCACCAGAGACATTTCCTTGTTTGGCTTTGTCATGTGCAGAGTTTTGTTCAACTCATCAGACTTTGGGTTATTGTTTCACCATTCAAGGTCTATATGACAGAAGATATGGTCAGAATATTCCAGGTTAGTGGTTCAGATATTACACAAACCCAGTTTCTTCTTTTTTTTTTTTAATCCTTTGTTAAGAAAAAGGTATACCTGAAGATCTCTGGGTCTCAAGCTTGCCTTTAGGTATATCTTTTTCAGGACACTGGATCAAAAATGGAAAAAAAAACACCTGCTTTGCGCAAGATTCGAACCACTGGCCTGGGATATTCGGGCCATGTAAGTAAGTGTATGATCTCCACGGTCACTACAACACAGATTCTGCACAGAGTTTGTTCTTGTGGCTGGTGGTGTCAAACTTTAAAAGATGTACCTTGCTTGCAGCGGAGGCCTGTTGTGTGTGTGGTGACAGTCACAGGTGGTAAAAGATGTACCTTGCTTGCAGCAGAGGCCTGTTGTGTGTGTGGTGACAGTCACAGGTGGTAAAAGATGTACCTTGCTTGCAGCAGAGGCCTGTTGTATGTGTGGTGACAGTCACAGCTGGTGTGGTGTTGGTTTCAGGACCTCTGCTGGACTACATTCCCCAGTGGCAGAAGGTTTACTTCTACATTTGGTCAACGTAACACAACCATTTGAGACTTCCTGCAGTTCATTTGTGTGTGTATACATGTGAACTTGTGTTTGAGTGTGGACATGGATGCATTGGTGCGTTTGGTGTTTATCACTGTGTGTGTGTGTGTGTGTGTGTGTGTGTGTGTGTGTGTGTGTGTGTGTGTGTGTGTGAGTGATGCTTTTAATTTAATATATCAGGCATGTATTTGTTGATAAGACCCATGGCAAATATGGGATCTTGCATGAAATTTGTCAAAAGACTTTAATTTGAGAGAGGATGATTAGGAATCAGAATATATTGGCTTCATGGGGATGAAGGCATTATAGATCTATTAGAATAAACAGGCCCAGAATTACTGACATTGAATAAAGACAAGTCCAGATGGTGCCAAATTATGGACAAGAATCTTGTAGTAGGTGTAGCTTGGTGTGTACATGTCGTTCTGCATGTTGCCGCTGATGTTCATAACTGGCCCCTGTGGTCACTGGCCTGCACAGAGAAGGATCAGAACTTCTACAGAACACTGAGGCCAAGTCACCACCACTTCTTCAGGGCTGCTGGTCCCATTAAACAAGACACCCGGAACAGAAAATGTATTATGGTAGTCCCAGGTTGGTGAGATTGTGTTCGGATATTTTCAGGATTGGTAAGAGTTGATTGGGGTACTTTTTAGTATCCAGTCATCTAGGTTAAAACACAATTCTGTTTGTTGTTCACTTTCCTTTATAATTTTTTCTTTGTATCATTACAGGAAAGAAAGTCAATATCCAAAAAGTAATTGTTTTTTTAATTTTCCTTGTCATTTTTGATGCAGAATCTGAAAAAGACTGTCACAGTTACCAGGGTTGTGTTTCATAAATGTGAAACAATTTGATGCTTCTGACTTGGGCGAGATGGAGGCATTTGTGACCACGGGCGGCAAGTGAAGTAAGATATTTGCCAGACATGGCCAGCTTGTCTGTGGAACGGCTTGTTTGTCAGTCAAAGCTGGCGGCAAAGTCAATCAGATTTTTTGAATAATGAGCCTAGATTTGCGTTGAGGACAAAATGTTATGAATCTGTCATTAGATGTCATGGTGGGAATTGTCTGTCAGTCCGTTTTTTGATGCCACCAATATCACATCTCACATACAGATGTGCTATTTCAATGACTATGGATTCAGATTCGTCAGATTCAGAATAAAGTTTATCAGAAAAGGCCAGATAGATCAGCTTCTGCCTTGTGCGATGTCTCTGCTGTTTCTTTGGTGGTACAGACATCATCACCTCTTACAAAGTCTCGCGATGAAAAAGCACAGCTCAGAGACTCTGTAATCTGGAAGTTAACAAAAGCTTTGAAAGTAATTTCCTGTCAGGTTTGCCGTATCAACAGTGCATAGGAGAGAAAAATAATTTGAAGTATTTGATTGAACATCAAATTATTTTTCTCTCCGATTATGCTTTGTTTGTTTTTGAATTCTTGTATTTTGGTTGCCTTTAAAGAAGGTCAGTAATACATTTGTTTGTGTAATGAATTTGAGTTTATGCAAGAGAAAGTAGATGATCTTTATAGTGTCTGATCATTGACATGGAAATAAATGATGGCGCATTTTGTGGATGGATGTGATTTCCAGACTGACTTTACACAGAGTGAAGTCTTTTTGCCGACTTTAAATGAATTTAATTTTAACGTAATTGAATCCTGTGCTCTTGTTTGTCAAACAGTAAGTTTATGGCATAGTTTGCCTGTAAATGCTGTATGGATTCGTGGAGCTTTCTGAGAATGCGTGTCTTCTGCACAAAATCCACCGGTGACCTCTTTTCCTGCCAGGCTGCCTCTGGAACACGCTGTCTTACTCTGTTATGCAAATTACACAATTCCATGTTTATGATTGTATGTATTTATCTGTGTATGTGTGTCACCATGTTTGTTTGTATTTGTGAATGTTTCAGTGCTTGCGTTTCACAAAACAGTGGAAATGGTCTGTCTCTGGCCAAATTGTTGGCTGTCTTTGTGTCAACAAATGGATATTTTCCTACATGTGCCCACCAAAATATTTTTACACTAAAGCTTTTTTTCCTGCCCACTCATGGGCAATGGGGATGTACGGTGTTTTAGACTTTTGTAGGATAATTGTGCATTGCATCACATCTTTTATTATGATTCCACGGTTTTGAAATCGTCTTTCATAATATTTGTGCAACTCCTGAAAGATCTTGCCACACAACTCCACATACAGGTATGTCTCTCTAAGATGTGTGTGCTGTAGGTAGGCAAGGAGAGTTGGAGGTGAGGGGGAGGGTGCACACCCTGTGCTATCAACACATTTTTGTGCATACCAAGTGGCTGGTTGGAGACATTTAAGTGTGAGAGAATATGGTATTGCCATCAGAGGGTCTTTAACCTTTCTTTACTCATAAGGTCATGGAGCTTTCAAGACAGAGATAAGGCTCCCATGATTTTCCATGTTTTCAATGATTAGAGATAATGCAGTGAAGTGGGGTCATGGTACACTTTTAGAACTGGCATTGCTTTAGTGTTTCATAGTGATAAATGAAATGTATTACAGTTCTTATTGATAGTCTGATCCAGTCTTGGGTTACTGAGAACAATCCTCATGGCTCACACTGACAGGCGATTGATCTGCTGTTCACTTGCTTGATACTCAAGAGTAACTCTTGGTCGTGTCAGCCAGGCATTGAGAATATTTTCCTTGTACATTCCTATCCAAACAAATGCCCATAGCATTAACATGCCTGGTGTGAAACAGACATCATACCCTAAGGAAGTTGTCACCAAGATATTAATGTTATTGCTTCACAGACCACATGAAAGCCCAAGATATGGGATGGTAAATACTGTGTAAATGAATAAATATTGGATCTATGTGTTGGTAACTGTGCCATGGAAAATGTTAAAAATCTGTTTGTTTCATATTTTTGTGTTTTTTTCTTTCTTGTGAAAACATGTTCTAATGACAAGACCGTCACTATTCCCTGTGTGGTGTTTATGAATATCATTTGTCGATTCATGCATTTTGAGAGGCAGTCTGTGGAAGTTTCTGATGGGTGTTGGGTGAAAGGTATTCAGATTAAATTTCTGGTGGTATTCAGAGGAAAAGTGGATATACATAGTCTTTCATTTCTTTTGGACTGCATTGCTCTAGCGTTTGAAATATATTTTGAAATCAAATATTTTGATAATGCATTATTATTGTCTTTGTGATTCTGTGCGTGGAAAAAATTAAGACTTTTTTGTTGCTCTAATGCCCTCTCATCGTCCATGCCACTGTAGAGACATTACCCCCGACTTTGATTCCCTGAACACACCCCCATCCAGGTTTGTCCTATCATAGTACCAGCTCCAGCACCACAGGAGCAGTCAACATAGTCGTCATCAATCAACCCACCAAAGGAGACGCACCCTGGACAGTGTTCAGTGGTGCCTGCTCTGATCTAACATAGGCAAGACACTACATACTTGGCTTCCCACTGACACCAGTAGCAGTTTAGTATGTGGAGCCAGCCAGCGAGAATCCCCGTCCAGAGGGTACCACTGTGCCCGTCACACAGCAGTGTCCATGAGCTTGCTGATACAAATGACTTTGAAAGGACTGACCAAGGACATGAAGGAGGTTAGGAAATAAACATTTAGGTCACCACAAGAGCAGGGCATGAATGGCCACAGAATTTGAAAGTTTTTTTCATGATCATCACAGAGGATGAGAATGATGAAAATGATACTATGGGCTACCTTTCTGGTTAGAGACCACATGAACGGGCTGTACTCTATACGTTCTTTCATGAAAGATCAGAGTGTCAGTCAAGCCCCATAGATAGAGGCACTTGCTGTGTTGGACAGGAAATTTGAGCAGTACTCTCAAAAAGGCATCCACTAAAAGGATGAAAGTTGACTGTGTGGTTCCACATACTTCCTATCTGACTCCGTAGTACAATCAGGCTGGAAATTCCCACAAATAAATGTCTGAGACTGGAGTCAAACCCACAGCCTCTCCCAGTCCACTATTTTGTGATGCTGCCCATCTTATCACTGTAGCTGTTCTTTTCTGATAATGTTGATGTGCGCATATGATTTTGGCATTTTCTTTATTGCTTGTATTATTACATTGTGACGACATGTTCACAAGATGATGTAGAAGTCTTGTTGGTTTGTATCACCACAAGTTCTTGTGTAAGAATGAGAACATGTACATATTTGTGTTAAGTTGAATCATTTTATGTATGAATCTGTAAAAGAATAAACAATGAGAGTGGGCCGACTTGATAAAGAATTATGCTTCATCATAATGAAACGAATCTATGAAAATTCCTAAATTTAATCAGTTTTCCTTGTGTATGTGTTTGACTGTTGACCAGTGAGGTGATATAATGTGTTTGAATACTGACCATAAAGACAATATAGTGATTATGGACCAGTAAGGCAATACAGTGTGTCAGATTCTTGACCAGCAAGGCTATTCAGTGTGTTTCATTATTGATCAGTAAGGCAATACAATGTGTTTGATTATTGATCAGTAAGGCAAAATACAATGTGTTTGATTATTTACCAGTAAGGCAGTATAATGAATTTGATTATTGACCAGTAAGGGAATAGTGTGTTTGATTATTGACCATTAAGGCAATACAGTGTGTTGGATTATTGACCATTAAGGCAATACAGTGTGTTTGATTATTGAACAGCAAGGCAATACAGTGTTTGATAATTGACCATTAAGGCAATACAGTATTTGATAATTCACCAGTAAGGCAATACAGTGTGTTTGATTATTGAACAGCAAGGCAATACAGTGTTTCACTATTGACCAGTAAGGCAATACAACGAGTTTGACTATTGACCAGTAAGGCAATACAGTGTGTTTGACTATTGACCATTAAGGCAATAAAGTGTGTTTGATATTGAACAGCAAGGCAATACAGTGTGTTTGACTATTGACCAGTACGGCAATAAAGTGTGTTTGATTATTGAACAGTAAGGCAATACAGTGCATTTGACTATTGACCAGTAAGGCAATACAGTGTGTTTGATTATTGAACAGCAAGGCAATACAACAAGTTTGACTATTGACCAGTAAGGCAATACGAGTTTGACTATTGACCATTAAGGCAATACAGTGTGTTTGACTATTGACCAGTAAGGCAATACGAGTTTGACTATTGACCAGTAAGGCAATACAGTGAGTTTGATTATTGACCAGTAAAACAACACAGTGTGCAAAGTATGTCACACTGACAACAATAAAACAAGAAAAGCCCTGGGTTATCATTCCACAATGTCATCAGTCCATTGGCAATACTGGAGCAGTGGTTAGTGGTACATGTTGCAGGCAGGGAAGTGGAATCACATCAGAGGCGTGACATACTTGGGAGTGATCAGCCCTGGTCGACTGCTACCCACAGTTGTACAATGTGCTTTAGGCTCAGATGGGAAGAGTGGATCCACATGAACGGTATCATCAAGTTTCAACCACTTAGCAAATGCATCTTCGAGTGTTACCAATTTTTTTTCACCACTACTGATGATGAATCCGTATGTTGGACATGAGTAGCACTATATAATATAATAAGAAAGGAAACAGAATGCGGCCATGGCATGTTGTCTTAGAGCCGATTTCGATCATCACTGATCATCTCACTCGTGCGCTCATAAAAGTTTTCAAATTTCGAGGCCTTTCATGACCAGCACTCTTCATGAACTTAAGTTTCAATTTCCCATTCTCATTCATAACTTTGCTGAACTTGTGTCAAACCCTCTGTTGTAAATTTAAGACAGCAACTGTTATGATAGTTGTTGATAGGGGGCTCTAAAGCTTGGTATCCCATGCATGCTGGATTCTGTCTGACATCAATCAACTCATCAGACATGATCAGGTAACAATGCTTCTTCCCCTTGTTCAGCTGCACCATATAGCTCCTGCAGACTACTGGTGCTGTGACTGTGAAGCTCTGGATGTGGCTATGTATGGAAATCAAAACTACTGGTCTGGAAATCGCGCATTGAAGACGAGATGGAAAAAGTCCAAATCACTCCACAGTAAGTCATACTAAACTGGTGAGATTTTATCAAACCTCCAAATTTTTTTTTTCTTTTTGTTTTTTCAAATACAAATGCTCACAGAGAGGGAAAATGACCCCACCTTTCATTGGTAATGGAGAGTGATCTTAATTCCTTGATACCATGAACCTGCAGCGATTTAAAAGAAACACTGCTTGATAAACATTCGTGATGAAAAGTGATATTGAAATGAAAATCTTGTGTTAAAAACCTTCAAATTCTCCTGTGAAATTCACACATTACAAACTGTTTCAAACTTTTGATTTAGAAAAGCACCTGAAACGGACCAAACCACAATGGTCACTATTCAGTTTCTTTGATATAACTTTTAATTTGGTGATGAACATATTCATTAAGAAGTCAGTTACACTGAAAATAGTTTCCATGCCTGCATAACAATCAGTTGGGTACAAAGTCAACTCATATCTGGCCGTGTGCCACAAAATAAGACTGATTTGATTGGTGGTGCCTGCTCTGATCCAACATAGGCAGGACACCACCTACTTGGCCTCACTGACAGCAGTAGCTGCTTAGTCCGTGGAGCCAATGTGAGCAAAGGTCCCCCTCCAGAGGGCACCACCACATCCATCAAAACAACGGTGCCTATGAACTTGCTGATATGAATGCCTTTGAAAGAACTGACCATGGACGTGAACAAGGGTAGGAAATAAGCACACACAAAAGCGTGCGCACATGCACACACACACACACATGCACAGACATACACACATGCCTCATATCAAGACAAATGAATATTCTCAGCGAAAATGAACATTTATTATGCAAAAGAAACAAATGAGAAACAAATAAGGTAAGTTTTATCCTGGCAATAATGCTTTTAATACATAACAAATAAAAAAAAAACACATCATTCATGCTATTGACAAAGATGAGAGGGAAAATCAAAATCTTTACATAAATGAGGTAAAAAACCCCAAGCCATTACTATGAAGACAGTTGAGTTGTTGGCCTGCGCCTGTTTTTCCCCCCCACTATTAGATTGTTCGTCTATGTATTTGACTTTATTCAAGTTTAAAAGGCTGTGCCAGTCCTGAATAAAAGTTACTCTGTGTTAGGTTTTCTTATGGGAGCAAAAGTTACCCCACTTGTTTACTGTTTATTGTTCACTGTTCCCTGCCTCATTTCATTTCCAATTCTACCTTTGAAAGTTTTTAGAAAGTAAGTTTACAATGATCCATATCTCCTTAAACAACATTACAACCCATAAGCTATGTGCATAATTATACCACTGTGTATTTATCGTGTTCATCATACAATGGGAAAAAAAAGAAAAAAAATAGTTCGTGCAAGTTGACTTGACTTTCGTTTCCTTTTTTTTTTCAAAATCAAAATAGCGTAATGAGTTCACCCAGTGTTCTAGACATTCTACACAGAAAGTAATGGGCGACTTGATTAAATGGGCTTAAACATGAGAACCTTTATTCTATTAACATACTGTCTATGCAAGACCCAGCAATTCAGAAGTTTATTCAGCCTTGAGGTCGATATGACAGAAGAAGTAGTGGACAATTCGATAAAATCAGTAAGAATGTAAGAATCTCAATACCACACAGTTCAGCTAACTGCCATTACTGAAACCTTTGCTAGCGCAAATTTTTACACTTAAATGTTTGCCAACTTCATCTGATCTCATACTCTCCACCTCGACATTTTCTCATCATCATCAGCGGTTTACCTATCATGAAATTTGAGAAGCATTTCAGAATGTCATGATGCCTATATACACCACCTGCTACCACTGGTAACCATTCTTGACGTCTGAGAAGCTTTTCAGAATGTCGTAATACCTACATGCACCACCTGTTACCACTGGTAACCATTCATGAAATTTGAGAAACTTCTCAGAATATCGTAATACCTATATACACCACCTGCTACCACTGGTAACCATTCATGAAATTTGAGAAACTTCTCAATGTCGTAACACCTATATGCACCACCTGCTACCACTGGTAACCTATCATGGAATTTGAGAACTTCTCAGAATGTCGTAATACTTATGCACACCGCCCGCTACCACTGGTAACCCATCATGAAACTTGAGAAGCTTTTTAGAATGTCCTAATACCTATCTGGTAACCTATCGTGAAATTTGATAAACTTCTCAGAATGTCGCAATACCTACACACTGCCCGCTGTTCAAATGATCACCCAGAAACCATTTTTTGATCACCCAGATAAGCTTACACAAAGCAACGATGATGAGTGCATCTACAGCACACACACACACACACACATTCAAACCAGCTCACAAAATCCAACAGAATGATATGGACCAAGTCACCAGTGCTTCTACCACACACACACACATACACGTACGAACACACACACACACACACACATACACACACATTCACATCCAAACCAGCTCACAAAACCCAACAGAATAATTTGGACCAAGTTCTCGTCTCCTTCAGGGGCAACTGCTCCACCATGGCCCCAAGGATAGGCTGGTCAGGGGATTTAGGTCCCCACCCCACCCCCATCCACTACACTGGCCTCTGCACTCTCCTCAAATACAGACTAAGATGCTTCTGTTTCCTCAAGACCATCGCGGATCGGCTCTTCAGCTGATGAGGACACAGTACTCTCCAACGTCTCTGATTCTTCCATGTTCAGGGCTGATGAAGCAGCAGTCTCTGAATCAAGTTCCGACTCTTTCACCTCCACGTCTGCCACAGCAGCTGCTCCTAACGCTAGTTCCCCCAACGTCTCTCTGAAACAGGCGACAAACTTCCAACACTAGACAGCTCATTCTTGTATATGAATACATGAATAACAAAGTCCATGTTTGAGAGTGGGATACAACCAACCCAGCCTGGGAGTTTTGTACACTGCCTCTCTCTGCACAAAAGGAGCATTGGCACAGTTTGTCCTGCAGTTTGCCAGCAGTCAGACACCTAATCTGCCATATTTGTTTAGGTCTATCCAGATAAACAACCAAGAAAGCTCGAAATAACTCCATCTGCTTTCCTTCAGTGTCATCATGGAAGTGTCACTGCATATGGACTGGTCCTTACAAACTACACCACACATGAGACCACAGTGCACAAAGGTTAACGGCTAGACGGCTCGATAAAGGAATAAGTACAAAGTCAGGATTTGAACAGACAGTCCCATGGAAAAGACTCGGCAGACACGCCTGATGTGCGCATAAACCCAACGCACTGGTCAGCCTAACAGCTTTACAGTTGCTTGTGGACAAGCATACAAATAAACAAACAATTCATGGCATGGCCTCGGCTTTGTGATGCTTTGTCTGCTTGCAGTGTAATTACAGAAATACGAAAAAAAAGTCTTTGTAGGTTTGCTGAAAAACAGCTCTCGGCACCCGTCATGCCCAGCTCAGTCTTTTCTTTTCTTTTCTTTTTTTCTCATCCCGTATATTTTCTTTTTTGTTTATTGGTCGGTTTGGGGACAACGGGCAAAGTATTTCAAGTGTCTGCATGGTAGAGCTTATTTGTTAAACTAGTATTTCGTACACTTCCTCTTATTTACATTAGTCAGAACTTATAGGAATTGTTTTTGGCAGACTTTGTCTCTGAATGGGAGAATCCTTTTACTTGTACTGGTGGAGTGTTTTTGGTTTGTACTTCGTAGAGCGTGTTTGGCTTGTATTCAAGCAATTTCTCTCATTGGCGCTAGGCAGAATTTACACCTTCATTTCAAATTGGCGGAAAATTCATCTCGTTCCTGTTCAGCGATTATGTTCTCTCTCTCTCTCTCTCTCTCTCTCTCTCTCTCTCTCTCTCTCTCAGTCGTTGTTCAATATTTGTCCTTATTTTGTACACAGCGTTCATGCTTAGAGAAACAGCTACCTCTTGATGTTATGAATTATTTGTGTTTGGTATACTTAGTAGTCGTGAGTATTTGATGAGATGATATATCGTGTTCACTCACCCTTTCCTACAGACCCATGGCATATACAAATCAACCACCAGAACCTCTCTCTCTCTCTCTCTCTTCTGATCCACGTATGAATGATTAACGTGCAGATTGTTCATGCACTTGCTGTTTATTCTTGTAAAAGTACCTGTTACTGCATCTTTGTACACTTTTTGTTGTATTTGACCTTTTGCACCGTGTCCTTTTGAAATAAAAAGAAATTCTGTTCATTATACGTAAAGTGCTTGATTTCCTCCTCTTCATGCAGTACTGTCATGCCAATGAATCGTATTGCTGTAGCATGCCAATGCACTGTATCACTGTAACATGCCAAGGAATCGTATTGCTGTAGGATGCCAATGCATTGTATCACTGTAACATGCCAATGCATTGTATCACTGTAACATGCCAATGCATTGTATCACTGTAACATGCCAATGCATTGTATCACTGTAACATGCCAATGAATCGTATTGCTGTAACATGCCAATGAATCGTATTGCTGTAACATGCCAATGCATTGTATCACTGTAACATGCCAATGCATTGTATCACTGTAACATGCCAATGCATTGTATCACTGTAACATGCCAATGAATCGTATTGCTGTAACATGCCAAGGAATCGTATTGCTGTAGCATGCCAATGCATTGTATCACTGTAACATGCCAATGCATTGTATCACTGTAACATGCCAATGCATTGTATCACTGTAACATGCCAATGAATCGTATTGCTGTAGCATGCCAATGCATTGTATCACTGTAACATGCCAAGGAATCGTATTGCTGTAGCATGCCAATGCATTGTATCACTGTAACATGCCCATGAATCGTATTGCTGTAGCATGCCAATGCATTGTATCACTGAAACATGCCAAGGAATCGTATTGCTGTAACATGCCAATACATTGTATCACTGTAACATGCCAATGCATTGTATCACTGTAACATGCCAATGAATCGTATTGCTGTAACATGCCAATGCATTGTATCACTGTAACATGCCAATGCATTGTATCACTGTAACATGCCAATGCATTGTATCACTGTAGCATGCCAATGAATCGTATTGCTGTAGCATGCCAATGCATTGTATCACTGTAACATGCCAATGAATCGTATTGCTGTAACATGCCAATGCATTGTATCACTGTAACATGCCAATGCATTGTATCACTGTAACATGCCAATGAATCGTATTGCTGTAGCATGCCAATGCATTGTATCACTGTAACATGCCAATGCATTGTATCACTGTAACATGCCAATGCATTGTATCACTGTAACATGCCAATGCATTGTATCACTGTAACATACCAATAAATCGTATTGCTGTAGCATGCCAATGCATTGTATCACTGTAACATGCCAAGGAATCGTATTGCTGTAGCATGCCAATGCATTGTATCACTGTAACATGCCAAGGAATCGCATTGCTGTAACATGCCAATGCATTGTATCACTGTAACATGCCAATGCATTGTATCATTGTAACATGCCAATGAATCGTATTGCTGTAACATGCCAATGCATTGTATCACTGTAACATGCCAATGCATTGTATCACTGTAACATGCCAATGCATTGTATCACTGTAGCATGCCAATGAATCGTATTGCTGTAGCATGCCAATGTATTGTATCACTGTAACATGCCAATGAATCGTATTGCTGTAACATGCCAATGCATTGTATCACTGTAACATGCCAATGCATTGTATCACTGTAACATGCCAATGAATCGTATTGCTGTAGCATGCCAATGCATTGTATCACTGTAACATGCCAATGCATTGTATCACTGTAACATGCCAATGCATTGTATCACTGTAACATGCCAATGCATTGTATCACTGTAACATACCAATAAATCGTAGTGCTGTAGCATGCCAATGCATTGTATCACTGTAACATGCCAATGCATTGTATCACTGTAACATGCCAATGAATCGTATTGCTGTAGCATGCCAATGCATTGTATCACTGTAACATGCCAATGCATTGTATCACTGTAACATGCCAATGCATTGTATCACTGTAACATGCCAATGCATTGTATCACTGTAACATGCCAATGCATTGTATCACTGTAACATGCCAATAAATCGTATTGCTGTAGCATGCCAATGCATTGTATCACTGTAATATGCCAATGCATTGTATCACTGTAACATGCCAATGAATCGTATTGCTGTAGCATGCCAATGCATTGTATCACTGTAACATGCCCATGAATCGTATTGCTGTAGCATGCCAATGCATTGTATCACTGTAACATGCCAATGAATCGTATTGCTGTAACATGCCAATGAATCGTATTGCTGTAGCATGCCAATGCATTGTATCACTGTAACATGCCAATGCATTGTATCACTGTAACATGCCAATGCATTGTATCACTGTAACATGCCAATAAATCGAATCACAGTAACATGCCAATAAATAGCATCACTGTAACACGCACATGAATCGTATCACTGTAACATGCCAATGAATCGTATCACTGTAACATGCCAACGAATCGTATCATTGTAACATATTCAAAAGTCCATGACTTGGATTAACATCATGGTCGTACACTGGAAATGATTGCAAACGTGAGCATGAATGATAAATAACAATCAAATGTTGTAAGGTTAGACTGATATTTTCAAGCATGAAATGATAAATAACAATCAAATGTTGTAAGGTTAGACTGATATTTTCAAGCTGTGTGTGAGCGTGTGACTAAAGTGCCTTTCACTTTTTGGAAGGGAAAAAAAAAAACATGGAAGAAAATAAACATCGGTCTTGTTCCGATGACCATCTCGAAGGAGTGCCAAACTGTGTATGGCTTCCAAGACATTTTTACCACTGCAGTAAATTAAACAGGTCACAGAAGAGCAACTTACTCCAACAGCCATTTAGATGTGTGGTCGTAAGCAATGCGCACCGATACTGTGATTTTAGTTTTGCACAAAGCTTATAAGTGAAATGTCAACTGTGCTGATCAGGGCTTAAAAAAAGAAACTTCTATGCTGTCACACGTTGTAATACATCTGGAGCAAAACTGAAGTACAGCGCATGGTGACATTTTTGTTTCAAAAACAACATCAACAACAACGACGACAATGACAGACCATCGGAGCACAACATTTTTTTTAAAGTGTTTTGTTTTGTTTTTCTTTTGGTTGTAATGAACACCATTTCGTGTGACGGTAATGTTACACAAGTGTAGCAACATACAATGAGTTTACAGGGACATGCAGTGTTGTCCGCACCACACTTTCCAAGAATTAGCATCAAGTCCTTCAGTCGTTTCTGAAAACTAATGGTTTTAATGTCGACAGTTTCGCATTCAGTCCAGTATTTTTAGCAACACGATGATAGTGAGGATTCTGATCTACTGAAATGAATACCTGGCTCTTTCTTTCTTTCTTTTTTTTTTTGCTTTAGTAACCAGACAGTATTTAGGATAAACATACATGCGAAGCATATACAGGAATATGTCCGTAAAGCATACGAACTTTTAAAATAATAAACTGATAATACATAGGCACATTCAGTAAAAGCTTTTTGCAAACACAATGTATTCTCTAAACAAACTGCATATTCGACAGCAAATCTTGGCACACACACACACACACACACACACACACACACACACACACACACACACACACACAGAGAGGAGAGAGAGAGAGAGAGAGAGAGAGAGAGAGAGAGAGAGAGAGAGATCGTACCTGCGAGTGTGCATCTCTTCAGCAAGTTCCTCTGGAACCAAACCGTGCACAAGATCAAACTGAATCTTCCATAGTTTGGAATGTCTGTGTTAATTTTTTTTTTTTATTACTTTTTAAGTGTCTTTGCAATATGAAATCACATACACACGTAGGCTGTACGCATCTAAATAGAGAAGACCGAAGATTCGGCAGGCCTATGTTTTGATATATCTGAGGACCACAATTATGTAAAGGGAAATTTGTCTTTCCCCAAATTCACGTTCGATATAAAACATTGACCGTGACCCCTACTGCAGACATCGTCAGGGATCCCATTCCTGTCTGGTGCAAAGCATTACTCTGCATGCCGTGGCGGCCAAAGGATGGTAGCTGATGGAGGGTACTTAAGCTCAGAGCAGAACTCGAGTGATATCAACCAGTCTAGACTAGTATGACTGAGAACACTGAAAGGAAAGTATTCTATGTCATGGCAGCAGGACAGACCATGCATCTCACCTCAAATGAATACTGTTAGGTGTCAGTGAAGAAACGAGGCATTCCAGGCACTTCTGGCTGTGTAGAACATGCCACTCAGTCTTTGGGAAGAGACCCAAAGACCTAGGGACAGCGAAGGAGACCACTTCCAGCTTTGAGCGGTTAATATGAAACGCCAGATGCAGTTAAATCCACGTTCCCGACTGAATGTGAATACTGAGGTGACCACCACCCCCCTGCCACTGCAGACCAGCATCTCTGTACAATTCCATTTCCAGGGATGGGGGATAGATAGGAACACCTTGGGCAAGCCAGGATGAGTCGCCTACTGGCTGGAGAACTGAAAGAACCACTGACCCAATGGGATGTCCTGGACTCAAGGCTAGTGAACCTGGAGTTATCTCTGTCGCAACATTTTTCCGGAATGACCTCCTACAAATTTCCCAGCAGAACTGTCCACAACAGAAACAGATTTCAGGACCAACAAGCGATGTCTTCCACTCCCGACAAGAGTGTGTTGGGGGAAAGAGTAGCTGTACTGAGAAGTGTGGGGACTATCTTTCTTGGATGAGAAACAAGTGTTCCTGGGAATGCGCCAACAGTTAAATGGAGAGAGAGGGTGGAAGGAGAGAGAGAGAGAGGAGAGAGGAGAGAGAGAGAGAGAGAGAGAGAGAGAGAGAGAGAGAGAGAGAGAGGCAGTTACTGAGTGAACTTTCGTCTGTTCAGTTCAGTGGTTTATTTAACGTCTGTTCACCATTGATGATATTAGACGAAAAATAATCTAAAACGTCATCACTATCTAACAATGCTTAACCTCAAGATAAAAAAATAACAAAAATAACTTATTGAATTAATGGTATTAAAAAACAAACAAACAAACAAACAAACAAACGCATCAAAGCAACTTGGCAATTTTAGATTGTGCGATGATAGTAGCAATGTTTATGATAGTAGGGCTGGACAATATCTGACTGATATCTTGGACTTTGATGTCAACAGAATTTTCTTTATAGACTGGAGTTAAGAAAGAACATTCCATCAATAGATGATGCACTGAAATAGGCTTACCACAAGTACAAAGAACATGGCAAGAATATTTTGTGTTCCATGCATTTAACTTGAGTTTTGTTACTGTCTTGGAAATGTGACGAAGACAAGTATTTACATATTTAAGATTTTCTCCACGAATTCTGTTATAAACACAACTTTCTAATTTTAGCAAACTTTCTGACGAAGATATTTTCAGAGAAGATAATGAATTACAATCAGGGCAATGTTAAGCTCCAGCTTTAGCAAGTATATTTGCTGCTTCGTTCCATTTCAACCCACTATGAGAGGGAACCCAGCAGAAGTCAATACATATTCCATGAATCCTTAAACAGTGTATGAGGTAATGAATATCAAAAAGTAAATCTTTCCGAGCCTTACCGTCCCAATGTTCTAGAGATTGCAAGACAGATTTAGAATCCACATATATGAGAATATTATTAAAAGGCATAGGAGCATCATAAATGTAGCTCAAAGCCATCAATATTGCATATAATTCTGCTGTAAATATGGAAAACCCTTTGCCAAGATGATAATTCTTTTGCATATTTTGACTAGGAATGACAAAACCAGAACCACTACCAATGTTATCTAGGACTGAGCCATCAGTGTAAATTTTCAGGTGATTACTATAAAAATTGTCAAGATGAACTCTGACATCACTAACCAAGAGATTAAAGTTTTCAGTTTTAGAAACACTTGTGTAACTGTAATCAAAATTTCCACACAAATGCTCCCAAGGGGGAATCTTAGGCATGATGGGATCTTCAGAAATTGTTGAGAAATCAATGTTACAATCAGACATAAGCTTATGCGTGTAATTTCTAACTGGTTGTAAATATATAATATTTCTAGCTCGTTTGGGATAATCTTTGTTCGAGTCCATCAATAGTTCTGCTGTAACTGAGTTCTTAACTGACAGGCTTCTAATCACATATTTTGATGCGTCTAAGAGCCGTTGTTCTCGAAAAGGTAAAACCTCTGCAGCTTGATAACTTTTGATAGTAATTGCATGAAATGGTACCCCTAAGGCCAATTTCACTGCTTTGCTATCCAAATTTTGTAGCTTTTTAAAAAGTTATTTTGGAGCAGAAAAATAAACTTCTTGGCCGTACTTTAATTTGGATCGAACTAAAGAGGTAGACAAATGCAATGAGTTTTTCGTGTCTTGCCCCCAGGGCTGGTAGTTGATTATTTTTTTTTAAAGTTTATTCTTTTTCTTGCCTTGGCTAAAAAATGTTCTATATGCTTTTTCCAACTAAGTTTTGTTGTCAAAAAGACTCCTAAAAATTTAACACAATTTTGATATTTCAAGATATTATCCTCTAATTTCAAAATAGGTAATACGGACGGATTTTCACCATTATTAAATAGCAGCAAACATGTTTTTCCCCTGACAATTTTAAACCATTTTCTTTTATATAATTTGATAAATTGTTTAGTTCCTGTTGATAAATTGTCTGCACATGACTGATAATCCTCTTATTCGAATTTTTCCTTAAACTGGTGCTTATCCATACTGCAATATCATCAGCGTATTGAACCACATGTGTGTTCTTAGACAAAGCTTTTGGAAGATCATAAACAAAAATGGAGAATAAAATTGGAGCAATGACTGAACCTTGTGGGATCCCCATATCTACACTTCTGAACGATGAGTAGGTATTGCCAATTTTTGTACACATATGTCTATCCTTCAAAAAGGCTTTACTATATCCACAATTTGCCACAAATTCCTATTTCCTTTAATTTGAACAGTAATCTGGCATACCAAACACTATCATATGCTTTTTTAACGTAAAAAAATGTAGCTAGTGTGCTTTCTCTTCGTGAAAATTGACGTTTGATCTGAGTAGTAAGCTTAACCAAATAATCTGCAGCGCATCTCCCTTTCCTAAACCAGCCTGCTGGACTGGAATCTTGTTATTCTTTTCACAATAAAAAGTGATCCGTTTGAGTATATTTTTTTCCATAATTTTTCCAACACGAGAAGTAAGCGAAATTGGTCTATAACTGTTAACTGAAGATCTAATTTTACCCTCTTTTAGAATTGGTACAACTACTGAACTCTTCCAGATTTTAAGAATAGCGCCAATATCCCAACACTTTTGGAATAAAGAAAGTAGCAAACCCATCCAAGAAGGAGGCAAGTGACAAAGCATCTGGTAAGAAACGCCATTTAGACCAACTGCTGAAATTGAAGAAGAAATAGAAGCTAATGCTTCTTTCAATTCTGTCATTTGTGAAGGGGAATTTAAATAGTGTTCTTGAATTGGGCTAGGGTCTGAATACATATCTTTTTCTTCCTCGGTTGTTCTAAAAAAACTTAGCCTCTGAATTCAGGCTTGCAGTACAACTGTTACATGGAAAAAGTATCCACAAAAGCCTCAGCCTTTTCTAAAGCAGTTGGAAATTCCGTATCTAATTTCATAGGAAATGATTGTGTCCTGTTACAATTTTTCATTTCTTTTATTTTTTTCCAAACCTTGTACATATCCTTCGATTCTGTAATCTCCGAATTACAAAATATTTCCCAATATGTCTTTTTTGCTAGAGCGGTGATCTTTTTGCAAAAATTTTTCTGCATTTTCATAGATTGAAAGTTTTCCTCAGTCTTATCTATAACCATGTCTTGAATGCCTTGCGCTTTGATGTCACCGCTATTTTACACTCCTCTGTCCACCAAACATTACCAATATATTTATCAATTTTCTTGTAACCACATTTTGGTATCGCCTTATCAGCTGCAAGTAGTAATATTTTCTTAAAATATGAATAAAATTCATCGATATCTTCACTGATTATTGAATCAGGATCATGAGACTATAAGAATTTGCTGTAATCTTCCCAATTTGCAAATTTGTAGTTATATTTTGGTATGTTTTCCACTAGATCTGTCGAGTTTGAATTGAAATTAACATTGAGAGCGATGGTTATGGGACGATGATCACTACCAAGACAGTCTTCTCCTGGGGTCCAGTCATAATCTACAGCTAAGTTTGGGGACACTAAAGTCAAATCAATAGCACTGGGATTATGAGTTGAGACATCAGGAATTCTTGTAATACGACCATCAATCAATAGTATTAACTCCAAATCTACAACATTTTCAACAAACCTATTACATGTTACTTTAGAGCTGTTTGTATCCCAGAAAGGGGCATGGGGATTAAAATCACCCAAAACTATCCATTTTTTCTTAGAGAAATCCGTATTTTTAAGCCAGTCTGTATTGTCCTCCTTTGGACCAGCTGGGAAATACATCGATAATATGTTATATATTGAGCACTCATTTACTTTAACTGCAGCACCGACAGCAAAACAACCTTTTTTTATCACTTGGTGCTGGCCAAGGAAAAATATTTGAATATTCAAAGCCACACCTTATATATATTGCGCATTGAACATTTTCATTTAATCCGTTAATGGTAAAAAGTGGAGGATAATAAAAATCCTTACTATTGGGAAGCTTATGTTTTTCAACATTGAGAGACTGAAGGGTTAGCACGCAATAATGTCCCTGCATAAGACAAGACAAGACAAGACAAGACAAGACAAGACAAGACAAGACACGATACGATACGATAAGATAAGATAAGATAAGATAAGATAACATACACTTTATTATCTCATCATGAGAAATTTGGTCCAGGTGCATTTCACACAAAAACACAGCACTAGAAGCCGACCAAACACAAAAACATTTAAAAAAAAATAAATAAATAAACATCACAGAACACAATCATTTCATAAACTCATTGCACATTATATTATACATAATATCATTTATATTGCACATTCATACATAATCACATCATTTACACTGTATATTATCAAGAAAAATTCACAATAAAAATGTTTATAAATGTAAAGAGATCAATTCAACGATTAAATCAAACAAATTTGTGTATAAATGATATTATATGACACATTTACAGCCCCACAAATACACCCATGCATATACACAAGTTTGCACGAACATCCCCACACTCACAGACAGGTATCCATCCATCCCTGCACACCACACACACGTGCATGCCCTCGTGCGTGCGCACACATGCGCATACAACACACACACACACACACACACACACACACACACACACACACACACACACGCACGCACACACATGCATATAAACACAAACACAAACATACACTCACATGTGCACACGCATGCGCACACAAACATGCACATGCGCACTCTCACCTAATACAAATTTAGAATTCATATGTCAAAAACAAGTTTTGCTTGATAAAGGTTACTGATTTAAAAGATGGATTGACTGGGGAATAAAACTTTTTTGAGCTCTTGTTTTCACTCTCAAGGTTCTGTACCGGCGCCCTGATGTTAACAGTTCGTAATGCTTAGCCAGGACATGGCTATCACTGGCTATCTGTCTGGCTTTGCTCAGCTCGTACAACGCTTTCAAACTGGTTTGTCTTGCACCCACAACTTTACTACACACACTCACAATATCATTCAGCACATTCTTACATCGCAAACTCAAACTCCCATACAAGCACATAAAAGAAATGGTAAGAACAGATTCAACACAGCTTCGATAATAGGTTTGTAGAATTTCAGGAGCAACACTAATATTTCTCAGTTTTTGCAAGCAGAATATTCTAGACTAACATTTCTTGTGTACAGATTCAACATTTTTGTCAAAAGTAAGCTTTTTATCTATAACTGTACCTAAATATCGGTATTCATCAACTCTTTCAATAGTTTCTCCATCAATAGTAAGTTTTGGAACTGGTGGTGGATCTTTACGCAAATCGATAAGCATTTCTTTTGTTTTTGTAACATTGAGGTCCAGATAATTATCCTTGCACCAAGAACAGAACTTTTCTACCTCTCTAAAACAAACTGTATCACAATTTGACAAATCTTCAAGAGCAGAATCGTCAGAGTACTTGATGACCGGAGTTTTCTCTGTACCTCTAGCTCTGCAATCGTTGGTGTATAAAGTAAAAAGTACAGGGGACAACACTGTACCCTGAGGAGCACCAGTACAGGTAGACTGTTCAGATGAGATTGCAGATTGGAAACGAACTGAATGTGTTCTATTGAGTAAGACGCTCATGATCCAGAAAATGAGTTTCGGATCTACCTGTAAAGTTAACAGTTTCAAGGCCAAGAGATGAGGTTGTATTGTGTTAAAAGCAGAGGAGAAGTCAATGAAGAGAACACGAACAAAAGATTTGGAGTTATTCAAACGAAAGAAAGCATTGTGAAGGAGTGTAAGAATGGCATCATCGGTGCTTCTATGGGGTTTATAGGCAAACTGGAGGAGGTCAAGTTGTTGATTTGTAAAGGTAAGGAGATGATGAAGAATAACATGATTTTCGAAAGATGATAGGTTAATAATAATAATAATGAATACTTATATAGCGCCTATTCTCGGCTAGAGACCAAGCTCTAAGCGCTTTACAATCAACACTCATTTACACAATGGGCTGCCTACCTGGGTAGTGCCGACAGAAGAGCTGCCAGCTGGTGCTTCATTCAGTCGTTTCCGGTGTCATCCAGTCAATATCGTTCAATATCGTTCACTCATTTTCCTTACTTCCTTCATTCTTACCATTTCTCACGCAGGGTGCATGCTATGTGTAACGTGTCATCCATACTAACGGCCAAACTGGCCTACTCTTCCGAAAGTTGGTGATGGGATTTTACGTGTGTGCAAGATATCATGCGTGCGTTCACACACGGAACCTCGGTTTACAGTCTCATTCGAAGGATTGTATGGGAAAAGGAGTCAGAACCAATGTTAACTCCGAGGGAAAAATCCCCCTGTACCGAAATGCCCCGGTGGAGATTCGAACCCGCAACCCCAGGATCACCAAGATTACGAGTCCGGCGCTCTACCAACTGAGCTATTCCGGCTCCCAGGTTAGCGGAAATGGACCTAGCATTCCACTGTAAGATTTTGAAAGACCCATTACATTGTTGTTTCATAAGAGTTAATCTTCAGATTCGATATTCATTTAATCATTTTCTGAAAACCCATAGGGGGGGGGGGGGGGGGGGGGGGGGGGAGCAAAAAGAATCCCCAGTAAATACCACATAGAATAAAACAACATAATGAGTGTGGGGATTTTTAAGACAGATATGTCTCTCACTTCAAATATCATTAAAACCCCATTCTTGCACCGTCCCAGGGTTGCCACATTTCAAATCGTTGATGGGAGTTTTGCCCCCAGCTAGGGAAGCTCCGTGGAATGTGGAAGATCTGCGCAGGACCGGATCTTGCTGTTCTCCTGGGCCTCTCCAAAAAAAGGGGGTGGATCGCTCTCCCAAGGTTCCTTGCAAGGAAACTGGACCCTCGGCCGTTCGGGTGAAGGCTGTCTCTCATGGCGTTGAATCTTGTTGAAAGATTATCATGGGAGACAAAGACAACCCTTGGTTCCCCTGTGAGTTGTCAAAAGGAGCGCGTTGAACAGCTCTCGTTTGGGACGCAGTGACGGGTCACGTACAGGTGGCACTCTGCTTACAATCACTTCACCTTAGGCCTTGCCGACAGAATCTTTTTGACCTCTCGAACCATAGACTGACTTGCTGTCTTTGGGTCTTTGGTCTTCAGATCGTTCAGGCCGCAGTGGGTGACTATGGAGTCTATGGGTCCCTTGGCTATCGTATCGGCAGCTTTAAGAGCACCCTCAAATGTCACCAACAGTGGAACATTTTGACTTGACGACATCAAATCCATAAGACACCCCTAGCCTGTTTCCATGCACACCATTCAACGTTGAGTCATGAAGAATAGCAACGACTGGCATGTCTGGAGACCTTTCTTTCTGTTTTGGAACTGGCATTCTTGTTAACTTCAGACTGCGTAGTAAATATGACGTCATTTTTAGTTGTTTTTTTTTTGCGGTGACGTTAAAGTTTTCTGTACTGTTCTTTTGGTTATTTCTTTTGTTTTGTTTTTGGTTTTTCCCTTTTCTTTCGAGGTCCACCGGCCCTACAGTCATTTCAGTTGTCGACTTAGATGTAGGGATCGGTGGAACTACCTTGGCAATGTCCGCATAGGAGCGATGAGCAGAGTAAGGAATTGCGTCCGTCTGGGTTCGACCGTTGACATAACTTGCTTTTGGAACAGGCCTGCTCAGTTTTTCTATTGATTCTTTTTGCTCGCTGATGGTTGTTTCAAGCCGCGAAATTCTTTCACACAGGTTTCCAATAACTTTTGTTAAGGTTTCAATATCACTCACCATGTCAGCCTGGGTTAATGTGTGATTCACGTTCAAGCTGAAGTGGACCCTCTTCGGCAGTCTGCGCACTTACCAGCAACGCTCGCTTCAAAACTTTTCTTCTTAAGCTAGGTTTTTGCTCGCTTTTTTTCGGCCACTAGATCACTTTCTCCAGATGACACGGAGTTTACTCGACCCCTATTACTTCTGGATCTAAGCCGCGTCATCATTTTAAAACACAAAATTCCAGCTGATTACTAGAGACTCTAGCACTATGTCATGAGTGTTTCCGCCATCTTCTTTCAAAACTTCAGTCTGTCTGGACATATCTACCCGTTTCCAATGCCCCTTGAAAGAGAGGCCAAGCGCTCTTGACGATCACAGAATGAGGATCGCCCTGAGCTGCTCCAATGACCTTTCAGCGCGTCCGCCACCCTTGGGGACTGTGAGAGGGTGGAGGTGTTTCCGAGCTTGGACAACGCCCTCCTAGTTTAACTCTACCACTGACTGGCAAGATAAATGGCTTGCCTACTTTGTATGCGGCGATGAAAGACAGCACAGCCACACTGTCAACAGAGGGCTGGAAGAGATTCAACAGACGGGGTGTTCACTATCGGAGGAACACCTCACCAGTTGAGATGGGACCTCTGTAAGAGGACCTGCTATGATTGGGATTCTCGGTGTACAGCTTGTTAAAGAGGCAACAGGAGTCGACTAACTTTCTGCCAGAGATGCTGATGAAATACCAGTCCCTGGACAAGAGGAACAGCGGTAGATATCAGAAGACTGTCTGAAGGTAGGCGAGGTGTGAAAGACCACCCAGCTGAGGCTGTTGAGTCCTCTTTACTAGGGAAAGCAGAAAGCTGCGCGGCAGTGTAGAGCAAAGAAGCAAACTCCTTGCACGAGGTCATTTACCACGGGATAACCCAACCCTAACCAGACTTTTGTTCTGAGAGACTGGATTTCAAGCACTGCACTAATCCAAGAGAAGTCTGTCCTCAACTCGAAGGGAGCAGCACCCAAATCAGCGGTCAAAGTGGCAGGGAAGTCTGAAACAGATTGACAGGACCCTACAAGTAACGGCAAGAAACAAGTCCTACATAGCTTGCAGGCATGGTAACCTGTGAGTTACATCTGGTGAGAAAGAAAATGGAAACTGTCATCAAAAGCAAAGAAGCACCACGAGAAGGCGGCAGCACCAACAAGCAGGTGACGGGCAAATCCTCGCCAATGTGGTGATGCAACTGCCGAGTACGCATGGGCCAACTGACAGTAACCACACTGAGAAAGAAAAGCCTAGAATGGCAAGGAGACATGGCACGACGAATGCGCCACAGGTGGAGGCAATACCGTACAACACGGTGGAGGAGAGTGGCGGCTGTCAATCCAGGAAAAATAGGTGAGGCAGTGGGTAGAAAGTCTGGAAGTAAAGTAAGTCCGTTCAAACCTTGTCTTAATCATTATTCAGTCTCCCAAACGCAGAGCATAGATATGTGCCCTTGTAAAATAAAATGGCCACTCGCACAAAAAAAAGAGATCGACGAAATCAATCGATATGTGAGAAAAGATAAAAAAAAAAAAAAGAAAGATACTGTGTTATTACAACAACAAATCTAGAGAGCTGCCACAAAATGGGCGCTTGCATGGGATGGTAAGTAGATAGTGTCTTTTTGTTCTAAGGACTGGATCTAGATCTAGTTATCTCATATATTTTGTACAAATCGTAAATCACATGTCCACCGTCGGCATTTGCATTTATGAGTCACGATGATGAATGTCTGATTAAACGCAGACGCTTTTCATTTTCAAACAACCGTTCCACAACCACCACCAAATGACGCTCATCAGAGAATGCCCACGTCCCTCTGCACACACAAGGTGGCAAAGTCCAGCAATGTCCGCAGACAGGTGTCACCCTCTTGCTTGATGAAACAACAAGGGATCTCCCCTAACGCAATGAACTTCTAACATGAGGCGATTGGGGGTCTAACCGGAAACACAGGGGCATCACTTGAGGTAAATGGGGTTTCACCTAAACAGTAGGCGTCTCACTTCAAATAATATGGATCTCATCTTTTCTGCCTTGTGGAGTGGAGTAAATGACGTTATATCTCAAATTGTTTTTGGACGTGACGAAATACCAGACGCGGTTTGTTTGGGCAGGTAGTTTAGCACTGATCTCATCAAATTCTTGTTTGGAGGAATGAAATGATACCTGAGCTCACTCATTTTTGTTCTGGGAATCAGATAATACCTGAACGTCACCAAATTCTTGTTTAAAAAGAGAGACCATAAGCGATCTCATCCGCTCCTTGTTTGGGAAGTGACGTAACAGGCTCTTTCATCTACGCCCTTGTAGGGAGCGAGGGAAGAAGAGAGCTAACGAAATCCCTATTTGGGGAGTGTTCGGAAATAAAAAGTTTCTCAGGAGGCGATAAGCTGAGGGGTAGGGAAGGGAGAACAGGGGAAAAGTATACATTAGGGGTGTGGCCATACACCAAAAATTAATGCGCCACGGCCTTGCTTAAGAAGTCAAGTATTTACAGACTGGCGCAATTAGATTGGTTTGAAAATTCGTTGTGTGTGTGTGTGTGTGTGTGTGGTGTGTGTGTGTGTGTGTGTGTGTGTGTTGATTCGCCCCGTTTTCGTTCAGGTTGCCATCAAGGTACAAGCTAGATGGTTCCAAGCAGACGGACTAAAATCAAAGGAATGGAACTATTTGGGGGCTACCACCTGGCGCAAAGGTAGGGTCACGGGTGAGTACGAAGGCCTGAAATGTGACGTCAACTAGGGGGAAGATCATGTATTTGAAGATGGTATGTGATGTAATCGGTAGAAATTCCCCCAAACGAGGGTAATAATTGGTGGCGAGTGGTTCTTTTGATCAATTATCAGTTTTATATCAAATGCTGGCTCGAACGTATGGTAGGTCTAAAAACGCTTACATGGATTACATAGTGATTTAGTGCAAAATCCTACTTGTGGCGTGAGGCCTGTAATAATGCACAATACAATCCATCTTTCTCTTCTGTAAAGTTACCTGTTTCTTGCTGTCTTTTTCTGCACAAGTAGATAAAGCCAATGGTGGCTGCAACAAGCGCGGCAATGCCAAAGGCGATCCCAACAACGGTCACGCCTAAACTGCCTGTAACAGAAGATGAACTTCTAAAAACTGGAGAAACAGAGAGGCGGGAGCGGAGGTGTAGAAAAGGACACATACATGTTTATAAAACAACCAAACAATCAGAAAATACCAAGGAAGATAAGAAGCAGCAAGAAGTATGGAGACGATCCATTTTAAAGCACGAGGAAAAAGAATACAAATAAAGCTCAAGTGGAGTAAAAAAGACATGTGTGTGTGTGTGTGTGTGTGTGAGAGAGAGAGAGAGAGAGAGAGAGAGAGAGGGGAGCGAACGAACGAACGAACGAAGGAATGAGCGAATCTTTTTGATGAGGAAAAAGAATAAGCACGTTACAGGCTTTTTCACATCTTGCCCTCAATGAAGAAAAAAACCACCACACACTCAAAAAGTGAAATCATCATCATCATCATTATTATTATCATCATCATCAAAGCCTTGGCTTAAGGCTGTGTCAGACCAATTGACATAGGCTACAACACCAAGGCTACATCAAAATGTTGTTATGCTCTGCATAGTTATGTGGGGATTGTCTACAGTCATGACAAGCTCCTAGCATAACATTATTGGTCTCTAAAATCCCTCGAAGTCAGAGTGTGGCTGCCCACGTGGCGGGGTAATCAAAAACGGTCATACACGTAATGTTCTCATCCTCAGCTGAAGCATTTGTACCATAGTGTTCAAGTGCTTCGGCTGTTTGGACGATCCTGGAGTCTTTTAGCCAGAGTACGACAACAACAACAGACATCATCATCATCATCATTATAAATGACACCAAAAGAGAATGAACGATCCGAACAATGAAAGAAATACAAATCGCAATTAATAATAACGCAAATAACTTTTCAGGGGAAAAAAAACCGCACAAACTTCGCAAATACATAACAAGAATGAGAAGGGAAGACGGTCAATAAAAGGAGGAAAGGTGAGGAGGGTGATACAGGAGGGGAAGGAAGGAGTACAAAACAACATTCACACACATTTACACGGAGATGTCCGTGCTCCAATCCACGCACACAAATTCAGAGAGAGAGAGAGATTGGGACGGATGGAATTTGAGTGGGTGAGAGTTTTGCAGTATGAAACAAACAGA
>CM065733.1:62789867-62807367 GCA_033310375.1 Conus canariensis | reverse complement strand
GAATGTTTCTGTCTGAAACCAGACTGTCCGGGATGGAGCAAATCGTACTTGTTGAAGTGATGAAGGATGTGTTTATTTAAATGCTTTTCTAGAGGTTTGGAAAGGATAGATAAGATTGATATTGGTCTGTAGTTTGAAGGATCAGTATTATCACCAGATTTATGAATGGGTATAACTTTTGCTTTTTTGAACGCATTAGGAAAATAGCTTTTATCTATGCACAAATTAAAGATATACGTTAACGTGTCAGTTATAACTGGCGCCGAGAGTTTCAGAATTTTGCCATCTATGCCATCTAGTCCACGTGTTCCTGACTGTTTGAGATGAAGTAGGTACTGATACACCTCGTGCACAGTTATGAGGGGAATGTGTAGTTCAGACGTGATTTTTTTGTCGTGACAAAATTGATGGAGTTCTTTAAGTTCATTAGAGCTTGAATGATCAGTAGTAACAACTGTATCTGGAATGGTAGAGAAGTGAGTGTTAAGTTGTTCAGCAGAAATACCTTTTATAACAGTTGATTTTGAAGAAGAACTGTTATTGTTAAGCTGGTTTATTGCTTGCCAAACCAGTTTTGGATTTTGTTTGGAAGTTAATAACTCGCGATAGTATTTTGTTTTTTCCCTGCGCTTCTGAGAGTTTATTGCATTTCTTAGTGATCTTGATTCTTCTTCATAGCCATGTTCTTTCAAAAGGTCTCTAAGGTAGCATGCCTCCTGTAGTTCTTTCGTGTACCACGGTGGTTTGGGAATATGCTTTACTCTGTTTTTAACGGAGCATGTCTGTTATAGACTTCTGTAAAAATTTCGATCCAAAAGTTAATCGCTGAATCTGGATCAGTAATATTGTATACTGTATTAAGTTCTGAGTTCATTAAATCAAGCAAAAAATTTTGTTCATTAAATTTTGAGAAGCAACGATAGGTTTTGGTTTTGTGGCCTGGTTTTGGGATTTTCACTCCATGTTTAGACCATGTAACACACACTGGGTAATGATCACTAGAAGAGAAGACTGGTACACAAGCTTCTAGTATGTTATTTTCATTTGATACATAGATATGGTCAATGATTGTCTTTGAAGTTGGTGTGACTCTGGTGGGTGTTTTGATAATCTGATGTAAATTCAATACACTTATCGTTTGGCTCCATTGGCTGTTTGGTTTCAAAAGATCTACATTGAAGTCACCGAGTAAAACGATCTCTTTACATTCTAAAGAAACTGCGTCCATCATAGTAACAAATTTATCAGTCCAGCTGACTCTTTCTGCTGGGTTCCGATAGCAAAACCCGATTAAAATGGATCGTGATTTGTTCAGTGTGATTTGTATCCACACTGCTTCTACGTCATGCTGTTCTAGGTGGGAAAATCTCTTGAAGTTGAGAGATTCACTGATATACACTAGAAGACCTGTCTCTTTGTCTTTAGTAGGGTCTTTTCGAACGATATTATAACCTGGGACTGATACATCTTTATCACTAATGTAGGTATTTAGTCTTGATTCGGAGAGACCCAGAACATGGAATGGCTTTTGGTGGTTCGATATCAGGGTCGAGATATCAGAGATCTTACTGACTGCACTATTGATATTTAAATGGCAGATTCTCAGTCCATCTCTCGATGGCCATGAGTTCTGGTTTGTGGTCATGTTATGTCCTGAGTGCACAAGTAAAAGGAAAAACAAAAAGAAAGAGGAAGAAAGGACACGTACAAAAAAAAGTAAAACAAATGATGAAAAAAGCAAAACAAAACAAAAAAAACAATAACAATAACAACAACAACAACAACAACAACAACAACAACAACAACAAAAACCCAAGAAAAACCAATAAAAAAAACTGGTAGATTAGATACCACAGCAGTGGTTCCGAAATAGGTGACTGAGAATGCACTTACAATTTAATGTGCACACAACTAATTGCTGTCAGGTTGTACAGGACGAAGTGCTGCAAGACTAAAAAGCACAATTCCTGTATGTTGCACGCACAAAATCACCAACTCATATGTATCTGAACACACATATATATGCTGATAATCAGATTAAATTGCAATGAGCATTGGTCTATGATAATGACTCGTGTAGTCTCTCAATACGGGCACGCGTCACATTCCCAATGTCAGAGAGAGAGAGAGACTTTTGACACTTTGATATCTTATTGTCATTACCAAAGAGGTCTTTTGACAAGGCGAGAGGGGCAACAGAACAACAACATTTCCCTCTTCCTTTCCTTGCAAACAAATAGTACACATTCATTCCCAGTGTGTATCAAATCAAAGGTTAACAAAAACAAATGAAATCGCAACATTTTCTTATGTCCTCACACACAGGAGTATCACAGTAAGGTTCAAAAAAATTTTTTTAATGTGATAAGAGAGAGAGAGAGAGAGAGAGAGAGAGAGGAGAGAGAGAGAAAAGAGAGAGAGAGAGAGAGAGAGAGAGAGAGAGAGAGAGAGAGAGAGACGGATCGGAGATTTTGTTCATTAATAGGTCATTGCCCATCATGAGAGGGGTGAAAGAAAACGTTTATTACACACACACACACACACACACACACACACACACACACACACATATGTATATATATATATATACATACATACATACAAGCATACATACATACATACATATATATATATATATATATATATATATATATTTGTTAAAAAATATTTTAAAAATGAAGTGGTAAAATCTACAAGCTTGTTTCTAGCGTTGCTATCTTCAGGATGTCTTTTGGGGCACGCCAACGGTCTTTTATGGCGTGCGGGACTTGATTTCAACTCTGTGTGTGCAGGCGGATTTCATTTGCTGCACGTGCGGCCTGTGGTTCTTATTGGGGCCTGTTCAGGTGGAATGTGCTAGCAAAGATTTCCACTTGTGCCTGCAATTGTTTACAATTTCTACTTTTGTGTTCAGAGTTGCTAAGTGTGGTTTGCATAATATTAACCATTTTTCTGTGGAGCATAGATTGCATCTTTTTGAAATATTGTTGTATGGTGCTGCTCTTTTTATGATTTTCCATGATATGTTGTAGTCTATTTTTTTATCTTTGAGTCTCCAGATGTATTTGCTCAGCTCTGTTTGATTTTTGTATTTTTCATTTTTGAATGACTGTTTGTGGTTTGCGTATCTGGTTTTGAAAGTGTTTTCAGTAATCCCTACATATGTTTCTTCTTCATTTTCTGATGTTACCGTAGCTTGGTATACAATGTTGCTGTGAAGACATTTATTGCTCAGGGGGCACTGTTCTTTTTTAGTGCAGTTGCAAGATGTCCTTTCGGCACCCTTCTCTTTTATGTTGCTTTTCATTTTGTTAGATGAATCAATCATGTTTTTGAGGTTGGGCATACATGAGTATGACAGTTTAATGGTGTTTTTGTTGAATATTTTGGACAGTTTGTGTTCTTTTGGGAATGATGTTGCCAAGATTTTAAAGAATTCTTTTCCTACATTTGTTTTTACTTGTCCATCGTATGGTGGGTTGTACCATATGATCTTTCTTTTCCTATTTTTCTTAATTCTGTTCGTGTTGTTGTCTGGACTGTATTGTAGTTTGTAATTGTAACCACTTTTTTGTAATGCTTCTTGATATTCTGTTGCTGCATCATTGAATGCATTTTCATTGCATGACAGGTTGGATAGTCTCTTGTTTATACCATTGGGTATTGTTTTTAGTATAGATGGTGGGTGGTTGCTTTTGATGTTTACGTAGACTGGTATGTCATTGGGTTTTTTGTATGGTTTGTACACATGGTCATTGAGGTCTAATGTTATGTCTAGGTAATTCACTACTTTTTTGTTTGCTTCTATTGTGATTTTTAAGTTGTGGTTTTTAAAGATTTTACATAATTCTTTTTTCTTGTTTTCAATGGTTCTTGGATTATTGTTTAATGCAGCGAGGCCGTCATCTCTGTATAAACCGGCCTGTTTTCCAAGTTGTTTTTGGATGTTGGATAGCATGAATAGTCCGACTAGTTCACATGTTTCGGCACCATCATACGATCCATGGTTACATCAAATGTGGAGTTTTTGCTCGTTTTTTTAATCCAAGTTTCATTTCTGCTATGGAGTAAGGTTTTTTTGGTGTGGAAAATAATCTCCATTTCTGACTCTGTTATATTTGTGTATTTGTTGGCAAATTTCAAAGCTTTGTTGAGTAGTTCTTCATCTATGGATGGATAGAAGTCTACTATGTCAAATGTAATGAACATTGTATTTCTCTGTTTGTTGAGTTTCTTAAACCATTGTATGAATTCATAGCTGTTTTTCCAAAGGTTGTATTCGGTGTTTGATTTTATATCTTCTATAGCCTTTTCCAAAATTCTCTTGCTTATTTTGCCCAGTTCGGATTTAGATGGGTTTATTAGTCTACATGTTGGGTTGTTTTGGAAGTTAGGCTTGTGGTCTTTAAGTGTTATGAAGGCCTCCTTTGTTGCTGTTGCCTCTACCCTATCACTTAACTCCATGCGATGTGCAAGCTCTTTTTCTTTTTTGCGGATGTTGCTATGTGTAGTTTTATCAGCTTTCTTGTAGTTTTTCTGGATGTTTTTGTTTAAGAGTTGAGAGTATTTGTTTGGTTCCATTTTGTAAAAATTGCTCGTTTTGTCAGCCTTTACGAATATCTTTTTATCATTTTGGATTTGTTTTATATCATTTGCTAGTGATGTTTGAAAGTTGTTATTTGATTTTTTGAATTTAATATTGGCTATCAGTCCCTTCATTTTGTCTTCAAAAGGTTTCATTTCATCTATTGTCGGAGGTGATCGCCATGATTTGAATCCATATGTATTTTTGTCTTCATTCTTTGCATTTGGGTTTAGGAAGAAGAACGCCTTCCATCTCATGTTGCGCACAAATTTCTCGGTTTGTTCTATCAGTTTTTTAGTGTAAGTTTGTGGGTTTGAAAATGGTATGTTTTTAGTAGATTGCCTAAAGTTGATTTTCTCCATTTCAGATTTTGTCAGACCACGTGAGGAGCGATTATTATGAACAATGTAAAAAAGTCCTTAAAAAAGTAGTCCCCAAAAGTAGAAATTGTAAACAATTGCAGGCACAAGTGGAAATCTTTGCTAGCACATTCCACCTGAACAGGCCCCAATAAGAACCACAGGCCGCACGTGCAGCAAATGAGATCCGCCTGCACACACAGAGTTGAAATCAAGTCCCGCACGCCATAAAAGACCGTTGGCGTGCCCCAAAAGACATCCTGAAGATAGCAACGCTAGAAACAAGCTTGTAGATTTTACCACTTCATTTTTAAAATATTTTTTAACAGATGTTGCTCCCCAAGGGGTTGAGCACCTTCAGATTTTAAGGACTTTTTTACATTGTTCATAATATATATTATATATATATATATATATATATATATATCTGTGCGTGTGTGTGTGTGTGTGTGTGTGTGTGTGTGTGTGTGTGTGTGTGTGTGTGTTACAATGGAACTGATCAATCTTAACATATTAAGAAAGAAACACAGAAGACAGCTTAAACGCTTAATATAGATAAAAGGACAGATTTTTAGATGTTCTTTCATTATTTCACGAAAAAGACTTGGATATTTATAGCACTTTAAATGTATAAACCTTACTCTTAAATTATTAGAACCGGACAGCACAAAACAAAATGTACCTCTGAGAGAGAGAACAATGAACAAAATTTAATAATAGGTCATCCTGCCCTTGTCATCAGGAAATACGGAAACTGGGAAAGAAAAAAAAAAAACAACCCAAAATGCAAAGCATATAAACGTACTCCCAGTTTATCCTGAATACGCGTGAGATATTCCATAAAGAGGAAAAAACCGTCTTGGGCTGGTGTAACCGTTAGTAATGGCTATTCTAGTAAACATCGGCAATCATCTGTGACCTATAATGAACATACTTACAAATTTTCAGAAAGATCGGCCAAGTACTTTCTGAGATTTTCCATAAAGAAGAAAACTATTATGGGCCGTTAGTAACGGCTATAACGGTAAATTTAAACATCGGGCATCATCCGTGACCCATAATGAACATACCTACAAATTTTCAGAAATATTGGCAACATACTTTATAAGATATTCCTAAAAAAAAAAAGAAGAACCGTTATGGGCCGTTATAGCCGTTACTAACGGCTATAACGGTAAATTTAAACGTCGGGCATCATCCGTGACCCATAATGAACATACCTACAAATTTTCAGAAAGATCAGCCACGTACTTTCTGAGACATTCCATAAAGGAGAAAACCATTATGGGCCGTTAGTAACGGCTATAACGGTAAATTTAAACTCCGGGCATCATCCGTGACCCATAATGAACATACTTACAAATTTTCAGAAATATTGGCCACATACTTTATAAGATATTCCATAAAAAAAAGAACCGTTATGGGCCGTTGTAGCCGTTAGTAACGGCTATAGCGGTAAACTAAAACATCGGGCACCATCCGTGACCCATAATGAACATACCCACAAATTTTCAGAAAGATCGGCCACGTACTTTCTCAGATATTCCATGAAGAAGAAAAACCGTTATGGGTCGTTATAGCCGTTTGTAACCGCTGTAACGGCTGTAACGACCTGTAACGGTTTTTCTTCGTTATAGCCGTTTGTAACGGCTGTAACGGCTGTAACGACCTGTAACGGTTTTTCTTCTTTATGGAATATCTCAGAAAGTACTTGGCCGATCTTTGTGAAAATTAGCAGGTATGTTCACTATGGGCCAAAGATGATGCCCGATGGTACAGCCGTTGGTAACGGCTATAACAGTAAACTAAAACATCGGGCATCATCCGTGACCCATAATGAACATACCTGCTAATTTTCACAAAGATCGGCCAAGTACTTTCTGAGATATTCCATGAAGAAGAAAAACCGTTACAGGCCATTACAGCCGTTAGTAACGGCTATAACGGTTAAAACATCGGACATTATTTGTGACCCATAATGAACATACCTACAAATTTTCACAAAGATCGGCCAAATACTTTCTGAGATATTCCACAAAGAAGAAAAACCGTTACAGGCCGTTCCAGCCGTTAGTAACGGCTATAACGGTAAAGTAAAACATCGGGCATCATCTTTGGCCCATAGTGAACATACCTGCTAATTTTCACAAAGATCGGCCAAGTACTTTCTGAGATATTCCATAAAGAAGAAAAACCGTTACAGGTCGTTACAGCCGTTAGTAACGGCTATAACGGTAAAATAACACATCGGGCATCATCTTTGGCCCATAATGAACATACCTACAACTTTTCAGAAAGATCGGCCCAGTAGTTTTGTCTGGAGCGAGTGGAACACATTTTGACCACGGACGGAACACACACACACACACACACACACACACACACACACACACACACACACACACACACACACAGAGAGAGAGAGAGAGAGAGAGAGAGAGAGAGAGAGAGAGAGAGAGCATTTCTTCGTTCCCATTCTAAAGTACTCCCTGTTCTATAAGAACTGGGAGTACAAAACCCACGATAATACTAAAATAAAAAGTGAAAGAAAAAGCATATCTTCCAATGAAATCAAACATCATACAAGAAGCGGCTTACAGTATTAAAGGCTTTAAATAGATACACAGCAAGAGGTTTACATATTCTGACATCTGAAAGTAATAAGGTCAGTTTGAATGCGTTTGGATGACTACGGTCTTTGGCTGGGATAAATATTTTCCGTAAAGAACTATATTCATTACACACTGGTATAACATGCAGTTCAGATTCTTCAATACCAGGACAAAATGGACAGTCAGCATTTATTCTTGTAAATGAGAATCTAGATTTATGAATTTTCAGTTGTGAAACTCCAAGTCTAATTCTTGTCAAGTACTTTCTAAGAGATGGATTTCTTATTCTGGACAAATATTCTGGAACATTATACAGTTGTCGAAACGAAGAGTAGAACATGAATCTCTCCTTTGAGTTAACAGCAGAGTCTAAATCTTGTAAGCAACAATCCACAAGTCTTTGTTTACATGAATGCACAAAACATTTAACATTTTCCACCCCTTGATTTTCCCACACGAATTCAAAACCATATCTTGATAATGTCAAACATACATTGCTTACCCAGTTCTTCTTTTGCCTATGTAATGCAGACTACATAACATTTTATAGGATTTTCTTGGGATACGGTTATCTTCCATACGGGTTAATTTCAACCAATATTTTACACATTTGATAAGAGTCTGAATATATAACGGGTACCTGCCAGTTACGAAATATACAAGTGCACTTGGTGTGTGAACACTTACATTCAAAAGACGTTTGATAGCTAAAAGGTGTACTCTTTCAATTATAGTATGGTTTGCAGTTAAAACCAAACTTCAGCACCATACGTTAAAATTGGCTAGCTCTGGATATAAAAAATTTTGAAGAAAAGTTTTGGATTGTTTTCGCCTAGAGACCACAAAAATTTCAAAATATTAAAAACACCTTTTTATTGCTTTGAGCGCCCTGTCTTCCAAAGACTACAAAAAAGTTAAACCGGTAGAAAGAATGACACCTAAGTATTTCTACTCATTCACAGCTTGCAATTGTATACCATTGTAAAACCATTTTTCTCGTGAAGCAACATGCCCTCCTTTACGAAATATAATTTTAGATGTTTCCTCATTCACGATCAGTCTTAGTCTATTGGCAGTGTTAGTTAATACATCTAGCTGTTTTTGAAGACCAATTACGGTATGGGAAAGAACAACATCGTAAGCAAAAAGCATAATAATAATGTGAAGAATGTCGGGAGATAAACTTATTACATGTTTTCCAGATAATGTTACTTCCCAGAGTTGGGTCTGGGCACATGGTCCTCGTCTTTAGTGTCCGGTGTGGACGTGAGTCTGATGCCCCATTGATTGACTGTCACTCTGGATGAGAGGCGTGGAGTACGCTGTGGCTGTGGAGGATGGGAAGGCGCTGTCCAAGGAACTGCGTGGCCTGTATCCACAGGCTTCTGGCGGTATTCTCGTTCCTCACGGTGCTCGCCACATGTTCTGCATGGTATCTCCAATGTGCCAGTATAATCCTGTGTTTGAACGTTCAGGAAGTGGCGGGAATGTAGCCATCTCTGTCGTCCATGGGAGGCCCTCATCAGAGGATGGCATGGCCTCCGTTGGGACTGTGGGTGGGTGGAGTCCATGTAGAAAGGAGTTGGCACTGGGCCACGGTGGTTAATTCGTTCAATAGAACTATCATCAACAGCAGCATCCTGTGCGAAACTGGCTGCTGTCTGTGGGAGGTCCTCAGCAGAGGATGTCATTGGCCTCTGTCGGGACTGCGGGTGAGTGGAGTCCAGTTGGGTCGGAGCTGGTGCCAAGCCACGTTGACTGACTGGTTCAGCAGAGTCATCAGGGGTAGCATCCTGAGCCAAACTGTAAGAGCGTCTTCGTGGTCTTTTCTGCGGCCATGGTGTTGCATGTTCCTGCACTTGTGGTAGAGGCGCCCCTTCCAAACGTAGACCTGCCTGCCAGCGTTCTTCTCCTCTCTGATGACCTGTTTCTTGCGGTTGGTCAAATCAGAGGCGACGCAGATTCCCAGCGATGATGCCATCTTCTTCCTGCAGTCATGTGCCTGCAGAACGAGCAGCTTGTCCTGCCAGTGGGCAAGTCGAACAAAGATGGGACGGGGATAATTGGTATTAGTGAGTCCGACACGATGCGCTCGTTCTATGTCTGTGATTGTCTACTGCTTCGACGGGAAAAAAAACGATTCAGCAGTTATACCACCTTTCGAATGCATTGAGCACTGCTTTCTGATGACCCTTCAAATACACTGAAAACCCTCAAACTATTGCGCTGAGAAAAAGCCTCAAGTCTGTCGACCTGATCGTCCATGTGAAGTGCAATGTCTATGAACAGATCCTTCCACTGGTACAGATTTTCACATTGCTGTTCAAGAGTGTTGCATTTGCTAGTCAGTTGCTGAACTTTTGCAGTAAGCATGTCATTACTGTTTTGAGATCTTCACACCAGCTCTCTAATCTTGATACAGTTTCTAAGTCTTCTATTCTCGAGTAACCCGCCATCGAGTACATTCTTTCATCAAGATCTTTTCCGGAATTACGATTGGGATTGAAATGGGTTGCAGGGTCTGAAGAAATGGTACGGGAAGGTGAAAGGCCAGTGTCATAGTTGTACGCATAGGAATCGGCGTGACTGTCCATAATGCCGTGATGGTCCGGGGTTCGATTCCACGTCACCACAAGACAACAGAAACCAGGTGTTAATACAAATGTATTGTATGTTTCGCGTGGAAGATGATCACAACACGCGCAGATGACGCCAGTTTCCATCAGGATGCGGGATGAAAGCGGACAGCTACTGACCACATGAGGACTAGGCGGTTGAGGTGTGTAAATTGAGTCCTTAGAGATGAACACACAATACGCTCACTGTTTTGGTTGTTTTGACACGATCCATAACCATAGCCGCCTGCAATGTCAACTTTCTCACAATACACGGATGCTGATAGAATCACTGAAGCAATGAACACAGTCTGTATGTGAGTCAATTGCCATGCAAGATTTATTGAAGATGCCTGTACCCAAGCACCGTCCGTCCCCTTCCTTTTGACTCGCATACGGACACGAGCTCCACGTGCAGCAGCCATTCTGACCGCGCTGTATGTTTACGGGAACACAACACAGTTCATGGGCTTCAATCCTTAATAACTATTTATTAATTTTCAAAACAACCATTCTTGTCTAATAAGTGTCAGGTCGGAAATGATATTTAGTCACATATTGGACATACCTTAAAAAACCATGTGTCAAAAAAAAATCACAGCAATCACCACACAGAAAGGACAGGAATTTCCCGATGGTAGGAGAGAATACTTGAGTACCCGGTCAAAGGACCTGTCAGCCCCCCCCCCCCCCCCCCCCCCCTCGAGAAAGCGAGAGAGAGAGAGAGGGAAGGAGGGAGAGAGGATAGGAGAGGAGGGGGAATCGTGGAAGGATGGACAGGAAAGTAAAAAACAATTAAAAAAAAAAGAAGGAAAAGGGACAGAGAAAAGGACACGCTACTATATGACAAATGTTTCATTCGACATTGACTGGTGAGTGAAGCTCTAGTTTTTTTTAGCTGCTCTTCGTTCCTCATGGAGAATAACTTTAAGCAGAACCATTTCATTTAGATAAATCAGGGAGACTCGCATGCGGTTTTACGATAAATAAAACAACACCAACGTGACTGGAAAGACGGAAAAGACAGTGAAAGGACGGCAAAGAGAGAGAGAGAGAGAGAGAGAGGGAAGAGAGAGAGAGAGAGAGAGAGAGAGAGAGAGAGAGAGAGAAAGAGAGAGAGAGAGACGGACAGACTGAGAGAGAGAGAGAGAGAGAGAGAGCGAGAGAGAGAGAGAGAGAGAGAGAGAGACAGACAGACAGACAGACAGACAGAGACGCAGACACAAAGAGAGAGAGAGAGGGAGAGAGAGACAGACAGACAGAGACGCAGACACAGACATTGAGAGAGATAGAGACAGACAGACAAAGAGAGACAGAGAGCGAGATTCAGAGAGAGACAGACAGAGAAAGAGACAGCAAGAAACAGAAATTCTAAATTCATGCTATCATTAAAAAAGCAGCAGTGGTGCAATGCAGCGTACGACAAATACCCCCCCCCCCACCCCCTCCCCCGCCCCCTCCATTTCCTCCACTTTCCTACAATGGTTTTGCCCGTCTGCAGTATCACTCACTGGTAGAAGTGCGCGTTAAACTTGAACGTTTCTAACCAAGTCATGTACTTTGAAACTAGACATTAGTGAATGTGGCAACTTACGGCACAGCAGTCCACGGGCAAGGACCACGTCTCCCCCTCCACACTGACAGGTGTTGTTCTTGCACGCTGCTCCCGCCACACAGCTCTCCTTGCCATCACTGGAGCACGCTCCGCCCACGGAAATTGCTGCAACAAAACGGCTTTCTTGTTTTTCTTTTTTCTTTTTCTTTTTTTTGTTGTTAACCAAATCAGAATCTGATTTTCACAAAAGCACTTTGTTGCGTAAAGAGAAAAAACTGATGCCAAATTTTTTTTGTCTGATTTTCACAAAAGCACTCCGTTTGTATAAACAAAAAAAACAAAGCCATCACACCTTTTCTGGTTGAAAATATTGCAGCACCAGTTGATTTTGTTTCACATGATCAGTGATCTTTACACAGTTCTACAAAGAAATGCTGTGTTATGTGCTGCATAACTTGTCATGTCGCCATTTTTTATTGTTGTTGTGAGCAAATCCAAAACTTTCAAGAGAAGTTTTACATAACCCCCTTGCACACAGTCAATATAACCACAGGGTTATTCAAAGAGCAAACCCCAGTAAAATCTACGCTCTGCTTGAAAACGTGACTGGCACAGGGCAAAGTTCTCTGCTCCCGTAACACATCAAGAAGAAAAGAAAAAGATACACCTGAAGGTGCGGGTGGACCCGGAGACGTAGTGTCCTCAACTGCCGAGCAAACTAGCTGGGTGTAATCCTGCACCACCCTTGGAAGCCTGAGCTTTGTTCACATTGGGTACCGACACGCACAGGGCATTCCAAAACGACAAGGGACATAACTGCTCCCTGGCAGATGCCACTGCGTCATGGCCACTGGATGCGACACGACAGAACCTCAATTGGAGCCTTCCCATGAATGTACCAGCCCATATTTCATGATTGCAGGGCCCACCTAGCAAAAAACGCCACCTTCAAGCAACCACTGTGAGCATCCCTCAGTCTCACTTGTTCTTGTTTCGCTAACAGGTGAAGACAGGACAGCTCCAGACACGACCAAGCTTTAGCCATGAGGTCTTACGTTCCCTCTGAAGCGAAGCTTGGGTTACAGTCTTTCCTATTGTTAACAGGACGTTTCCTGTGGTCAGCGTGTCTTTCCCCACCCTCACTGGGTCTTTTCCAAGAGTCAGCCAAAAGGCTCTCGTAACACGTCAGACTTTGATACTGTTAACGATGGAAGTGCAAAGATAGGCGTGTTGTTGAATGAGAAGAACACACCAGGGCAGACGATAGGAAAAAGAGTTCGGAGAAACATTAATCCATGTTAAAAGGCGGGAGCAGGCAAAGCAAGTTGACAGTGAAAATGAGGCGGTTATAGCAGTCATCCATTGTCATGCCAGTTCCAGAGACTGAATACGCTGTCCTTGAACATTTCTGGATGCGTGTCGTGGATTCTCTGTCTGCCGATACATGAGAAGCAGAAGACGAAGACAGTCTACATTTGGAGGAAACGGCATACTGACAACTCAAGCTTTAATCTGGAAGAGGCAACTGTAGGCATGTGTGTGTTCACATCGTGAGTTCATTTCATGATCCTGTCATGTCAGTCATCGGGGCATCACGGCGGACGCATGGGATTGTGTTGGAGGCATGGTGTAAAGATACCAGTGCTAGCCTAGGCATTAAATGCCAAATGAAAAATAGTATCCGTGTCATCTCTCTCGCTCAAGATAAACGAGATTTTGTTTGTTCGTTGTTTTCCTCTACCCTCCCTCTCCCTTTGTCATCACCCTCCCCGTTACATTAGTGCGCACAGAGTTCACCTTGTTCCGGAATGTACACTGATTGGATTAACCTCGTCAGCTCTTAGAAAATTTTGAGAGCAGATGGGCTTACCAGTCAGCTGGGCCACACTCAGGTGCATTAAAGCGTATTTTCGACCGACGTCTTTGTGCCTAAAAACACTGTCCTTTTGTCAACGTCTAAGCTATTGGAGGGAAAAAAGAGAACTTCTCATAAAATGCTCTATCCCAATGCCTTCCCACGGCAAAGACATACATGGTCAAACAGGCATCAGTTTCATTCAGCCTCCCCCGACTTTGGAAAATTCAGTTAGTGTACCGTGAATTACTTCTGGTTCCTCAGATTCGGGAAACTTAAAATACGTCAAAACTGCCAACTCCCTCATAACCAGGTCTTAACCAAACTATCATGACCATTTCCCCGGAAAAAGTTATTTACCGTTGACTCCCAGAACATAATTCTGACCTATTTAATGGAGTTTTCCTTCAATGATGATGAAGATCTTTACGTTCACTGCGGACAGCCTAGTGCTCATGGCCTCGACTACTCCGTCTGAAGTGGTTGAGCTCCTATCCTTGCTTCATGATTTCTGGTGACACAGTAGTGTTTCAGGAGGTGGTGCAGTCACTCTTGGCCCCGACGTAGCAGGTGTCTTCTGTAATGCCCAGGAACAGGCAAGGAGAGTCTTAATTCAGCGGGCATCCCAAGACTGGTTCTAGACTTTCCTGAAACACCGGGGAAGAGCACATTCTTCGAGCCGGAGAAGATCGCATTTACCCATTCATATCTTCAGCGCGTCATAACATCCAGCACGTGTCGACTGTGAAATTCCATGAAAGATCCGTTTCCCTGGAGTTTTCGGATCCAGCTCTAACCAGACCACGGCAACATCGAGGTCAGATCTGGACCACGCTTTTGTCAAGTCCTTTCTCTGCCCGCTTGGCAACAGGCTACACTTTATGGTGCTTGCTTTCTCCAGACAGTACTTGAACACACTCCAAACCTACAGTTATGACCCACTAAGAATATGATCTAGTTTGCGTTCACAGGCCTCTCACGCTTCGGTGCCTATTCACTCACAGCAAAGGGATCTCTGGTTCTGCGATGTAACCTTTGTCAAAAAAAAAAAAAAAAGAAAAAAAAGAAAAAAAGGCAGGCTAATACTGGCCGTGATCCGACTTTCGAGGCTAACACATAACGTTGGTCTACCGAGCGTCTTGTTTGTACAAGCTTTCGTTTTTGTTCTCATGCATGCGAACACTCACCAAGACACCACATACACACAAAGACGTACAGAGAGAGAGAGCGAGAGAGAGAGAGAGAGAGAGAGAGAGAGAGAGAGAGAGAGACAGACAGACAGACAGACAGACAGAGAGAGAGAGAGACAGACAGACAGACAGACAGATAGAAAGACAGACAAATAGAGAGAGGGAGAGAGACAGACAGACCGTGATATAGACAAACAGAGAGAGAGAGAGAGAGAGAGAGAGAGAGAGAGAGAGAGAGAGAGACAGACAGACAGACAGACAGCCAGACAGACAGACAGATTGAGACAGAGAGCCAGACAGAAAGAGAGACAGACAGACAGAGGGAGAGACAGAGAGGGTGAGAGAGAGGGTGAGAGATTAAACTCACAACATATGAACGTATTGTCACAGATTGTGTCAGAGCGACAGAGTCCCACTTCCCTTGCACTGCAGTTCTGATTGACATCGAGGTCTGGAACATAGTTTCCCATGCGTTCCAGTTCACTCTTTCACCATTCGCACGTCTTGAAACACCACCATTTTCTCTGACGGTGACTGACAGAGGACACAGTGATGCTGAAAGGACACTGATGCTGAAAGGACACAGTGATGCTGAAAAGACATTGTGATGCTGAAAAGACATTGTGCTTTCCTGTTTAGTTCTTGACACAAACGGATTACTATGGAGATATTGCTGCGTGATGCCGAAAAGACATTGTGCTTTCCTGTTTAGTTCTTGACACAAACGGATTACTACGGAGATACTGCTGCGTGACACAGTCAATGTCATCCGATCAGTTTAGGCCTGATGAAGTCAGTCAATGTCATCCGATCAATCTAGGCCTGAAAAAGTCAGTCAATGTCATCCAATCAATTTAGGCCTGAGAAAGTCAGTCAATGTCATCTGATAAATTTAGGTCTGAAAAAGTCAGTCAATGTCACACGATAGCTTGAGGTATGAAAGACGTCAGTCAATGTCATCTGATACATTTAGGCCAGAAAAAGTCAGCCAATGTCATCTATTAGCTCAGAGCCTAGAAGCCTACTGTCTCAGCCTTCGAGGGCCTGGGCCTCTCTCTCTCTTTGAAATGAAGTAATAGCGCCTCTGGGGTAAAGCGGCTGTTGGTGAACGCACTCACTGATGCGGCAGAGGACAAACCTGGAGAGTCTGCTTTCTCGCACGGGTGTAACGAAAAGTTTTAACTCCCCGAATGGTTTAACTCCCAGGGAGTTAAACTGTTCATATGTAAATTTTAACTCCCCGGGAGTTAAACTAGAATGACTCCCACCCTGTGCCAAAATAACTCCTCTCAGTAAAACTTCAAAATGTTCTAAAATATTTTTTTTGTACAAGTCTCAACAAATTCTTGAAAACATTAAGGGGGAGTCATTTTGTACATATATCAGACTTAACTCCCACCCTGTAACAGAATGACCCCCCCCCCCCCCCCCCCCGGGAGTTAGTCTGTACTATATCCAGATAAACTCCCAGGAGTTAATCCAGGTGTGTAAAAGTTTAACTCCCTGCCCACTAAGGAGGGGGGGCGGGGGGGGGGGGGGGTCAGTTTTTTACAGCTTAGAATAACTCCGCTGGGAGTTAATGTGTACACGTTTTTTTTCTGACATGAAACGACTCCAGGGGAGTTACTTTGTAACAGAAGTGGAATTAATCTGATCATAACTAAGATGACTCACCACCCACCTATTCCCAGATGTCTTTCTGTAAGAGAATGGAGAAGGGGATTTAATGTTCTTCATCATCATCATCAACAACCACCACAGCAGCAGCAGCAACAACAACAACAACAACAACAGGAACAGCAACAACGTCTTAGCCATCGTGATCGTCGGTGTCGTCTTCGTCATCATCTTATATATATATAACTCGTTATGTGTGTGTGTGTGTGTGTGTTGTGTGTGTGTGTGTGTGTGTGTGTGTGTGTGTGTGTGTGTGTGTGTGTATGTGTGTGTGTGTGTCTGTCTGATGCTTATACAAAGCCACACTTTTCGGCCGATCGCCACCAAATTTGGTATCAAGCATCCTTGGCACCCTGGAAAGGTCATGGGCTGGTCGGCCGTCACGTGACGCATTGCGTCTTGACGCAGTTTACGTTGACAGACGCAAAACTGGAAATCAGGACAGCCACGGCCGTGTTTCTAGACCAATTTCCTCCGTATTTGCTGGCAGTCTCTTACCCCTACAGCTTATGCAGTAGATTCGAAATCGTCATAAGCAAAGGTCAAGGTCACAGGGACCCCGAAAGGTCAACACAAAAGTGTTGATAATTCGCGTCTTTATTATCCAATGTCAATACAATTTCACACAAATGTGCACAACTATAAGGTCCACCAACAGTGTGTGTTTCGAAGTCCAAGATTAATAAAAGTCAAGGTCACGAGTGCGACTTTTACCTTGGGAGAGAAGTAAATCTTCACTCGCCAACTACAGCTATGTTTCTCAACTGATTTCCTCCAAATCTGCTGAGTGCCATTGGCCTTTACTTCTACAGCTTATGCAGCAGATTCAAATTTGCCATAGCCAAAGGTCAAGGTCACAGGGACCCCGAAAGGTCTACACAAAAGTGTCAGTAACTCGCCTCTTTATTATCCACTGTCAATGAAATTTCAGACAAACGTGCACAACTATAAGGTCCACCCATGAGAACTGTGGCCGTGCAGAAGGAACACACACACACACACACACACACACACACACACACACACACACACACACACACACACACAGATTT
>CM065733.1:62782367-62784867 GCA_033310375.1 Conus canariensis | reverse complement strand
TCAGTTTTGGTCACCCCCAGTCCTTGTCTGTTGGTCTGTGTGTGTCCTGTTATTTCTCTGATCTTGAGACTTTCTTTTGCAGAATCCATCGCCTCTTGAACTTTCCATTTTCTGCCTGTCTTCAGCTGTTATACTCTAATTTCATTTTTAATGGCAAAATATTCAATACCTTATAGTCAGACGCTAACAGAATCGACGGCTTTAAAAGAACCAATTTCAAGGCTCGTCTATGTAGACTTACTGGAGGTTTCATGATATTATTGCTTGCTGAATCCCAAACAGTTGAAACATGATTTATGTAACGGCGACCAGACTAAACAGTTCACTCAGTTAAAGAAGGCTACTCACTATGTGCGTAGCTTTCGTCGGCAGTCCGGCCGACTTCTTCAGCGCAACTGCTGGGTTGAGAACCGATGAGTTCTTCAAGACGTAAACGACGACAATAAGTATGATGCCGCCAGTGACTCCGAAGGTGATGCCATTGATCAAACCAGCGCTGCCGCCTCCAGAACCACTCCCACTGCCCCCCCCCTCCCCTCCCTCGAAAACGAGAGCGTCTCACTCCCCCTCTTCCTCCACGGCCCTCGCACAAAATTGCTCATCGTAAAGAACAACAAAATGACGACAATGGTCAGCGTTGCCACTCAGACTGCCGAACAGCCAATTTATACATCATATGCTGAAGCAGTCAGCTCGGGGCCAGTACCATCACCCGCCGAGCAGCAGAAGAGTGGCCCTCAGCAAAAAAGACCGACCAACAAGCCTCAAGTCAAAGGAAACGACCATAGAATGACAAATAGAACACAGCAAAAACATGATTTATGTAAGATTCTATGTAAGCACAGAAGAACATTTTTCGACTGTGTAGATTCAAGAATTTTTTCACTTTAGAGAGTTGATAGATCTTTTTAGAAATAATGTTACATATCCTTGTTATATGATCTGACCATGACAAATTATTATCAATGACAACTCCAAGAACTTTATGGCTATTAGTTTCTTCAATCTTTTTGTCATTTAAGTAAAGAACAGATAAATTATCAGGAAGATTTTGAAGTTTTTGTCGAGTTGTTATAAGCATGAATTTCGTTTTCTGTGGATGTGGACACATGTGATTTAGTTCAGACCAGTCGATTAAGTGGTTAATATTTTCCTGAAGAGCTGTTGAGACCTCGACGACATTGGTGCTACTGATGTGTAAAGTCGTGTCGTCAGCAAATAACTCGCATACTGCAGTAAGAACTAAAGGTAAGTCGTTAATGTAAATTGAAAATAATAAAGGACCTAGGACAGAACCTTGTGGAACACCGTATTCAACAGGCAATGCAGAAGATGTTTTTTCCGCTAAACGTTACTGATTGTTTTCTACCAGACAGGAAAGATGACATGAGTTCTAATGAATTAGTAGACAAACGACAGATCTTAAGTTTTTTTTAGAAGGAGTGCATGGTCAAGTACATCAAAGGCTTTAGTGAAATCAACAAGAGGCACCAGTGATTTTGTCATTGTTGATATTAGTCAACCATTTGTCTACTAAGCATGTCAGTGCAGTATGGCATGAGAAGTTTGCTCTGAAACCTGACTGGTTCGGATGAAAAAGATTGTAAAAATTGAGATGATGAAGAATAGACTTTTTAATGTGATTTTCTAAAGGTTTAGACAAGACAGGTAATAGAGAAACAGACCTGTAATTAGAAGGCTCTGAATGGTCTCCTGATTTATATAAGGGAAATACTTTTTGCAACTTTAAATGCCTTTGGAATTTTGTTTTTGGAGATGCACAAGTTGTAGATGTAAGTAAGGGTTTCAGAAATAAATGGTGCTGAGATTTTCAGAATTTGACTATCAATGCCATCCAGTCCTCGTGAACATGTTTGCTTTAAATGAGTGAGTGCATTGTATACTTCATGCACTGCCATTAAAGGTACGTTTAAATAAGAGGAAATGTCTTTTGAATTACAGAATTCACGGACAGTCTCTAAGTCGTTATAGGCAGATGTATCTTTCTTAACAGTTGCACTACCTATTCCCAGAAATAATTGTTGACTATGTCAGGCGACATATTGCTGACTGATATAGTTTTAGAGGTAGCGATTTTATTGTTGGTTAATTGATTTATGGCTTTCCAAATCGACTTACTGTCAGTTTTTGACGACACAAGATTTTGAAAGTAGTTCATTTTAGCCGCACGTTTTAAATATGTAACAAGATTCCTTTGCTTATTAAACTCTTCTTTCGGTCCCGTTTGAAACAGTAAATCTCGTAAGTCCATGGCATGTTTCACACTATCTGTGAGCCGTGGCACTTTAGGGTTGCTTCTAACACGTCTTGTTTTCAAAGGTGCATGTTTGTCGTAAACATTAAAAAAATTGTGATACCAAACTTCGAATGCTTCATCCGGATCAGTAAACTGATAGACGTCGTGTATGTGGTAATTCTTTAAATCAACTAAAACATTTTTGGAATCAAAACAGGAAAAACTTCTGTATTCAATTAGAGT
>CM065733.1:62772367-62777367 GCA_033310375.1 Conus canariensis | reverse complement strand
CGGTAGAGCTCCCTCATTCCAGCACTAACAGAGGACTGCATGCAAAGGGTGCAGAACGGTAGTCTTGCAGTGTTTGATGAGGTCTGGAGGAATGCCATTATTTCCAGGTGCCCTACCTGATGCCAGGCTGTCAATGGCCTTGCTGAGTTCGTCCAGGGTCGGCTCTATGCTAAGCTCTTCCGTGACTGGCATGCACTTGATGGCATCAGGGGCTGAGGAGGTCACTGTGTTCTCTCTGGAGTAGAGGTCGGAGTAGTGCTCCACCCATCTCTCCATCTGCTGGCTGGGGTCATTGATAACCTCCCCAGTGGAGGATTTGAGGGGAGCCGTCTTGCTCTGTATTGGTCCCAGTGCCTTTGTGATGCCGTCATACATCCCTCTGATGTTGCCTCTTTCAGCGGCTGTTTTTATTTCCTCGCTGAGCTCTGTCCAGTACTCCCTGGCGCAGCACCTGGCATTAAGCTTAACCTTGCTCCTGGCAGCCCTGAGAATCTGCAGGTTCTTCTCGTTGGGTGACCGCTTGTGCCTAAAGAGTGCGGCATGCTTGGCCTTAATAATAGGAGTCATCTCAAACGATTTGGCCGCAAACCAGTCGTGATACTTCGAAGTTTTCAACCCAAAGGTAGCCAGAGCAGTGCGGTGCATAGTGTCTTGTAACGTTTTCCATCTCTCTGCGGCAGAGTCTCCGGGTTGCAGTGCATCATATTCTCTCTCAAAGGCCTCTGCAAACAGTTCCACAAGATCTGGCTGAGACATCTTATTAACGTCAATACGAAAGAGCCCTTGTTTCTTTGAGCGATGGAACTTCTTTGGTTGCAGCCTGATCCTGCAGCATACCAGGGAGTGGTCTGTGTCGCAATCCGCGTTGTGGTGAAAACGGATGTGGAGAAAGTTTTTAACAGCGGAGCGTCTTACAGGATCAGATCCAGTTGGTGCCAATGCTTTGATCGCGGGTGTCTCCAGAAGACTTTGTGTTGAGATTTCGTCTTGAAGAAGGAGTTAGCTATGCACAGTTCGTGACAGGTGCAAAACTCGAGCGGTCGCTGTCTGTTCTCATTCATTTTCCCCACTCCAAAGGAACCAAGGCAAGAGGGCCAGGAGTCGTTGTCTGCACCCACTCTGGCATTGAAGTCGCCCAGGAGAACAAGCTGTTCTGTGCTGGGGATGTTCCTTGTGGTAAATGCAAGATTTTCAAAGAACTCATCCTTGGCATCCGGAGTGGCGGACAGATTCGGAGCATATACGCTGACAAGGGTGACAAGGCCTTCGCTGGTGTTGAGGCAGAGAGTCAGGAGTCACTCTGAGCCGCCACTGCCTGGTTCTATCATACTCAGCAGGCTGTTCTTTTCTGCAAAACCTGAGCCATACTCTCTTGGGGTATCAGAGCTCTTTCCTTGCCAGAAGAAGGTGTAGTCCTTCTCCTTCAGCGTGCCTGTGTCAGCCAGCCGTTTTTCCTGCAGGGTGGCGATATCCACATTCAATCTCTTGAGTTCGTTGTTTATGACAGCTGTTTTCGTAGCGTCGCGAATATCTTGAAGGTCTTGAGAAAGCCTAGGCATCATTATCCGGACATTCCAACATCCCAGTTTTAGCACTGATCCCTTTATTTAAGTTTTCTTGTTGCCTGGCGTGGTACTCTACGACCTGCTTGTAGGATGTTTTCCTAATCTCCATGCACCCAATGAAGATGGCAGGTCGTGGCGGGACAGCACCTCATTGGCTGGGGACTGCCCAGCTTAGGCTGCGGTAGCTGTCCAGTGAGACGCGAAAATCTCTCCCACCGTCGGAAGCAGCTGCTGGCGTCGCGCTCTACGCCAACTGAGCGCTGACTTAAAACCGCTGTAATGAAAAGTTTTAACTCCCCAAATGGCTTAACTCCCAAGGAGTTAAACTGTTCATATGTAAATTTTAACTCCCCGGGAGTTAAACTAGAATGACTCCCACCCTGTGCCAAAATAACTCCATTCAGCAAAACTTCAAAATGTTCTAAAATATTTTTTTGTACAAGTCTCAACAAATTCTTGAAAACATTAAGGGGGAGTGATTTTGTACATATATCAGACTTAACTCCCACCCTGTAACAGAATGAGCACCCCTGGGAGTTAGTCTGTACCATATCCAGATTAACTCCCAGGAATTAATCCAGGTGTGTAAAAGTTTAACTCCCTGCCCACTAAGGGGGGTCAGTTTTTCATAGTTTAGAATAACTCCCCTGGGAGTTAATGTGTACACGTTTTTTCTGACATGAAACGACTCCAGGGGAGTTACTTTGTAACAGAGGGGGAGTTAATCTGATCATGACTAAAATGACTCCCCATCCACCTATTCCAGATGTCTTTCTGTAAGAGAATGGGGAAGGGGATTTAATGTTCATCATCATCATCATCATCATCATCATCATCATCATTGTCATCATCAACAACAACAACCACAGCAGCAGCAACAACAGCAACAGCAACAACGTCTTAGCCATCGCGGTCGTTGTCGGTGTAGCTGTCGTCATTATCTAATATATATATAAAACTCGTTATATTATATATATATTATTTTTTGTGTGTGTGTGTGTGTGTGTGTGTGTGTGTGTGTGTGTGTGTATCTGTCTGTGTGTCTGTCTGTGTGTCTGTCTGATGCTTATACACAGCCACACTTTTCGGCCGATCGCCACCAAATTTGGTATCAAGCATCCTTGGCACCCAGGAAAGGTCAAGGGCTGGTCGGCCGTCACGTGACGCATTGCGTCTTGACGCAATTTGCGTCGACAGACGCAAAACTGGAAATCAGGAGAGAAGGAAATGTTCCATCGACAGCCACGGCCGTGTTTCTTGACCGATTTCCTCCGTATTTGCTGGCAGCCTTTGTCTCTTACCCCTACAGCTTATACAGCAGATTCGAAATCGTCATAGCCAAAAGTCAAGGTCACAGGGACCCCAAAAGGTCAACACAAAAGTGTTGATAACTCGCGTCTTTATTATCCGATGTCAATACAATTTCACACAAATGTGCACAACTATAAGGTCCACCAACAATGTGCGTTTCAAAGTCCAAGATTAAAGGTCAAGGTCACGAGTGCGACTTTTACCTTGGAGAGAAGTAAATCTTCACTCGCCAACTACAGCTGTGTTTCTCAACCGATTTCCTCCAAATCTGCTGGGTGCCTTTGGCCTTTACCTCTACAGCTTATGCAGCAGATTCAAATTCGCCATAGCCAAAGGACAAGGTCACAGTGACCCCGAAAGGTCTACACAAAAGTGTCAGTAACTCGCCTCTTTATTATCCACTGTCAATGAAATTTCAGACAAACGTGCACAACTATAAGGTCCACCCATGAGAACTGTGGCCGTGCAGAAGGAACACACACACACACACACACACACACACACACACACACACACACACAGATAGATTTATAGATTTCCCCACCTTCCCCTCCTTCCTCCCCCCCCCCCCCCCCCCCCCCCCCCCCCCCCCCCCACTCTGTGCCGCGTGAAGTGAAAGCATTGTCATTTTGTTTCCCTGGTGGCTCACTTCGCCAAGCTCACTTTACTTACTACAGGAAGAAATCTATTTTTTAAACATTTAATTTTGCTGTGCTCTAGAAACAGTGCCAGCCAAAAGTAAATAGCCCATGACTCTCCCAGGGTGCCAAGGATGCTTTGCGCCAAATTTGGTGTTGATCAGTTGAGAACTGAATTCAGTTGGAAGAGTGGAGCTCTCCTTTTTTTTTTGAATATTTGATTTTGCTGCGCCCTAGAAACAGTGCCACCCAAAACTAAATAGCCCATGACACTCCCAGGATGCCGAGGATGCTTTGTGCCAAATTTGGTGTCGATCGGTTGAGAACCATGGCTCCGATTTTGTGAATATTTAATTTGTCTGCGCCCTAGAAACAATGGCGCCTAAAACTAAATAGCCCATGATCTTCCAGGGGAGCTAAGGATGCTTGATACCAAATTTGGTTTTGATTGGTTGAGAACGGTGGCCGTGCATAAGGGACACACACACACACACACACACACACACACACACACACACACACACACACACCACACAGATTTCGAAAATATATAAGATGCATGGGTGGTAGCGAGGTGCGGGGAGAGGGTGGTGGGTGGTGAGTGGGAGTCATTCTGGTAGCATGTCAGGATAACTCACCTGGCGTCAAATTGAAACACAGAGGAAGTTACTTTATTATATTCTAGTTTAACTCCCGGGGAGTTAAAATCTACATGTGAACAGTTTAAATCCCTGGGAGTTAAACCATTCGGGGAGTTTTCATTACACCAGTATCTGTTACTTCCCGTGTTGTGTCGACGTAAGTAGCGAAGCTGGAGTGTCCTCTCCAGGTCGTAGGTGCAAGTGAGTGTTTGTGGATGGATGGACGGATATAAGCCTGGGCATTGTGATTTGGAGGACAGACTGCTACCCATGCAGCTTGTCACCCCTCTCCACCTCGCTGACGGATCCAAAGGAACAGCAGGGCTGTTACCGTTTGGGACCAACGCGGTCGCAGGAGCTGCCAGAATGTGACAAAGTTTGCCATCCAATCGTTTTAGGGGATCCACTCCGGATTTTTTGGCAGGGTTTACTCCTTTGGCTAGATAGCCGTGGATAGGTCTCCAGAGCTGGCGCCCTTTGATGGAACTTTTATTTATTTTCCCCAGGGTGTCTAACCACCCTCCTTGCCCTCCTCATGAGAGCTGGTGGGGGTGCCGGTTTAGTCGCCGACAATCCGACCTTGTGACAGGTAGTACTGGGATCTAGGTTACCAGTAGTAGCTCTATCTATCTGACCTGACCTTTCCTATGTTACTGTAGTAAGACAGGCATATTTCACTATATTTACTGTAAGAAATCGGGTACAATCAGTACGCATCATGCCGTCTCAAACTAAAACCCGCATTTCTCCGTGTATTTTACCACAATTAATGTACAAAGCATACGAATATTAAAATTGTTTTATGTACAAAGCCTACTCACCATGCATGTTAATATCATACATGT
>CM065733.1:62692367-62767367 GCA_033310375.1 Conus canariensis | reverse complement strand
AACCAATAGGTTATGGAAACTTAAACCATTATAGTTCACTGCCCCTACAACCAATAGGTTATGAGAACTTTCACCTTTATAGTTCACTGCCCCTACAACCAATAGGTTATGAGAACTTTCACCATTATAGTTCACTGCCCCTACAACCAATAGGTTATGAGAACTTTCACCTTTATAGTTCACTGCCCCTACATCCAATAGGTTATGGGAACTCTCACCTTTATAGTTCACTGCCCCTACAACCAATAAGTTATGGGAACTTTAACCATTATAGTTCACTGCCCCTACAACAAATAGGTTATGGGAACTTTAACTATTATAGTTCATTGCCCCTACAACCAATAGGTTATGGGAACTTTCACCTTTATAGTTCATTGCCCCTACAACCAATAGGTTATGGAAACTTTCACCTTTATAGTTCACTGCCCCTACAACAAATAGGTTATGAGAACTTTCACCTTTATAGTTCACTGCCCCTACAACCAATAGGTTATGGAAACTTAAACTAATATAGTTCACTGCCCCTACAACCAATAGGTTATGGGAACTTTCACCTTTATAGTTCACTGCCCCTACAACCATTAGGTTATGGAAACTTTCACTTTTATAGTTCACTGCCCCTACAACCAATAGGTTATGGGAACTTTCACCTTTATAGTTCACTGCCCCTACAACAAATAGGTTATGGGAACTTTCACCTTTATAGTTCACTGCCCCTACAACAAATAGGTTATGAGAACTTTAACCATTATAGTTCACTGCCCCCACAACAAATAGGTTATGGGAACTTTCACCTTTATAGTTCACTGCCCCTACAACAAATAGGTTATGAGAACTTTCACCTTTATAGTTCACTGCCCCTACAACAAATAGGTTATGGGAATTTTAACCTTTATAGTTCACTGCCCCTACAACAAATGGGTTATGGAAACTTTAACCATTATAGTTCACTGCCCCTACAACAAATAGGTTATGGAAACTTAAACCATTATAGTTCACTGCCCCTGCAATCATTAGGTTATGGAAACTTTAACCATTATAGTTCACTGCCACTGCAACAAATAGGTTATGGGAACCTTCACCTTTATAGTTCAGTGCCCCTACAACAAATAGGTTATGGGAACTTATAGTTCACTGCCCCTACAACAAATAGGTTATGGGAACTTTCATCTTTATAGTTGAATGCCCCTACAACAAATAGGTTATGGGAACTTTCACCTTTATAGTTCACTGCCCCTGCAACAAATAGGTTATGGGAAATTTCATCTTTATAGTTCATTGGCCCTACAACAAATAGGTTATGGAAACTTTCACCTTTATAGTTCACTGCCCCTACAACCAATAGGTTATGGGAACTTTAACTATTATAGTTCACTGCCCCTACAACAAATAGGTTATGGGAACTTTAACCATTATAGTTCACTGCCCCTACAACCGGGAACTTTAACCATTATAGTTCACTGCCCCTACAACCAATACGTTGTAGAAACTTTAACCATTATAGTTCACTGCCCCTACAACAAATAGGTTATGAGAACTTTTATCTTTATAGTTTACTGCCCCTACAACCAATAGGTTATGGAAACTTAAACCATTACAGTTCACTGCCCCTACAACAAATAGGTTATGAGAACTTTCACCTTTATAGTTCACTGCCCCTACAACAAATAGGTTATGGGAACTTTCACCTTTATAGTTCATTGCCCCTACAACAAATAGGTTATGAGAACTCTCACCTTTATAGTTCACTGCCCCTACAACAAATAGGTTAAGGGAACTTTCACCTTTATAGTTCATTGCCCCTACAACCAATAGGTTATGAGAACTCTCACCTTTATAGTTCACTGCCCCTACAACAAATAGGTTATGGGAACTTTCACCTTTGTAGTTCACTGCCCCTACAACAAATAGGTTATGGGAACTTTAACTATTATAGTTCACTGCCCCTACAACCAATAGGTTATGGAAACTTAAACCATTATAGTTCACTGCCCCTACAACAAATAGGTTATGGGAACTTTCACCTTTATAGTTCACTGCCCCTACAACAAATAGGTTATGGAAACTTTCACCTTTATAGTTCACTGCCCCTACAACAAATAGGTTATGAGAACTTTCACCATTATAGTTCACTGCTTCTACAACCAATAGGTTATGAGAACTTTCACCATTATAGTTCACTGCCCCTACAACCAATAGGTTATGAGAACTTTCACCATTATAGTTCACTGCCCCTACAACCAATAGGTTATGAGAACTTTCACCTTTATAGTTCACTGCCCCTACAACAAATAGGTTATGGGAACTTTAACCATTATAGTTCACTGCCCCTGCAACCAATAGGTTATGAGAACTTTAACCATTGTAGTTCACTGCCCCTACAACCAATAGGTTATGGGAACATTAACTAGTATAGTTCACTGCCCCTATAACAAATAGGTTATGGGAACTTTCACCTTCAGCTTCTTTACGGTAAACAGTAATGTATCTGAATTTACTTTAACCTTTAACTTTTTACGGTAAACAGTAGTGTATCTGAATTTAGCCGTGTGTGTGTGTGTGTGTGTGTGGTGTGTGTGTGTGTGTGTGTGTGTGTGTGTGTGTGTGTGTGTGTATGTGTGTGTGCGTGCGTGCGTGTGTGTGTTTTCGTAAACTATGTATCTGAATTTAACCTGTAGTGTTTATTTTTTTCCATAAAGCAGCTTTTTTTTTATGCAAAATAAACTGAATTCATGCAAAGAACATATTAGTTCGAGGCTTTAAAAAAAATCATAACATGCATCTGGTATGACTTGGAAAGCATTGTTGCACTGCGTCTTTTCTTTCATTCTCTCCCCCACCCCTTCTCTCTCTCATTCATATATTCAGAGAGAGAGAGAGAGAGAGAGAGAGAGAGAGAGAGAGAGAGAGAGAGAGAGAGAGAGAGAGAGAGAGAGCGAGAGAGAGAGAGAAAATCTGAAAGTTTAGAAGCAAAAGAAAGGGAGAGAGAAAGAGAGAGAGAGAGAGAGAGAGAGAGAGAGAGAGAGCGAGAGAGAGAGAGAGAGTGAGAGAGAGAGAGAGAGAGAGAGAATCTGAAAGTTTAGAAGCAAAAGGGAGAGAGAGAGAGAGAGAGTGTGTGTGTGTGTGTGAGAGAGAGAGAGAGAGAGAGAGAGAGAGAGAGAGAGAGAGAGAGAGCAGTTCTTACATTTAAAGTTGAAGCCTGTGTAACTTGCCTGTAATTTGGTTTTGTCATTCTTATTTCTTTTTTTTTCTTTTTGGCCTGGATTTTCTAAATATAAAAGTGTTGATTGAAAACATCTAGAAACAAAATAATAAACAAGCACTTTGCTTCCATAGAGGACATTCAATTCAATTTATGCTGCTTATTACCCTGCTGACCACGATGGGCCATTTCAGGGCTGTCACCTTCGCACTGCACTATCTTTGTTTTCATTGTCCTGAATATTCCTTTCAAAATGCGTTTCCATTTCCGCCTGCAGTCACATCAGTTTGAAAGTAACTCTGCACAGATGTAAAAAGAAAAATCGACAACTTATCAAAGCACGTTTTGTAAAAAGCGCAAAAACTGCTAAAAAAAATACTTCCATAAAATCTTAGATCACATAAAAACATCTATTTTTTCAGACATTAGAAAAATCACATCAGGTGGAACATCTCAGCACAAAGTTTGCATGGAGTCTACTGCAGTGAATTTGTGGGACATCGTATGGACTGCACCACGGAGCTTTTCACATTTTAAAAGATATGAATGGGTGTAAAAGGGCGTGGCCTATATGAACGGCACAAAACTGTGAACAGGTGTAAAAGTAGTGCCCTATATGCCGTCGGCACAAAACTGTGAACGGCTGTAAAAGTAGTGCACTATATGCCGTCGGCACAAATCTGCATATGACTGCAAAAAGTAGTGCCCTATATGCCGTCGGCACAAAACTGTGAACGGCTGTAAAAGTAGTGCCCTATATGCCGTCGGCACAAAACTGTGAACGGCTGTAAAAGTAGTGCCATATATGCCATCGGCACAAAACTGTGAACGGCTGTAAAAGTAGTGCCCTATATGCCGTCGGCACAAAACTGTATATGACTGTAAAAAGTAGTGCCCTATATGCCGTCGGCACAAAACTGTGAACGGCTGTAAAAGTAGTGCCCTATATGCCGTCGGCACAAAACTGTATATGACTGTAAAAAGTAGTGCCCTATATGCTGTCGGCACAAAACTGTGAACGGCTGTAAAAGTAGTGCACTATATGCTGTCGGCACAAAACTGTGAACGGCTGTAAAAGTAGTGCACTTTATGCCGTCGGCACAGAACTGTGAACGTTGTAAAAGTAGTGCACTTTATGCCGTCGGCACAAAACTGTGAACGGTTGTAAAAGTAGTGCACTTTATGCCGTCGGCACAAAACGATGAACGGTTGTAAAAGTAGTGCCCTATATGCCGTCGGCACAAAACTGTATATGACTGTAAAAAGTAGTGCCCTATATGCTGTCGGCACAAAACTGTGAACGGCTGTAAAAGTAGTGCACTATATGCTGTCGGCACAAAACTGTGAACGGCTGTAAAAGTAGTGCACTTTATGCCGTCGGCACAGAACTGTGAACGTTGTAAAAGTAGTGCACTTTATGCCGTCGGCACAAAACTGTGAACGGTTGTAAAAGTAGTGCACTTTATGCCGTCGGCACAAAACGATGAACGGTTGTAAAAGTAGTGCCCTATATGCCGTTGTTTCTTCTTAGGTTCGCACATTTTCAAACAGGAGAAACAGGAACAGAACAGAACAGGTGGGGGAAACTGAACACAACACAGTGTATATATTTTGTTTACTGCAAGTTTTATTGGCGTTCTCATCCGCAATCTCTGCGCTGCACTGACAAACGTGGTTAGAGCACGTGGAACCCGCCACACATGAGGTGAAGACACTAGAGCAACTGGAGCCCGCCGGTAGCCCTACAAAAAAACAAAAACAAACAAACAAACAAAAAATCAAACAAACAAGTAAAACGTACAAACAAACGCTATATTCATATTAGCAGCTACTAAAAGTGTCATTCTCTTTTCTCTTACTTCGGTTAAATTATCAGCAAGAAAGAGAGAGAGAGAGAGAGAGAGAGAGAGAGAGAGAGAGAGAGAGAGAGAGAGAGAGAGAGAGAGAGAGAGAGAGGAATAAAGGTGGCATGGGGTGGGAGTGGGGTTATGCTGGATTTGTCCACATTACAAAAATCTTACGCATTCAATCAAGTTAACCCCCACCCCCCCACCCCGAATGTTTTTATGGAGAGAGAGAGAGAGAGAGAGAGAGAGAGAGAGAGAGAGAGAGAGAGAGAGAGAGAGAGAGTGATCATTGCTTGCTGCGGTTGATTAAGACACGCCCAGAAAAAAAAAAAACACACACTCTCAAGACGATATGCTCTTGTATTCTCTTGATACAGTCCTAAAAGAAAAAAAAAAAAAAAAATCGTCCAACTTCCAGCACCAAGACACGCATCGAAGGACACAAGAAGCAAAGCTAAATAGTACGCAAGCCACCTAGGCTCCCCCCCCCCCCCCCCCCCACACACACACACACCCGGGGGTTATCATGACTTGTGTCAAAATGTTACTTGGTGTGTCCTGAACACGGATCTCAAATGTTTCTATCAAAAAATTGGGATGCACAGGAGTTACAGCCCTTGGAGTAAGGGTACCCTCTAACACACCCACTTGCGCCATTCAAATGTAACTTGAAATAGCTCCTGTAGTTGAACAAGAAATCAGCTTTTGCTTATACTAGTTTTATTACTTACTTATCAGTCTGCCTGGTGGTAACTTGATCAGTCTTTTCTCATTCATCGTTTGAGTACAGTAGTGGGTGACTTTTATGTACCGATATTTTCACTGCATCGGCAGCATGTCAACTGTTGTCCACAAATCAACTGTTCTGATGAATCATATTATACTACAATGCCTCTTGGTAGTTTCTGACTGTACATGGAACCACATGAGTTATGCATAAAGTCACAGTTTCACATTTATCTCCCCTACCCCCAAATTCAAGATTTCGCCAAAGACAACAAACGACCATTTTGACAGCCTTTCAATCCCCCAAAGTGTTTGGCTTTGATGGGAGTTTATGTTCTTAATTGTCCAGAATGGTTTTGTTGCTTACAAGTTAAATATTGCTGGTATTCTCATGTAACAAAATGTAGCATTAACAGTCTTTCAATAAATATGTATAGCGCAACACAACATACAGTATTCAAGGTGTCAGGAAAGCACATTTCTTGGTCATTTTGAAAGGCATAATTTGTCTGTATTCTCTCTTCATCAACAGTCAATAAAGCATCAGAAGTTTCACTTTCAAGCTTCATCAGAATCTTCAGAACTGGAGTCCAGTGAATCGTCCAGGCCGTTTTGTAAGATGCACTCTCCATCTTCTTCATTTTCATCATCCGCGTCACTGACAACATTCAGGTAATCAATGACAGCCTGAGGTAGAGTCAGCTCTTCTTCCTCCTCTGTTCACAGAGGCTCCAGCACCCCATTAATCATTTTCCATCCACGGCCTTCTGTGGGACTGGGAATGTCTGGCACAGGCTAGTCTCCATGTTTCCAGATGGCAACCTGGTAATTGCAGTGGTGAACGTGTTGGGTCAAGCTGCGCCGACATGGTGGCAAAGTAGCCAGGTCTACATTCTGACTGGCAGTGATGATATCCTCGCCACATTTCTCTTTCAGCGTACGGTGTCTCAGGTCATCAACCCTGCTGAAGCGTGCCCTTCCGTAGATGCAGCAAGTGAAGGACTCCAGCTTGTCAATCATCTCTTCCTTCACTTCTCAGGTGTCTCCAAGCTGTGCTAGGGTCTGCACGAATGCTGGATTCTGCTGAAGAACTTTCTCTGAGTTCACTTTGCCTTTCCCTTTAAAGGCACTAGTTGAGTCACAGCCAGTGAAAGCATGCAGCGACAGAAGAGCGGAGCAGAATGGCTGAGTGAGTCCTCTGGCAAGGTCACTTACGTCTATTAGTCGCTTCTTGTTGCCTATGTCTGTATCAAAGAGGAGTGTCACACGATCCAGCTGAGAGGCAAAGTTCAAAACAGGATGAAAAACACATCTGTGTCAGGACTCTTCACGCGAATGTACTTGTATCCTTTCTCATGTCCATACTTAGAGAACACAATGACACGTGAGTCTTTCTCCTCTTGGGTAGATGACAAGGAATGTAGCTCCTCTTTGTCAGTCGTTTCACCATCAGTTGATGTCAGCTTAAATGCTTTTCCTTCACAGACAAGGACTGTGTTCCTTCCCTGGTGCTTTTCAGCAAAAGAGTCCTTGCTCTAAGCAGTCAGTAGCAGTTGAGTGAACTGAACTTTGTTCTCATCGTTGGCCAGGAAGGCTTTCCAATCTGCAGGTCGCTTTGTGCTATCTCCTTTCAGGATGATCTTGTCACCACACCCTCTTCTGTTTCGTTCCATCGACTTCACTTTAGAGTCTTGGTACATATCTGTGCTGAACACAAAGTCAACAGATGGTGGCACCATGTCGTACAGCTTCTGGCAGATCTGGCGAAAGTTTGAAGGGACTTGCTGCATAGCATGGAATGTTGCATTGCCATCGATGGTCATTAAAGTTTCATGAACAGGCGGCAAGTGTGCATCCTCAGCCTCTTTTGTCAGGTAGTGAAATGCAGTGCTCTTGTCAGTCTTTGCCATATAATCATCTGCTGTCCCCAGGCTGTAAGGAACAGGGGTCAGCTGGTAGGTCATGAGCTCTTTCAGATCCATGTTCAGGTCACCAGTCTGAGACTTGACCAGGAGCTGGAAGGCAACATTTCCCTGGTGCCTGTACTCAGTCACTTTGTTCTGAGTTGACTTCAGTGTGACTTTCCTCGAATGTCTGCCATAGTTTTCAGCTTGAGCTGCTTCATTGGCTGAAAGAAATGTTCTCTGACTTCTAGTCTCTCAGTGATGAAGTTTTCTTTCTGACTTCTGCCTGCTGTCTCTGTACGTAGGACATCCCTTTCAATATCAACAGGAACTGTGACAGTCGATGACAGCAAGATCAGCTTCTCCTTTACATCGATTTCCAGGGATGAACTATCTTGCCACACTGAATGCCCCACGCTTCAGCAGCTCTGTAGCACCTGGGTGTGAGACAATGTTGGCAATGAAGAGCCCAAAGAATGTGAGATACCTCGCATAGTTCTGACCTCCAAAGCTGAAGAACAGATCAGGCATCACCAGTAGGCAATGGGCATACAGCTCAAAGTCATTCATCTTCACAGCATGCATGAGAGACAGCACAAGCCAGATATGATCCATGCAGGTCAGCCAGAACCGGAAAGTTTTTCCATGCTTCCTTTGTCTCACCTCTTCTCTGTACTGTTCATAGTCTCTGATGAAGTCGTCCACAGTGTTGTCTTCAAGCAACTGCCTGACAGAGTCATGCACCGAGGATACTGTTGTTGTCGCAAGCAGGGTTGTGGTTTCTTCAGACAGGACAGGAAAGCCACTGTCAGTTCCTGCCATGCTCAGGTACTTTTCCAACATCACACGTTCCAGACATTCAAGCATTGTCTTGTGGCAGTGCAAAGCACGATCATAATGTTTCCCTGTCTCGATGCCTTTCAAAGAACCTGAGTTGATGATCTATGCTTCCACAAGAATGTCAAACAGACCACTTCCATTCATTTTCTTGCCTAACATTTTGAGATATGCAGAAATAAGGTGAAAGGTGCCAATGAGAATGATGTGTTTCTCGTACCTCTAAGGCTGGCTCCAGACAAGGGGATACGCCTTCATGCATGCACCCAGATCAAAGGTGCCAATCAAGTATTCTTGTCCCACTTTCTGTGTAGCACACTTTGCCTCCCTAAGGCACTCTTGGATGGTTTTGTACTCGGTGATGGGATTGAAGATAACTGGGTAGTAGTCTATTGTTGTTTTCTTTTCAGGCTTTTCTCTCCAGTCTCAGCTGTCATTGAATACCCAAATGATGTCAGTGACGCAGATGTCAGTGACGCAGATGATGAAGATGAAGAGTGCATCTTACAAAACAGCCTGGACGATTCACTGGACTCCAGTTCTGAAGATTCTGATGAAGCTTGAAAGTGAAATTTCTGATGCTTCATTGGCTGTTGATGAAGAGAGAATACAGACAAATTATGCCTTTCAAAATGACCAAGAAATGTGCTTTCCTGACACCTTGAATACTGTATGTTGTGTTGCGCTATACATATTTGTTGAAAGACTATTAATGCTACATTTTGTTACATGAAAATACCAGCAATATTAAACTTGTAAGCAACAAAACCATTCTGGACAATTAAGAACATAAACTCCCATCAAAGCCAAACACTTTTTTTTTTTTTTTTTTTGGTGGGGGGGGGGGGGGGGGGGGGTTGAAAGGCTGTCTTTGGCGAAATCTTGAATTTGGGGGTAGGGGAGATAAATGTGAAACTGTGACTTTATGCCTAGCTCATGTGGTTCCAGGTACTGTCAGAAACTACCAAGAGGCATTGTAGTATAATATGATTCATCAGAACAGTTGATTTTGGCCTTTTGGTTTTGTGGACAACAGTTGACATGCTGCCGATGCAGTGAAAATATCGGTACATAAAAGTCACCCACTACTGTACTCAAACGATGAATGAGAAAAGACTGATCAAGTTACCACCAGGCAGACTGATACGTAAGTAATAAAACTAGTATAAGCAAAAGCTGATTTCTGTTCAACTACAGGAGCTATTTCAAGTTACATTTGAATGGCGCAAGTGAGTGTGTTAGAGGGTACCCTTACGCCAAGGGCTGTAACTCCTGTGCATCCCAACTTTTTGATAGAAACATTTTGGTTTCGTGTCCAGGACACTCCGTGGAACATTTTGAGCCTAGCCACTATAACGCCTGTGGGGGAGGGGTGGCGGTGTGCACGGGAGGCCTAGCTGGCTTGTGGCCTAAAACTCCTCCCCTCCTTGTATTCACAGGCGCAACTAATGTCCGTCAGTGAAACTCCAAACTCTCCATGTTGATGACAAAATATTTTCACATCAAATGAAGACACAGTCATTTGCACATGGATACGTACTGGTTCTCCCATCCATCACCCCCTTCCCTCAACAGCATGAAAACCAGAGTCTTCGACTGGCAATATCGTGCATGCGTATAAGCTTTGTTGAACTGTTTTTCCCCTTCCACCTACATCTCCTCTCCCATCTCTTATGTGGTTTCTCATAAATAAAATAAACAGACCAATAAAAAATGTTTTGACTTTATTTTGCTCTTTTTATGTCAGCCCCCTCCCGTCCCCATTTTTTCTCGTACATACATACACACGCACGCGCGCGCGCACACACACATACACAGAAAGAACACACACACGCACGCACACAAATACGCACGCACACACACACACACACACACACACACACACACACACACACACACACACACACACTGACTGACTGACCGAGACAAGAGAAAAAGACCAAAGAAAGAAGAAGAAGAAGAAGAAGAAGAGAGAGAGAGAGAGAGAGAGAGAGAGAGAGAGAGAGAGAGAGAGAGAGAGAGAGGAGAGAGAGAGGAAACCAAACAAAACGAAAACCAAACGAAATTTTATTTTACCAAGGTAATGAGATCAGCAAATGTGATTGCTTTTTTCCACTCAGCCCTGGGGCAAAAGGAAAAAAGGCAAACAAATCAAGGTACATGCATATAAGTGGAACAAACAAACAAGAAAATCTTACACAACGCAGCACAATCAGTTACTGTTAACACTACTGACAATGAACGCAATGGAAAACACGCGAACGTAGGGTAAAAAGAGTAAGGCAAGGGGAAGAAATGGGGCGGAGGGGGGAACTGGGGGTAAAGGGAGATGGTTAGAGCATAAATCACGGGGGAAATGAGAGAGAGAGGAGAGAGAGAGAGAGAGAGAGAGAGAGAGAGAGAGAGAGAGAGAGAGAGAGAGAGAGAGAGGACTTACTGCATTTCTTCAGTCTGTCACACACAGTACCGTTTCTGCACAGATCGCCCAAGGGACCACTGCAGTCCTCGTTTAAGATCAGCTCTGAAGACAGGGGAAAGGGACACAACTCAGAACGTGGACTGGTTATGACATGAGGACAACTATGGCGCCCATCCTAGCAATGTAGGCGACAGGGCGCTTTCCAAGTGTTAAATCAATATCTAAAATGTACGCAGCACACACACACACACACACACACACACACACACACACACACACACACACACACACACACACACTTGGGACACAATGGTACATACATAAACACAGACACTATAAAACGCGGTGAACAGCTCTTTCGTACACGAGCGAAGTGTTCAAGTGACATACTAATTTAGTAATATTTCACGTGGTATAATACATGCGAGTGTGCGTGTATAATATTTTGTTATAACAACCACCACATTATTTGGGTATGTCTGTGCATATGATCACTTTAGAAATAGCCATAACGTACATAGAGACTTCTACACACAAGCTTACACATAGATGGACTTACTCAATACTCCCCCCCCACACACACACACACACACACACACACAAACACATAATTCAAGACACATGTGGCATATATCTTAAAAGAAAGGAAGACGAATGATAATGATCAGTCATTCATATTCAAGTGCAAAACAACACAATTCATTGAAGATAGGAAAAAAAACCTTTAATAATTGTGCACAAATGGTTGGTTGACTGCAGGACCTGGATCAATGAAACAACTTGCCTGGGTTATGGTAGCAGGTCCTTGAGGAAGAGGTGGATGAGGGCGCTTCGGTTTGAAACCTTCTTGGCTCGGAGGGACAAGTGGGAATGGGTGACAGTGGGCAGGGAGAAATGGGGAAGTGAGGAAGTGAGCACTGCCAATGCTCACTTCCTCACTTCCCCATTTCTCCCTGCCCACTGTCACCCATTCCCACTTGTCCCTCCGAGCCAAGAAGGTTTCAAACCGAAGCGCCCTCATCCACCTCTTCCTCAAGGACCTGCTACCATAACCCAGGCAAGTTGTTTTAATAATTGTGAGCTGGGATACATTGTTCTACTGATCGTTAATACAACGTATACTGCAAAACAAAATAAGGTCACAGAGAGAGAGAGAGAGAGAGAGAGAGAGAGAGAGAGAGAGAGAGAAAGAGAGAGAGAGACAGACAGACAGACAAACAGGCAGACAAAGGCAGACAGACAGACAGACAAAGGCAGATAGAGAGAGAGAGAGAGAGAGAGAGAAACAGAGAAACAGACAGACAGACATAGAGAGACAGACAGAGACAGACAGACAGACAAAGAGACACAGAGAGAGAAAGAGAGACACAGACAGACAGACAAAGAGAGAGAGAGAGAGACAGACAGACAGATAGACAAAGACAGACAGACAAAAAAAAACAAAGAGAGAGAGAGAGAGAGGAGAGAGAGAGAGAGAGAGAGAGAGAGAGAGAGAGAGAGAGAGAGAGATCCGAGATCTGTCCAATGATTACAGGTCAAATAGACAGTTGGGCAGGCAAGGATCTCCACAGCTCTGCGGCCACAGCCGTGTGTGGGACAGGGCATATGTAGTGTCCCCAGAGGGCTTCTTCAGTGACTCTCCACTGTACAGTGGTAGAACGGTCATGGAATGAGAGTCATGGTGAGACACATCACCGTGCCAGCAAACTTGTGGCAGACAGTCATAGTCAGACACATACCCGTGCCAGTTAACTTGTGGCAGACAGTCACAGTCAGACACATACCCGTGCCAGTGAACTTGTGGCAGACAGTCATAGTCAGACACATACCCGTGCCAGCAAACTTGTGGCAGACAGTCATAGTCAGACACATACCCGTGCCAGCAAACTTGTGGCAGACAGTCACAGTCAGACACATAGCCGTGCCAGTGAACTTGTGGCAGACAGTCATAGTCAGACACATACCCGTGCCAGCAAACTTGTGGCAGACAGTCATAGTCAGACACATACCCGTGCCAGTTAACTTGTGACAGACAGTCATAGTCAGACACATACCCGTGCCAGCAAACTTGTGGCAGACAGTCATAGTCAGACACATACCCATGCCAGCAAACTTGTGGCAGACAGTCATAGTCAGACACATACCCGTGCCAGTTAACGTGTGGCAGACAGTCATAGTCAGACACATACCCGTGCCAGTTAACTTGTGGCAGACAGTCATAGTCAGACACATACCCGTGCCAGCAAACTTGTGGCAGACAGTCATAGTCAGACACATACCCGTGCCAGTTAACTTGTGGCAGACAGTCATAGTCAGACACATACCCGTGCCAGCAAACTTGTGGCAGACAGTCATAGTCAGACACATACCCGTGCCAGTTAACTTGTGGCAGACAGTCATAGTCAGACACATACCCGTGCCAGCTAACTTGTGGCAGACAGTCATAGTCAGACACATACCCGTGCCAGTTAACTTGTGGCAGACAGTCATAGTCAGACACATACCCGTGCCAGTTAACTTGTGGCAGACAGTCATAGTCAGACACATACCCGTGCCAGTTAACTTGTGGCAGACAGTCATAGTCAGACACATACCCGTGCCAGTTAACTTGTGGCAGACAGTTATAGTCAGACACATACCGGTGCCAGTTAACTTGTGGCAGACAGTCATAGTCAGACACATACCCGTGCCAGTTAAACTTGTGGCAGACAGTCATAGTCAGACACATACCGTGCCAGTTAACTTGTGGCAGACAGTAAAGTCAGACACATAGCCGTACCAGTGAACTTGTGGCAGACAGTCATAGTCAGACACATACCCGTGCCAGCAAACTTGTGGCAGACAGTCATAGTCAGACACATACCCGTGCCAGTTAACTTGTGGCAGACAGTCACAGTCAGACACATACCCGTGCCAGCAATAATAGTGGCAGACAGTCACAGTCAGACACATACCCGTGCCAGTTTACTTGTGGCAGACAGTCATAGTCAGACACATACCCGTGCCAGCAAACTTGTGGCAGACAGTCATAGTCAGACACATACCCGTGCCAGTTAACTTGTGGCAGACAGTCCTAGTCAAACACATACCCGTGCCAGCTAACTTGTGGCAGACAGTCATAGTCAGACACATACCCGTGCCAGTTAACTTGTGGCAGACAGTCATAGTCAGACACATACCCGTGCCAGATAACCTGTGGCAGACAGTCATAGTCAGACACATACCCGTGCAGCGAACGTATGGCAGACTGTCACAGTGAGACAAATAACGGTGTCAGCAAACGTGCGGCAAAGTCATAGAGAGACACATCACCGTGCCAGCAAACTTGTGGCAGTGTCATGGTGAGAACCATAACCATGTCAACAAACTTGCGACAGTGAGTCATAGTGAGACACACACTCGAACCAAACAAACGTGCAGCAGACAGTCATGGTAAGACACATCTTCGTGCAACAAACTTATGGCAGAGAGTCATGGTGAGACACATCACAGTGCCAACAAACTTATGGCAGAGAGTCATGGTGAGACACATCACGTGCAACAAACTTATGGCAGAGAGTCATGGTGAGACACATTACCGTGCCAACAAACTTATGGCAGAGAGTCATGGTGAGACATATTACCGTGTCAGCAAACTTACGGTAGAGAGTCATGGTGAGACATATTACCGTGTCAGCAAACTTACGGTAGGAGAGTCATGGTGAGACATATTACCGTGTCAGCAAACTTACGGCAGAGAGTCATGGTGAGACATATTACCGTGTCAGCAAACTTACAGCAGAGAGTCATGGTGAGACACATTACCGTGCCAACAAACTTACGGTAGAGAGTCATGGTGAGACATATTACCGTGTCAGCAAACTTACGGCAATGAGTCGGTGAGACATATTACCGTGCCAAAAAACATACGGTAGAGAGTCATAGTGCGACATATCACCGTGCCAGCAAACTTACGGTAGAGAGTCATAGTGAGACATATTACCGTGCCAGCAAACTTACAGTAAAAAGTCATGGTGAGACATATTACCGTGCCAGCAAACTTACGGTAGAGAGTCATAGTGAGACATATAACCGTGCCAGCAAACTTACGGTACAGAGTCATGTGAGACATATTACCGTGCAGCAAACTTACGTAGAAAGTCATAGTGAAACATATTACCGTGCCAGCAAACTTACGGTAGAGAGTCATAGTGAGACATATTACCGTGCCAGCAAACTTACGGCAGAGAGTCATAGTGAGACACATTACCGTGCAGCAAACTTACAGTAGAGAGTCATAGTGAGACATATCACCGTGCCAGCAAACTTACGGTAGAGAGTCTGCATAGTGAGACATATCACCGTGCCAGCAAACTTACGGTAGAGAGTCATGGTGAGACATATCACCGTGCCAGTAAACTTACGGTAGAGGGTCATAGTGAGACATATAACCATGCCAGCAAAACTTACAGTAGAGAGTCATGCGAGACACACACTCGAACCAACAAACGTGCAGCAAACAGTCATGGTTAGAACATCTTCGTGCCAGCAAACTTGTGGCAGTGTCATGGTGAGACCATAACCATGTCAACAAACTTGCGACAGTGAGTCATAGTGAGACACACACTCGAGCCAACAAACGTGCAGCAGACAGTCATGGTGAGACACATCACAGTGCCAACAAACTTACGGCAGAGAGTCATGGTGAGACACATCACAGTGCCAACAAACTTACGGCAGAGAGTCATGGTGAGACAACATCACAGTGCCAACAAACTTACGGCAGAGAGTCATGGTGAGACATATTACCGTGCCAACAAACTTATGGCAGAGAGTCATGGTGAGACATATCACAGTGCCAACAAACTTACGGCAGAGAGTCATGGTGAGACATATTACCGTGTCAGCAAACTTACGGTAGAGAGTCATGGTGAGACATATTACCGTGTCAGCAAACTTACGGTAGAGAGTCATGGTGAGACATATTACCGTGTCAGCAAACTTACGGTAGAGAGTCATGGTGAGACATATCACAGTGCCAGCAATATTTACGGTAGAGAGTCATGGTGAGACACATTACCGTGCCAACAAACTTACAGCAGAGAGTCATGGTGAGACATATTACCATTGTCAGCAAACTTACGGTAGAGAGTCATGGTGAGACATATCACCATGCCAGCAAACTTACGGTAGCGAGTCATGGTGAGACACATTACCGTGCCAACAAACTTACGGAAGAAAGTCATAGTGAGACATATTACCGTGTCAGCAAACTTACGGTAGAGAGTCATGGTGAGACATATCACCGTGTCAGCAAACTTACGGTAGAGAGTCATGGTGAGACACATTACCGTGCCAACAAACTTACGGTAGCGAGTCATGGTGAGACATATTACCGTGCCAGCAAATTTACGGTTGAGAGTCATAGTGAGACATATTACAGTGCCAGCAAACTTACGATAGAGAGTCATAGTGAGACATATCACCGTGCCAACAAACTTACGGTAGAGAGTCATAGTGAGACATATAACCGTGCCAGCAAACTTACGGTAGAGAGTCATAGTGAGACATATCACCGTGCCAGCAAACTTACGGTAGAGAGTCATGGTGAGACATATCACCGTGCCAGTAAACTTACAGTAGAGAGTCATAGTGAGACATATCACCGTGCCAGCAAACTTACGGTAGAGAGTCATAGTGAGACATATCACCGTGCCAGCGAACTTACGGTAGAGAGTCATGGTGAGACATATCACCGTGCCAGCAAACTTACAGTAGAGAGTCATAGTGAGACATATCACCGTGCCAGCAAACTTACGGTAGAGAGTCTGCATAGTGAGACATATCACCGTGCCAGCAAACTTACGGTAGAGAGTCATGGTGAGACATATCACCGTGCCAGTAAACTTACGGCAGAGAGTCATAGTGAGACACACACTCGAGCCAACAAACGTGCAGCAGACAGTCATGGTGAGACACATCACAGTGCCAACAAACTTATGGCAGAGAGTCATGGTGAGACACATCACAGTGCCAACAAACTTATGGCAGAGAGTCATGGTGAGACATATTACCGTGCCAACAAACTTATGGTAGAGAGTCATGGTGAGACATATTACGTGCCAACAAACTTATGGCAGAGAGTCATGGTGAGACATATTACCGTGTCAGCAAACTTACGGTAGAGAGTCATGGTGAGACACATCACAGTGCCAACAAACTTACGGCAGAGAGTCATGGTGAGACACATCACAGTGCCAACAAACTTATGGCAGAGAGTCATGGTGAGACATATTACCGTGTCAGCAAACTTACGGTAGAGAGTCATGGTGAGACATATCACAGTGCCAGCAATATTACGGTAGAGAGTCATGGTGAGACACATTACCGTGCCAACAAACTTATGGCAGAGAGTCATGGTGAGACATATTACCGTGTCAGCAAACTTACGGTAGAGAGTCATGGTGAGACATATTACCGTGCCAACAAACTTACGGTAGAGAGTCATGGTGAGACATATCACCGTGCCAACAAACTTACGGTAGAGAGTCATGGTGAGACATGTTACCGTGTCAGCAAACTTACAGCAGAGAGTCATGGTGAGACATATTACCGTGTTCAGCAAACTTACGGTAGAGAGTCATGGTGAGACACATTACCGTGCCAACAAACTTACGGTAGAGAATCATGGTGAGACATATCACCGTACCAGCAAACTTACGGCAGTGAGTCATAGTGAAACACATTACCGTGCCAGCAAACTTACGGTAGTGGGTCATGGTGAGACATATAACCATGCCAGGAAACTTACGGCAGTGGGTCGTGGTGACATATATTACCGTGCCAGCAAACTTACGGCAGTGGGTCATGGTGAGACATATCACCGTGCCAGCAAACTTACGGTAGAGAGTCATAGTGAGACATATCACCGTGCCAGCAAACTTACGGTAGAGAGTCATAGTGAGACATATAACCGTGCCAGCAAACTTACGGTAGAGAGTCATAGTGAGACACATTACCGTGCCAGCAAACTTACGGCAGTGGGTAATGGTGAGACATATCACCGTGCCAGCAAACTTACGGTAGAGAGTTATAGTGAGACATATAACCGTGCCAGCAAACTTACGGTAGCGAGTCATAGTGAGACATATAACCGTGCCAGCAAATTTGCGGCAGTGAGTCACAGTGAGACATACTGTGCCAACAAACTTTGGCAGACAGTCATGGTGAGATACATGCCCGTGCCAACAAACTTGCGGCAGTGAGTTGATAGTGAAGCCCATACCGTGCCAACAAACTTTTGGCAGACAGTCATGGTAAAATACATGACCGTGCCATCAACTTTGAGGTATAGAGTCGTGATGAGACACATAACCATGCCAACAAACTTGCAGTAGACAGTCAAGGTCAGACACATACTGTGCCAACAAACTTTTGGCAGACAGTCATGGTGAGATACATGACCGTGTCAGCTAACTTGTGGCAGACAGTCATAGTGAGACACGTCACAGTGCCAACTTGTGACAGTCATAGTGAGACATATAGCCATGCCAGCAAGTTGCAGCAGACAGTCATATTGAGACACATCACTGTGCCAACAAACTTGCAGCGAGTCATGGTGAGACACATCACTGTGCCAGCAAACTTGCAGCAGAGTCATGATGAGACACATCACTGTGCCAGCAAACTTGCAGCGGAGTCGCGGTTAGACACATCACTGTGCCAGCAAACTTGCAGCAGAGTCGTGGTGAGATAAATCACCATGCCAACAAACTTGCAGAACACTGCCAGAAATATTCTGGAACAGTACAGCAATATTGCGACAGATTACCCTTGTAGGTAAAGGTTCTCGCCCACCCATCAGTATTGTCTTTGTTTTAAGTATATAGAATCTGAAAGATACGCTTTTTCAAAGCATTGTTTTTGTTTTAAGTATATTTTATAGAATCTGAAGGATACGACTTTTACAAAGCACCAATATTTTTTGGATACGACTTTTACAAGCACCAATCTTTTTTGGCCCAATACCAGCTGAGAGTGTCCAGCCTTCAGATTCACAAAAGTAGCATCAGTGATTAACAGGATTTCAGCATCCCAGCGACACTGACAGACCTGGTTTGGCAACTCACGTTCAGTCTTGTCAATACCGACCCACCCGTCTTGAGCAGAATACGTTCATAACAAACATGTAGGAGACCTCCAAACGCATTCTGGGCGCTATGAATGATGTAACTGGAGCTATAGTTACCCTACTTGTTTGCCATTTGCTGTTAACTGTTCGCTGCCTCACTGAAAATTCCCAGAATTCGTTTTTTAATGATCCAGTCTTGAAGAGTGTGATGGGAACATCCATGCATATTAAACCACATTAACCAACGCAGTCAGAGACAGAATGCAAGTACAGATTCAAATACAGAAAGAATGTATTCCACTGCTTGAATTTCACCTCAGATCAAGCTGACTTGTGTGTGTACATTGGCTGTCCAAAGCCTGGGGGCCATCTGGCGTAGCTTTACAATGGGATTATCATAGCCATTGATTGATATCAAGTTCATGACAATTGAATGACCCACAAAGGAACAAAACAATCTCCAAAGTGGACTTCGGGGTAGCATTTAAAGTTTTGATGCACATAAACATTGGTCCACAATATTTAAGAAAATAGATGGCGTGCAAGCAAGAGCGTTTTTAGGAACTCTTGCAAATTGGCGCCGTTTCAAAAATTAAGATCAGCACCAAAATCTACTTACTGCAAACATTCTCTTCACAGTTTGTGGTGACGCGGCAAAGTCCTCTTTTATCGCCGGAACAACTTCGTCCCGCTTCCAGTTCTAAAAACATCAGCGTATACACATACACATACATGTACATACAAGCACTGGCGCGCACGCTCACACGACTCACACACACACACACACACACACACACAGCGCGCGCGCGCGCGCGCGCGCGCGGTAAACACATGTATAAACGTATAAATGCACTCACGTGCGTACACACAAACACGTTTAAGTTAAAATAAACACAGTACGACTTACGCATTGGTACTGTCCAAATAAAGCTGATAAAACCAGTCGTATCTTCCACGTGAATGCTTACCACGATATTAAAAATGAACCAGGTTACCTTCTCTCTCCAGTCCCCTCAATCACCCCCCCTCCCCCCCATATACATAATATATATATATATATATATATATATAGAGAGAGAGAGAGAGAGAGAGAGAGAGAGAGAGATTATACAGAAATATAAATATACACATATGCACTATTTCTCTCTTGGTGGCATAGAATATTCAGAGGCATTACAAAGAGTTTACCAACAAATCGTTCAAAAAGATTCGGTTTTTTTCCTTTAATTAGACCGCAACGAAGCACTGTGTATGTGCATAAACAGCGCAGTTTGAAAATAACTTGGTAGCGGTGGCAGTTGGAGGCTTTTCACACAGCAGTGTAATTAAAATAATATTGTTTATAACAACAGTATTAATGATACCGAATATTGTTGCCATCATGTACGAGAGACAAATACAGTTTGTAGAATTTTAGCACAAGATCGGTTTCTGATGGAGATATCAATGGCCTCGAGGGCAGAATGAAGGTCCAGAGATCAAAAGCTCTATGCCGGTGTAACGAAAAGTTTTAACTCCCCGAATGGTTTAACTCCCAGGGAGTTAAACTGTTCATATGTAAATTTCAACTCCCCAGGAGTTAAACTAGAATGACTCCCACCCTGTGCAAAATTAACTCCACTCAGTAAAACTTCAAAATGTTCTCAAATCTTTTTTGTACAAGTCTCAAAAAATTCTTGAAAACATTAAGGGGGGGGGGGGGGGGGGGGAGTCATGTTGTACATATATCAGACTTAACTCCCAATCTGTGACAGAATGACCCCCTGGGAGTTAGTCTGTACCATATCCAGATTAATTCCAGGAGTTAATCCAGGTGGGTAAAAGTTTAACTTCCTGCCCGCTAATGGGGGTCAGTTTTTCACAGCTCAGAATAACTCCTCTGGGAGCTAATGTGTGCACGTTTTTTCTGACATGAAACGACTCCAGGGGAGTTACTTAATAACAGAGGGGAAGTTAATCCGATCATGACTGAGATGACTCCCCACCCACCTCTTCCCATATGTCTTTCTGTAAAAGAATGGGGAAGGGGATTTAATGTTCATCGTCATCATCATCATTGTCATCATCAACAACCACAGCAGCAACAACAACAGCAGCAACACCAACGTCTTAGCCATCGTGGTCATTGTCGGCGTCGTCGTCATTAACTCATATATATATATTATATATATATTATTTATATATATATAACTCGTTATGTCTCAACCCCCCTTCCCCCTCCCCCCAAACACCCCATCCTGTGCCGCGTGAAGTGAAAGCATTGTAATTTTTGTGTCCCTGGTGGCTCACTTCGCTAAGCTCACTGTACTTACTATAGGCAGAAATCGATTTTTCAAACATGTAATTTTGCTGCGCTCTAGAAACAGTCTAGCCAAAAGTAAATAGCCACGACTCTCCACTGGTACCAAGGATGCTTTGAGCCAAATTGGTGTTGATCGGTTGAGAACTGAGTTCAGTTGGTAGAGTGGAGCTCTCTGCTTTTTCAAATATTTAATTTTGCTGCGCCCTTGAAACAGTGCCGCCCAAAACTGAATAGCCCATGACACTCCCAGGGTGCCATGGATGTTTTGTGCCAAATTTGGTGTCGATCAGTTGAGAACCAAGGCTCCGATATTTTAAAATATTTTTGAATTTGTCTGCACCCTAGAGACAGTGCCGCCCAAAACTAAATAGCCCATGACCTTCTCGTGGTGCCAAGGATGCTTGTTACTAACTTTGGTGTCGATCGGTTGAGAACTGTGGCCGTGCATAAGGACTACACACACACACACACACACACACACACACACACACCCCAGTCACAGATTTAGAAAAAAAAATGCATATTATATATATAAGATACATGGGTGGTAGCGAGGTGTGGGGAGTGGGTGGTGGGTGGGAGTCATTCTGGCGGTATGTCAGAATATTTCCTCTGGAGTCAAACTGAAACACAGAGGGAGTTAGTTTTTTTTTTTATATTCTAGTAAAACTCCCGGGGAGTCAAAATTTACATACAAACAGTTTAACTCCCTGGGAGTTAAACCATTCGGGGAGTTAAAATTTTTCGATACACCGGGATTGAAAAACTGAGTTTGAAGCAGTCAATACAGTAGTGTAGACAAAAGTGTCAGGATGAATATGTTTACATCGTGGATGATTCTGAGGTGAGAGACACGTGACGGCCAAAGCAGCATCTTCACCGGAGTTGGAACCGTCAGCGAGATTTCCTGGAAGTCTGGAAATTTCTCACGAAATTCTCATTCAACACCCATCTTGTGCCGAATTCGAGAAGATAAGTGATAGCTCGTTCTTCGTTTTCATTGTCCTGAATGTTGTTGGTCTTGCCTGAAAAGACCCAAGATGTCGAAACGCGTCGTGTTTTGTCTTGTTATTTGTTTGTCCCAGTTATCTGGTGGATTTACTTTAATTTCCTTTAGATTTTTTTACGAAGTTCTTTGTAGTAAGCTTTGAAGGCCAGTAGGTGGTGACGTCTTTTTTTTTGTTGGGGACAAGACCAAATCGAGCAGGTGGAGTTTTGCATGTCCTCGACTGACAGACTGCACATTTGAATGGATTGGAACTGGCCAAAACATCGGTATCCGCCATTTGAATAAGAGGGAAGAGGTTGATTCCAAATAGAGGTATGGGACGAGGATTCTCTTCTATTTTCTGTTGGCGTATTTGCGATTGAAAACACTGTTGCAGCCTAGGATTTTCGTGTTCTGAAGGAAGCACACCAAAATCCTGAATAGACCTTATTCATGAACATAATGGCAGAATGCGTGATGTTTAATTCTTCATGAAATGGAAGTGTTAAAGTGGAAAATGGAGAAATTCATGCACGTTGTGAAACAAAGGATAAGCTTAAATGAATGTAATAATTCACGCCTAATGTAACATAACCATTCTCGCAAACATTCAGCTTCAGGCACAGTACTGAGTAGAACTACCATCCTACACCGCCCACAATCCGCTTCAACCATCTGATTTTTTTTCTCTCGCTTTCTGTCTTTCAAACACACACACATACACACACACACACACACACACACACACACACACACACACACACACACACACACACCACACACATTTGTATTGAAAACAGTATTCCAAACTGTTAGCGAATGAATGGAAGGCAATTCAGCAGAATGCAGGTGACAAAACCAGATGAAAACAAACCTACCACAAACGTCGTAGAAGCCACAGACACTGCCTTCAAGACAGCGAGCTTCACTATCGACACACTCATGTCCTGGTTTAATGCCTGGTAGAACACACACATACACACACACACACGCACACACGCACTCACCACACACACAAACACACACACGCACGCACGCACTCACGCACACGCACATACACACACGCACGCACGCACACACACACACACACACACACGCGCGCGCGCGCACTCACGCACACACACACACCACACACACACACACACACACACAACACACACACATACACACACACACACACGTTGATACTTTTCATGCAGCTGTAAAAGGGACATAAAACACAAAGTACTTACGTTTTCTTTTCACCCATCACTCACTAGAAAATGCTTTACTTCACTGGCATATAATCGGCTTTTGTCATACAAAAGTCCGCAAAAAACCGAAAAGACAATGAATTAAGCAAGAAAAATGAAAGTAAAACAAACAACCAAACAAAAAACAAATGCCTTCTACTAATAAACCACTATTTGATGCATCATTTACTTCATTAGCAAACGATCATCAGAAAAATGCCAGCAAATGAGGTCAAGCCAAATCACCAACTAGGTATGGTGGTGAGTAGGTAGTTTGGCTGTGAGGTTGACTGACTGGTTGGTTAAATTGCTGGCTGGTTGGTTGGTTGATTGCAGATGATCTTCTTTATCTCAAATTATTCCTTTGCACCAGTGAAACATATGCTAATGTGTACCTGCTGGTGTGCTTATACTGAATCTAAGATACAAATTAAATGTCTTTGAACATTTTTTTTTACCATAGACTGAACGAGTTATACTCAAGAATGATATGCGGCCCGGTGTGGTGCCTAACATGAACAACTACAGTTATTTTCCTCAGAAAAAAAAATAGCGGGATTGCCTCTTATTCAATGAACCACAAGGGTACACTGCAACCGTCAGACCCCATATTGAGTATGCCTCCAATGCCTAGTCAACGGCTGCAAAGACCGACCTGGAGAGCATGACAAAGATACAGAATGCCGGCCTCAGACTCTTGGCAGGAGGCATGAAAACTGATACAATACCAACCATGGAAAAGACAACAGGCATGATCTCTAGTAGAGGAGAGACATGAGAAATTCCTGCAGCAAAATGAGAAAATCAAAAGGCTGCCTTCCCACCCCCACCCCCACCCCACGTTCCAAGTTTATGGCTTCCACAAAGAAGAGATTGAAGTGACAGAGCACAAACCACCTCATAAAGGTTTTAGAGAAGAACCTTCATCACCCTCACACAGATTCCAATCACCCAGTAGGCATGCTGCAGGACTGGGAGGACTGGCAGGTGGACATCCCGCCTATCACCTTTAGTATCCCGGGCGTAACAGCAAAATCACACAGCAGAGGAAGTCAAGTCCCGGACCCTCGAAGCTCTCAACACCTCTTACGCATCTACCACCTGGGCTAGAGCATACACGGATGGGTCAGCAGACGAGGCTGTGAAAAAAGGTGTTAGTGGAGTTTTCATCAAGTTTCCGGACGGCAGATCCTCTGGAATGTCTGTGGCCATAGGCACATTTTCCACAAACTACCGAACTGAAGCCTGTGCCCTACTCCTTGCTGCCCAGACCCTTAACCAGGGAGACAGGCTCCCCATCCTGAAGAGCCTCCAGACACCAGAAGGGGAGCAGATAGCCAGAGCTGTCAGAGAAGAACTCAGTCTCCTCCAACAGAAAGCTGCTGTGGTCCTGCAGTGGATCCCTTCTCACTGTGGGATTGGAGGGAATGTCCAAGATCGGCAGCAGGCAGGAACAGTCAGGGCACCCGATGTCCTACAGTGAAGCTAAAACATCCTGAGAACAACTTCAGAAGAGTGTGGCGTCAACGCCTGGATATTGGGACTGAAGATGACTGCATCCACCAACTCAACGTTGAAGCATAAAAATAAACGCATGAGTAAAATACTGAAAGAAAAACACCGAGGATGTCCTGATTAGTGGCTGCATGTGACAGGCTCACTCACTGCAAGTGAAATCGGAAGGTTCCACAACATAATCTTCTTTGCACTGACAGGTGGCCGATATGCAGTCGGCGTTGGGGTCCGCACAATCCACACGCACCACACAGCTGTGACCAATAAGTCTGGCTGCGGGCTCTGAAGACACACACACACACACACACACACACACACACACACACACACACACACACACAACATCACAACTTATAAAAAATTACAATTCACAAACACAAAATAAACATACTTACACATACACAAAACAAGTACATTAACAATTAACATGTGCACACACAGTACACCATCAGATACAAAACTTTTATATTTATATATATATATATATATATATATATATATATATATGTGCATGTGCACCAACATGCGGGTACAGACCCATTACAATGCAACGCAAGACCAATACAAATACATAAATATTGCATATTCTGAAAGATATACAACATTCACACATAGCATGTTTTCTCCCAAGTCAAATGACTATGAATCATGTCGTGCAAACTGCATGCTTGGTCCAGTAATCAAAAGGAGAAACTAAGAATACAGTGTATGTGCAAAAAAAAAAAAAGAGCGTCTAAGCAATGATAAAATAATGTATGTCCAATGAGAAAATAGTGTATGTGCAATGAGAAAATAGTGTATGTGCAATGAGAAAATAATGTATGTGCCATGAGAAAATAATGTATGTGCAATGAGAAAATAGTGTGTGTGTAATGAGAAAATAGCGTATGTGCAATGAGAAAATGGTGTATGTGCAATGAGAAAATAGAGTATGTGCAATGAGAAAATGGTGTATGTGCAAAGAGAAAACAGTGTATATGCCAAGAGAAAACAGTGTATGTGCAATTAGAAAATAGTGTATGTGCAAGGAGAAAATAGTGTATGTGCAATGAGAAAATAGTGTGTATGCAATGACAAAACAGTGAATGTGTAATGAGGTAATTGTGTATGTGCAATAAGAAAATAATGAATGAGAAAATATTGTATGTGCAATGAGAAAATACTGTATAAGCAATGAAAAATAGTGTACGTGCAATGAGAACATAGTGTATGGGCCATGAAAAAATAGTGTATATGCAATGAGAAATTAGTGTGTGTGCAACGAGAAAATAGAGTTCGTGCAATGAGAAGACAGTGTATGTGCAATGAGAAAATAGTGTATGTGCCATGAGAAAATAGTGTATGTGCACCGAGTGGGAAAAAAGGGGTGAGAGGTGGAAACGTGGGGAGGGCAAGGAGGCAGGCAGGAATCTTGAGGGAGAATGGTGCTGAGAGAATGGGACATAGCTGATGGACAGACCGAGACACAGCTAGACACAGAATCGTGCTCCCTGTCCAACCAGACAAAACGACCCCTCACGGCATGCGCCGCTGTTTGTCTTCGTGGCCAGAGTGCTGTTGCACTGGCAGGATGACTGTCCAGAAGCGCTGGTCTGGCACGTGGCACCTGCCACACAGACATTGATGCCCATCGGCTGACACTTTGACCCAGTCTTCATACCTGTACATCAATGTAAAACACATTTTAAGAATAATTCTTCGTGATTCCGGAATTAAAAAAAAAAAGGACAAGCAAGTTACAAGACAAAACACGACGCGTTTCGACTTCTTTGGTCTTCTTTAGGCAGTTTATCTTGCCTAAAGAAGACCTAAGATCGAAACGCGTCGTGCTTTGTCTTGTGATTCGTTTGTTCATGTTTGGCGGATAAAGTTCTTAAACTTTCTAAGATAAGGTAAACAACGTTCAGGGTAATGAAACCGTAAGAGAAGTGATCGCTCGTTCTACGTGTTCATTGTCCTGAACGTTGTTCATCTTGCCTGTAGAAAACCTAAGACGTCGAAACGCGGAGTGTATTGACTTGTAACTTGTTTGTCCTTGTTTGGGCGGATTCACGTAGAATAATGAATAATTCTTAAAATATGTTTCAATTTCCACCTGCAGTGACCTCACTTTGAAACTAATCTTAAAACAAGTCAGTTTATTGTATGGTGTATGGTCAGAGACTTAAAGAACGCTTTGTCATGGCACTTCGGCCCATTTGTTTTGTTTTGTTTTTTTGTACACAGAAGTAGAGCACGAGCTAGCAGTAGCTAGTGCAATGTCAGCAGTGCCACGCAGTCAATACAGTATTTGTTTCTGCCACTAGATTGTATGGATTTTGTGATAGATGCTTGAAAAGCTGTTTATTCCAGTCCCATGAAAACGGGTTTCACGCCAAACAGTGAAGAGTTGTAACGAACCAAGTCCTTTCGTCCGTTTTGAACTTTTGTCTACGTCTCAAAAATTGACCCTCCTCTGCAGTTTGAAACCTGGTCTCAGTTGGGGTAAATTTTAGGAAAAGAATTATTAGTGAGTCCGCCAAACAGCAGGTACAAACAAATTACAAGACAAAACACGAGGCGTTTCGACCTCTTATGTCTTCTTCAGGAAAGATAAACAATATTAGGACAATGAAAACGAGGAATTCAGTCGGGCCATTATGGCGAGACACACGTCAAATTTACGACTCTTGATGTGAGAAGAGTTCGAATCTGCAAGCGTGAGTTACTGACAGACAGTAATTCGTCTTAACATGAATGGAGTCGTTTTATTCCGTCTTTTTCTTCTTTGTCCGCTGGACTACCAAACAAATGAGCGTTGTATTCCGTTTAAGCTTCAATTTTATTAACGAGGTTTTACTGCGTGCGGGCTGTTCCATTTATTATAAACTACACTGCTAAACAGATGAATAAATCAAATTAAGAGACTTGCGAAGAGGGTCTTATGGGCAGAACACGTTGGCCAGCTTACTTTCGTACCTAGCTAACATTGCGCCGTTACTGTAGTTGCTCTGTGTGTGTGTGTTGTGTGTGAGACAGACAGACAGAGAGCGAGAGAGAAAGTGTGTGTGTGTGTATCAGCACGTGTCAATGGGCGGATATGTGTCTGTGCTTGCTTGTGTGTGTATGCGTGCGAGTACCAATATAATTTCTAACAGATAATTGTGGAAATATATGTAATGCTGAACAATTAAGTAGTGGGGGGGGGGGGGGGGGGGGGGGGACTGCAAGCACACAATTTTTCCGGCATTATAGTAATAATAACTTGGCAAAAAATTTGGAAAAAAATTTTTTTAGACGGGAAAAAAATGTGAACATAAAATAAAAAAAAAAAATGAATGTGAAAACCCTTCACTAGCTGTCTGAGGAAACCACATAATCCCTTTTGAAGGCAGATCCATTTAAATTGCCTGCTCCTATGCCTTTCGTCCGCTGGATCGGACTCGTCAGGAAGACATGACTAACTGTGTCTGCGCTCTTGGCGTCAAATAGAGACACACCACAGTCCAATTCTGTGGTGTTCTCACCACCAAGGGTTCCAAAATGAATTCAACAACACCCCCAAAGCAGCCAGCGAAGGGTAATAAATGAAAGAAAACGAAAGCGTGGAGAGGAAAAAAGTTGCTGAAAAACTAAACACATGATGCAAACAGTATAAAATGTAGGGGACAATCTTTGAGCCTATGCTTGAGGATCCATCCAAGGATGCAAGGGAGATCAAAAGATATGGAACAGTTTGAGAGGTCAGCTCTGTGTTCAATAACCCAAGCACTGTCAGCGGCTAAGAATTGTGCAGAACAACCTTTAATTGGATCTCCTAAGAGATGCAATCTCCCACTGATTGACCGAACAATATAATGCTGAACAATTAAGTCATGGGGGAAAACAAGTGCAGGCTAACAATTTTTCCATCATTATAGTAATGACTTGGCAAAGATTTGAACTTTAAAAAAAATTTAAAATGAAAGAATGGGAACACAAAATTAAGAATATATATAGAGATATATAGATATAGATGCAATATATTATATAATATATATATATATATATATATATATATATAAAATCAAGAAGTCGTCCACTCAGTGCCTCCCTTCTTTTATTTGTCATTCAAATTTTCGCCTTTTTCAAGGCTTCATCAGGAATCTGCATTATTGGAAAAACACACGAAACACCATCAGAATCCCAAAAGTAAAGACAAAATCAGTTTACATATGTCTATATCACACAAACACACAACACACACATGGACATTACATACATATATTTCACACATACATATAAAACACACACATACACACACATATACATACACATATGTACCCACATATACACACATATACCACTTCACTTAATTTAAAACATGATATCATAAAACATCATTACTAACCTAAAATACATGGGAAGCGAGGGGCTCAAAAGGAAATGCAACATGCGGAAAGAATGCAACAGTGGACAGGTGAAGCAAATAGGAGTGAGGACAAGGTAGAAGAAGAAGAGACAATGAGAGAGTGAGTGGGAGCAAGACAGAGGAAAAGGGGGACAGACAGAGAGTGAGCAACAGAGAAAAGAGGGAGGGGGGGGGGGGGAAGAAAGAAAGAGAAAGAGAGAAAAGGAGCGAGAGAAACAGAAAAGAACCACCGAGAGAGAGAGAGAGAGAGAGAGAGAGAGAAGAAAGCCAAAATAAGAATGAGGAAAACAAACACTCACATTATCCACTTTTCTCTTCAGTTTTTCCAATAATGCAGATTCCTGATGAAGCCTTGAAAAAGGCGAAAATTTGAATGACAAATAAAAGAAGGGAGGCACTGAGATGGACGACTTCTTGATTTTATATTGATCCAGTAATGGTTTTATCGTCCAGACTCTTTCAGCTGCTGGGAGCAGTGCCATTTTTAGCGTTGGGTTTTCTTTTTTACTATATATATATGTATCGAAAAAAACGAAAATAGGAGGACCCGCACATAATCTTCAACTGCAGAAGATCCACTACACATTGATACAAACGTGCCACACACAGACGTGCGAACAGGCATACCACCACCCTCCACCCCACACGTCGTCCACTCTCCTTAAACTCACGATATGTGTTGTAATGAGTGGATTTATACATCTTTTACATCGTAGCAAGAGTCACATTAATAAAAGTTACACTGAACTTAGAATTGAATTAACAACAGTTACATTTGTGTTGGAGAAATATCAGTCAGAGTTACATTTATCCTAGTGAGAGTTATCTTAATCTTATTAGGTATATATACATTTGCAGCGTGATATCAGTCTTGGCTACATTTGTCTTAGAGATATATTCAATAGAGTTACATTTACCTTAGGGACAGGTATGTTAATATTGCTCGTGGTCATACATTTCGCAGCATATATATCAATTCTAATGAGTAACAAAGCACAGGGTTGCAGTGAATTTAGTGGCAAGAAGTTTGTCACGGCTGATAGAGACAGTTCAGAGGAACATAATTAGCTGAGACTGGCAATCCTGTGAAGAGAGAGAGAGAGAGACAGACAGACAGAGAGAGACAGAGACAAAGACAGACAGTTCCCAACAGAAGAGAAAGAGAGAGAGAGAGAGAGAGAGAGAGAGAGAGAGAGAGAGAATGAGAGAGAGAGTGAGTGAGAGAATGAGTGAGACAGAGAGAGAGAGGGACAGAGACAGAGATAGAGAGACAGAGAGAGAGATACAGAGAGAGAGACAGACAGACAGATCGAAACACAGACAGACAGACAGAAATAAAGAGAGACAGACAGACAAAGAGACAGATAGATAGACAGAAAGATAGTGAGAGGGAGACAGAGAGAAAGAGACAGACAAACGGACAGACAGAAAGACAGAGACAGAGAGACAGAAAGTACTGACATCAAAGTAAGAGTGTCAGTACCACACTCAGATTGACTGACTGATCGCCATAAACCACAGGAATACTTTTTAAAATGTTTTCAGAGTCGAGAAATCATTCTGGTTTTTTTTTTCTTCTCGGTGATCTAACTTTAATAAAATAATGAGTCAAGTCAAAGGTTACTCATTAAACTATGAGGATCAATAAAATGTCTCCAGAAGAGGTTCGACTTGAGCAGGTCTCAAAAATCGGAGAAATGTACTCGAAACTGCGAATAACTGATAACTTCCTCAAAGAATGGACGTAGAGTATTGAAACAATCAGAAACAACGAAACTATGAATAACTGATAACTTACTCATAGAATGGACACAGACTATTGAAACAATCGGAAACAAATGTCAAGAAGAGGATGTAAGAGTTTAATAGTTATTGATAGCTAATGAATTTTTCTTGTATTTTTTTCTTTCTTCTGAAAATGGGTTTCAGAATGGACGAAACAGTGCTGATGGGGTATTACCTACCACATTTCTGGAACCAATCACATGTTGCCCCCTGGATACAATATTTTTCTTTATTTTTGCAGTTGTCCAGTAATCTCAAGCTCTGCACAAACAAACATCAGCTGTGATCGACAACGCAAAATTACCACAACGAAACCAGTAGTATAAATGCAGCATTATGAAAATGATTTTTGACTTTATTACTTCCGTTCTGTTTTTTTTTTTCTTCTATTGTAAATTTTCTGACCATCCTCAAAGATAATTTGCAATGCAGCATCAGCTGAAATCTACAATCACTTTAGATTTTGATTTAAGAATCCTTTATTCTCAGTTGCATAATTTCAACAGTAATATTATTATCTTACAATTTCTGAATAGAATAAACATAACTTGTGTGTGTGTGTGGTGGTGGAGAGAAGAGAGAGAGAGAGAGAGAGAGAGAGAGAGAGAGAGAGAGAGAGGAGAGAGAGAGAGACGAGAGAGACAGAGAGAGAGAGAGAGAAGGAATCCGCCGTCTGCGCTTAAGGGAATTCTTCCATGATGATGATGCTCCCACTCTCATTCCCAAAAAGCTGAAATTCTGTCTGTCTGTCTGTGTTTCGATCTGTCTGTACATGGGACCCAAGTTTGCCCAACACCCTCAACTTATGATGAAACAGAGCTGCTCCAAGACACGTTTGAAGGAATCCGCCGTCTGCGCTTAAGGGAATTCTTCCATGATGATGATGCTCCCACTCTCATTCCCAAAAAGCTGAAATTCTACAAGAAGAAGTTTTGGTGTCCCCCTAAGGGAAGAGATGAGGCTCTTGATGCTTACTGTTCCACTATTCTATCCAGAGTGGAATCCCATATCTCACAACCTACCAAGCGACAAAACTTAAACAAAGAACAACGTGCTGATTTGAGAGAACTGAAAAAACTTGTGAATACCAGGGTCCTACGAATATTCACCAGCAGATAAAGGTGGAGCAATTGTGGTGCAAGATTTCAATAAATATTAGAGGAAGCACACAGACAGCTTCACAACACAACTCACTATGAGCATCTGACGGCTGATCCCACCACAGATATTGCATCAAAATCAAACCACCTAATTGAAAAGCTGCACTCAAAGGACCATATCGACGATGACTGCTACAGGTGGGGTGTGCTGGAGCCTGAGAAAACTAAGACACCTTATTTTTACCATCTTCCTAAAGTCCACAAAGATTTACATAAACCTCCTGGACGTCCAATTGTGTCAGGAGTCAATGGACCAACTGAACGTCTCTCAAAGCTAGTGGACCATTGGCTCCAGCCTCTTGTACAAAACCTGACGTCCTACATCAAAGACACAACTCACTTCCTGAACATCTTGGAAGAATGGAAAATCACTCAACAGCCTCTGGCGAGTGAAGTATTGATCGTCACTGTTGATGTGGTTGGGTTGTACACAAATATACCTCATCATGAAGTGGCGATTTCCCTGAAAGAAATCATCGCCAGTTTTGGTCATCATTTGAAAGAAGGCCCCTCTGTTCCATTACTACTGGAGATCGTTGAACACGTCCTTCAAAACAACGTGTTTGATTTTGATGGTGAGCTGTTCCAACAAGTCCATGGCACGGCAATGGGGACCCCAATAGCTCCCTCCATTGCAAACATTTCATGGCATGGTTAGAACAACGTCTACTGGCAACTTCACCCTGGCATGTTCATCCAACATTCTGGCGTCGTTTCATTGATGACATTGTCATGCTCTGGTTCCATGGGGAAAGCCAGCTGCTTTTGTTCCTCAACTGGATAAACAACCAGCATTCCACGATAAAGTTTACAGCCAACTATGGTAGAACCAACATCCCTTTCCTGGGCGTCAACATGAGCATCAATGGGGATACAATCACCACAGACCTTCACACTAAATCAACGGATGCTCACATGTACCTACCCTTCAACTCCTGCCACCCTAGACACTGTCTGAGAGGCATCCCCTACGGGCAGACTATCCGCCTGCGAAGAATCTGTTGTAAAGATGATGTGTTCCTGACACGATGCAGAGAGCTGAGAACCCACCTACATAACCGTGGCTATCCATTAGCTCTGGTGGACTCTGCCATCAACAAGGCACAGACACTTCCCAGGAAGGATGCACTCCAGTACCAACGGAGGAACCATCAGTCAGACAGGGTGCCATTTGTTATCCGCCATAACCCTTCCAACCCTCCTCTGGCCTTTTGGCTGAAGGAAAAAATGACGGAGCTCCACAGAAGTAGACGCATGAAGAGAGCCGTTCCCAAATCTCCCATTGTTGGTGAGCGTAACTGTCGCAATCTGAGGAACCTTCTGATGCCCAGCAAACCACCAGCAGTGCAACATCAAGCGTCTGCTACAGATTCTTTGGTACCAGGTTGCTTCAAATGCACAGCGAAACGATGTGTTCTGTGCAAGGAACACCTGGAGGAAACGACCTCGTTCAAGAGTGTTCGCACGGGTCACCAGTTCCACATAAGGGACTCAGCTACATGTAAAAGTACCAACCTAGTGTACCTGATCAACTGTGGACATTGCCAGGATGTACAGTATGTTGGTGAGACGGGAAACACCCTACAAACACGCTTCAGTGGTCATCGCTCTGACATCATCAGAAAGCAAGATACACTCGTGGCACCCCATTTCTGTGGACCTGGACACCAGCTGTCAGATTTGAAATGTTGTGTGATTGAACTCATAAAGTCCACAGATGTACAGAAAAGAAAAGACAGAGAGAGGATGTGGAGACAAAAGTTGAAGACCAACTACCCTTTTGGTCTCAATGTGTGGGATTAGTTGGTTTCACGTGAACAATCTGCCCTGGGAACTTTGCCCTTCGCTGAACCAAGACTTCACCCAGGCATCACTATTTATCATACAGTAATGAGGGGGGGGGGGGGGGAGGCATTAATGACGTAAAAAACACACATTACGTCAAATAGTTTTGACGCCGACTTCCATGGTCAGCTGAGGAAGGTTTGCAAAAACCGAAAGCGCTTCTTTAAAATGCTTTGGGTGTTTGTTGTTTTTTTATTTGAACTTGTGATTCCTTGTTATGAAGACGTTTCTGGGGTATTTCAAATTTATTGTTATACTTGAAGTAAATGCCCGAATATTTAAAACTAAAGATAGTTTCAATATCTCTTTGGGAGATTTTTACCCTTAAGAAAAAGAACTGTTTCTATTTTATCTAAGTTGATTCCTAAATCCCTTTTTTCCAAAGTGATCAGACGAAGCATCCAGCACATTCTGAAGCTGTTCTACCAATTCAGCACTAACCGTTTTGTGTCATTTCCATGCAACAATTAATGCATCTTTAGCATAATGTTTTGTTCATACTCCCAACAGCACAGGAATGAGCCATGATCATGTTAGAACTATCCTCTCTGCCAGAACTGCTTTAGTGTACGGAACATACCAAAAGTCTATCCTCCAACTCATTTTTCTTTCCAGTCGCAGCTGAAAACTTCCATACACGCCGCAATCATCTCCCAGCTCTCGCATGTTCGATGAATAGAGTAAAAATCCTTCTCCTTACCAACTTTGTTTCATACAGGAAACGTATGCTCACCCACCCCCTTCTTCCGACCCTTACAACACAATACGTCTATTCAGTCCATCGCCTTCTTTTCAAGTGAAGGATAATTAAATTCATACACATGATTAATAACGTAGAGAGGGGGAAAAAAAAAGCATGATTGACTCACTGCACTGGTTGGAGGTCGAATCACACACAGACATCAAATTACACGCCTTGCCGATTCCACACTTCTCTCCAAGCTTCACCCCTGTCAAGTCGCACATCATTTTACCAAGTTCCGCACAATATCAACACACTATCTCACAATATCAACACACTATCTCACAATATCAACACACTATCTCACAATATCAACACACTATCTCACAATATCAACACACTATCTCACAATATCAACACACTATCTCACAATATCAACACACTATCTCCTCACAGTCCTAGAGAAAGAATCGAGTCAAACGTGCTTTCTTAACTCCTAAACTTCATTCTTAAAAGACACAAAACACGATATACATATTGAACCAAATGTCTCATTATTTTTCCCAGATCCATTGAAAATACCACTTTAACTACCCATCTTGGGAAACAGAGCTGCAGGATGAATATCACAAGAAAACGATTGACTGGTTGATTCATTCATTTCCTTTTTTTTTCTAGCCTCTTTACACATGCTAATGATTTAAGACTCACATAATATTTTGAACAGCATTATTTCCGCCAAGGAGGCCATGTTTTCATCCACTGCTGTTTGTTTCTCAGCAAGACTATACATAAACTACACAATCTATTTCAGTGAAACTTAGTGGATTTACGGAATGTGGTCCAGGTACGTATCCATTAATTTTTGAGCACACAACACACACACACACACACACACACACACACACACACACGCACATACACACATTCTCTCTTTCTCACGCGCGCGCGCACACACACGCACACACATGCATTCTGTCGTTCCATAGGCAGCCAGAAAAGACGATGTTGGTTGCCCCCTATGCTTACGACACACGGTGTCCTCATCGCACAGCGCTGTTGAGACGCACTGCTCCCGCAGCCCGTGTAGACATGGGAACCCTAACTCCACCCCTGCGCGGGGAGAAAGAGGTCAAGCGATAAGAAATTGATTTTTGAAAATCTGCCATCGCACACTAAGGTCATATACATTCTCATGCGCCCGGGAAGGAAGAAAAGGAAAAGAAAAGAAAAAATATTTGTGTGGCCTTTGAACTCGCATTGAAAGCTCACCTTCACAGGGTGCTTGCTCCTCATTTGCTGTCTTTTTTTTTTTTTCTAGCAGTGATTTGCGTTCTTGGAGAAAAAAAAAAGAAAGAGATTGCCTGGCACTTTGACGGAGGCAGCGGACAAATGAGAGTGCAAGAAAAGGAGAGGAAAGAAATTTAAAAAAAAAGTAGATTTTTAAAATTGATTCTAGGGGCGAGCACCCTGTACGAAAATCATGACGGCCCCTTCTCGGCCTTGGTGTGATGTCCGCTGCCAAGAAGATTTTGATTTTCTTTAAATATTTATAAAAAAAAAAAAAAAAAAAAAAAAAAAAAAAAAAAACCGACGGAAAGAACCCAAACTATCTTGGTGAATGGAAGTTAGGGTCTGTGAACCCTGAGTGATTTGTTTGTACGGGGCAAGTTCAATGTCTGTGTAACTCAAGAGAAAAAGAACATGGAGTGTGCATGGTGAATGTATGAAGTGAGAACAGTGTTTAATATAAATTTTTGCGGAACATTGTTGAATTATATTGGTCAAAGAAAAAAAAAAAATCATTAAAATCCCCGCGCGCCAGCAGAAGTGAGATAGAGATAAAGAGAAAGACGGTTGTTGTTTTCTTTTTTTTAACCGGGTATTCTGATTTGTTTTATTGTAAGAAAGAAGTTAGATGTGTGGTGGCGTGCAGGGCGCATGATTCTCTTTGCATATGAGTGTGTATGTAGAGACCGTCGTGTGACATACATCCAAGCGAATCCATCAACATGTATATACACCGACTTTTATGCACACACATTCATTCCTGTACCAGCAAGTGACAAAACACATCATTTACTGCTCGTTTAAACACGCTAATTAATATTGACAAAAAACATATATTGTCATCGCGTCAAATGATTGTTTTCTGAAAAACAGTATAACTGCACATTAAAAGATATTACTGCTGCCACCCACTGAGTTTAAAGCGAATACAAATAGTGATGAATATGACTGGCTGATTGTTTGTTTTCGAAGCAGTGACGTTTTTGCATAGCACATAAAATCTACGGGTTGACGCATATTTTCTCACGCAAAAATACTATGCCATCACTTCAAATTTTTTTCCTTCTGAAAAAAAGTATACCTACTTATCCAAAGACATTTTTTGCTGCCCACTCACTGGATTTCAAGCAAACACAGTTATAATGACCGGCTCATAGCTTTTGAATAGCACTAACGTTTTTGAAAAGCGCAACATAGTGGGTTGCCAGATATTCTCTTTCGTTTGTTCATCTTTTTCTTCTGTTTCATCTTGGCACTGAAATGTCTCCTAAGACGTTCATACTGGCCACATCTTGATTCGTCCTGCTGCAGGCCCAGCACCGGGAATCCACAATCCGCATATCGTCGTTGCAGTCCTCCTACCCACCGGAGACCCTGCACTGCCGCAAAGGTAACCCAGAACAAGCGATAGAAACACTTCCTTAAACGTGAAGCTGTCAATACTCAACACGAAGTTCTTTGAGATGAACTCAATACTGAACAACGTAAGACAAGTAGATTATTGAATGATACATGAATATACAAGACATGAACGTTTGATTGGACACTTACGGCAAGTGTTGTTGGAATCATGGTCACACACCGCGCCTTTAACACACTCGTCATCGGCAGTACAAGGCTGGCCCACCATCCACTCTGGAGGAAGAGAGCCACAGAGACGCTGTCACGGGATTCGTCCCTCAGGGAAAAGCAGTTGGGAAATGCAGTGAATTACCCCTTAAAAAAACACTCATGCATCTCCAAAACAAACATGTAATGAATGTCAGTATAATTCAGCATCTCCAAAGATTGTGATGAATGTCAGTATAATTCAGCATCTCCAAAGATGTGTGATGAATGTCAGTAATAATTCAGCATCTCCAAAAGATGTGTGATGAATGTCAGTAATAATTCAGCATCTCCAAAAGATGTGTGATGAATGTCAGTAATAATTCAGCATCTCCAAAAGATGTGTGATGAATGTCAGTAATAATTCAGCATCTCCAAAAGATGTGTGATGAATATCAGTAATAATCAGCATCTCCAAAAGATGTTGATGAATGTCAGTAATAATTCAGCATCTCCAAAAGATGTGTGATGAATGTCAGTAATAATTCAGCATCTCCAAAAGATGTGTGATGAATATCAGTAATAATTCAGCATCTCAAAAAAAAAGTTTACGGAATATCAGTGGTAATTTAGAATCCATACACGACATATTCAGCCACAAGCACTTGACACACCCGCCCACAGTCGGTTTTTATTCCCTCCGTCTTGGTTGACACTCAAATATACACATAAATCAGGACCAATACTGGTATGAAGGTGGATGGAAGAACACTGTGAAAGGAGACATGCAGAAGAGAAAGCATCTCGAGTTTTGTAGATACCCCCCCCCCCCCCCCCCCTCCCTAGAGATTACAAAAACACTGTACATTAAATAAAAGAATCTTACTGTATATCAGGCCATAACTCTTTTGAACTACATGAGCTGTTATCACCCCAAAGGGGAACTAACGAAAAAGTGTTCATGCTCTGCATTTTCCATCTGAAAACGAACCAACCAACCTCTAATTCAGAAGAATTAGATACCGTTTCTTTCCCTTGACGGAAAGCGTTGAAAAACTAGCATCAGGATTAACGACAATAATAAAATAAAATGTAAGCATCAGAATTAATAAAGAGTTTGAAAAAGTCTGGTTAACTCAGAAGAAATCACTGTTATGTGATGAACAGAAATGCTCGTAGCAGGCACATTCAAAACAAATACTAGAAAGTAGAACAAAGTACCGAATAGCATACGTTTTAACAAAACTTCTTTTCCACACAATATGCGTACGGCACAAAAAATAAATGATTTGTAGCACATAAAGGATGCTTTAAAGATTCCCATCCAGTCAAAAAGGGAATAGTTCATGGGAATAAAGTCTCAAACTTTTTTGGTTTCATAACAATCTTACAGGTACAATGCATGATGCTTCTGATTTATAAACAGGATGGTCCAAACTCAAACCCTCACCTTCTGTAAGCAAATGACATTTGGTTCCTTTCGACATCAGAAGTAGTTTACTAGATAAAATGAGCCAGTCGCATACGTATTGTCAGCTATGGGGACATAAGATTGACAGAGATGAATGGAAAGTCGTCGTGTTTTCAGCAATTGGCCTAAAACCCTGCTGCATTTTCTCTTGTGGAGATAATTGCACTAAAACAGCCGACATACACAAACGCTTGGGGGTATTTGTCTACAAAACTTGAAACTTCCATATTGCACAAGGCAGCTTGCAAACCAAAGGGATAGAGCAACACAAACCTTTAGGTGCACTATGCTTATGAAAGAAATTGAGACAGATATGACGATGAGTTTGTAGTGCATCCGATTATCAGCTATGGAGCTACAGCATGACTTCCATTTAAACACATGGCTAGAAAAAAAACCGGATCTATGCTATGTTATTAAGGCCGTTCAACCAAGCGCAGATTATTCTAAACGGCCTTCACAGAACGTTCACACGAGGTCTTACAGAAGCTTACAGTAAAGCTCTATGTGATTGACTGTTCTAGCATTCAGGCACATATCTCATTTCTGCAGACCTGTATGTCAGGTGATGCTATCATGAGGGCATAGCCCTGAATCAAATTAACACACCTAAACAAGCATAGAATGCTATATCAGTGATAGGATCACAAACCAAGGTTTACTGGATACACTTCGTTCACAATGTGCTAATGTAAATCGGTTTTTCCCATGTGTAAAAATGTATAAGGACTCGCTTAATGAGAAGCGATTGAAAGTAATGGACTGAACTACAGGAGAAAATACTCGAGTTCCGAAAACAAACATTTTAGAAAGAAAAGAAAGTGTGTGGAAATGTTCCGAAGCTATTTCATTAACAAGTTGCAAACGCCGAAAGTCTTGCACCTAAACACTCTGCTTGACAAGCCCGAACAAAAAGGGAAATACAGACTGAAGTTATTTCGTGAGCAATGCAGTGTGACGAAACTTACGAACATTTTAGTTTGTTTAAATGTCCACAATTACTTTATTGGTTTTAGAATTCTCTCTCTCTCTCTTCTCTCTCTCTCTCTCTCACACACACACACACACACACACACACACACACACACACACACACATAGACACACACACACACACACCCCACCACACACACACACACACACACACACACACACACACACACTGTAGTCGCGCGTGCTCTCACATGCACTAATACCGAATCTGAAAAACCTGAGTTAAGTATTTGTAGGCTTGGAAATGTCATCAATGCCAACTATCTGCATTTAATTATTACGTTGTATGTGTTTTATTGTGGTAGTATTCTTGTATGTCAACTTATTGATTACGAGAAAGCCTTTGACAGCGTAGACCGAGACACCCTGTGGAAGCTTCTCTGACATTACGGTCTACGAGCCAAGATCACCACCATCATCAGAAACTCGTACGAGGGTCTGACCTGCAGAGTCATCCATGGTGGGCGCTCACGAAGGCCTTCGAAGTAAGGACTGGCGTCAGACAAGGTTGCCTGCTTTCACTATTTCTATTTCTACTGGCAATCGACTGGATCATGAAGACCTCAACAGATCAGAGAAGACGTGGGATCCAGTGCGCAGCTCGACGATTTGGACTTCGCCGACGACCTGGCGCTACTCTCGCACACTCAACAGCAGATGCAAGAGAAGACAAGCAACGTAGCAGCCACAGCAGCACAAGAGGGCTCAACATCCATAGAGGCAAGAGCAAGATTCTCAAGTCCAACGCTGTCAGCACCAATTCGATCATGTTGGACAGTGAGATGCTAGAGGAGGTAGAAGCCTTTACCTACCTGGGCAGTGTCATCGACAAGCTGGGGGGGGGGGGGGGGGGGGGGGGGTGCACAGATACCGACGTCAAAGCAAGGATTGGAAAGGCCAGGGCAGCGTTCATACAGCTACGGAACATCTGGAGCTCCAAGGAGCTGTCAATGAACACCAAAGTCAGGCTCTTTAACACCAACATCAAGGCAGTTCTATTGTATGGAGCGGAGACCTGGAGAACTACAGTCACCACCACCAAGAAAGTGCAGGTGTTTCATCAACAACTGCCTGTGCAAGATTCTCCGCATCCGATGGCTAGACACCATCAACAACAACGAGCTGTTGGACAGAACAAACCAGCTGACCGCAGAACAGGAAATCGAGAAACGACGTTGGGGCTGGACTGGACACACGCTGCAGAAGCCTACAAGCAACATCACCAGACAAGCCCTAACATGTAACCCCAAAGGAAAGCGAAAAAGAGGTCGGCCAAGGAACACCTGGCACGGGGCCTGAAAGCTGACATTAGAAACATGGGGATGACATGGAACCAGCTGGAAAAAAAGAGCCCACGTCAGAGATACCTGGAGGTCCTTGGTCGGTGGCTGTACCCCAGGAGGGGTAATAGGCGATGAATGAATGAATGAATGATTCCTGCATGTGAGCACGAACTTGCGTCCACACCAGAGAGAGAGAGAGAGAGAGAGAGAGAGAGAGAGGGAGGGAGGGAGGGAGGGAGATCAGTACGAATAATGTAGCAATGCAGAGTTAGATGGGAAAATAGAGAGAGAAAGAGAGACAGACAGACAGACAGAGACAAAGAGAGACAGACAGAAAGACAGAGAAAGAGAGAGGTCAATATGAATAATGTAGCAGAGCAGAGAGAGATGGGGAGGCATATGGTGAGGAGTAGACGGAGGGGTGGGCAGTGGGGGGTGGGGGAAGGGAAAGACAAAAGACAATGTCTTACTGCATGTCTTTCCGTCTTCGCACACCGCTCCCGTGAGGCACATATAAGTATGTCTGCTACAGTCCAGTTTCAAAGCAATCTCTGTGACACACACACACACAACACACATATATATTATGACGGTCCATGGTAGAGCCAGGAAAAGGGTGGTGTGAGTGGTAGGTGTGAACTGTATGCGAGCATGCATACGAGTTTGTGTGGTGTGTGTGTGTGTGTGTGTGTGTATGCGCGCGTGTGTGTGTGTGAGAGAGAGATATATATATAGAGAGAGAGAGACACAAGTTTATTGAACAGGCCATAGCCCCTTTCAGTGGGGGTAGATAGCATGGACTACTGGATTCATTGCACACGCGCGCACACACACTCATATGCAAGCACACGCGCGCCGGCAACGGCATTTACACACACACTCTCTCTCTTACCCACAACACAGGCGTTCACATGCGATTAATGTACACAACTTGAGAAATCATCGCGATTTATCATCGTTTGAACATCCTACACAGTCGTCACAATAGCTATCTGTTTTCCTTGGTGTTAACAGTTTGAAGTCGGAGCTTCAATGAGAAGAAATAGAAACTTATAATGCTGAACAATTAAGTAGTGGGAGAAAACAAGTGCAGCTAACAATTCTTCAGTCATAGTAATGACTTCACAAAAATCTGAATTTTAAAAAAAAATTAAAAAAATAGAAGATAAGAAAATGGGGGAATATATTATAAATATGAGAAACCCTTCACTAGCTGCCTGAGGGAACCATCGTACTCCCCTTCGAAGGTAGATCTATTTGTATTGCCTGCTCTTAGGCCTTTCGTCCGCAGGGAGACACGGGTCTGTGCTCTTGGTGTCAAATAGGGGACACAACACAGTCCATAATTCTGTGGTGTTCTCACCACCAAGGGTTCAAAAAAGAATCCAACAGCAGCCAGCGAAGGGTAGTAAATGGAACAAAACGAAAGTGTGGAGAGGAAAAAAGTTGCTGAAAAACTAAAAGCATTATGCAAACAGTATAAAATGTAGGGGACAATCTTTGAGCCTATGCTTGAGGATCCATTCAAGGATGCAAGGGAGATAAAAAGATATGGAACAGTCTGAGTGGTCAGCTCTGCTGTTCAATAACTCAAGCATTGTGAGTGGCTAAGAATTGAACAGAACAACCTTTACTTGGATCTCCTAAGAGATGCAATCTCCCACTGATTGACCAAACATTATAATGCTGAACAATCAAGTAGTGGGAGAAAACAAGTGCAGGCTAACAATTCTTCAGTCATTATAGTAATGACTTTACAAAGATCTGATTAAAAAAAATAGAATAGAAACTTAGAAAAATCAAGAATGTTTTCCTCTGATACTTTTAAACATGCTAAACTGTTACTCCCAGCACAATCGCCATAGACAATATTTTGCATATATATTTTGCAATGGGGACACGAATGGGTCCATCGTATGCTTGCCTGTTCATGGGCTACGTTGAATCCCGGATCTTCTCCCAATTTCTTGGACACCTACCAGAAGTCTTTAGAAGATTCATCGATGATTGCTTTGGCATATTCACGCTCCCTAAGCAAGAACTTCTGGACTGAATTCAGTTTGCGAACAACTTCCATCCATCCCTCAAGTTTACCTATGAAATTTCTGACTCGTCCCTTGCCTTTCTCGACATACTTGTCAACATGCAGAAAGACTGACGATCCCTCCATGCTACAGTACATTATAAACCAACATCCAGAAAGACTGACGATCCCTCCATGCTACAGTACATTATAAACCAACATCCCAGAAAGACTGACGATCCCCCATGCTACAGTACATTATAAACCAACATGCAGAAAGACTGACGATCCCTCCATACTGCAGTACATTATAAACCAACAGATTCTCATCACGATCCCTCCATGCTACAGTACATTATAAACCAACAGATTCTCATTCGTACCTTCTCTTCTCATCCAGCCACACACCTGCATCGAAAGACAGCATCCCTTTTTCCCAGTTCCTGAGGCTGCGCAGACTCTGTAGCTCAGACAGGGCTTTTGTGAAAGAGGCAACAACCATGGCTACTTTTTTCACTGCCTGAGGTTACCCTTTAGCCTTGATACAATCAGCCCTGGAACGAGCCAAGTCAATTCCAAGATGCCAAGCTCTCAAAAGTTGAATGTATCTTTACTTCTGAACACCATAACCTGTCGCACATCAGAGTGGCAGCGCTTTGGCGCAATGGACTAAAAGAGGGCCAATACGCAAATTCATGGAAAGCCAGCTAATACAACGCCTTGGCACTTTGAGTCCTTATGGACTCAATGTCAGGGAATAAACTTGTTTCTCTCAAGCTGCAAACCCCCCCCCCCCCCCCCCCCCCCCCCCCATGTTCTGTACCATGTTCTATACCATGTTTTCCTTACCACCACCCCCTCCCCTTTCTCTGTAAACCACCACCCAGATGGTCCTCTCCCTCCCACCTTTCTCCACCCCCTCTTTGCCCCACCCCTTTTGTTGACCATATTAACACAGTTCACCTTTTTCCCCACCCCCTCCCCTACCTTTCTGGCTGAACTGTGGTCACAAGAAACCTGCCAGCTTCCCCTAAAACCTCAACACTTCACTTCGTGACCAAGTGCTTACAGCACGAAACGTTGAAGCGTTCTCTGAAAGGTAGCTTTTTTCTTTACCTTTATATTTTCAAGTTATATTGGAAAAGGTACAGCAGTCAACATTTCTTCATATTTTGCTATACTTTTGTCTATAACCTTTGTATAGCGGGCATTCAAAAACGAAGTGAATTTCTGTTTCAAGTTTGTCACTACAAAAGGGACAGTTCCAGTTCTCCGTAGTTTTTGAATAACGGTATCTGTGAACATTAATCTGTGATACTCCCAGCCTAAACTGGGCAAGTACACTGCGATATGTGTTCATCCACAGGACATCCACATACTTCCCCCTTCCAAAATATGTTTTATATTGTCTATATACAGAAAATCGACCACTATTTTCCAAGTGGTCGTACCTTCGGAAACAAAAGGAACTATACAACCTTTCCTTAAACTCTTTAAAGAACAGTTTCTCTTGTCCACAACCAAACAACCACACTTGCTCAAACCCATTCTCACACAACACAGTTTGAATTTTTGTGACCCAAGTGTTAGTTCCACGTTCATGCATTTTTAAAAGCATATCACAAGATTTCTTAGAGAAAAGATGGTTTGGTTGTTTCAATAAACGGAACCAGTATTTAAGACATTTTGAAACAGAATTAATCCATAAAGGATACCTACCTAATTCACCATAGAGCATATCATTTGGGGTTTTATCAGTAACATGTAGCAAACGTTTAACACGCATAAAGATGAACACGCTCTATCTGTTCAAACCTTTTAAAGCCCCATACCTCTGCTCCATACAACAAAACTGGAACAACCTGGAGTCAAAAAGTTTGAAAAATATATCAACTGAGTTACAATCTATTCTGTTTAAAGTTTTCAAAATTTCCATTCTACTTTTTTTTAGCTCTACTTGTAGTATCTTCCATTGCTGATGTGAAGCTGTGACGGGTGGAATAAGTCAACCCTAAGTATTCGTACGAATTAACAACTTCAACTTGATTACCGTCTAAAAACCATTTTTCCCGTGGTCCTAAAAACCCACCCTTCCTGAACACTATTATCTTAGATTCATCCATATTGACAGTCAATCCTAGTCTGTGTGCAGATACTTGAAAATTGGTCAGCTGATTTTGTAGTCCGATCACTGTTGTTGACAGCAGTGTAAGATCGTCAGCGAAAAATAGCAGAAAGAGATCAGTGTCTGAACTGAGAGACAAGCCATGCCTACCTTTACAAGTCAGCTCAGAGAGACAGAGAGAGAGAGAACTTGTTTGGTTTCGCGCGCGCGCGCGCGCGCACGCGTGCATAAGTGCGTGTGTGTGTGTGTGTGTGTGTGTGTGTGGTGTGTGTGTGTGTGTGTTTTGTGTTTGTGTGTGTGTGTGTGTATGTGTGTGTGCACGCGCGCGCACGCGCAATACGCCGTGAATGAGAGAAACTAAGTGAGAGAAGCTAACAGGATGAAGCAGACGGCAGGGAAGAAGATGGGTGAGGGGGAGGGGGGCAGAAAGACAAGACAGACAGACAGACAGACAGAAAGAGAGACACGAGAGAGAGAGAAAGACAGAGAGAGAGAGAGAGACAGAGAGAGCGAGAGAGAGACAGGCAGAGAGACAGAGACAGACAGACAGACAGACAGAGAGAGAGAGGCTGGCGGGTAGATGGAGGGGCAGACTAGTGGCGCGTTGGGGAAGTGGGGGTAAAGACATCACTCGCTTACTGCACGACAAGGAGTAAACGTCACACGTTGTCCCGGTGCTGCAGTTGGCGAAGGTGCTCGGGCAGCCTTGTCCCAGATCCAGTGCTAGATGGACAACAAGACGCATTGTACATATGGCTTGGCCATGGTGAACTGGGTCCTACAAGACTGCTCCCCCCCCCCCCCCCCTACATGTGGTGCGTCCCCTCCTCCCCCCTCTCCCCCACTCTTCGGCCAGATCTAGGAAAGCTCGCCTTGCCTGTGTCAGCCATTTTAAGACTGAAGGATCAACGTCTTTTTAGAGTATCAGATCTATCAGTATTCAAGTGAAAATACAGATTTACAAATTAGTGGTGCGCGCGTGCGCGTGCGCGTGCGCGTGCGCCGCGCGCACACACCACACACACACACACACACACACACACGAAACCAAACGAGCACACACACACACACACACGAAACCAAACAAGCACACGAACGCGCGCGCGCACACACACACACACACACTCTCTCTCTCTCTCTCTCTCTCTCTCTCTCCTCACACACACACACACACTCTCTCTCTCTCTCTCTCTCTTTTCGCTCTTTCTCTCTCTCTCTCTCACACACACACACACACACACACACACACACACACACACACACACACACACATGCACACACCAGCGAAAGCTGGCCAGAAGGCACAGAATTAAAAATTCAAGGGTTCGAGAATACTAGCTGCGGATGACTTATCCGCATCTCTTGCTAAGAACAGAAGACAAATGAATATGTCATGCAGAAGTCGCTGATAAAATCCTGATATCAATTACCTTAATGAAACCGAGTCAACGATTTCAAACCTGCAACTCGTTCATCTGGCGTGCCATTTCTTTATAGTCATTCCTTCAATGGCACTTTCTCCTCTTAAAGTTTATCATAATCATTCAGAGATCCGAAGTCCCTTACACCCTCGCCTCCCCCCCCCCCCCCCCCCCCCCCCCCCCACCAACCAATTTTTTACTTCGATACAACAGACTTAATCTGACTCGCTAGCGCTGACACCGACGGGCGAGATCAGTTCAAGACAGTGCAGGTTGAGTACAGCTCGGGTGGATTGCACACGAGTGAATCGCAGTAATGTAAGTTACATCAAAACTTTTTCTGTTCAATCCCATATTGGCTCTCTGATGTATGTACCATGACGGTGTTGGTTTTCAAGCTTTAGATAAAACGCAGCAAAAAAAAAAAAAAAAAAAAAAAGACATCCCACCCCTCCTAGGAATCTCAATTAATTATCCCTCTCCCATCTCTTCTCATCTCTCCCTCTGATCCACTTCCTCCAACCCCCCCCCCCCCCCCCCCTTTCTCTCCTGCCCCAAAAGTAGGTGAGTAAAATAAGAAAAGGTTTTTCTTTTTTGTTTTATATTTTCACTCAAATACATTCAATTTGCAGTAGTGGTTTGTAATCTTCATCCGTGAAAGTTTTTTTTTTTAATCCCCTTAAAATCTAAAGAAAAAAGTTTAGATTTCATCTACATGAAGCAAACTGCACTGACGGACAGACAATGGGACAACTCCGCAGACAGAAAAAAGAAGAAGCAGATAACGACGTACTCAAACAATACAAACTACGGAGAAAGAGATGACATACTGCACACTGCATTCGGCCGCATCGGGTTTTCACATATTTCACCATAGCCACAGTCGGAGCTTTTTGTGCATGAAGCTCTCACATCTGGGAGAAAAGAAAGAAAAGAGAAAAACAAAACCCGCTGACACAAAACACTGATTATCTGTAAGAGAAAAGGAAACTCTTACACGAATCAATCACATCTGCCTAGGAAAAGAGACAATTCTAACACAAAGCACTCACATTTGATAACAAAACGGAAACCCTTGCTCGAAAAACTCACATCCCTAATAAGGTCGAAATATCTTTTACACTGGGTAATCACATCAGTAGGAAAGAAGAGAAAGACTGACAAGAAGCACTCGCACCTCTAAAGAAAAAAGGGAAACACATAAAGCACCCACATGTAAACAAAACAAAACAAAACAAAACAAAACAAAACAAACGAAACAAAACGAAAACAACAACAACAACAACAAACCCAGGAAACCCTTGACGGAACATATTATGTGGGCATTTCAGAAACGATCAGAGGGTTCATGTAGTGTATTCCCCCCGTCCCTCCCTTCCTTTCGACACTTTGCGCAGGACTGAAAGACTCTATACTTGTACGGGGTCTGCTATGGAAGCTGGCATGAATCCATTCCAGGTCAGGCTATATGATTGACAAGGCTTGTTGCAGTCGTTTTTGAATCATCTTTCCCCGCACACACATTTTGTTTTTTAATTCTATGAAGACTTTTAATGTTACGCTGACTTAATCGTTTCCATTTGTTATAGATATGAAGTTATCACAACAGAATGAAAGTGTCAGCATAACCACACATCAGTACATAGACAAACCCACACATTTTGTATCATACACCTACACACTAAAACTATCAAGCAAATGTCCATTAGTAATGTACACACAGATTTTGCATAGTGATGAGTCTGGGTCAATGAAGAGACAGAAAAAGGCAGAGGGAAAAAAATTAAAAGGATGGAGGCCCCACTTAAAAAAAAAAGGGGAAAAAAGACCAAAAAAAATGGGGGGGGGGGGGGGGGGGGGGAATGTTGGCTGGAGGACAAAAAGAAAAAAAATAATTCTTCAAGAAATAGAGGGTTGTACCCTTAGGTGGACCTGTCAACCGACATTTCGGCCCCAGCGGAGACCATCGCTTTGTTATCCATACCCATTCTGGTATCTAGATACCTGAATGGATACAAATATTAAAACAGCTGGGCCATTGGCATCAGCCTGCTTTTTTTCTGGTGTCCAGATAACCAGAGGAGCGACAGACCACCGTTTTGATATCGGTGACTATTTCAGTCTGGATACCACCACGGTGGGAATGCCGTTAAGTCGCCGTCATTCGCTGGTACGCGGCATTAGCTTTCTCTGAGGTGGGGGTAAATGAAATGAGCGCTTTCAATCACACTGAACTGACTCCCGAGCAGCCTCTAAGAGTTGGTTAGTCGTCTATGCCAAAGAAACACGGCCCGTTGTTGGACTGGAGATTGGACATGAAGCGTTGGTGGGGTCATGAGTACCCTCTCTACCAGGCCAGTCACATGAAAGAGACGCCAAGCCAACGGTAAGAGCAGGCTGAAAACTCACCAAATTGCCACGATACAAAACGGCGTGCAAATGAAACAAACAGGCACCATAGCCGGATGATAAAAAGGAAAGGAAAAGCAACATGAATGAACCATCTCTGTTCTAATCAGACATCCAGCCAAGCTCACACCATGAACGTACCCACACTCACTTATACATACAAACACAAGCACACACACACACATGCACGCATGCATGTGTATGCGTGGAGACACCTGTACAAGTTCAATAGTTCGGGGGGGGGGGGGGGGGGGGGGGAGAGAGAGAGAGAGAGAGAGGAGAGAGAGAGAGAGAGAGAGAGAGAATATCAAATTGAGGAAGAGATAGAGAGAGAACCACACAGAGACTGAGATAGAAAGACAGAGAGAGAGAGAGAGAGAGAGAGAGAGAGAGAGAGAGAGAGAGAGAGAGAGAGAGAGAGAGAGCAACATGAAATCTGAAACCAAAGAAGCAAGAGAGAGAGAGGGAGGGAGACAGACAGACAGACAGACAGAGACAGAGAGAAGGAAACAGACAGACAGACAGACAGATAAAATCTGAAAGCAAAGAAGCAAAGAGAGAGAGAGGAGAGGAGAGAGAGAGAGAGAGAGAGAGAGGAGAGAGAGAGAAAGAGAGAGAGAAATCTGAAAGTTTAGAAGCAAAAGAAAGGGAGAGAGAAACAGACAGACGAGAGAGAGAGAGAGAGAGAGAGAGAGAGAGAGAGAGAGAGAGAGAGAGAGAGGGAAAATATGAAAGCAAAGAAACAAGAGAGACAGAGAGAGAAAATCTGAAAGTTAAGAAGCAAAAGAAAGGGACAGAGAAAGAGAGACAGAGAGAGAGGGAAAATATGAAAGCAAAGAAACACGACAGAGAGAGAGAGAGAGAGAGAGAGAGAGAGAGAGAGAGAGAGAGAGAGAGAGAGAGAGAGAGAGTCAGACAGACAGACAGAGAAAGAGAGATGGCAGATGGGCAAAAGAGAGGAGAGTCACGGGGTTAGAGGAAGAGAGGCGTGGGTTGCCGGGGGTTGGGGCGGGGGTAAGGAAGGGCTTACCACACGTGTAGTTACGGGAAAACACAGGGTACTTGCTGTCACACCGACAGACGTCGTTCTTGCAGGCGGCATTGGGGTCAGTACACTTCGGGCTGCTGCTAAGGCAGGGTGCTGTCACGCTGCCGTTTTTTGGTGCTGTTACGAACACAAAAGTCGTCATGGTCTCATTCGTTTGCTCATGTATTTCTCCACTGAAGGGAGGGGGGTGGGGTGGGGGGGGGGGGGGGGTGAGAGAGAGAGAGAGAGAGAGAGAGAGAGAGAGAGAGAGAGAGGAGAGAGAACATGCCTTTAGAAATTACCGAGGCTATCAAGTTTTTTTTATCACAGAGAGAGAGAGAGAGAGAGAGAGAGAGAGAGAGAGGCGAGAGAGTGAGAGAGAAGGCAACAGAAAAAAATGAAAGGAAGAGAGAGACAGTTACACAATCAATCACTCACAGACAAATACGTAGATGCAGACAGCATACAGTAATATTACAGAGAGAGAGAGAGAGCGAGAGAGGGAGGGGGGGGGGGGGGGGGGGGGGAGACGGAGAGAGAGTGAGTATACCCTTAGAAATTACCGAGGCTGTCGAGGTTTTATCACAGAGGAGAGAGAGAGAGAGAGAGGGGAGAGAGAGAGAGAGAGAGACAGACAGACAGACAGACGAAGAGAGGAATATATACCTTTAGAAATTACCGACGCTATCGAGTTTTTATCATATAGGCTTACAGGAGAGAGAGAGAGAGAGAGAGAGGAGAGAGAGAGAGAGAGAGAGAGAGAGAGAGAAAAGGGAGGGGGGGTACTTCAATTCGAAGCCAATTAAGACAAAAAGACCCCCCAAAAAAGCCAAATAAGTGTTCAAACACATCAAATACCCACATTCCACTCTTCCTACAAACATTAGCACAGTCTGAAATTGTCCACGAATCTCGAAGTGTATCTAACAAGTGAGGATATCATTGTTTTAGGGTAAAATATTTTTTTCCGTTGCCCTATATAGTTTTTTTTGTGTGGATTGTTCACAGAATACTTTAACATCCCCTGTCAGTAGACAGACAGACAGTGTGAGTCCCGGCAAACAGAACGAAGTTCACGGTCACCTGCTTGATATCTTCTTGAACTACTGAGGGCAAATAGACCTGATCAAAATTTTATTTAACAGGTGAAGAAGCTCTGTGGTGCATTCCATGTCATGTACCACTCACTGGAAACAGATCTTTTAGAGTGTTGGGACTTGCATGATGTGAGACATAAACACTTTACAGCAACCTTGTTCAGAGATGTCCAACCCGATGTGATTGTTGAATTTCTGAAAGAGACCAACATTTTTCATCTGATCTAAGATTTTACAGAAGAAACATTATCAACAAAATTTCTTATGTGTTTTTAGAAGGTGTGTTTTGAAAGATTGTGTGAATGAGTTTTTATTTATTTAATTTCTTTATGTGAATTACTTGTGAGTTGACTTGAACGCGGTGACAGCCCTTTACTATGAGCAGCATTACCTTACCCTACCTTATCCTGGTACCTACTGGACAGTAAGAAATCAAACCATAGCTACTACTCCCTGTCGACGACTTTGACCAAAATAACTCACTTGGGTTTTGGTCATTTGCCCCGTGCACATAGCAGATAGAATTCATGAACTAGAACGCAACTTAAAGCTTCACAATAATTTCTGTGTCTAACTGGAAGAAAGCTGGTCAGCTGGATGAAAATAAAAGGGATCTGCTTACTTTCTCCGTGTGATTTAAACGAATTATGCATGTTAGTAGCGAATAACTTTAAGAATGCTTTAAAACTACTTTGAAATCGATTTAGTGTCTGATTCTGGTCAGTGCTGGCTGGGTCAGATGGTGCCACAACAAACGTGTCAAAGTGCTGTCGGGTGGATATGGGTGGGGAAATAGAGAGAGAGAGAGAGGAGAGAGAGAGAGAGAGAGAGAGAGAGAGAGAGAGAGTCAAACGTTTTATCTATAAAGACTATAGCCCCTTAGAAAGGGGATATTCATTTTAAGTCGCACATGAATATTGGTCTTCTTCATGTTGTATAAATACTTCTCCTTTTAAATGCCTTATATAAATAAAGAGCTAGGTTTTGAACAGTGGAGAGAGAGAGAGAGAGAGAGAGAGAGAGAGAGAAGAGAGAAGAGAGAGAGAGAGAGAGAGAGAGAACTAAGAATGCCTAAGTTCCAAACTTTCTCTTTTTTCTATCTCAACCTCCGTTTCTCACAGTGGCATTCGTCCCACACCGCCTTGTCTGACCCACCTTCAAGTTCTCTCAGGTTTATCAGCCCCCATCACCGGCAGTCACTGGGCCAGTCAACACCAAGTCATCATTATGAGGCAACCTGACAGAGGAAACGCTGCACTGCTCCTGAGTCACAGCAGTAGTATCTGTTCTGATCCTTCAAACACAAGACGCCATGTACTAGGCCCTCTACTAACGACAAGGTGAGCTCAGTTGTGCAGCCAGCATGAACTGATGTCCTCCTCCGGATGCCTTTGATGACATTAAACATGAACCTGCAGATATCGGCGACTTTTACATGAACTCTCCAAGGGTATGGACGGGGAGGGAAAATTCAAACTGAGGTCCCCACGAAAGCACAACATAAATGGCCACAGGATCTGAATGCTTTTAAAATGATGGATCCATGATGAAAGTGACGCCGTGATGTTTCACTCCGGTCAGAGACTCTGTGACAGGGCTGCACTCCTCTCGTACTGACTCCCGGCATCGATCAGACCCCAGAGACACAGGCCAGCAAATCTGAGCAACACTCAGAGACACGTTAAGCGCATGAAACTCAACTGTGTTGTTCTGGTCTTCCCACTGAAGTACATAGCACATTAAGATTCTACTCTGGTTATGGCTAGAAAAAATCACACAAATAAATGCATCCAGGAGGAATCGAACCAGTGACCCCCCAGCCCGTAAGTCGGTCACTTTAATCGCAGCACAAGGCTGCTGATGGTTAAAACGAACTTTGATCGTTTAATAGCCATTTCACGTTCGTTCTTTTTTTCTGTAAAATGTGTATAAACATAACTTAGAAATCACATTTCAGGCCTTTACTTGGGGGTGAGAAGTATAATAGCTTAACAACTTCCTGTATCGAGTCAATAAATGAAGTCAGGTTTATTTTGGTCTATAGTTATCTAATATTATCAAAACAATGACCGTATTGTACATTGCTGTCCGTCGAGTCGACGAGGACTACTTCAGTTATCTTGGGGTTGAGGGGGATAAGATATAATAATAGATATAATAAATGTAATGAACATTTGTTGTATTTGTTACCAGAATAGCTTGTGGTTGCTCGTGTTCTTTTATTTTCGTAAAACTTTCACTGAGCACAGTAGATCTAAGATATTTTTACGTTCTGAACAAGGCTGCCAAGTCAAGATATGAAAGGCCTCTTAACACGGTCAACGCCAAAGAAACGGGCGGACGTTGTGAACATGTTCGGCAAGAAATGGTAAACTTACGGCACTTTTTCCCCGAGGTGTCTGGGACACTGGCGACAGTGCTACATTCACATTTGCCTGAAGCGGATCCACAGTCGGCGCCAGACACACAATCTGAGGTCTGTTTGCATGAAGTGCCTGTGGCAACCTCTGGAAATCACACACACACACACACACACACACACACACACACACACACACACACACACACGCGCACACACACACACACTTGGTTATCATAAGTTATTAGAGTTGTATATGTGAATATGGAAACACTAGAGAAACAAGTAAATAGGAGTACAGGATAGTGACATTTCGTGTGTTTTTCAAAGTGTGGCTTACATGCCACAACCATCACTAAGAGCCACCACGTTTTCTACATTTCAGTGTGGCACCACAGCCTTTTTTCGTCACTGAACAAACTCAAAGTCATTTTTCTTTAGTGGACTTCTGTGCAATCAAGTCACTTGCTAACTGTTATTGCAGGAGAACACATTATCTTTTCGACGCTCCAGTAATCAAAAATTGTGTATTGATTTGCTGGACTGTCAGGTCCTGATAAAGTTTAGCATCGAGAGCTGTGATTATCTTCGGTGGACCGCAGATTACCCTGATTAAGGAAGTGTATAAACTTGACAAGAGTTATTCATATTTAATTTAATCTGGAGCGAGGAGGATACAATACGGTTAACGAGACATACTAAAACCTTCGCTCTCTCCCCCTGATTTGATCAATTCAGCCACGCTGATTTCAAAGTGGATGACCGCAGGCGGTAATTGAAACAAAAAAGCAAAAATGGAAATATTGAGCCGTCAAACGAAGGACTAAACAAATTTTTAAAAAACAAACAAACAAACAAAAACCCAGACACTACGCGTTTCGATCTACTGGATCTTCTCCAGGCAGGAAAATCAACATTCAAAACAAGGGAAACAATGGACGAACAAACAGCCACGTATCTCTTTGAGCTTGTGGCATGGGTGAAAGGACTGAATTACGGAACGGAAAGAGAAGAGGGATGAGGTTCGATGGGGAGAGGATACATGGCGAGAATGAATGTAAACCGAACACATCCACTACAGAAATGCTGTTATTCTGCAGAAACCAGCTGTCAATTCTTTTGTATTTTTTTCTTTGTCCGACCTTTCATTTATGAGCCTTTTCTATATTTCGGATGTCTCTGTAAGACAAATGGACTTTCTGTTATCCAAAATTTCCCAACCATTGTGTAAAACAATACCTTCGGATATGTAAAAGCAAGAAATTATTGGTTAGAGGTGGAGACTGAAACAAACTTTGTTTCAGCTATGTTCTGCTTTTGTGTTTACATTTTGTCGTTCCCGCAATGCTTTTAAAATCTACTTTTTCTCCATTTGGCATGAACTTGAATTTCGTTAAAATTGTATTTGGTCGAGCCATGCAGCATGTGAAAATTAAGGAACACGTAGTCACTTATGACTTGAACAGATGTTTTCCTCTTCAGTTTTATTTTAGACCAGCCGACCACTGCACTCAATTTATAGCATTAATAAAGCTTAAGAACTGATGTAATTAAGGACTGAAATGAAGCAGTGTTGAGAATGTCATCCATTCTGCTTGATTCTTTGCCTGCAGATTATGACACAATTGTTCCAATTTTAACCCATCCTTCTGATGCTCTTATGATTAAGACACCACGTCTCAGCCTAAAGATTTCAGAACAGACTGCAAGATTATTAAGAGTACTTATATAGCGCCTATCCTCAGCTAGAGACCAAGCTAGTGCGCTTTACAATCAACACTCTCGTTACACAACGGGCTGCCTACCTGGGTAAAGCCGACTGAAGGGCTGCCTGCCGGCGCTTCACTTAGTCGTTTTCCGTGTCATTCAGTCAATATCGTTCATTTAGTTTTCATACTTAATTCTTTCGATTTTTCACGCAGGGTGCATGCTATGTGTAACGTGTCATCCATACCAACGGCCATACTGGCCTTCTCTTCCGAAAGTTGGTGATGGGATTTTACGTGTGCGCAAGATGTTATGCGTACGTTCACACACGGAACCTCGGTTTATTGTCTCATTCGAAGGACTTTTTGGGAAATGGAGTCAGAATCAATGTTAACTCTGAGGGAAAAATCCCCCTGCACTAGAACAGCCCGGCGGAGATTCGAACCCGTAACCCCAGGATCACCAAGTTTACGAGTCTGGCGCTCTGCCAACTGAGTTATTCCGGCCCCTCTGTTATAAACTTTCTTTCTAAAATCAGTGTGACACGCTCACACACAGTCAACGGGCCTCTACGCACAAAAAGAAAATGAAATAAAAGTTCATATCCGATTAAAAAGGACTGAATGAAGAATCGACTTCCCACGGTAAATACCAATATCATTTTCCTCTTCAGAAAGGTGAGTGAAGAAGACTGAAGGCTTGGACACGTTTTCCTCATCAGTCTGATATCTTGCTCGACCATGTGCAGGCTGTTGGTTTAATAACATTTATGGACGTTCATTTCGAACTTATGTGACCCACGTCTGCACCTTCTGAAATGCTTTCAACACAGAATACTTGTTCTTTCTTCCTTTACATGACTTGAGCAGGGATATGCCTAACGGGTATGGAGACTGGACAGCGTGGCTGGCGGTTGAAACACATACGCACGCACGCACACACACACAAACGCTCACATACACGCACATGTGGAGGGAGAGAATAAGGCACAGAGAGAGAGGAGGAGGAGACGGAGACACAGAGAGAGAGAGAGAGAGAGAGAGAGAGAGAGAGAGAGAGAGAGAGACAGACAGACAGACAGACAGACAGACAGACAGACAGACAGAGATATAGAGACTGGAATGTATAGTGAGGACTTTGATAAACGGGACAGAGAACTGAGAATGAAAATATTAAATGTAACAATCAAAAACGCAAAGAAAGATACAAATGGAAAAAAAAAGAATCAGACACACATAAAAGAACGATCGGCAGAGACACCAGCCACCGTTGCGAAGCGATTAGCGTCGCGGAGTCCAGGCTGGGAGGTCGTGGGTTCGATTCCCATCAGAGCAATGTGGGATTTTTCTGCCCCGGTCTTCTCCTACCCGGAGTTGAGTCTGCTACTGGTTCAGTTGGGAAGACTGGGACCACACAGTCGAGTTTCATCCACTTAATTGATGCGTCTCCGAGACTGTTGCTCAAAATTCCTGATCAGCACTACAGGTGTCTATTTCTCTCGGGCCTGGTTGATGCTGGGATATGAAATGAAAGTAAGCATGGAGTACAGCCCTGTCATGCAGTCTCAGACCGGAATGGAAATCCGTAGCATCATCTTCAGTGTCCTCAGTCTCATCGACCAACATCAAATAAAGTCAAATTCCCCGGCCCTTCATGCCCTGCTCTCATGGTGACCTTAGTTTCGATGTCCTCTCCACGTCTATGGCCTTGGTTTGATTCCGTCGGGATCACCGGTATCGGCAAATTCATGGGGGCTGTCGCTGGACGGACGTGGTGGAGTCCTCCGGAGGGAGAGCTCATTCACGCCGAATCCGCGACTCAGCAATTATTGTCGTCACTAGGGGGCTTAGGAGGTTGTGTCCTGCGTGTATTGGATCAGAACAGACACCACTGAATACCACCGACGCGACTCGGTAGCAGTGCAGCGTCTCCTCCGGTGGGTCGCCTCTTGACGACTTTACACTGCTTCCTGTGGTTTGCGGGTGCCGGGACTGCAGCGGGCCGGGCCGGGCTGTCGTTGTGAAGGGGGGAAGGGGTGGGGGTGAGGGTGGTCGGAATGAGCGGCGTGGCTGCAATGCCACTAAAGTGGCACTGAAGATGGGACTGAGAAAAAAACAAACAAACAAACAACAAAAAAAAAAATCACACACACACACACACACACAAAAAACAAACATCCCCCCCAAAAAAAAAACAAAAACAAAAACAAAATATTAACAAAACAGTAAATAAATATGCCGGAGACAGGCAGAGTCAGACTGTGTGAGAGTGACAGAGACGTTGACCCAACTCACTGCAAACAGACATGCTGTCACATACTGTTGACCGCACACACGCATTGCTAAGCCTCCCACTGCATTTGGCGTCCTTATCTACTCCTGGAAGAAGTCGCATAAAAGATGAGTTCAACGTTTGTTTATGTTGAAGTTTACATCCATTTCAACAGACTATAAAGACGTTGGGAGTAAGGAATTGTTTCAAATGACAACACGTTTTAGTGTATATGACCATCAGTTACAAGAATTCTCAAAAAGCAATATCAACACCTTGAATCACAAGCAAATACAAACCCTTTGTCAGAACCTGTAACATAATTTGTGAATTTATATAAGCCATTTTGACTGTTCAATCTTTAAATGAAAAAGGTGTATCCGAAAGGGAATATTTTCTAGTGAAAGGTTTCAACTGATTCTGTACTCCAGTCTGGCACCTCTCTCTCTCTCTCTCTCTCTCGTGCGTGTGTGCGTGCCTTTGTGTGTGTTGTGTGTGTGTGTGTGTGTGTGTGTGTGTGTGTGTGTGTGTATGTGTGTGTGCGTGTGTGTGTGTGTGTGTGTGTGTGTGTGTGTGTGTGTGTGTGTGCGCGCGGTGTGTGTGTGTGTGCGTGTTCTCTCTCTCTCTTTCTCTGTATGTGTGTGTGTGTGTGTGTGTGTGGTGTGTGTGTTCTCTATCACCCTGTGTGCATGCGTGCGTGCGTGTGTGCGTGCGTGCGTGCATGCGCGCGCGCGCGCGCGCGCGTGTGTGTGTGTGTGTGTGTGTGTGTGTGTGTGTGTGTGTGTGTGTGTGTGTGTGTGTGTGTGTTATGTGCGAGCAAGCGTGCGTGCGTTTGTGCGGGTGTGCGATATACTCGTTCAATGTTCAGTCATTAAAAATCAAACAACATAATTTCTTGTTAAATTGTTCACGTTTTTCTTTGAAGTGCGTGCCTGCAATCATTTTTTAATCAAAAGGGGAAAGTCTTGTTCACATGATTTATGCTTTTTATGCAGGGAAAACGCTTTGCACAGAATTCTTATTGTTCGGTCATAAGAACATTCAGACAGACTGAGTACCTGAGTTACAATAATGACTAAAGTCTAACAACCAAACTTTCGACCGCCTTCAAAAAAGTGTAAGCAGCCGTTTTCATGACGATTTTCATTTTTGTCAAAGTATCCACCGTTGAATATCCCCTGCAGGCACAGTTCCTAGACTGATAAGAAAACGGCTTCTGTGGTTAGACAAATGCTTGGAAAGCAAGCCTAACAGGCTAAGACACGTTTTTAAAAAATCAACTTATTCTTATTTCAGATTTCATCTTTGCCTTTTTTGCGTTATCAATGAAATGAATCAGTGTATAATTTGTTTGTCCCTTTTGTCCGGCGGAATAAAAATCACTCCACCCTGACGTAGCGGACGTCCCGCGCACAACTGTCTCTCTCTGACAATCGCCATAGCGGATCGCGCATTAGCGTATCTTTAGGGCCAGCGACATGCTGAGTGTTGAAAACTGAAGCGTACCATATGATAGACAGCCTTATTATCATGAGTAACCTATCACAATGGCGTGTTAGCCTTTGACTAGTGGTGTGAGAAGCAGACAGGGAACACGTGTCTACAGCTTACGTGAAGCTGTTGAACTTGTTCAGACTGAAGGATCAGACCTCGAAGATGCTGAACACGATGATGACGGCGAATTTAGCCCGTCTGAGGAGCGTGAAAACGCGTTGAAAAGTGAACATGGCGACGTTCTGAGAGAAGATTTGGTGGAGTCAGTAACACACATAATGAGAGAGGTGTAGCTCAAGGCGATGCATATGCAAATGAACCACCGACAAATCAGCGTGGGTAAGATTTTATCCGGTTCATGACGAGATACTGGCATGGAGCTTTTTGGTTTTTTTCCCCATCAATGCCTCCATACACAGGCCAGCAAACACATGGACTGAAGTTGCAAGGCGCGACTGACCACGCCCCCTCGGATGTTTTTGACCAGATCAGGTCCACACTTTATGCCAAGGTATTTAGTCATAATTTACACTGTCAGAGAGAGAGAGAGAGAGAGAGAGAGAGAGAGAGAGAGAGAGGGTGTGTGTGGTGTGTGTGTGTGTGTTGTGTGTGTGTGTGTGTGTGTGTGTGGGGGCGCGCGCAACATTCATGTTCATACATATCATGTGTATGTGTGTGTGTGTGTGTGTGTGTGTGTGTGTGTGTGTGTTTCAACTCTGTGCATGTAGATATGGACAAATATGCTGAACGTGACAGTTTCTTTTCTTATTGACAAGAAGACTGAGTAAAGTTGAGATGTTGATTAAGATCATGTTGTTTATTGAGACTGAGATTATGATCCTGTTGTTTGTCTGTTTTAGGTGTCGTGGGATCTGTCTCTGGAAGTGGGTGGACAAGAAAGCTGTCTGTTTGATTACCACCAAAATGGATCCAGCTGAAATGGGGGAGGTCACCACAAGGACACGCCGGAAGATGAAGCCCAAAGGTATCCAGGACTGCATAGGCAGGAGTGGACCGCAGTGACCAGCTCATGGCCAACAGGATACGATTGGTGTTTGTTCGTTTTGATACTATAAAAACTTGCGAGTAGTCATTGTGTACATACTGCCAGCATTCTAAATGAGATTTGTATGGAAAAAGCCCTTTTTACAAGAGAAGCATAGGTTCACACCTGTTTATATTTCCAACTAACCGATCATGAAAGATATCCATCTTCTTCCTGTGACTGACAAAGTACTGAATAGCAAGAGCTTTGAAATTTTGCCTTTGCACCTACAGGTACACAGTTATTATGTGTCAAAATTTTAAGAGAGTGTGTTAAGCCATTATTTTTCTGTGATTTTTTTTTCAATACCAAACAATTACCCAGTCTTATCAAGAATGCTGAACGACAAACTACAAAATACTCTGTCATATTTTATTGTTTTTAGTTCTTTTGCTTAGTAAAGAAACTGTCAAGTAGCTATTGTTTACACTGTACTGGGTTTCTCAAAGTCATTTATGATGAAAATGGGCCTTTTTTCAACAACAGGGAAAATTTCACTTATATGCCTGTGTAGTCTTAGTTAAAATATGAAATCTTCTATCGTAAGAACGGTTTCTTGTACTACTGTTCATACACATATAGTGAAATAAGATTTTTTGTATGTAACTTTTAGTTTAAATGTGTACAAGCTATCAGAGGAATTTGACTTTCATGGGTAGTAAGTGAGTTACAGTACTTTTGTAGTTGTTCTTGTGTTCTTGCATCATCCTTGGAAATGGAATGACAGACACATCTGTAGATCTCATGTGTATCACAAACTTAGCTAAAGTATGTTTTCATTTTTATTTTAATGTAATATTGATATAGGTATTTTGGGAAGAAAGTACTAAGCGCACAATCAACATGTACAAACGGGTGACTTATCCGACTAAGGCTGCAGTAGGTAATCAGTGTTTCAGTTCATCCAGTCATATGTTTTGTTCGTTTTTCTTGTCATTCTTTCCATTCAATGCTGCTTGGATAATGTGTCACATACAGGCAACTCCTTCTCTCAAGTAGTGATGGATAGTCATGTGAAATTACAGCTTCACTAAAAGTTATATTTTCATTCTAATTTTAGAATCGTAAAACATACAAAAAATAAGAATGAACTAAAAGCAGAAACACAGACTTTGTTCAAGATGAAAGTCAAATATATCAAGCACAAAAAATCCTTGTGAAGGCTGCCACGTGCATTTCTTGTTTTCTTTTTGTTTGTTTTACAGCTGTTAGCCCATCCGTATACTTGTGGGAACACAGGAGAGTAAAGACAAACCCGTAGGATACGTGAAGCGAAGCTAGGACGAATTTTAACGGAAACACTAGCACCCTATGTGTAACTGTTCAGACAAACAAAAGTAACAAACAAAATCAAACCGAAGCAAGAAGGGTCTACTTACTACATGCGTTGTCTTCACAGGTTGCACTTTTTCTGCACAAGTCCTGGTTTTGGGCACAATTCCCCATGAAATCGATTCCTACACAGCAAGCATTCAGTTGATTAGTTACCAAATGCGATTTAATATCATTCTTATCGCCATTATTAGCAACTTAGCATCGGCAGCAGCGATAGCAAAAACAGCAGAAACAACTACGAGAGGCACAAACGGCAGATCTGATTAGTTTTCTAGTCGTTGTCTTGGAAACGACAGCTATCAATTCTCGCGTGACTGTAGGCCTACATCTTTTCCATTTGTCGTCTGGAAACATTGCCATTTCTTTTTCATGTTTTGTTTTGTTGATAAGAAAGGACTGCGTAAAATAACTATCCTAGAGTTGGGCGAGAGGCCTATTCAAAACCCTAGTCTACTGGTGGATTTACTAGATAACTTCTGTTTTAAAGTTAGCTTCTTCTCGACGAGGTCGAGTAAAGCAATGTTCACCCTATCTTTTCTTCTTAAGAAACAACAATTAGATTTCAACCTGGTAGCCGACTGATCGTAGAATTAAAACAAATTCAGGTAATGACCACAAATTCATGTTTATGAGGAAACTATTTCCTTCATTGACCAACACAGGTTAAACAATAGAGCTAGAACCTGGAATAGCAGTCAATCAATGTAAGTCCTTGTGCGATAACAAACTAACACTTCAGGAAATCACTTCAGTTGTATCACCGACAGAAATGTCAGTTTAAGGTAAAACGTCTGGGTTCCTTTTCTTCAGAGAAGGATCATCAAACGTATTAATCAGCAATGTCCCTGCTTTTTTTTAATTATTTTATTTTTTTTTTAGCGATTTTCCATGCAGCACGAGGAAACAGTTTTCACTTTGCGCACAGGGCAATGAAGTATCTGAAGCAGACGACAAATGTGAAGGACCTGTCGTCTGAACTGTCTAGAGCAGACGACAAATGTGAAGGACGTGTCGTCTCGCGAGAATTGACGGCCGTTGTTTCTAGGACAACGATGTGGTTCAAAGTCAGGCCTCATGTAGCAGAACAGTACTTCTTCCATTATACTAACCTGATATCAGTTTATTCTCCCTTCTGTTCTATCTCTCTTATGGGGAACACAGGCATCCTTGCCATACATCCTTCCACTCCATATCTCTCACCGATCAATACGGGATAACATGGGTTCTCCATGACACACACTTCTGTTTCTCCTGTAAAATAGGTGCGTCCATGTGCACCTTGGCTAGTGGGAGCTCTAATTCAGCTTCCTTTGTAGCACAGACTCCCTTCCAACTTTTCCTTGTATACTTATCCTTGGGGACCAGTCTCTTTGCTACAATGATCCTGGTGCTTCCAGTACTTTAGGGATTTCACCGACCCGTCACTGTCTACTAGTTTTGTCCTGCGATCCAAATATAGGTTCAATCGCCCTTAATATTCCTTGTAGCTGTCTGTCGCCTCCTTGGCATTCCGGAACTTCTTCCGGTACGCTTCTGCATTAAGTTGGAACTTTTCCAACAAGGTATTTTTGATTAACTCATACTCCTTTTTGTCTTCGTCGCTCAAACGGATATATGTCACCCTTGCCTTCCCCTTGAGGTAACATCCCAGTTTGAAACCTTTCAAACTGACATATATAGGCCTCAGTATTGTCCTTATCGTCACAATAAGGCATCTTCACACCTGAATCCGGTCGCGTCACGTTCGTGTTCGAGTAAGTATTGCGCTCAGTGTTAGGCCTAAGTTGCGCTAACCTGGCTAACTCGGTTTCCGAGCAAATCATCTCTCTTCTCTCTCTCTCTCTCTCTCTCTCTCTCTCTCTCTCTCTCTCTCGAGTTCTAATTCTCTGTCCTTTCCTGTCTGTCCCTCCTCTCTTTCTCCTTCTTTTTCTTCTCTCTTATTTTCCCATGCACTTTTCTCTCTTTTCATTTCTGATATATTCAATCAATTCTCCACCTGATAACCCGAGCATCTTGCCTTGTTTTTTGAACTGCATACATTCATTTTCCTGCTCCCTCATTTATGCCTTCAAACAGATATGTGAACTCGATACACCTTCTAGTAAGATGGATCCACGCACTTGGAATGGAAAATCCGACTCAGATGTTTCCGCAACAAAATTCCGAGTACAACAGTTAACGTCACCAGCTTAACAATTTGCTATACCGAAGTTTATATTATTAACACTACAATAAACTTACTGCGGCTAACCTGAGATTTAATATAGGTCTGTAGTCAAGTATGAAATTTACTTAATCGGACACGTTCGGACGAGCCGGACTTGAACTGGTGGCTACTCAAATTACTTGACTTCGATTATCCGGATTACTTCATCCATGAACCTTAGCTGGACCTGGGGAATGAAAGAAAATGAGTCGGGATTTCCCCCCACGCTTGGCGTGCCAGACACCCACCGACCATCCACTTATGGTTGTCCTGTCGCCGATCTCGACTGATGTCGGTGTCCTAACTGGGCTAGATCAGGCCCAATGTAAACTCAATTAGTCTGTGTCTCGAAGTCGAATCCAGTCGTGTGGTACAAAATAACGACATTGATTACGTTTATTTGATGCTAAGACAAAACAACGTAAAATGATGATGAACACAACTAACGGACAGACAGTTACAGGTTAGGCTGTTGGTAGTTGGCGCGTTTCAAGACCTAACCGATCCCAAGGACCGAGCCCACCACTTGTCAGACGGATCACGGGTCTACATTCGATTCGCGACGATTTACCTCTACGTCGCCGTTTGAACGACCTAAACTACGAAGATAATAGATTGCTGTAGATCGATGATGATCCGAACTGATACGAAAATTCATATTTTCTCTAGGTTACGTGTGCGTCTAGTCCGATTAGTTGAGTGGAATTGCGATAGAGTAAGAAGAATGGTAACTAGAAAATGCAGACAAAAGAAAGATGGTTACACATTTACTGACAACAATGAAACGAGGCGAACAATAATAAATGACTTTCCTTTCTATTTGAGATCCTTCACGTTTTTCGATGGCGTCATATCAACACACATACGTAAACTTGCTTACGCAATCATACGAATGATGCAAACTGGACACGTACAATAGACTTTCAAACATCATTTGTTTTTCCAGGTTAGGGTTAGTCGATCCATCTACTGACCGCCATACCTAACATAACATTAACAGTTAAGACTGCTGAAATTAAGAAAAGAAACCGGCATAGATTTATGTTTTTTTTTTTAAAGTGACGTGTGCTACTGGCTGTAAATGATACCACTGACGCAATGCTTAGCCAAGTTTCATTCACTTTAGCATCACGGACTTCCGGCTGGGAGGTCATGGGTTCGATTACCATCAGTGTCATGTGGAATTTTTCTGCCCTGACTGGCTCCTACCCAGAGCTGAGTTTGCTTCGCCCTCAATTGGGAAGACCGGAACCACATAGTCGAGTTTCATTCACTGAGTGGATGCGTCTCTGAGAGTGTTGCTTAAATTTCCTGACCAACACTGCAGGTGTCTGTATCTCTCGGGCCTGGTTGACGCCAGGATATTATAAGAAAGTAAGCGTAGAGTACAACCTTGTCAGGAAGTATCAGGCCGGAATGGAAATCTGTAGCATCATCTTCATCACCCTCATTCTTATCGATCAGTATAAAAAAAAAAAAAATCCTGCTTTCATGGTGACCTCAGTTTCGATGTCTTCCTCACGTCTATGGCCTTGGTTTGGTTCCGTCGGGGTCACCGGTACTGGCAAGTTCATGGGGGCTGTCGTTGTATGGGTGTGGTGGCGCCCTCTGGAGGGAGAGCTCACTCACGCCGGCTCCGCGACTTATCAATTACTGTCGTCAGTAGTGGGCTCAGTATGTGGTGTCCTGCGTATATTGGATCAGAACAGGCACCAATGAACACCACCGACGTGGCTCGGCAGCAATGCAGTGTCTCCTCCGGTGGGTTGCCTCTTGACGACTTGACACTGACTGCTCCCTGTGGATTGCCGGTGCCGGGGCTGTGGTGGGATGGGCCGGGCTGTGGCTGTGGACGGGGTGTCGGAATGAGCAGCATGGGTGCAGTGCCACTGAGGCGGCGCAGAAGATGAGACAGCAAAGAAAAAAAAATCATCCACATGACGGCTGCGCCTTTGACAATGCTGCTCCAGTTTCCTGACCAACGCCACATGTGTATAGTTTTCTTGGGTCTGATTGACGCCAGATTCTACCAGCAGGTGATGACTGTTACATCTGAAGCATGTAACACGTTGGAAATACTAAAGACGCCACCAAGGGAACTAATCTAACAGGGTTATCACCACTACACAATCCCCCACGATAACCTCTTTCCGAAAGACAACTATCTGTGAGAAATTAAGATCAGTTTCTTTTTTTTAAAACCAATAATCTCTCGAATTTCTACATTTATTTGGCATGTGTACAGAACATAAAGATGTTTCCTGATTAAATTCACTTTGATCCTTGACGAAAACAAAACATAACGGAGAGAAATTGTACATAAAGACAAGTTACCGATAGTAGTTCCTGCGTAGAATGATTCTACCATGTTATACCGGGGGCTTAGTGGATGCACCGTGTTCTATGTATGCTGATTCTCAGCAGGCACCAGTGAACACCAACGGAGCGTTTCAGCAAAAGGCAATGCCCCCTCTTGTGCGTTGACTCGCAGCGGCTGATACCACTGCAAGGCGACCAGGTGCTAGGGCTCCGACGGGACAAATCAGGGTATAAATAGCCGTAAGCTGAAGAGCCAAGATGAGCATCTTCAGAGTAACGCAGCGGATTGGGTGTGGAAGGCAAAAACGGCAAAACACTACGAAGCTCCGGTCAGATTACGTTTCTGCCTATTGCCGCTCAGCTGAGGTATCCTGTCTACGTTGTGTCCAGGCTGTGTGAGATAGACCAAGGCTAGCTGTGTCCGACTTACTTTTAAAGCAATCTTTCAGCATAAGACCATCGACCATTCTGTAATGATAATTAATTTCCTTAGCTTTGTCAAGGTCTTCAAGACAGGAGTTTTTTTTAATCTGAACTTGTTTCCGCTGCTGTTATTGTTCAGTCTATCTATTTATGATTATGTATATATATCCATGTATGTATTCCTATATCTGTCTGTTTCTTTTATTCGTAGTTGCTTTTTGAAACCTGTTGTTAAAAAGTATCGAGCTCTTCCTTATCCGCCACACTGATGCTTTCCACAATTCTTTGTTGGTCTGTGTGACAAAGTTAATTCTCAAAACAAGCTAAGGTAGGCCGAAGAAATGTTTATTGTTTCTGTATATTAACAGGTACCTAAAGCAACACTGATTTGGAATCATGTGCATCTGACAGCGTGGAAGCAAACACTGCCTGCCTCGTGTGTTTTGTTGACAGCGATGCGCACAGTGCGTTTTCTATTGACCGGTTTTCTACTGCAACGCCTCATTAAAACAGGGGAAGCTACTCACGGCAAATTCCTTCGCTGCAGACTCCGGGACTGACACAGTGCTGGAACTTGCGTGGTTCATTACAGGAGCCGGTGAGAGGAATTTCTGTGATTGAAAAGCGTTCGTGAATGTCTTGTACTGAAAGCCTTATGTGATCCGAGTACAGAGTATTTTAACTATTTCATTCAACAAGTCAATTTTTGTTAACTATTAAAGCTGTTTATCCTTCTGTAATGTCTTGTGCTGAAAACCTTATGTGACCCGACCCCTGAGTATTTTAACTTTTTTTTTTTCAACAATTTGATTTTTGTTAACCATTAAATCTGTTCCTCCTTCGTTAATGCCTTGTGCTGAAAGGCTTGTATGATTCGACTACTGAGTACTTTATCTATTTCAATCATGAATTGACGTCGTTAAGATGGTAAAGTGGATGGGGTGCCTGTAGAATTACAAGTAGAAGGAGGAGGAGGAGCAGCAGCAGCAACAACAGCAGCAATGGTGATAGCAGAAGCAGGAGTAACCTGGTAGGAATATGGTCCATTTTAGTACCCTTTTCATTCTGGCGATGACGATAGTGGTAGTGACTGTCCATGGAGATGCAGTTTTAGTATAAACAGTCATTCACATGGTACATTCCATTCGACATTTCTGCCTGTTGCTGTTTCAGACCCATTTTCTCTCTCCCAGGAATGGGCGAAGGGTCTGTGGCGGACTGGGAAGGAGGTTGGCAGGGAGAACATTGTGTGTGTGTGTGTGTGTGTGTGTGTGTGTGTGTGTGTGTGTGTGTGTGTGCGCGCGCGCGCGCGCGCGAAGGGAAGAACTGGCAAAGGGACGGAGGAAGAAAGTGGAGACAGCACGGGTACTGAAGGCACGGTAAGTCGGTGCAGACGTCGGACTGTGCACCCAGACTGCTGTGCTGTACTGCTGTAGCTCAGGATCACCTCCAAACAGCACACCCTAACCACTGGAAACTGCTCTACCAGCCTTTCCTGCGCAAGGTCTGCAACCTCCAGCGGTAAGAAAGACACTGTGTCCAACCTACAGGCTTCGCAATAGGATACACACTCCAGCATCGAGTGTCTACTCATCAAGAGCTGTTTGTCATGGACGGGATATGCCATCCACATGGTGGACAAGCAAGATCCCCAAAATAGACAGCCGACATGCTCATGTGCGGCCAGTGGAAGCAGGGGTATTGGGATCGAGGTAGGCCTTCAGGGCACCGTGATCAAGGTAGACCTTCAAGGCATTGTGACCTTCAGGGCATTGTGATCTAGGTAGACTTTCAGGGCATGGTGATCAAGGTAGACATTCAGGGCATTGTGATCAAGGTAGACCTTCTGGGTATTGTGATCGAAGTAGGCCTTCAGGGCACCGTGATCAAGGTAGACCCTTCAGGGCATGGTGATCAAGGTAGCCCTTCAGGGCATTGTGATCTAGGTAGTAGAAAGAAACTCGTGGAGAGCGTGGCAGCAGAGAGTCCTCAGAAGAGAAGCCCCCTTCAAGCAAGTGTTTCGGCCCTTATCTCCTGACACTCTAGGGGGGTTGGGCCACACCCGGTTCATGACTCCGGATGTCCCTCTGCTGCCCCTTTTTTTTCCCATCTTGGGACGAGCCATGGCTGGGATTCGACCCCATGACCCTCTGGACATGCTCACTTTCCACTTAATGACTCGCGCTTTAACCACTGAGCCACAGGGACACCTGATATTTGTAGGGAAATTAAGCCTTATGAAGTTCACTTTTGTTCCTCCTTGACCAGATCCAGCTTGAACACCTCTCTGCTGCTTCTGCCATTGCTTTCAGGGCTCTGGTTTTTTCCTTCCCTGCAACTGAGAGCTGTTTCATGAGGCTGTATGCAGACGTTCCTACAAACCCCCTAGCTCCAATTTCTGCAGTGAGGACTTTGACCTGATAGCCTTCTCTCCTCAGGCTGTTTGCTGTCGGGCAGGTCCGAACTCCTCACTACCTTAGGTAGACTTTCAGGGCATTGTAATCAAGGTAGACCATAGGGCACCGTGATTAAGGTAGATGTCCAGGACGGGGGAAATCGTGATGGTATTGCTTAAGTGCACTAAGTTGATGTATTATTGGTCAGGTTTAACACACCAAGGTTATCTTTGCACTCGTACACGCATATGCACACTCATGCGCCCACCAAACATTCACCTCTCTCTGGGAATGGGATGTCACGCATTCGTTTCTCTCCTAACACGACTGAGCACAAGAAATACAATTTCTATGCTACTTATAATTACACATGAAAAATCCAACCACACAAATGGAATAATCAAGCATAAAAGATCAATACTTCCTAATCCCGGGTTATAATAAAATGACTTCTTACCTGGCCAGGTTTTCACACACACAACCACGCTTTCACACCACACCACAGTTCTTGAAAAAGTCTCTTCACGTCTTCTTCAGCACTGCTTGATGGTGATGCCCTTGGTTGACTTGCTCCAGGTTTCAGGACTGGGTCTTCGTGGTCGTCTCTGGGATCTCGACGTAGAACTCTTCTTCTTCGTCTCCTTCACCCACCTCTGGGTTCAGATTCAGTTTGTCTGTCTTCACCCACCTCTGGGCTTCAAACTTAGTTTTCTTCTCTTCCAGCTTGTCTTTCCCTAAGACTTTGCTGTCTCTTCTATCTCCCAGACCACGTTTCTCTCGACCCGTTCTCTGTCCTGCCCACCCTTCTCTCTTCTCTCTCTCTCTCTCCTGTGGTGTTCTTTTCTTTACGTTGTTCTCCCTCAGTTTATATAGGGATGGAAACAAAGGATTCCCCTTCGGGCCATGCCTTTGTCCATGCTGCTTCTCAAACCCCTTGTTCACAAGTACCCTGAATTCCCCATTCGCTACGTTCTTCCACACATCAGCATTTACACACATCCCTACCTAACTGATTAGCAAACAAACACTTGGCACCAGATGGACATCGAAAATTCCCGCCGACTTCGGAGGCCACTTTAACACAGTAATTATCTTAAAGAGGGCTACGATAACAACATCCACGCGCGTTCAACCAGCCTGACAATAGAACCAACCCAGTGACCCACGGCAATACCATCTGAACGAGTCCAAGACTCCTGCTCTTCACTGACTGTTTACAAAAGAACCTCAGCTGACTGAGTATTTAGCGCTCACTTGGTGCACCGAGGTCCTAGTGGTTACATTCCTCTCCCCTTTCGCTGTCGGGCAGGTCCGAACTCCTCACTACCTTAGGTGCCATCTGTCACCTGACCGCTTCGTCCTCCTTGACACGGTTCGACCGTGTGTGATGGGTAAGGCATACTTGTTAATGGTTCTATTACCTATTTGTATACTACGTACAACGTCCCTTTTGCCTCTAAGCGTTTAATGCCTTTTGTGAGAGGTTTCACGCACTTGACAAATTCCCCCCACTTCAAGACAATGCCCTGCATTGGCTAAAACACCTTCAAGGAGCTGAAACTCTCACAATTCTCTCATTTAAACCAACTCTAATCTAGGCCTCTCATAAGCCTCCTTACACCAGAGAACGCACACAAGATTTACCTTGCAACAAAATTTGAGAAAAATCAATACCGTACGCACTAACCAAACAAATATCAACACCAGTCTGAAACTTCCACCAGCTCTAAGTAGTGTGGCCATATATAGATAAACATGTTTCTACGGAAATTCTCTCCCTTTCTCTTCATACACGTGGCCCGCAACCAGCCACATCACGCATACACGACACTGCGAAAGACACACGCACCCAATACCTGACTTTTCGCCCGACCATTTTAATTTGGTCTACGGTCCCGTCACTCTTTCCTCACTCTCTAACCCACGTTGTCGTACCGCGCGATATGTGTTGCAATGTGAACAGAAACGCCTGATATCACCTAGGATACCGGGCCAGTAGTACTTCTTCGCCACTGCCTTTTGCGAGGCCTTCTTACCGAGATGGCCCGAGGCTGACGTCACATGATTTTCGGACATCACCGCCTTTCTGCGTTTCGTAGGCACAACGATCTGTCTTTTTGTCTTCCCCGAACTCAAGTGAGTGAAAGTTCGGTACAATACCCCATCCTTTATCTCATCTCTCTCAGTCTTCTGCTGAGTCTCTATGAACTTACGCAGTTCATCTCCAGTATATCCCATTTCTTTCCCCAAACTTATTAGTTTTTCTATGGGGGTAAAACTTTCTTCAGCCATTTCTTTTTCAATATGTTTTTAGCACCACTAAAACGGTTACGCTTATAATCCCGGAAAAAGTTGGTACACAGTTTATCTACTAAACGGTACGAGTACACCAACCAGTGGTAGTGTTCCTAACACAAAGGAGCCTTAATCTTAAACCACAGCTTCTGTGAGAGTTAAGACTAGAACCTCGTTCTTCGTTTCTCTGAACGACCTTTGATTAATACAACCACCCTACACACAAGTCAATACTCAACACTCAAAGAACTAAAGGAAATAATTAGAAGAGCTAATTAAAATTGCCTTTAGTGGACGCTTCGCCCCAGTACTACTCTAGTACTCACTTTGTTTCCCGCCTGAGACTAATTTGGGCCATGCAATCCTGGCAGGCTCGCCACTTTGTCCAGGACGGGGGGAATCGTGATGGTATTGCTTAAGTGCACTAAGTTGATGTATTATTAGTCAGGTTTAACACACCAAGGTTATCTTTGCACTCGTACACGCATATGCACACTCATGCGCCCACCAAACATTCACCTCTCTCTGGGAATGGGATGTCACGCATTCGTTTCTCTCCTAACACGACTGAGCACAAGAAATACAATTTCTATGCTACTTATAATTACACATGAAAAATCCAACCACACAAAATGGAATAATCAAGCATAAAAGATCAATACTTCCTAATCCCGGGTTATAATAAAATGACTTCTTACCTGGCCAGGTTTTCACACACACAACCACGCTTTCACACCACACCACAGTTCTTGAAAAAGTCTCTTCACGTCTTCTTCAGCACTGCTTGATGGTGATGCCCTTGGTTGACTTGCTCCAGGTTTCAGGACTGGATCTTCGTGGTCGTCTCTGGGATCTCGACGTAGAACTCTTCTTCTTCGTCTCCTTCACCCACCTCTGGGTTCAGATTCAGTTTGTCTGTCTTCACCCACCTCTGGGCTTCAAACTTAGTTTTCTTCTCTTCCAGCTTGTCTTTCCCTAAGACTTTGCTGTCTCTTCTATCTCCCAGACCACGTTTCTCTCGACCCGTTCTCTGTCCTGCCCACCCTTCTCTCTTCTCTCTCTCTCTCTCCTGTGGTGTTCTTTTCTTTACGTTGTTCTCCCTCAGTTTATATAGGGATGGAAACAAAGGATTCCCCTTCGGGCCATGCCTTTGTCCATGCTGCTTCTCAAACCCCTAGTTCACAAGTACCCTGAATTCCCCATTCGCTACGTTCTTCCACACATCAGCATTTACACACATCCCTACCTAACTGATTAGCAAACAAACACTTGGCACCAGATGGACATCGAAAATTCCCGCCGACTTCGGAGGCCACTTTAACACAGTAATTATCTTAAAGAGGGCTACGATAACAACATCCACGCGCGTTCAACCAGCCTGACAATAGAACCAACCCAGTGACCCACGGCAATACCATCTGAACGAGTCCAAGACTCCTGCTCTTCACTGACTGTTTACAAAAGAACCTCAGCTGACTGAGTATTTAGCGCTCACTTGGTGCACCGAGGTCCTAGTGGTTACATTCCTCTCCCCTTTCGCTGTCGGGCAGGTCCGAACTCCTCACTACCTTAGGTGCCATCTGTCACCTGACCGCTTCGTCCTCCTTGACACGGTTCGACCGTGTGTGATGGGTAAGGCATACTTGTTAATGGTTCTATTACCTATTTGTATACTACGTACAACGTCCCTTTTGCCTCTAAGCGTTTAATGCCTTTTGTGAGAGGTTTCACGCACTTGACAGTAGACCTTCAGGCACCGTAAGGGCACCGTGATCAAGGTAGACCTTCAGGGCACCGTGATCACGGTAGACCTTCAGAGCATTGTGATCAAGGTAGATCTTCTGGGCGTGGTGATCAAGGTAGACCTTCAGGGCACCGTGATCACGGTAGACCTTCAGGGCATTGTGATCAAGGTAGACCTTCAGGGATTGATCAAGGTAGACCTTCAGGGCATGGTGATCAAGGTAGACCTTCAGGGCATGGTGATCAAAGTAGACCTTCTGAGCATTGTGATCAAGGTAGACCTTCTGAGAATTGTGATCAAGGTAGACCTTCAGGGCATTGTGATCAAGGTAGACCTTCATGGCACTGTGATCAAGGTAGACCTTCAGGGCACTGTGATCAAGGTAGACCTTCAGGGCACTGTGATCAAGGTAGACCTTCAGGGCATGGTGATCAAGGTAGGCCTTCTGGGCACCATGATCAAGGTAGACCCTCAGGGTATTGTGATCAAGGTAGACCTTCTGAGCATTGTGATCAAGATAGACCTTCAGGGCATCGTGATCTAGGTAGACCATTTAGGCCACCGTGATCAAGGTAGACCTTCAGGACTGAAAAGTCCCAGATGATGTTAAGTCTTCCTCCTCTAGACACGTAGACAAAACAATGTGCTTGCCCCCTCAATTTTCTGCTCGCCCACCCTAAATAAAGAGACGGTGACTAAAAGTAACAGCAGGGTTGTAATATGACAATTCAGCAGGCATGATTCAGTATGGCATTGTCTGAACATATGTGATAAAGGCTTTAGAAGATAAAGGAGATCTAAGACATAAGACAGAGGACACATATGTTCTTCCATTATTAACACAGAATTTGAATGAACAATTTATTTCCTACAAAATATGAGAGAAAATCTAAGAATAAAATTGTCACGCTCCTCTCTCTCTCTCTCTCTCTCTCTCTCTCTCTCTCTCTCTCTCTCTCTCTCTCAGTCAGTCAGTCTGTGTGTGTGTGTGTGTGTGTGTGTGTGTGTGTGTGCACGCGCGAGGGTGTGTTTGTGCATGCATGTTTTTTCTCTGTGTGTATATGTGTGTGTCTGTGCATGTGTGTGTGTGTGTGTGTGTGTGTGTGTGTGTAGGTGAAATGACGAACGCGTGTGCGTGCGAGTGTCTTCATCCAACAGTATGCGCACCTGTAAATGTAATTTTGTGCGTTCGTATGCACGCGCTTTGCAAGAATCGCCCAGACATAACAGGAACGGAGAAAATGTTAATAGGTCAAGACTGTGCACGTGCAACACGGACTTACTGCATTTCTTGGACTTTGCCTTGTCGCATATTGTGTCTTCCTCACAGGTAGCTGGCTTCTTAAACGTGTCATCATCGCACGTTTGGCCAACAGTGTGGACTGGACAACACATTCATGGGTTTTGTACTGAAGTACATGGAGTATGCTTACACAAGCCCAGAGATCGCGCGCACACACCCACACACACATACACACACACGCGCGCGCGCGCGCTCGCCCCCCCCCCACCCCCCCCCCCCCCCCCCCCACACACACACACATGGGCTCGTACCCACTCATCCGTGCACACACATATATACACACAAGTGTACACTCACCAAACACACACACCATGATTAATGATGGCACAGAAAATGTCAGATAAGGTACCCAAGGTCTGACCAGGGCGTGGGGCTAATGCGTAGGTCAGACATTGGCTGCGTCGTAGCCATGAAACCCTCTTCTTAAATTTTCTCATCTTAATCGTTCATTCATGTATCCACCAGCTTTAAAT
>CM065733.1:62652367-62687367 GCA_033310375.1 Conus canariensis | reverse complement strand
TCAGACGAGACTGTTAGGTTCTCAAGGGCACTTACGAAACTGCAGACATGATGCCATTTTTGCTGGAACAAATCTGGCGCACCGGGCTAAGACACACCAGTCACCTGAGCCTTACTCACGGGATCAAGCAGACACCAGGATACTTGTCCATGTCTCAGACTGTTTGAAGAATGATCCAGACCTGTTTACCCCGAAATTTGACCTAGAGTATTCCAAATCCAAAATAAGAGTATTCTCTACAAAACTGGAGTACTCCAACGAAAAAGTTTAAACCACACTGCGGCAAAAATGGCTTCACCGAAACCACGTCAAATCTCGGAGCCGAGAACTAGGAATGGGCACTCTTGGCCAGTCAGAAACATCGACCAGAAAAGTCGCGAGGAGAATATATGCACAGCAGCTATGTCAATACACCCGTTGCTTGAAATATGCAGTGTACGGAAATGATAGTCGGATTTTTTTTTCGTCGTATTCTTTCCCCAATGTACTGTATTTATCGTATTCTGCCAAATATGAGTACAAAATACGGCGAAATCGTATGGGTCTGAATGACCAAGACACGAGTCCTTATTAGGACAGGAAACACACATATGCTATCGCTTGCTGTTGCCTGTGTACAGACAGTCGAGGCCAAAGACCTGTGGGTCACCCTCAGAATAGGCTTGAACTTCAGACACATTGGTCTTCACCTCACTGCTACCCGCTTTGGGCCCAGACTTTGAGGTGCCCTTCCTGCTTTCCACTCTTTTACTGAATGTGACATTGTCTCTTTCTTTGGTTGTGGAGGAAGAAAACAAGCATTGAATACCCAGTGTGTTTATACCAAAGCATTGACGTCTGAATATTAAGGACGGATATGCCAAGTTCTCTTCCGGAGTCACTGGTGTTCATTACTGATCAGTTTGTAACTGTCATGCATGATCGTCTATAGGAACAGTGCGATGCCAATTCGGTGTAGGCAGACGCTCATCTGAAGAGGTATGGGTAACTGGAAAGGGAAATCACCATGCCACGTCAGCAGCTCTGGAGCGAAACACTATACTTTACAATATTTCATACATTCCATCCAACCGCTTTTCCAGCCTCCCATATCATCACTATCATCACTATATGGTTACAATCATGATTGTTACCATTATCATCACCATCATCATCACCACTAACACTGTCGCCACGACAACCATGTTGTTCGACAGTCCCCTAACCCTTATCCTTTCTCCCATATCACAACATATTGTCACCATGAGTGGTAGTAATCCTCTCTTTGTTATTTTTTTTTCAACATTTTCATCATCATTATTATATTTATTGTTAATTTTATCAGTTTTGTTATTATAATCATTACTATCTTAACTCGCATTGTCTTCTTCCCGACGGCCTCAGTTTCATTCAATGCTCATCTTGCGCCGAATTCAATGAGATAAGTGATTGCTCGTTCTTCATTTTTATTGTCCTGAGTGTTGTTGAGCTTGCCTGAAGAAGACCTAAGAGGTCGATTTGCGTCGGGTTTTGTCTTGTGATTCGTTTGTTCATGTTTGGCGGGTACAGTACCGTGAGAATGGTACAATGAGGGAAGGACAAAACCATAGCCCTGGGTGGACAACTCTGCCCCAGGCTGAGAAATCTTGTGATTCACGGATGAACTGTACCGGAAGACCAGAGAGCAGAGGAAGACACAGGAACTGAAGGCCAAGATCTAGAGTTTAGTTCTGCATATATGAGATAGTGACTGTCACGTGAATTAGATGGTGGAACTTGACTGCAAAAGGATAGTTCTGCTTGTCAAGTTTGTTTTTTTAATCCACGTTTGATATCTTTGTCAAACACTTAAAGAGAGAGAGAGAGAGAGAGAGAGAGAGAGAGAGAGAGAGAGAGAGAGAGAGAGAGATTTAGAACAAATGTTTTTATGTTGACTGGGCCACAATCGTGCGCATTTGCGATGACCGACTGATACAAATTATTGTTCCTCCATTGCACATTGGTTTCTAGGTATAAGACGTCAGCAATGCTCCCCTGTTACCCTATTTTACCTCGTAATGTTCTTATTCCTATTCATAGCACTGTGAATCACGTTTTACTGGTCCATGTCCACGTCAAGCGATGCGACCTAATTAGACACATGACCCGATTGGATACATTCCCATTCTTGGGCAGTTTAGTTAAACTATATTATGTAAATCCATTTTCAAACTTTACATAGTGTTCATGTGAAACTGAATAATAATTCAGACATTAATTAAGTGTTCAGAGTGAAGTTTAGGCGAACTAATTATTATCAACATGGTCGACACCATTACATTACTGATTATAATCACACGGAGAAATGTATGTTCCTACGTGGCTGAAAAAGCTCAGACACACTCATAGTACATGTATTCGACGCGTCATAATTTCACTCCAGAGTGTAGAGTTCACCCACCATTTTGACCATAGCAGTTCCACTGCCTGTAGTATTTGGATGACACACATTGATGATCTATATTGGGAAGAGTCTAAATGAATGGCTTTGGGAACAACGTTGTTTAGAGCCAAGTACACTAAAACACTAAAGATTTCACCGATGATACTCTGAATGCTGTTGATAGATTACCAGCTTACTGTAAAACTTTGACTGAAAACCAACATCAGAAAGGGATCTAAGCCACAAGAAACTAAAGAATCTGAGACACAATAGCAGAATTCGTCAAGTTCTGTAACAGCATACCATTGGAGAACGAAACCCATTATCTGCATATTGCTCTGACAGAAGAAAAGTATAAAACGGTCGGACATTGATTAGATTAAAATGGCATCTACTTACAAAAGAGGTATACGTGATTGCAACAACACTCATAGCATCAGTCATTACTTCTATCATCAAGCCCTTTCAGCCACACTGTCCAGATTCTTCACAGTGTTTATGTTTCATTTTACTGCACTATAAAGATGAATCTTTAAGATGAACGAGACCAGCCGCCGTGGCGAGGTGGTTGGTGTCGCGGACTCCCGGCTGGGAGGTCGTGGGTTCGAGTCCCATCGGAGTCATGTGGGTTTTTCTGCCCCGACCGGCTCCTGCCCGGGGTTGGGCTTGCTGCGGGCTCGTTTGGGGAGACTGGGACGACACAGTCGAGTTTCATCCACTTGATGGATGCGTTTCTGAGAGTGTTGCTCAAACTTCCTGACCGGCGCTGCGGGTGCCTGTGTCTCTCGGGCCTGAGACCAAGATGGAAATCCGTGGCGTCATCTTAGTCATCCTCATTCTCATCGATCAGCGTGGAAAAAAAAGTCTCAAATTCTGTGGCCCTTCATACCCTGCTCTCACGGTGACCTAAATTTCGATGTCTTCTCTACGTCTGTGGTCTTGGTTTGGTTCCGTCGGGGTCACCGGTATCGGCAAGTCCATGGGGCTGTCGTTGGACGGACGTGGTGGACGCCCTTCGGGGGGGAGAGCTCACTCACGCCGGCTCCGCGACTAAGCAATTATTGTCGTCAGTAGGGGTTAGCAGATGGTGTCCTGCGTATGTTAGATCAGAACAGGCGCCACTGAACACCACCGAAGTGACTCGGCAGCAGTGCAGTGTCTCCTCCGGTGGGTTGCCTCTTGACGACTTGACATTGACTGCTCCCTGTGGATTGCCGGTGCCGGGGCTGCGGCGGGGCCGACCGGGCTGTGGCTGTGGACGGGGTGTCCGAATGAGCGGCGTGGGTGCACGGCCTCTGAGGTGGCGCAGAGGTTGGGACAGCAACAAAAAAAATAAAAATAAAAAAATCAAAAAAATCAAAAAAAATCTGAACCTTACTGTTCATTTGTATATGACACTAACGTTCTACATGTTTCCACGGTAATACCCAGTAGAAAAACTCAGTCAACGAAAGCGTTTGGCCTCCAAGCGGAGGTGAGTATTTCAATCTGCAAAACACTAGGGTTCCCAGACATGCAAAGACGCATGCACACATGACTTGCAGAAGCATAGAGAGCTTATTACGGCTCTACATGGGGGTGTACAATAGCTCAGATGCTGTTAAGAATAGCGCTTGTTGTCCGTTTGACAGAACCATTTGGGTCGGTTAATTGGAAGCCCCTGTCTGAATACAATATCTAAAAGAACCTTATTTAAACTCTCCAACTGAATACAGACAAGTGTGCAAAATATGCGTCAAAGATCTCATGCCATGAACATTTTAACTATTAACGTTCAGATCAGCCTCTCTCTCTCTCTCTCTCCTCTCTCTCTCTCTCTCTCTCTCTCTCTCTAGAGGAATTTCCCTTAGTGACATTAGCAGTAAACTATTTGGAATGATTATTAATAGGAGAATACAAGAATGGGTTGATGAGAATAATATAACCGGGGAACAGCAAGCAGGATTCAAAAAGGGTTATTCGACCGTGGATCACATGTTTACTTTGTTGGCACTTATCCAAAAGCAGTTTTCTCGTAATCGTAAGCTATATGTTGCTTTTATAGATTTCCAAAAGGCATTTGATTCAATCAATAGAAATATACTTTGGCCAATACTACAAAAAAATGGTATATGCGGTAAACTCTATAGGTGTATTAAAAGCATGTATAATGTTGTCAGAGCTAGAGTCCGTTGTGGAGGTAAACTGACAGATTTTATTAACTGTACAGCTGGGGTCAGACAAGGAGATGCATGTAGTCCAGTTTTATTTTCTTTGTTTATAAATGAACTAGCTATAGAAGTTATCAATAATGGTAGACATGGTGCCTTGTTGTCTCTTGATACCTTAGAGTTGTTTATTCTCTTATTAGCTGATGATATTATTTTGATATCAGAAACGCCTGTCGGTCTGCAGACTCAGTTGAATAATTTACGACGTGCTGCTGGTACACTTCAATTAAAAGTTAATATGTCAAAAAGTAATATCATTGTGTTTCGTAAGGGGGGCTATCTTGGTGCAAGGGAAAGATGGGTTTATGATGATGTTAATATGCCAGTTGTTAATGCATACAAGTATTTAGGTATAATGTTTTCTACACGGTTGAGTTTCACAGGTGCTTGTTAAGATTTGGCAAGTAGGGCAAAGAATGCTTTACTATGTATTATGAAAAAGTTGTATGTTTTGAATAATACATCCTTTAAGGTATTCATCAAGTTATTCGATACCCAAGTACAGCCCGTTGTACTTTACGGCTCTGAATTATGGGGCTTAGACAAAGCTGCAACTTGTTGCGAATCTGTTCATTTATTTGCTCTAAAAAAGTTTCTTGGTGTAAACAGACGTACGCCGAATGATATGATATACGGAGAAACTAATCGCTACCCAATATCTGTTGTATCTGCTGTTAATTGCATTCGATATTGGCTTAAGTTATTGCAAATGTGTAACGATAGAATTCCTAGAAAAGCCTACAATATGCTTCTAGATATGGACTCTAACGGTAAAAATAACTGGGCCTCCAAAGTTCGTATTTGTTTGACAGAATATGGGTTTGGATATGCCTGGCTAAATCAGCGAGTGGGAAATGTCAAAGCATTTATAAGTATTTTCAGACAACGATTAATAGATTGTACATGGCAAAAATGGTCTGACCATATTCACAATAGTGATAGATTTAGTTTCTATACCAATTTTTGCAGTGTGCATAATTTGAAACCATATTTGACCGCTAATATTGATAGACATTTACAGTATGTTACAACACGGTTTCGATTAGGAATATCAGAATTAAAAGTGCACCTTTATAGATACAGAATGGCTAACAACGAGGATCTGATTTGTCCATTATGTAACGTAGCACAAGAAGATGAAATACATTTTGTTCTTTGCTGTCCAGTTCTTAATGGTATTCGTGAAAAGTTCATCAAACCTAAGTATTATAATCAACCGTGTTTATTTAAATTGTGTTTATTAATGTCTTCTCAATCAGTTGAAGTTGTTAGAGGTCTTTCAATGTTTCTTTCAAAAGCATACAAGTTCAGAGAAACTGCCACATCTTAAGAATTTTGTTTGTATCACCATTGTTATGTCTTTATTAAGTCATAACTAGCGCTGCTTCAATATTCTCTTGTTGTTCACATTCCCCTCATAAGGGGCATTGGCCTAAATGAAATTAAACGGGATTCCGAATCCGAATCCGAATCTCTCTCTCTCTCTCTCTCTCTCTCTCTCTCTCTCTCTCTCTCTCTCTCTCTCTTTAACCGATGCTGTTACTGTACGTTTGTCAGGAGGGATCGTGTTTCTTGTAAGAAAGACATATGCCAAACTAGTCAAACAACTTACAGTGGAATACGACCATACTATTGTTCTCCACCTTAAAGCTCTAGATCTTGACGTTCTTTTAATTGGAATTTATTTGCCCCCTGCTAAGAGTGTTTATTATGCAGATACCGAGATTGATAATGGGGTTTCCCTTCTTGAACAATGTCTGATGGATACTTTTGAACAAGCGGGTGATCTTCCAGTGATCATCTTCGGCGATTTAAATGCAAGAACTGGTCGGCTGAACGCACAAGAACTACCCGTATATTTAGGTGACTTGATGAATGAAAATACCACCGGTGATGACTGCTTTTCTCGTGTATCAAAAGATTGCTCCACTAATGAATTTGGTCTTTATTTAATTACCATCTGTCAGAATTTTGAGTTGGTTATTTTAAATGGTTTTCTGCCTGGTGATAAAAGTGGGGATTACACTTATATCGCTCACAATGGTTCAAGTGTTATTGATTATTTTATTTCCTCCCAATCCTTAGTTCCACTGTGCCGTGAATTGAAAGTAACCCCACGGGTAGAATCAAAGCACATGCCTGTTGAATTTGTACTAATGCTTCCCAGTCCGAATCAGGAGACGGTTTCAAAAAGGTTAAAGGTAACCAAATTTAAAAAATATGCATGGGATCCAGCAAAAGAAGGTGATTTTATCAGTGCACTTCAGTCTGACGAGGTCAATTCAACCTTTAATGAAGCAATTGAATTGATTGGTGTCAATTTTGAGTGTGCACTGAAGAAACTAAATGAAGGTCTGTTTATGCCTGGTCAAATAATGAGTAAAGAAACTGTCACAGGTAACATCAAGCACAGCCCATGGTTTGACTCTGAGTGCTATGTTAAACGCCGTCAGGTGAGACAAGCATTGAGAACGTACAGTCGGGTGAAAGTTAATAACAACCCCGATGCTGTTCAACTGAGACTTAACTATTCTATAATCAGAAACGAGTGTAAAGACTTACTTCGAGACAAGCAGCAGTTACATAGACAACAAGTTTTAAATACACATAACGAAAACGCCAAAGATTCTAAGCGGTTTTGGAGCACCGTAAGGTCTTTAAAAAGTAGTTCTCATGTACCAAACACAATATCCAGTGAAGAATGGTTTCAGCATTTCAAACAAGTCTTTAATGATGAGCTGATTCCTTCTGGTCGTAATTCTCAAGAACTTCAAACTGAGTATTTTCCTGTTGCTGATAGTAACGTTGATGAAATGGATGTCTGTATAACTGAAGAGGAAATTCTTGATTCAGTTAAGGCTTTAAAATCAAATAAAGCACCAGGTCCAGACGGACTAATTGGGGAATTTTATAAGTATTGCACCCCCACTATTCTCTTTTTCCTTAAGAAATTTTTCAACAAACTCTTTGATTTTGGCATCTTCCCTTCTATGTGGTGCGAAGCTCTGATTCAACCTTTGCACAAAAAGGGTGATATAAACAACCCAGACAACTTCAGAGGTATCTCTCTTTTAAACATTAGTTCAAAATTATATACTTACATATTAAACAAGCGTTTAACAAAATGGATTGAAGATTGTGATGTAATAAACGATGTGCAGGCTGGCTTTAGAAAGAATTTTAGTACTACTGATCATATATTTACCCTTTTTTCTCTGGTACAAAAGCAACTCTCTAACCACAAGAAATTATACGTTGCTTTTATCGACTTTAAAAAGGCTTTCGATTCGGTAGATAGAAACCAACTCTGGTCAATCTTAAGGAAAAAAGGTGTAAAGGGTAAGATGTACAATGCACTTAAAAGCATATACACAGATGTCAAAGCTAGGGTTAAAGTGGGGGGAGATTTAACTGACACTTTTATGTGTCCTCGGGGTCTGAAGCAAGGGGAAATATGCAGTCCGGTTTTGTTCTCGCTATTCATCAATGAGCTTGCTGAAGAAATAATTCAGTACGGTAAACACGGTATTCCCTTATTACCAGACTTCACAGAGATACTAATTATGCTTTTTGCCGACGATGTTGCACTTGTAGCATCTACCGTCATTGGTCTCCAGCAGCAACTAAATGTTTTGTGTAGCACAGCGAAAAAACTCGATTTGATCGTAAATTTAGAAAAATCAAAAGTTATTGTGTTCAGAAATGGGGGGTATATCGCCTCAAGGGAAAGATGGTTCTACGACAGTAGGCAACTAGAAATTGTTAATCAGTATAAATATTTAGGTGTTATCTTTTCCACGGGTCTTTCTTTTTCCCATTGCCTCGAGGATTTAGCATCCAAGGCAAAACGTCAAGTCATCAATATTATAAAACTACTTTGGAAGTTTCAAAGTCTTTCCCCGAAATTGTTCTTTAAACTTTTCGACTGTCAAGTCCAGCCAATGCTTAGCTATGGTGCCGAAGTATGGGGTTTGACTGCAAACAACTTAATTATTGAAAAAGTACATTTGTTTGCACTCAAGAGATTCTTAAATGTTTCCATAAAAACACCCAGCGCTTTAGTCTACGGAGAAACTGGTCGGTATCCACTCTATATAAACAATTATACTAAATGTATCAAGTATTGGATACGTGTCGTTAATATGCCGGATAATCGCCTTCCTAAGAAAGCTTACAACACGTTATATGATTTGCATCATCAAGGCAAGAACAACTGGGTTTCATCAGTTTACTCAACGTTAAACCGCTGTGGCTTTGGGTATGTATGGGAAAACCAGAACGTTTACAATGTCAAAGGTTTTCTCTTAGAATTTAGAAATCGGTTGATTGATTGTCATCTTCAAGAATGGTACACCCGAATGGATGTTAGTGATCGCTTTTCCTTCTATTCTTCCTTTAAGCAATTCAGACAAATACTGAATTATCTGTTTACACTAAGTAATTTGAACAATCGTAAAAATCTCATAAGATTCAGGTTAGGCGTATCTTGTTTAAATACTCACAAACTGCGGCATTCGAGTGTTCCCCGAGAGGCACTCTGCTGTCCTTTTTGTCCAAGTCAGTTGGAATCTGAATATCACTTTTTTATTGTATGCCCTAAATATAAAGATGTCCGAGAGCATTTTATACCCACTAAATATTATGCAAAAGCGTCGGTTTTCAAGATGTCATTATTACTTGCCAATGATAAAATGGCTAAAGATGTTGCTGCTTTCATAACTAAAGCTTTTGAAATCAGATGCAAAAAAACGAATGGGACGTAAAGTTCATATATTTTTTATGTATAATTCGGGGTACATTTTCCCCTTTAAAAGCAAAAGAGCTTGTATGTGTGAGTGTATGCGTGCGAGTGTGTGTGTGTCAAGTGTGTGTTTGTGTGTGTGTGTGTGTGTGCGTGTGTGTGTGTGCGAGTGCGTGTGTGTGTGTGTGTGTGTGTGTGTGTGTTTTGTGTGTGTGTGTGTGTGTGTGTGTGTGTGTGTGTGTGTGTGGATCATGAATAGGTTTGCAGGTTTTTAGGCAATTACAAATGAATGTAACCTCTGTGAGATTTGTAAATGATATGCCCTAAGCTGTATATTGGTACGTATTTTGATCAGTATGTATACATCCACGACTGAGGAAGAATGTGAAAATATCTACCTGGCCGAGAAAATGCATGTATACTTGCAAGGTGTTGTTGTTGCTACATTTGCTTTTTCCACAACATTGTTGTTTTTCCTCCCATCCCAATGTCCCCATTGACACGGGCACGAGGCCTAGTTCAATTAAAATATTTGTCATTGTCATTGTCATTGTCTCTCTCTCTCTCTCTCTTTCTTTTTTTTAGCAAGAAATGTTATACTAACCATCAGCTTAAAACCAGCTGATATGGCTACACGAATCACTTACTACAGTAAGTTGGTATGCTTGGAGTAAATCTTGTCTCCCCCCCCTCCCCCCCCCCCCCCCGCCCCTCCCCCCGCTCTTCTTCCCCTCCCTTTCTAGCAGACACACACACACACACACACACACACACACACACACACACACACACACACACGCACACATGTAAGGTACAACGTGTGGAGAGGAAGAAAAAATAAGGATGAGCAACAAATAACTACTAACCGCAGCAGTCACCCCGGTTATATATTCTCACATAGTAGATCTTGAAGAGTTTGGCCAGATCCACACGCCACCATCTGTAGGGCAGATTGTCGTTATCCCGATACGCTGTGTGCACGCAGTACTTGATATTCTGGCGTAGATTGCCATCGTTCGCATTAGTTTGTGAACCGTACCTGCTATTGATCGTACTCAGCCAGGCCTTTTTGTGCAGGGCCGCATTGACCAAATTTGACGGCATCCGACCTGACATAGCGTGGAAACTGGGTGTCATTTACCTTGTCAGTTTGGCTGGCTGGTTTACTGGTTTGGTTGAGTGATCGTTTGACTGGTAGATTATAAAGTGTCTTCTTTGAGCTTGGTGTTTGTTTGCAGGATTGTTGGTTAATGGTTTGGTTTGGAAGGCTCTTTGGGTTTATCTCGTCCTTGTGTCCTAGTGCGGCTATGTGGGGTGCTTGACCCACAAATAAAAAGCATTTCAACTGGCAATGCACACTTATGTGCTTGGATTGTCATTTAAAATTTTTTATTTGAAGTCCAAATGTTAAACAATTGACGAAAATAAAACGAAATTCAAATTTTCCAATCAGTACACAAAAAATACTAGGAAAGTAGGAATGCAACCTTCCTTTATGTGATCAAATTAATCAACAGAATATCTGTGATCATTTTAAGATGCGAACAATTTAGACTGACTGCCATTCGCTCAGACATCCAATATCCTATACGTAAAGATACAACACACTGCTGGGCACCCACCTGACTGACGCTTTTCCAGTACACGTCTTGGAAGTGGCATGGTCCTGTCTTTGGCCCTTCTTTTGATGCTGTCACCAGAGAGGGTGGGATTCAATGGCTCCTGTTCTGACTGTCGGTACTTTGACACTTTCCATAGTGATGCTCGTATTTTGTCTTGCTTCGTGATGACTGGCAAGGGCAAGGGATCAATATTGTCGTGCAGAATTCTGTGTGGCTTGTCAGGTATTCTGCCAGGCTTTTCAGCCCTGCTTGTTGAGGAACACGGCAAACTGACATTTGACCCTCTGTGACGCTTGTTCCGCACATGCGCAGCTATCCCGTATTCCCGTGCACGTTTGTTCAAGATGTGCAAACTAGCTGCGCTCTTCTTTATTCGACCAGCGCTCTTGAAAGGATGTGGAGTCATGAGTATTGAATGGTCTTTTCTGCCTAACCTGCCAGCTATACTATATTGAACGGTGTATTTCGGTTCAAATCCCCGAAACAGCGTGTTAAACCGATCCTCATGACCGTCTTCCCACTGAAGAGACGAGGCCATTTTGTTGTTGAGCTCTTTGTCCAGTTTGATATGTTGTCTGCTGCCCCTGTCCATGTGAGCGTTGGTAGAGACTTGAGACAAGGCCTCCGCGTGTGCCTCGGGTTGGTGAAGAGCATTGCTCAACATCACTTCATCTGTTTGCTCCACTGCCTCATCTGCATCTGCAAACAACCATTTGATGTACAAGTTCTAGGTCATAAACCAGGAAAATGCCACTTCACTAAATGTATCCCGTTTGGGTATATTTCATCTGATGTTTTGATATGAAGCGTGGTTAAGCAGGATGATAATGTACATAAAACCTCCTTTAAAGGGAATCACAGTATGTCTACATCCACCATCCAGTCCCCCAAACCCACTCCCCACCCCCACCACTATCCATGCTCCCCAAAGCCCCAAAATAAAGAATCACAAAACCCAGTAAAGACAAAAAAAAAAAAAACAAACAACCAATGTAGGCCTACAGTAAAAGAACTGCATTAGAATACACCAGTAATGTTGCACACAACGTGTGTACATAAGGCAAAGTGTGGAGGATAAGGAGGAGTTTTTATTCTAAGATCTGTCTTAAACGGCCCTTAAAATTTGCATCAACCTGGTACATGCATATTTAGGACAAATAATGAAAAGAAAATGGGCAGTCCGCAGGTTAGCCTGAGATCCGTTTCACATTACACAACAGAATAAATCTCGCGTTGAGTGAGACAGCAAACGGCAGATGTTTTGAGTCTACAACTGCTTCGTTTGAAACTGTTATTAGATCGGAATGGCACACTTGTACATATCATGTGGCGTTGCAACTGTACAAAACAAACAAAACAAACAAACGAACAAACAAAACAAACAGACAAGGTTGGTGATTAACAGTCGATGCATTATCTGATTTCTCGTAAAGTCGATGGAACTGATCAGGAGCGTTTTTAGCCTTCAGATCTAGGTTTCAAAACCCGGCTTCAAAAGTTATGAAATGAAAAAATGCGATTTCCTTGCTTTCTGATAAAGCAAGGTAAACCATCCAGTTCTGTACCACTCCTTTTTTCCCCGCACCATCAGGGAGTGGAACCAGTTACCAACCACGACCACATCAGCACCTACACTGGAGGCGTTCAGAAGCCGCCTAAGCTGCAGTCCCCACTACCTGCAGCCACCCCCAGTCTCTCCCTGAACCTTCCCATCAACCCATGTATATAGTTTTAAATCAGTTCATCAAGCCAACTACGCCTGAGACAAAGCCTCTACGCCTAACGGCCCGGCTCTATTTCGGAAGAAGAAGAACGATAAGCAGCTCGCTTCATCTTCTTCTAAACAAATGTACTGGTGTATTTCAATACTTACTGAATACGCTCAGAGGCAAGATCCAATATTGTAAGAAAACGAACACCGGATTCAACATTGTGAACGCATGTGAATTAATTTAATCTAACCCGATGACAGTGCTGTCAACGTTGTATTTGCAAAACAAAACATGACGTAATAGTGAAGCAGAAAACGTAGGCCTATGACGTCTTTCTTGCTGTCTTTTTATGTCGTTTCGATGGAAATAACAATCATAGTAAGGGGTTTGAAGTCACATGTGCGTTGGTAATAAAGTTTGTATTGTGCGTCGAAAACAAGCACTATCAAACGTAATCGGAAACAGACAAAGCAACATGTTTATAAAGGCAGATGGCCTGTTCGAATAGGTGAAGACTTTAATCAGACACTCAAATGTCTAGATAAATATTCAAATCAGAATTAGAACTGGAATCGGAAAAATAGGGGCTAAACACGACGCGCCGTCAGGTGTCTAGAGTCCCTTGTTTACAACATGAGTAGACTAAAAATGTAAAAGGTCGCCGGTAGAAACTCCGATTTTGTGACGCTTTATTCATCATGTTCATATCTTATGTGTTTTTAATATTCCCACTGGTCTCCTAGACTTCTGAAGGCCTTGGTGTCATGTGCTCATATGAGTTTAGAAGATGATTTACGTCCTGTTCATAAATGACAATTTTCTCGTATGATAGTGACTATATTCAATCAGTCCTTTGGATGCACTCTTTCTTGTTTTATCGCAGTTTAATCATTTGAAATAACCCGATACATTTATATGCTCCTATGTTTGTAAATCTGAGAAGCCTGAACGACGTCATACCCCAATTGTCCTGCCTTCTTCTTCTGTTCCTACCTACCTACCTACTTCTACTCTCTCTCTCTCTCTCTCTCTCTCTCTCTCTCTCCTTCTCTCTCTCTCTCTCTCTCTCTCTCTCTCCTCTCACCCTGATAATTAAGGGTGAGAGGTAATTAAGGTAAGAGATACAACTTGATGGTTTGATGCATATGGTCATTCATTGTATGATATACAACTTGATGGTTTGATGCATATGGTCATTCATTGTATGACCAGTGTATCTGATCTTACGTATCTTACAAAGACACGGCTTGAAATCGCTCCAGATCCGCTGTGAGTGTCCATGTTTCATGTGCATACAGGAAAATGCAATACACCAGTGCAGACAGGAGTCTGATTTTATGTTTCATAGAGACGTAATTGTCATCTTGAGCTGGTTTCAGTTTGGACAGTGCTAGTGCTGTCCTTGCAGCGCTCGAGAGGAATTTGCTTTGGATTCGTCGTTGATAATGATGGACCCCACAGAAGTGTATTGTCTATGTCATGTGATGTAGCCTCACATGGCGACATGTGACGTTCCGTCGCGTACGCCCTTATTTGTTATAAAGCATTTCCCTAGGTAGGGAAGAGGAAAGGTAAAAGAAAAGAGTTTGTATGGCCTGACCAGTGTGATCGGTGTCGCTGGTGGCTATAGACGTAGGGCGATTATTGGTTGAATGGACGGACGTTGTCCATTGGTTAAATAACCAAGGGCTGGTAATGCGTAGAGTTAGACGAGTACTCACTGAATGTGTACTCAAAAAGAGCGCAGGAGGGAAAAATAAGGAATAGGAAGGAGATGGCTTGGGGACACTGACCAGACAGGTTGTTTGAAGAACGAGTTCCACCTGCAGTTCACCATTACCAGGTGAGGTATAGACAGATGGGGAGAGGAAAAAGAGAGAGTTAAGAAAAGGGAAAAAGGGAAAATAATTTATCATTATTCAGATTTTGAAGTAGATTACTTACACGGACTTCATTCGTGTTTCAGCCCTTCCCAGTGCTGTGGCAGCACCATTAGGCGACTGAGGCAGTCGCACAAATATTTGGGCTACAGTGCTGCGGCAGCACCTAATCGTCTCCAGGGTTGGAGAATCGAGCTGTAGAAGACAACGACTGCACCAGTCGTGAGAAAACAAAGCATTTGTCATGTTGACCCATAATGACTTTTAATTGTCCCCCTGATGAACTCAGATGATACTACTATATTTTAAGCCATCTTTTGATTATTTTTTTGAAAATGTATATAGTGTTTCTCCAGTGAGGAGGAGAAACCGCTGAAAGAAGTATCTGTGAGATAGTATATAAAATGAGATGAAATTTGGCCCCAGCTAGTGGATCTGTGGAATGTTTGTACCTCCACTGGTGTGGAGGAACAGAAGTTGTAAATTGGAAAACAAACCTGTTGTCATTGTTTGAAAAACTGATTATTGTTTAGTAAATTATTCCCCGGAGAGGAGGGGGAGAAGAAGAGTATTGTAGTGCGCCTTCTGGTTGTTTGGAGAGACTGCGTGTGCACGGAGTGAATGCTGAGCTGAGTGCGGGCATGCATTTATGCACAGTGTGACAGTCTAACAGTTCCTACCTTCTGCCCATTGACAGTAATATCCGTTGTGATAGTCTGGCTGGTCATCAATGGGATCTTCTCGGCGCCGATATCCAGACCATCTCTTATTGAAATTTTAAAGGTGATGATTATAATTCCAACGAATAACGTGGACAAACGAATCACAAAACAAAACGCGACGCGTTTCTACCTCTTAGGTCTTCCTTAGGCTTGATAAACAACAGTCAGGACAACGAAAATGAAGAACGACCAATCAGTTATCTTTGTCGAATTCGGCGCAAGATGGTCGTTGAATCGTTCTTCATTTTGGTTGTCCTGAGTGTTGTTTATCTTGCCTGAAGACGACCTAAGAGGTCGAAACGCGTCGTGTATCTTCTTTTCATTCGTTTGGTGCGCGTTATTCGGTGGAGTCATAGTACTTAAAATTTGTTTAGATCTCCGCCTGCAATCGCCGCACTTTGCAGCTAACATATTTTGTTGATGTTTTTTTTTCCAGTCTTTGAAGGAGGTTGGTGAGTTTTTGTTCACGGATAGCCAGGTCATCGATGTCTAAAAAGTGAAGTTTTGTGATGGTTCTCGATTAAGGCTAATTGACTTGACTTACTTGACTTAGTCCTCTGAATTCCCTGGGGAATATAGGGCCGCAACCACACTCTTCCAGCGGACACGGTTTTGGGAGATCTTCTTCAGCTCGGCCCACGTCATTCCGGCAGCCTTCACTTCCGCGTCGGTACTCCTTCGCCATGTCTGTCTTGGTCTTCCCACTTTTCTTTTGCCCTGAGGGTTCCATTCAAGGGCTTGTCTTGTGATGTTGGATGGAGACTTTCTGAGGGTGTGGCCAATCCATCCCCACTTCCGTTTTCTGATTTCTAATTCTATTGGAACTTGCTTGGTCTTGTTCCACAGTTCTGTGTTGGCAATACCATCTGGCCATCTGATGTTCACAATGTTTCGTAGACATCTGTTGATAAATGTTTGGAGTTTGTGGGTGTTTGTCTTTGTTGTTCGCCACGTTTCAGAACCATACAGAAGGACAGATTTCACATTTGAGTTGAAGATTCTGATCTTGTTGTGGAGTGAGAGGGCAGAGGAATTCCAGATAAGTCGTAGCGTAGTAAAGGTGTGCCTGGCTTTATTGATGCGGCTCTTGATATCCTCATCTGTACCTCCATCTTTGCTGACCACACTGCCGAGGTAGACAAACTTGTCAACTTCAATGATGTTTTCCTGTTGTAGTCGTAGTGGGTCTCGTTGCTGGTTGTTGACTCTCATGGCTTCTGTTTTCTTTGTGTTGAAAGGCTAATTGCGCTGACACGTATTGGTCATAATACATTCCAGGACTCTCTTGAAAAATGACAGAGATAGAAGGCAGACCTGAGGAAATCTTATGTACGTAACCACTCTCCTGTGTAAGTAGGCACTACTGGTTTTAGAGCATATTTGCTGGATTGTGTTGCTTAGTTAGTTTTTGTCAATGTTAAATTTCCTCAGTGTGGTCCATCACACCTGCCAGGCTCTGTCAAGCGCCTTCTTCAAGTCTGTGAAGACGTGGCAGGACTCCCTCTGGTGTTAGAGGAGGTTTTTTTTGCAAAGAAATGCAGGTCTTTTCGATGGCATTGTATGTAGCCATTGCGGAATTCAGCCTGTTATAGTGGGCGATTTAGAACACTCTAATATGTCTCCATGAATTGTTTTGAATCTCATTACCAACTTTGTTGATCTTTGTACTGTCTAAATCAAATAGCACTACCATACTCCAGATGTGGTCTCATGAATCCACTGAATGAAATGATAAATGTCATTCCGTCTGTGAATTTAATTCTTTTAACAATGCCAACCATCCTATTTGAAATGTTGATTACGTATTTAATATGCTAATTTGACTTATCTGCTGTGCATTTGGTAACATATTCAGTTAAAATCGCATTCTTTTTGGTCGAGTTTTTTTTCCTCGTACGATAACTTTACACTTTGAAGCATTCAAATACAAACTCCAGACCATTCGACTGGAGAATCTAAATCCCGTTGGAAACTTTCAAAAATTACGTGATGTATCATATCCTTTTTTGCAATCTGCTGATATTTTACAGAAATCGTTTATCATCGGCACAGAAAATTATGAAAAGGGTGACAAGAATATACAGAAAGCATGCTTCCTCAAAGGGAGTAGAACATCCTTCCAAACAGGAAGTAGAGCAACCCCTCCTGATAGGGAGTAGAGCATACTTCCTGACAGAGAGTAAAACGTCGTTCCTGACAGGGAGTAGAGCATTCTGCCTGACAGGGAGTAGAACATCCTTCCTGACAGGGAGTAGAACATCATTCCTCACAGGGAGTAGAGCATCCTTCCTGACAGGGAGTAGAACATCCTTCCTGAGAGGGAGTAGAACATCGTTCCTGACAGGGAGTAGAACATTCTGCCTGACAGGGAGTAGAACATCGTTCCTGACAGGGAGTAGAGCATTCTGCCTGACAGGGAGTAGAACATCCTTCCTGACAGGGAGTAGAACATCGTTCCTGACAGGGAGTAGAACATTCTGCCTGACAGGGAGTAGAACATCGTTCCTGACAGGGAGTAGAGCATTCTGCCTGACAGGGAGTAGAACATCCTTCCTGACAGGAAGTAGAGCATTCTACCTGACAGGGAGTAGAACATCCTTCCTGACAGGGAGTAGAACATCCTTCCTGACAGGGAGTAGAACATCGTTCCTGACAGGGAGTAGAACATCGTTCCTGACAGGGAGTAGAGCATTCTGCCTGACAGGGAGTAGAACATCCTTCCTGACAGGGAGTAGAACATCATTCCTCACAGGGAGTAGAACATCGTTCCTGACAGGGAGTAGAACATCGTTCCTGACAGGGAGTAGAACATCGTTCCTGACAGGGAGTAGAGCATTCTGCCTGACAGGGAGTAGAACATCCTTCCTGACAGGGAGTAGAGCATTCTGCCTGACAGGGAGTAGAACATCCTTCCTGACAGGGAGTAGAACATCCTTCCTGACAGGGAGTAGAACATCCTTCCTGACAGGGAGTAGAGCAACCCTTCCTGATAGGGAGTACAGCATACTTCCTGACAAGGAGTAGAGCATACTTCCTGACAGGAAGTAGAGCATTCTACCTGACAGGGAGTAGAGCATTCTGCCTGACAGGGAATAGAGCATCCTATCTGACAGGGAGTAGAATATCCTTCCTGACAGGGAGTAGAACATCGCTCCTGACAGGGAGTAGAACATCGTTCCTGACAGGGAGTAGAGCATTCTGCCTGACAGGGAGTAGAACATCGTTCCTGACAGGGAGTAGAACATTCTGCCTGACAGGGAGTAGAACATCCTTCTTGACAGGGAGTAGAACATCCTTCCTGACAGGGAGTAGAACATCCTTCCTGACAGGGAGTAGAGCAACCCTTCCTGATAGGGAGTACAGCATACTTCCTGACAAGGAGTAGAGCATACTTCCTGACAGAAAGTAGAGCATTCTACCTGACAGGGAGTAGAACATCCTGCCTGACAGGGAATAGAGCATCCTTTCTGACAGGGAGTAGAATATCCTTCCTGACAGGGAGTAGAGTATCCTTCCTGACAGGGAGTAGAGTATCCTTCCTGACAGGGAGTAGAGCATCCTTCCTGACAGGGAGTAGGACATCCTTCCTGTCACAGAACATCCTTCCTGACAGGGAATAGAACATCCTTCCTGACATAGAACATCCTTCCTGACAGGGAGTAGAACATCCTTCCTGACATAGAACATCCTTCCTGACAGGGAGTAGAACATCCTTCCTGACATAGAACATCCTTCCTGACAGGGAGTAGAACATCCTTCCTGACATAGAACATCCTTCCTGACAGGGAGTAGAACATCCTTCCTGACAGGGAGTAGCACGTCCTTCCTGACATAGAACATCCTTCCTGACAGGGAGTAGAACATCCTTCCTGACAGGGAGTAGAACATCGTTCCTGACAGGGAGTAGAACATCCTTCCTGACAGGGAGTAGAACATCCTTCCTGACAGGGAGTAGAACATCCTTCCTGACAGGGAGTAGAACATCTTTCCTGACATAGAACATCCTTCCTGACAGGGAGTAGAACATCCTTCCTGACATAGAACATCCTTCCTGACAGAGAGTAGAACATCCTTCCTGACACAGAATATCCTTTCTGACAGGGAGTAGAACATCCTTCCTGACAGAGAGTAGAACATCCTTCCTGACATAGAACATCCTTCCTGACAGGGAATAGAACATCCTTCCTGACATAGAACATCCTTCCTGACAGGGAATAAAACATCCTTCCTGACACAGAACATCCTTCCTGACAGGGAGTAGAACATCCTTCCTGACAAAACTGTAGAGCATCTTTCCTCATAGGGAGTACAGCATCCTTTTCAATGGGGTGTGGGGGGGGGGGAAGCATCCTTCCTGACAAAGGTTGAACATCGCTCCCGACCAGGAACGGGGCATCGTCTCCAAAGGAAGCAGGGCATCCTTCGTGACTGGGAGTGAGGCACTGTTCTCAACTGGGGGTCGAGCATCATTTCCAACAGGGAGCTGGACACCCCTACCAAGTACCAAAACAGAAAACGCCGAAACCACTGTGCCTGACAGTCATCCCATTTCAAATAATTCACCATTTCAGATAGTTTAGATCATCCGGATGATCATAGAAAGGTAATATTTCATGGCCTAAAATTCATCCCTATGCAGCCAAAGACCGGCATGTTTGTTACCCTCTACCACTGCCATCGTTTCTTCAGGCAACTCCGTTTAGCTGCACATTTTCGAGATTTAGAGCCTCCTTTAAGCACCAACGACCCAAAAGATATTTCCTATGTACTTCCTAAAGAGCCCAGCACCTGGACGCCAAGATCTGGACAGTTTGGAGCCCTGAACTACTATATAGACACCAGCCGGCGGGAAATTTCTCAGTTGCAATTAACGCCCCACAAATATTCCAACCTCAATATCCAAGAGCTAAAAGCACTCAAAGAAATCTCAAGAATCGCACATATACTACGCACAAAAAGTTAAGGATCGGTATGTGAAAACAGGTGCGTAATAAACTCAGTTCGCTACTGTTATTTATTTCTTAGTTCAGCCAAATTGTCATGAATTCTTGTTCAGCTGTAAGTGGGCGATGTTGTGTTAGTGCGAAAATTGCATGGGATTCTCTACTACTGAGCTGGGCCGCAAACGGAAAAGCGGAAACTTGCGAAAAATGACCTTGTTTTGGACCGTTCTGCCTGAACACATTGCACTTGCCAGATGGAAAAACCATTATGCACGTGCAAGCACTGCTGTTTATGTGTGAGATGCTGTCGCTCGCTTGGCTATATAAGAAGACATTCCACCAGTAGTAGGCCTGATCTGACAATGCCTCCACGACGAAAATTAAGCGAGTTGGATAGGGGACGAGCTGTTGCATGGTTCCAAGATGGTGTTCCCAAGCGAGAAGTGGCCAGGCGACTTCATGTGTCCATCTCGGTCATTGTCTGACTGATTCAATGCTTCACAGCCACTGGGATTGTCCATGAAAGACGCAGATCTGGTCGACCGAAGAAGACAACCCCACGTGACGATCGTCTCATTGAACGACAAGCCCTGCAGACAAGAACAGCCTCTTCCAGCATAATTCAAAGGCAGTTCAGGGTGGCTACTAACATCAACATCAGCCAGCAGACCATACGGAACCGCCTACATGGGTTTAATCTCCGTTCTCGTCGCCCAGCAGTACGGCCACGCTTAACTCCAGCCCATAGGGCAGCACGCCGCGCCTTCTGCGCACGTCACGTGAGGTGGACACGTCAGCAATGGTCCCAGGTCCTGTTCAATGATGAATCACGCTTCACCCTTCACCACAACGACGACTGACTGAGGGTCTGGAGATGCCCAGGGCAACGCTTTACTGACACCACTGTCCAAGAAAAGGTGGCCTTTGGTGGAGGTTCTGTAATGGTCTGGGGGGCCTTCAGCCTTCACCACAGAACACCCTTGTATCATGTACAGGGTAACCTGACTGGCATCCGATACCGGGATGAGATCCTTCGACCGCTGGCTGTGCCTACACTGCAGCAGATGGGACCGAGGGCTGTCTACCAGGATGACAATGCTCGCCCCCACAGGGCAAGGGTGGTCAACGACTTCCTGCAGCAGTCTGGAGTCAACAGAATGGAGTGGCCAGCATGCAGTCCCGATCTCAACCCGATTGAGAACCTCTGGGATGAGCTGGATCGCAAAGTGAGGAGCCACCCCCCTCCCAGGGATGCCCAACACCTCTACCAGATGCTGCAGGCTGAGTGGCAGGCGCTTCCACAGAGGATCTTCACCAACCTGGTCAACTCGATGAGGACTCGCTGCGTCGAGTGCCAGAACAGCCATGGTGGTTACACGCATTACTGAGCTTTTGGGAGCATCAGTATGCCCTGTCTTGTGATTTCAATGACTTTGGGAAATCAAATTTGGATACGTACCCACTTTAATCAAATGTACACACCAAACGATTGCTCGAGATTGAAGGCAATTGTGTATCGTTATCACTAAAGAATGGAATTAAATGTTGGCCAAACTTCAACGCATTGACTTTCTTATTTTGACAGTTATGAATGTTTGTGAAAGTGATCCTTAACTTTTTGTGTGTAGCTTATATCATAATCAAACCTGCAGATAAAGGCGGGGCAATTGTGCTGTGGTATAAAGACTTGTATCTTGATGAAGCTGACGTCATTTATCAAATGGTACTTTTTATTAAAAGATTTTATTCTCATCAACAAAACAAGACAATACTATGGTTCGCAAAACCATTAAAATGCAATGTCTTCTAGACACCTACCCTCTAAGGCTTCATTTGCCATAACAAGTGAACCCTATGCACCCCACTTCTATCTCCTTCCCCAAATCAAACCCAACAATCCTGTTCGGCCAATCACTTCAGCCTGTTCTTGTCCCACTAATCTCACCACTGAGTTCTTGGACTCTGTCTTTCAGCCTCTAGTTGCAGCGCTTCCTACCTACCTTAACGATACCAATCATGCACCCAGCATCTTCGACCAGTTCATTTTTCCTAACAGTCCTCATCGTTTCCTCTTCACTGTGGACGGGACAGCTTTGTATACTAACGTACTTAACAATGAAGGCCTTGCAGCTGCCACTTTCTTAAAGAAAGCCATCTAAACATTGATATCACCACCATAGTCCGTCTTACAGAACTTGTACTAACAAACTCATTCTGCTGCACTGAAAACCACTACCGACAAGTACGTGGGGTGCCCATGGGCACCAAAATGGGACCATCATATGCCTTTTTATCGGATACGTGGAACAAAAGATCTTTCGCACCTTCTAAGGAAAATTTCCTGGCCTCTTCAAACGATTCATTGATGATTGTGTAGGAGCCACATCCAGTTCAAACTCTGACCTTCTACAGTTCATAAGATTTGTTTGTAATTTCCGTCCAGTTCTTCGCTTCACCTATGAGATTTTGGACACCTCTGTTTCGTTTTTGGATATCCAGCTGTCCATCTTAGCTGACTCCCAACACCTGTCATGTGTGTTTTTTTTTTTACAAGCCCACAGATTCTCATCCTTCCCTATTGTATTCATCTAATCATCCACGTGCTGCAAAGGACATATTCCCTTCTCCCAGTTCTTACGTCTCCGACGCCTGTGCAATGATAACCAGAACTTTGAGGCAAAGGCACTGGAAATTGCATTCTCTTTCGAGACATGTTGTTATCCACACACCATTGTTGAGGAGGCTCTTGTTCGAGCAAACTCTATTTCCAGATCAGAAGCCTTGATGTCCAAACCTGACAACAAAGACCGTATTCCATTGACACTTATCTACCACCCCCATCTGTCAAAATCTTACAATGTGATCCAAAGCTGAAATCTACCGCCCCCAAACCTCCCCTCATTGCCTACACGACAGATAAAAACCTTTACGACCACCTGGTGCGGACCAAGTTCAGTACAAACACCAACGCTTCAGCCGGAAACTGCCCATGCAATCAGTCGGATGTAAAACCTGCTCCTTCATTGCCAACATCGACAGCATCACTGCCCAAAAGGAAAATTCAATGTCCAATCCCGTTTCACCTGCCAGTCCACCAACTTGGTGTATGTACTGAGATGCAACCTCTCCTCAAAGTTGTACTTTGTGTGTGTGTGTGTGGAGGGGGGGGGGGGGGGGGGAGGGGGGGGAAAACATGTGGCACCCTCAACGAAAGCTTTGTGGAGCACCTTAGAACCATCCAGCTGTCCCATCCAACACCAGCGGGGATTCATTTCAGTGCTGATTGCCACAGCCAGACCCCTATCTCCGTCACTGCTGTTTGGCAAAACCACTCCTCGGCTCCAGAGAGAAAATTCATAGAGTCAAAGATCATCTCTCGCCTTGGCACCACAATTCCTGATGGTCTCAATTCCCACTCTTCCCTTTTCACCAGCCTCTCCACCATCCCTCTCTCTCTACATCTCCCCTCCCCCAATTTCCCCAACCCATCATCTTTATGTTAAGACCCCATCTACATACATAACATGTTTATAGCATAACATATAAAGTATAACATATACACCCTGAACACCATCTTCACCATCCAGATATGCATACACATGGGCATATGCACATCTGTACAACCATATGGATCTACTTTATAGGAATTTTCATCCCATCCCAATCTCCACACACACACACACACACACATACACACACACGCACACGCGCGCGCGCGCGCGCACGCACACACACACACACACACACACACACACACACACACACACACACACACACACACACACCCCAAAATGAATACATGACTCCTCCACAAGAAAACGAACATTTCCTAAACTCACCTTTACTGCTTTCAGAACTATCGGAAGCACTTGATTCTGTCCTGAACACCATCTTCACCATCCAGATATGCATACACATGGACATATGCACATGTGGACACTCATATGGATCTACTTTTTAGGAATTTTCATCCCACCCCCATCTCCACACACAGCCCTCACTCCCACGCCCTTCCCCCCCCCCCCCCCCCCCCCCCCCCTTATACACACCATCAAGCGCCCCGCTCCAAGCATGAGACTCCTCATCCACCGCTCTCTCCCTTTCTTTATCCCCTGTCTCTGTTTGCCTATTCCCTCTATCTGCCTGTCGTTTTCCTTCTCACCATATTTCACACACACACACACACACACACACACACACACACACACACACACACACACACACACAACACATACACACACACACACACACACACACACACACACACACACACACACACATGCACGCACGCACACACACAAACACGGACGCACGCACGCACGCACGCAAGCACACACACACACACACACACACACACACACACACACACACACACACACACACACACCAAGATAAATACATGACTCCTCCACAAGAAAACGAACATTTCCTAAACTCATCTTTACTGTTATCAGAACTATCGGAAGCATTTGATTCTATCCCTTCACATCATTCAGCTGTTGGCCTTCATGGAGTGTTCTATCAACTCATCAGACACTTACCTTCTTCGTGGAAAGTATTACTGCATTCATTATTCCAGAAATGTTGGATTAAGGGCACTCTTCCAAGAATCTGGAAAAGTTCGGTAGTAGTTCCAGTATTCAAGGAAGGTAAACCGAGGACATCTGTGCATAGTTACAGACCCATAGCTCTCACATCTCATGTTGGTAAACTTTTAGAAAAAATATTCAAAAACGTCTGTTATGTTACTGTGAAAAACATGGTGTGATTTCTGTTCAGCAAGCGGGCTTTCGAAAAGGTCGTTGAACCACAGACCCTTTAGTTTCACTGACAAGTCACATAAAAAAAAAATTATCCCGCAGAAAAAGTACTTTGGCTACATTCTTAATGTTAAAAAGGCCTAAGACTACGTCTTGCACGCAAGGCTACTTCTCAAATTAAAATATGTTGGTATTTCTGGGAGAATGTTTGATTACATTAAAATCTTCCTAACAGAAAGAAGGATATGTACACGGATTGGAAGAACTTATTAATCCTTTAGGAATGTAGATATGGGTATTCCTCAGGGATCAGTTATTGCACCCATGCGCATGTACAGATGATATAGCAACGCATATGCAGATGATATCGTATTTGGATTCACTGTACATTAAGGAAGCATTCCAATAAAAGAACAATAAACTTTGTAGAGAAGTTGTACCAAATGGAATTGGATACATCATCTATCTATATATGATATAAAGAACAGCGGATTAGAACTATCTGGAGAAAAAACATGTCTTATGTTATTTAACAATGGTGAGAACCCAAAGATGCTACCCTCGTTTTTGCTTGATGGTCAGATTCTAGAATATAAACAAACAGTTAAATTCCTGGGGGCATTTTAAACTCCTAAACTGAACTGGAAAACATCTTAACAGTTTGATTGATAAAACAAGAAAAAGATTACACGTGCTTTGAATTATATGTTTCAACCATGGAGTCAGGACTGTCGTATCCTTTTACATATAAACATCTGTGTAGTCTGATCGAAACTGACAGATGGGCAAGAAGCGTATTTCTCTGCACCTGATTCTCTTTTAAAGAGATTGCAAAGCTCGGATAGTAAGGCCATGGAATTAGCTTTGGGAGTCCCAGTTCATACAAACACTTACAGATGTTACTAAGAAACAAATATATTGCCACTAAATGAGAAGCGAATATTAGATGTATCACAATATATTGTCAGAAGTCTTTCTGTTGAAAATTCATTGACTGAAGAAATACTGATGGATTCCAGTAAAGATTTTCCTAAGAGATCTGAAAACGTATCATACATTCAACCAATTAGAAAGCACACTTTTGACTTTATGTCACATTGTAATATTGATATTACTGCTATACCAGAACTTCCTGCGGTACCTCCAATGCCTCCCTGGGAGCACCTAAATGCTTCTTTTGATTACAAGTACACTATGTTAAAGAAAAGTGATAATGTAAGTATTTTAACAACTGAAGTTCGTGAACATTTAGGAAACAGCCATCCAAATCATTTAAAGTGTTTACAGATGGGTCGGTAATGGAATCCTCTGACAGTGGTTCTGGCTTTATAATACCAACTTTAAATGTCAGGAAATCATATCATTGAGGAAAATGATTTTCAATCTGTACCTCAGAATTATATGCAATACTGAAGGCTTTGACTTACACGCATGATACACCAACTGCTTTCTATAAAATTTTACTGTGTGTTGATTCCTAATCTGTTTTACAATCACTAAAGCGTTGGGACTGCAAAGCTAGAACAGCTTTGCTCTTTGAAATAAAACACTTGCTGCATTTTTTTGTAACTCCAGGTATAAGAATTGATTTTTGTTGGGTCCCATCTGACTGTGGTATAAAGTGGAATGAAACAGCAGACAGTCTTGCAAATGAAGAAGCAAATAGAAATGCTGAAAATTTCTTTTAAAAATCCCTTAAATTTGTCCTCTTGTTAATTAATCCAACTTATGGAAAAGTATATACATGCAGAATATTAGTCAAAAAACGAATGCTTTACCATCGTGCCCAGGCACATTGTTAGATTAATTCATTAAACTCTGAATTCTTGGAACACTAAATATTCTCATGGTATTACTTGTGTCTGCAGAGAAAACATTTCTGTGCATCATCTTTTGTTTGAATGCTCAGTGTTGACCTCGCTCTATCAGGAGAAAGGTATTGAGATGAATAACTTTGATCATGTCAATACTGTTTTATATGGTTCATATGCTGCCGAAAATTGCCATGGATATTTCGCAGTCACAGGTTACAAATTTCTTTCTATACAGATCATCAATTTTGTGTACCATTAGGGTATTTCACTTATGTAAATATGCATATATCAGATGTGGATTTGAAAGTACTAACAAGGATGATAAGTTGTGTGTGAAGTTTTTTTTTTTATTAAAAAAAAAAATAAGCGTCTAATATTATTTGGCGACGAAAGACGTTAAATAAACCACTGAACTGAACTGAATTGAACTGAACACACGCACGCACACACACACACACACACACACACACACACACACACACATCTTTAAGTGATTCTTCGTCAGTTTACGTACATGTTTTAGACGTCATTATCTTTACGTTTTATTTGTCTTTCATTTGATGTCATCAATCCTGAAGACGGTCTATGACGGAAACATTGATGATTTCTGTTCTTTTTTTTTTTTTTTTTCCTTTTTTTTTCTTACCGTAAGTCTTCTGAACATCCTCAAAGATAGTTTATATTGGTGAAACAGAAGATCAGTGAATGTTTTTTTTTTCTTTCTTTTTTTTTGATTTTTTATTATTGACACAATATTTTGTCTCAAGTACATGTCTCCACGGAATAAACATCACGCCTTTAGACGGCATCCCTCCCATCCCCCTTACGTAGTTTTGATTCTTATTACGTCACAACTTTAGCTTTACGAAGAAGTTTGAGGTTTAGTACCCTAGTGTCGACAACTGACAGATGCATAGAATATCAGGCCATGAAAGTAATGTACGTCTACAATGCGGAATTGTTTCTCTGTTCTCTTACGATATTGTTTGCTGCCTCTGAGCGTTTTTGGTGAGTAGTTAGCTAGACATGTTTGTGCATGTCAGTAGAACCAGTCAAGGCAGCTGCAAGTTGAATAATTTTCCACAAAATTCAGTTTTGATATGATTTTTGAAAATTGTGCTAACTAGTAGCCTAACATAGTAACAGAGATCGTTTGTAATACTAATCTAAGGAGAAATTCGTTTGCTAACAGAGTAGTTAGCAGATGGAATTCTCTTCCGACCTCCTTAGATTAGTATTAGAAAAACATCGTTTTTCTAGTTGCAAAGCGAGAGGACTGCAGGCGGAAATCTAAACAAATCTTAAATAAATGTTAGCGAACCGCCCAGAGAACGTGGACAAACGAGTCACAAGACGAAACACAACTAGTTTCGACCTCTTAGGTCTTCATCAGGTGAGACATTAACGAATAAAACAATGAAAATTCACTTAGCTTTGATCGCTTCAGATCACTTGGTAGGGTTCAGCGCAAGGAAGAAGGCGTTGAATGAGAACGAGGCTGTTGGAAGGGAAATAGTGTGCGAGTCAAAGTCGTAATGAAGATAATAATATTACTGATAGGAATACTAATAATGGTCAAAATACTGAGAGAGAAAAAAAAAAAAAAAAAAGGGACAAGATTACTACCAATCTGTGTCAATAAGTATGGGTATGGGAGAAAGGACAGTGGGTTAGAGGATTCTTAAACTGTTTAAGAATGGTTCAACGACTTCTTCCTTGCGCTGAACCCTACCAAGTGATCTGAAGCGATCAAAGCTAAGTGAATTTTCATTGTTTTATTCGTTTATGTCTCACCTGATGAAGACCTAAGAGGTCGAAACGCGTTGTGTTTCGTCTTGTGACTCGTTTGTCCACGTTCTCTGGGCGGTTCGCTAACATTTATTTAAGATTCATTATTAGTATTCCTATCAGTAATATTATTATCTTCATTACGACTTTGACTCGCACACTATTTCCCTTCCAACAGCCTCGTTCTCATTCAACGCCTTCTTCCTTGCGCTGAACCCTACCAAGTGATCTGAAGCGATCAAAGCTAAGTGAATTTTCATTGTTTTATTCGTTAATGTCTCACCTGATGAAGACCTAAGAGGTCGAAACGCGTTGCGTTTCGTCTTGTGACTCGTTTGTCCACGTTCTCTGGGCGGTTCGCTAACATTTATTTAAGATTAGTTAAAAATCGTTAAAAACACCAAACCCTATAAAAGAAACTGTTTAAAACCCGATCTTCTTGAAATTTAGCAGGTACGTCTGTTGTGACCCGAGGATGGTTTGGGGCTAATCTCTAAAAAAATAAAACCGTTAAAAACCGTTAAAAAAACTGTTATAACGGTTTCAAAGACATCTTTTTCCTCTGCTTTTCATCAAATGGCCGTTGTAACATTGCACAGGTACGGGGCTACTTCTCGAAAATTAGAACCGTTATTTGGCAGTTAAGAAACGTTATTATAACAGTTAAAAACCGTTAAAAACACCAAACCCTATAGAAACTGTTTAAAACCCGATCTTCTGAGGTTGGCGGCCACGAGAGTCATCGGATCGCCACCAAACTTGACATAAGCCTACAGGAACATCCAGCGGGTAACATAGGGTCATTAGATAGTCATTATGACCATTAAATTTGACCGTTAAAAACCGTTATTTTCAAAATTTAGGCTGTTCTTGATGAAATTCAGTATACATGTGCAGTTTTAAATGGCGAAAAATGATATACAACTTTTACGAACCGAAATTTAAAATTGACCGTTAAAAAACGTTATTTTATAAATTTAGAGTATTCTTGAAGAAATTCGATATACATGCGCAGTTTTGAACGCTAAACAATGATATACAATTTTCAAGATCCGAAACTTAACATTGACCGTTAGAAACCGTTATTTTCTGAATTTTCACCCTTCTTGATAACATTCCGTATGCACGTACAGTTTTAAGCGCTGAACAATGTTATGCAAATTTTACGAACCAAAACTTAACATTGACCGTTAAAAACCGTTAAAAAACTGTTATAACGGTTCCAAAGACATCCTTTTTCCTCTGCTTTTCTACAAATAGCCGTTGTGACATTGCACAGGTACAGGACTACTTCTCGAAAATTAGAACCGTTATTTGGCAGTTAAAAAACGTTATTTATAACAGTTAAAAACCGTTAAAAACACCAAACCCTATAAAAGAAACTGTTTAAAACCCGATCTTCTTGAAATTTAGCAGGTACGTCTGTTGTGACCCGAGGATGGTTTTGGGCTAATCTCTAAAAAAATAAAACCGTTAAAAACCGTTAAAAAAAACTGTTATAACGGTTTCAAAGACATCTTTTCCCTCTGCTTTTCATCAAATGGCCGTTGTGACATTGCACAGGTACAGGACTACTTCTCGAAAATTAGAACCGTTATTTGGCAGTTAAGAAACGTTATTTATAACAGTTAAAAACCGTTAAAAACACCAAACCCTATAAAAACTGTTTAAAACCCGATCTTCTGAGGTTGGCGGCCACGAGAGTTATCGGATCGCCACCAAACTTGACATAAGCCTACAGGAACATCCAGCGGGTAACATAGGGTCATTAGATAGTCATTATGACCATTAAATTTGACCGTTAAAAACCGTTATTTTCAAAATTTAGGTTGCTCTTGATGAAATTCGGTATACATGTGCAGTTTTAAATGGCGAAAAATGATATACAACTTTTACGAACCGAAATTTAAAATTGACCGTTAAAAAACGTTATTTTATAAATTTAGAGTATTCTTGAAGAAATTCGATACACATGTGTAGTTTTGAACGCTAAACAATGATATACAATTTTCAAGATCCGAAACTTAACATTGACCGTTAAAAACCGTTATTTTCTGAATTTCTAAATTTTCACCCTTCTTGATAACATTCCGTATGCACGTACAGTTTTAAGCGCTGAACAATGTTATGCAAATTTTACGAACCAAAACTTAACATTGACCGTTAAAAACCGTTATTTTCTAAATTTACACCGTTATTGATAAAATTCGGTATGCGTATGTCCAGTAACGGTAAGCAATTTTGCAACATGGATGGGACAGGGTAGGGGATGAAAAGGGAGGAATGAGAGGGGCCAGAAAAATGATTGTACAGTGCAATGCCTGATACAGTATTTTTTTCATTGGACACAGACCCGTTGAAATAAACTACTTTTGCACAAAGTCTATTCCTACAAAATTAAGGGCAATCAGAAGAATGGGAATGGGAACAGTGAGTGCAGGCGGAAAATCGAGCGAGAAAAGCATCTCGACGTGCTAGGGAAGATCCAGAGGAAAGGGGCCAGAGGCAGGCGGAAAACAATAGAATGTATAAGAGAGAGAGAGAGAGAGGGAGACAGAATGTGTATTTGTGTGGGGGGAGGGGGTGGGAAGATGTTGGGGGGGGGGGGGGGGTAATTGATTGTAAATCAAAACAATTAATACATGTTTGCCGTCACGTGAGTATCGCAAAGAATGTTCATATCCCGGGCAACGCCGGGTGCCCCTGCTAGTATATATATATATATATATATATATATATATGTAACCGTAACACGCTGTGATTTACACCCCTTGTGCAGTTACTGACACAATAAATTGACGGAGCACATGAAAGCCGCGAGGCTATACAAGCTCCTACCTACCTACATACCTACCTACCTACCTACCTACCTTTGTAAGATCTCTGCGAGTAAATTTACAGCGCTAAGCTGACTCGGATCAATGGCAGGAAAAGATACCTACAGCGCAAAAGAGTTTCTCATTGTGCATAAATGATTAATTCATCTGGAGGTTAAAACTCAAATGTAATATGGACCAAGCATTTTTCGCATTTAAAATTTTAACTGGCTGTTCTAGCCGCATAGTAATGGAAACCAACGTCTGAGATATACTGTCCTGAAATGTGTACTTTATATTAGTGGCTTTGTATTAGAAGAACAAACGTTTTCGTTCATGTCAGATTCGTTTGTTTTGTTTGTTTGTTTTCACTTTCAGTACTGAAAATGTGGAGGGCTTGTTTGTTTGTTTGTTTACTTAATTTTTTTTCTTTGATATAGAACACGAAAGCGAAAAGGAGATTGTGTATCAGGGTGGGCCATTGCTTTTTCTGTGACACCGTGTCATGATGTTGGTTGAAATATTGTACGTCGGGATGGACGTCTTTGAGAAAGAGTGACGAATAAAGAAAAACGCTTTTTAATTGTCCGAGATTTAAACAGCACTACTCAAACTTTCTCAGCATTTCTGTTTATTTTCCATTTCCTGGAAGCACGGCCTCGTTTCAGCAAACCCACACGCTCCACAAGATCTGTCATCAGATAGGTTCATGGAGCAGTAATGTAACTTGGATCAATACGAACAGCATTTTGACGCGCAACGTAAACCCACACAATATTTGTATCCGCAACAAGTGATCCCTTCGAGGCGGGACGGGTTCTTCCTGTTCCTGGTTCATGCTACCTTATGTCAGAAGACGCGATATCATATTCGTATCATTAATGATGTCGGAAGGGGAGGGGTGTGTGTGTGTGTGTGGTGGGGGGGGGGGGGGGGGGGGAGGTTCAGCCCGAATTGACAAAAGATTACTGCAGTCTTCTCCCCTTTAAAAAAAAATTAAGTGTGTGTGTGTGTGTGTGTGTGTGTGTGTGTGTGTGTGTGTGTGTGTGTGTGTGCATACCTGCGAGCTTGCGTGTGTTTATGTGTGTGTGTGTATGTGTTCGTGCGTGCTTGCGCGTGTGTGGGCGCGCACGTGTATGTGTGTATGTGTGTGTACCTCTGTGTGTGTATGTGTGTGTGTGTGTGTGGTGTGAAAGAGAGAGAGAAAGAGAGAGAGAGAGAGTCGGGTGGGACTCATCTTGCAAATCTTCATAAAAGCGGAGGGTGTGGTGGGTCAATAATTCTCATTTGCCAATTTTTAGACATTCATAATCTTTCAGAGTCATGCCAAAACGGGGCCGACGGGTGGAGGGCACCTTATTTAGCTTCAAATACTGAAAGGGGGGGGGGGGGGGGGGGGGGGTGGAGGGGGAGAGGGGCAAGAAGGAGGCAGAAGGTTATCCTCTGCCCCCCCCCCTCCCCCATCCCCCGCCGTCTTCCCAATTCCGATGCCAATCATTTGTATACAGAAACGTAGACAAATCATCACAGAAGAGTGACAAATCTAGATGGGGAAGCAAAGGTTTGCTCGTAATTTTCCAGATCTTGATGAAAACACAGAAAATGAACACGTCCTGATTTTCGAAAAAAACAGTGCTTAAAGTTCGTAATTTGCTACTGCAATTATTTCAATCAATTTAATTAGCGTGGACAATAATTTGTCAACCTCGATGAGATCTCCTCCTCCCCCCCCCCCCCCCCCCCCCCCCCGCCCCCATCTCCCTATGTCTCTTTTCCTCGCCCCACCTCAACCCCATTTTCGCCCCCCCTCCCCAAACTCACAATCCAGTACACCTACTTTTTCCTTGTCTATTCCCTCCCGTGACCAGTAGAACCAATCATCTGGGCAGCTGCACTTTCAAATTCATGTCGAGAACGCTTCCCAGTTACACGTCAGAACTATCAAAATGATGACGACGGATATGATTTGAAAGAAGGAGACTTGATTTCCGAGTCTTCACGAACACCATCCGAAGATTGCCGAGCAAGAGCTTGCAGACGATCGTCGTGCGGACGATCTGGCTGTGTGCGTTTGTCGTTTTGAAAACATGCTTGTACTACTGCCCTTTCCTGCTTTATAAGAGGGACATGGCGAAGATATGTGCAGCATATTCTCCATGGATTTTGCGGCCATTTGGCTTCGTGATCTAAACTTGTCAGACCAGAAAAACCAAGACACACCTTTTGATGACTGAATCGGTTGTCGTATTCACCATCTTTGTTTTACCAGTTTTCAGTTTGTAAACCCAAACCTAAATTTATGCGTGGGTAATGCATTCTGGCCATTTTTGACTCTCTGTGCCTCTGTCTCTCTCTGTCCCTGCCTCGCTGTCTCTGTCTGTCTGTCTGTCTATCTGTCTCTCTGTTTCCCAATGTCACTGCATGTCTGTCTCTGTCTCTGTCTCTCTCCTCTCTGTCTCGCTCTCATATCTTATGCTAAACCTTCAGAAGAACATTGACTAACAATAGCATTACATGACTTTTTCATCATACATTGTCCTAGATTATGTGTATGGATTCATTTACAGTAATCTGTAAATGTATGTGAATGTTATTTTGTGTTCCTTCCTTCTTCACCTTTCCCTTTCACTGACATCCTTCCCTTCTCAGTTTAAGAAAAAGATGCATTTGCGATTTGTATTTCAGTCTAGTATTCTTTTCACTATGTTGACAAATCATTATTTATTGAAGTCGCATGATCTTATATGTTTTCTTTCTTTTTCACCCCTTCTTTTCTTTTCTTCTAGTTCATTGAGGGCAAGATGTAAAAAAAAAAAAAAAAAAAAAAAAAAGCCTGTACCGGATCATCTTGTTTGGGAGAGGTGGGCACTTCCTCTACATCGGCGGGAAAAGGGGTGATTATTTTCAGTAGACGCCCTTTCACAGTCAGACATAATCCACACAGTCTTTAAAACCTCACAGTGAAGATTACATAAGGACAATGGGCTGGGCGATCCTTCTGGAAGCCAGACCATGGTATTCAAAAACAACATACCAAAAGCTCAAGTACTCTCCTGATGTGACTGGTGTTTATCTTGAGGGCACGCTTAGTGCCAGTTTCAGTGGGAAACGAGTCAGAAATGAGTAATGCGGACAACATTTGGAAATATTGTGAAGTCAAAGTACATGTCATATACTTCTTTGTTTTCTTAAATGGGGAAATGGACAAAAACTTCAGCTTGAAAACTTCGATATAAAATCCAAATATCCACTATCAGCAAAAAAATTGGTTTAATTCTGATTAAAAAAAAAAGTTGTTCCATGCTGAATTAAGATCTTGAAATGGGCACAAGATAAGTCTGAATTTAAGATGGCAGTTGCTAAAGCAAATGATTGGACTTGTAAACAGAACGTCTTCATATTGTAATAAGAAAGCAATGATAAAACTCTACAAGGCTTTTATTAAACATAACATAGAATATGCTGACATTGTTTGTTATCCACATTTTCAATGTCAGTTAAACCTTTCAGCTGGAATACGATAAAACTAAATCGTAGAGTTGAGTAGGCCTATTGTTTTCGCAAAGCCAGGCTGAGCGAGACAAAAGTGGG
>CM065733.1:62642367-62647367 GCA_033310375.1 Conus canariensis | reverse complement strand
TTTTTTTTTAATATTTACCACCATCTGTATCAGTTGGTCAGCCGAATCGAAGAACTTCCACGATCTTTTTTTCTCTGTTGCGTGATTTTAATGGGCACAGTTCTCTTTGGAGTAGTTTGAATATTTCATCCAGAGGTCTCCCTCAGGCGGTTGCGACCTTGCTGTGGTCGGAGGGCTTGCGCGGTCCTGTGATCCCTTTAGCTCCACTGGCGGGGGCATCAATATAGGCTAGTTTTTTTCAAATGCTTCTAGACCTGGAAAGTCAAGTAGCTGCCTGGCCTAAACACAACGTGGTAGGAGTTGATGTCCCCGGTAGGGCCTCCCATGTCAGAAAGGCTACGGTGAGGGCCATGACAAATAGTAACCCGCCTTTTTCTTTTTCTTATCTTCTGCTTTTTTACCTGGCTCTTTTCTGTCTTCATCTCCCCTTCAAGTCTTCTTTCCCACATTCTTTTTTCTCTCTATGGTCTTCTTACGATCCGCCGCGTTTGCCGTGCGGTGCGACCTGTGATGGAGGGTAATGAGATCCTGGTGATTGAGGGCATACGCTCTCAAACATCTCTTTGGCTCGGACCTCTTCTAGACGGGAGGTACACTCTGGCCCATTTGTATCAATCAGCTACCCCTGCATGGGGCTGGGTCAAGACAGGCAGTTCCCCGGATTGCCAAGGTAACCCCCACAGTGCTCAGCTCTCTGACCCCGGGAGTTGAGCATGATCAGGGGAGATAGGGTTGGTGGGCTTCAATTTGTCGTATATCTCCTGAAGCCTGGAAAAGGTCAAGACGGTGACTTCTTGGCCCTGGCCCCTTGCTGGACTCTGTGGTGGTTCGGTAAAGGGTAGACGAAATTAAGAACAACAAAAAATGGCTTCTGCACACACCACACACACACACACACACACACACACACACACACACACACACACACACACACAAAATCCACCCAAAACGAAAAGGAAAGTTGTATCTCCAGTAACAAGGGATTCGGATGTGGACAGCAACTCTGACTCATAGAGAAGGAGAACAGGATTCTGGGCTTCCTGGCTTGTGGTCGAGGGAACTGAACAGGCCTTAAATCCGTTTGCAGTTGAAAAGGTTTCAGGGAATTGCAGAAGACAGTCAATCAAAAGGCTAAGGAACGGATCTTTCCTGGTGGAATGCAGAACCAAGCATCAAGCAGAACAGCTTTTAGAGCCACTAAGCTGGTGCACAGGGAGATCAGAGTGACACCCCACAAGGAGCTGAACTCTTCAAAAGGTATGATAAGATGACCTGATCTGAGAGGAGTGTCAGAAGCAGAGATAAAAAGAGTTGGAGCCTCAAGGGGAGATTGATGTCAACAGGGAAGCAATTCGGAAAGGATCATAGAGAATACCTACGATATGCTTTTCCTAACGTTTTGTTCACCTAGCCTCCCAAACACCATCAAAGTAGGTACCTGATTGTAAAAGGTGGCCTGTACATCTCTTCTCCAGTTAGGTGTTCTCGCTGTCAACATTTTAGCCATGTCTGTGACAGTTGCACAAGGGCAGGTCGGTGCTGCAAAGCAGTCCAAGGGCCTCTGCCAAGGACCAGCCCTTTGTGCCAACTGTGGTGGCGGCCACCCCTCTTTCTCACAGGACTGTCCCAAATGGAAGACTGAGAAAAACGTTCAGCAGGTCAAGACAGAAAGAAGAATTCCATTCCACGAAGCCAAGAAGCTGCTGCTCGGCAGTCAGTCTCAACCAGCTTTATCATACTCTGCTGCTATCAGAAAGATCCAGACAGTGTCTGTCTCTTGTCAATGTCGGACAGAGGCATTTTATTTTTCTAAATGTTCACAGGAGACATCAACATGTGTATCAGGAAAACCTGCAAGAAAACCAGCAGTAACGCCGCATAAGACCAGCGCCCTCAGCAGAGGCGTTAAACCCGCCAACCCCAGATCCTCCCAGCCTCGCTCCCCTGGGAAGGATGGGAACAGAAAACAAGCTGCTGCGCCCCCCCCCCCCCAAAGGTCCTAGAGCGTATCTGAAAGCCCCAAAGGGGAAAAATGTGGAGGTAATAGAGGTTGATGGGCCTCTGTCTTTTCATCCTCCACAAGGAAAAAGAGCCAGGAAAAAAAAAAAACCTTCCAGACCTCAAACAAACGGGAATATTAACTGAAAACAAGTTTTCTCCTCTGCAGTCCGACAGTGAAGAAGCAGAAATGGAGTTAGTTTCTCACCATTTTATTTTCTTGCCATAATGGAATCAAGGATTCTCCATTGGAACATCCGAGGTCTGTTTCCCAGTTTTGAGGAGCAATAGCTGCTTTGTCACAATCTGAAACCTGTTGTGATATATCTGCAAGAAACAACAAGATGCAAAGCATATAAACGTACTCCCAGTTTATCTTGAATACGCGTGTACATGTCAAGAGCATGTTTACTATGAAAATACCCATGATCTACCAGTCAGTTATTAGATCTAAAGTTGTTTTAAAATCCGTCAAATACGTTAAAAGGAGGAGGGGGGGGGGGGGGGTGAAAAACGTCAGACTCAAACATGCGTCATAATGTATTTCGTCACTGAGCCATATAGAAGAAAAACCGTTTTGGGCCGTTATAGCCGTTAGTAACGGCTACTCTGGTAAAATAAAACATCGGTCACCATCCGTGACCCATAATGAACATACCTACAAAATTTTCAGAAAGATCGGTCTAGAAGTTTTGTCTGGAGCGAGTGGAACACATTTTGACCACGGACAGACAGACATACAGACAGACACACATACAGCATTTCTTCGTTCCCATTGTAAAGTACTCCCAATTCTATAACAAGTGGGAGTACAAAAACTTAGAACCAGAAGAATTTCACTCTTCCTGGTTTTAATATTCTTTCAAAACCAGCACAACCCACTGCAAATGGAGTAATGGGAGGAGCCTCGCTACTCATCCACAAGTCTCTTTTGTTCATCCCTGTTAATTTAGAAACTTCTCTTCAAGCTTTAGCTGCAAGAATAACTTTACATAAAACAGTTTGTGCGTTCTTTATATTTACCACTATCTCAGACAGTATCTGGTCAGCCTGATTAGAGAACTTCCACGACCTTTTTCGCTGTTGGGTGATTTCAATGGACACAGTCCTCTTTGGGGTAGTGTGAAAGCTTCATCAAGAGGTCTGCTTCTCGAAGATGTCTTTTCAGAGTTCGATTCGTGTTGTCTGAATGATGGATCTCCAACTTACCTCCACTCTTCCACGGGTGCACTTGCGTGTCTAGATTTGTCGATATGTGACCCCTCGCTGGTCCTGAACTATGAGTGGTCTGTCCATGATAATTTGCATGGAAGTGATCATTTTCCCATTTTGTTAAAAGCAATAACAACTGAAAACGCCTCTGTTCTAGAACATCTTAATTAAAAGAAGACCAACTGGAACCTTTTTGCTGCAAATGTTTCAAAGGAGCTCCAGGAAACTGTCATTCTTGAAAGTCAAGACCCAGCAGAATCTCTGACTAGTATTTTGATTAAGTGTACAAAAACATGTATTCCGATGTCTCACAAAAAAACTCCACCTTGGTGTAATTCTGACTGCCAACAAATCTCAAAAGTACGCAAATGGGCTCAATGTCGGGTATTCCAAAGACCTTCAGTTCACAACGCTCGAGTCCATCAGAAACTCTGTGCCAAAACAAGACACACTTTTAAAATCAGTAAATGTCAGTCTTGGAGAAACTTCCGCTCCGGGCTGATATCTAAAACATCCAAGAAAAATTCCAAGAAAAAAATCGGGAACATCATCAAGAAAATCAGAGGCAAGAACACCAAGCCGTCAATTCAGCACCTGAAACTTGCCGATGCTCTGAAAACTGACAAACAAGCTGTTGCCAATATGCTGGCCTCCACCATTCAACAGAACTCATCATCCTCAAGTAAATCTGCAGCCCTGCTAAAAAACAAACAACTCAGAGAAAAATCTTCATACAATTTAACATCAGATAACTCTGAAGCCTACAATCTACGATTTTCAAACGATGATCTGAAATCAGCTCTGCAAACCTGCAACGATTCTGCCCCTGGCCTGGATGATATTCGTTCTCGGGTTTTGAAACATCTCCGAGAAAGCTGTCTCCAGACCCTTCTGAAAGTCTACAACCATATCTGGACCACAGGGTGCTTTCCGCCCCCCTGGCGGAAAGCCCTGATCATTCCAATTCCTAAGCCTGGAAAAGACCTTACCAACCCTTCAAACTATCGTCCAATGGCTGTGACCAGCTGCCCCTGTAAGCTAATGGAAAAGATGGTCAACTCCCGACTGATGTGGAAGCTGGAAACCGATGGCCTTTTAGCCAGTGAACAGTGCGGTTTCCGGAAGGACCACTCGATGGTTGATCATTTAGTCCGTTCAGAAACCACCATCCGCAACGCGTTCATCAATAAACAGCATGTGGTTGCTATCCTATTTGATGTGGAAAAAGCGGTACGATATCACTTGGAAATCTGGAGTCCTCAAGGATCTTCATGAACTTGGTTTTTGTGGTCATTTGCCTCTATTTATTCAAAACTTTCTGGCTGATCTGCAGTTCCAAGGCCGTATTGGCACCACGCTATCTGACATCCATGTGCAGGAGTTGGGTGTACCTCAAGGGAGCATTCTTTCTCCTGCCCTATTCAGTATCAAAATCAACGACATTGTCAAATCAGTAAACCAGGATTCTGAGTCTTCTCTGTTTGTTGACGACTTCGCAGTGTACGTAGCTGGAGCGTCTCACGCCAGCGTACAGCGTGCACAGCTTTGTATGAATAAGATTCAACAGTGGGCCGAGAAAAACGGGTTTACCTTTACAAGCACCAAAACTCAGTCAATCCATTTTCACAATTTTCGTCAATTCTTTGCTGATCCTGAAATTCATCTGGACAAGTCCACCATTCCAGCTGTGAAAGAAGCCAAATTTCTGGGTGTTATTTTTTCATTTTATGAAAAACTGAACTTTAAAAGTCATATCCAGCGCTTGAAAACTGCATGTCAGAAAGCACTGA
>CM065733.1:62594867-62637367 GCA_033310375.1 Conus canariensis | reverse complement strand
AAAATTATCAAGAAAGACAGGGGGGGGGGGGGGGGGGGGATATTAATGTGTTCATTCATCACCTGAAACTTGAAGACGCCTTGATAACATCCATTGCTAACTTCTGAAATATCTTCAGAAAGCTGTCTACAAAACCGTTCAAAAAGTCTACAATCATATCTGCACCACAGACTATTTTCCGCCACCCCATCCCCCTCCCGGCGGAAAGCCCGCATCATTCCTGTTCCTAAGCCTGGAAAAGACTTGACGAATCCTTCGAAATATTGTCCAACAGCTTTGACCAGCTGCCTCTATAAATGAATGGAAAAGATGGTCAACTCTCGTCTGATATGGAAACTGAAAACCAGTGACCTTTTAGCCAAAGAACAATGCGGTTTCCAGAAGTACCAATGACAATTTGACTATGTAGACCGTCTTGAAACCAAGATACGCAACGACATGTGGTTGCTATCTTTTTTGATCTGGAGAAGGCTTACCATGCTACATGGAAATCTGGAATTCTTACAGATCTTCATAATCTAGGTTTTCGACTCATCTTCTTGCTTTCATAAACAACTTTCTGCTTGATCTGCAGCTCCAAGTCCGTGTTGGCATCATGCTGTCTGACATCCATGAGCAGGAGTTGGGTGTACCCCAGGGAGCATCCTTTATACCGCTCTCCCCAGTATGAAAATTCGTGAGATTGTCAGTTCTGTAAACCAGGGTTCCGAGTCCTCTCTGTTTGTTGATGACTTTGTACTCTACGCAGTTGGAACCATCTATGCCAGCGTACAACGTCGACTAACAACTTTGTGATCATAAGATCTGATCGTGGGCCGAGGATAATGAGTTTACTTTTTCAGGCACCAAATATATATATATATATATATATATATATATATATATATATATATATATATATATAATATTCACAACTTTTGACGGTATTTTGTTGACCTTGAAATTCGCCTGGATAAACCCACCATACCAGCTGTGAAGGAAGCCAGGTTTATACTCGATTAAATACTGAACTTCAAAAGCCACATCTGGCTCTTGAAAACTTCTTGTTAGGAAGCAAGGAACATTTTTAGAGTTGTGCGCCCACGGATTGGGAAGCTGATACAACAACTCTTCTTCATCTTTAAATGGCTCATCTAATCTGCTCCAAATTGGGCCATGGCTGTGTGGTGTATGGTTCCGCTAAATATTCATACTTGAAAACCCTAGATCCCCTCCATCATCAAAAGCTTTGGCTCCGAGTGTATTCACACCATCCCAGTTTATAGTCTGCATGCTAATAAGGCATGAGAACTATCCCTCTCCAACTGTGGGCTGAAACTTACTTTGAGCTTCTGTTTAAATCTCTTTTCTGAGCCTCTAAATCCTGCTCAAGACTGTGTGTTTGACCCGAAGTTCCTGAGGAAATTTGAAGACCGCCTTTATACCACTCCACCCTTGGGCATTCGTATTCTTCCCCATTTGAACAGTGCACATATAGACCTAGGAGTCGCGTGTTATTCATCCAAGTTTCCTGATGACCACTCATGGACTTTTCTAGCTCGGAGATCCGATTTGATCTGGCCTCGTATCGAAAAGACTCCGCCGCCTATTTGGCTTACGAGCAATTTTTGCTGAACTTTTGTTCAAAATGTCCATCCTTCACAAGAATCTTTACTGATGGCTCCAAATCTGAAGAGGGCGTTGTCTGTCTCTACTGTGTTTTTCGCAACCGCTCCCTCTCATAGCTGTTCTAAACACATTCCCACTGACAGCTACATCTACAGTGCTGAGCTTACAACATTCGTTCTGGCTCTGGAAATGGTATCTAACTCAAAACAAACAGATTTCCTCATTCATTGAGACTCTCTCTCTCTTCTTTGGAGGCCATGATAGGCCGTAACCTCAGCTGCTGAAATTGTTAGAACAATTCACCCGCTCCGAAATCTGGTCGGTACAATTTCATTTTTGCTTGAGTTCCCAGTCATGCGGGAATTCGAAGCAATGAGGGGGTTGATCAACTTGCTGCGCTTACGCGCTTGTCCAGATGTGTGCATGCAGAAAATGCTCACACAATGCCACAGATCACAAACACACACACACACACACACACACACAACACACACACACACACACACACACACACACACATACACACACACACAAAGATAATAATGGCACAGCCAGTATCCAAGGTCTGACCAGCGCGTTGGGCTAATGCTTAGGTCAGACACTTGCTAAGTCATAGCCACGAGACCCTCTTCTTAAATACTCTCATCTCGGTCATTAATTGTTTATCCATCGGCTTTAAATCATGTGCAGTGTGGTCTCAAAACTTAGTGGATGTGGTGTAGCGTATATGGACTAGTCTGCACGCAGTCATACATCCTCGATGAAACTGATATTGAAACTGTCTCTCAAACCGATCTGAAACCCAAAGCTCAGGCTTCTGTCAAAGACCTCTGGTAAGAGGAACAGAACTCGCATACAGATACTCTTCCACATCCGTCCGGATCTGAAAGAGATTTTACCACCTACTGCGTGCGGCCGTGCGGTCTTGAGCCGTTTATATGTGGGCCACTCCTTTTACACCCATTCTCATCTTTACATGTGAAGAAGCTCTGCGGTTCATTCTCAGTAAAGTGCCACTCACAATGAAATATGTTTTTAAAAAGTGCTGGGATTCACATGATGTCAGTCATAAACACTTTACGGCAGACTCCATGCAAATCTTATTCAGATATGTCCCTCCTGATGTGATTTTTGAATTTCTGAACATTTTTCTTCTGATCTAAACTTTACAGAAGAAAGACTTCAACGAAATCTTTATGAATATTTTTTTTTAGAAAAATGTGGTTTAATCAGTCGTGTATGCGTCTTCTTCTCTTCTTTTTTTTTTTTTTTTTTAAAATATGACTTGATTTAAATGATACGCCCCTTAGGAATCGGCTGAGCAATAAGTAACATTCTCTCTATCGGATTCAATGAGGGACCACAGATCGCACACTCACCACTCACCACAAGTGCGAAGAGTGTACAATACAAACAGTTTATTCGTTCATACACACATATACATTCAGAACCTATTCGGACTCGAGGCCTATTACAGAAGAGGGAGGATAGACTGATGTACGGAGAAAAGAAGGGGTATACAAGAGGAGAGTACCCTTACGAAGAACTCACTATCCTACTGGGTAAAGAAAAAAAAAAACATAGAACACCCCAGGGATACCCGTTAAGTTCAAAATACCTAACCCACTTCCACTAATCCCCCAAAAGAAGAAAGAAAGTCAGAAACACAACTACCACACGAACGGGGCCTACATCCCAGCAGAAACGGTTACCATTTCACTTAAGAATAATAATAATAATAGATAAATAACTATGTTAAAAAAATACAAAAAAAGACAGTTTGTTGCCCGCTGACAGATGCTCTTAACAGCTGGGACATCCCGAACTACATCACCTCACACAACAGCCACACTGACACATGGGTTCACTCAACTGATGACAATAGAGGAGGAAGTCACTCGAAGCACTGAAGGCATACAGCAGCAAAGCGATCACTGTTCGACCCCTCTCTTGGAGATCTCCTCCGGACCCGATGCGCCATGGACAGGTGGGCTGCTCCCTCGAGGGCGTGTGTAGTAACATCTAAGACACCCCTCGCGATGGGCAGGGGCACCTCTGCTGGCTCACTTTAAGTCGAGCAAACAAAGTCTGGAAGAAATCAAACGCTGTATTGGGGATCAGTTCTGTGTTCACACATGTTTGCTCATGGTCAGTGGGAGTTATGGATAGGTAAGAGTGGGGGCGTCACTACCCGTCCTCAGTCTATGAGTAGGAGTGGGGTGTATGGGGAAGTCCCATCTGACATTTGTGCAAACTTTATAAATGTCCATGGTAAAAAGGTCAGGTACGGATCACATAGACGCGTCTGGCCGTAAGGACAGTGAATTAATCGTCGAGTATTTCGTTTAACCCAGTATAAATCCACATGGTCAAAAATAAATGTAACTATATCATCTTGCATTCATGACACTCTGATACGAATAAACCACAAAATAACAATACGAATGAGCCTTACAAATACAAGACAAGCCAACACAAGTGTCCAGGACGGGGGAAATCGTGATGGTATTGCTTAAGTGCACTAAGTTGATGTATTATTGGTCAGGCTTAACACACCAAGGTTATCTTTGCACTCATACACGCATATGCACACTCATGCGCCCACCAAACATTCACCTCTCTCTGGGAATGGGATGTCACGCATTCGTTTCTCTCCTAACACGACTGAGCACAAGAAATCCAATTTCTATGCTACTATAATCAAACATGAAAAATCCAATTACACAAAATGAACAGATCAACACATAAAAGATCAATACTTCCTAATCCCGGGTTTATAATAAAAATGACTTCTTACCTGGCCAGGTTTTCACACACACAACCACGCTTTCACACCACACCACAGTTCTTGAAAAGTCTCTTCATGTCTTCTTCAGCACTGCTTGATGGTGAGGCCTTTGGTTGACTGGCTCCAGGTTTCAGGACTGGGTCTTCGTGGTCGTCTCTGGGATATCGACGTAGAACTCTTCTTCTTCGTCTCCTTCACCCACCTCTGGGTTCAAATTCAGTTTGTCTGTCTTCACCCACCTCTGGGCTTCAAACTTAGTTTTCTTCTCTTCCAGCTTGTCTTTCCCTAAGACTTTGCTGTCTCTTCTATCTCCCAGACCACGTTTCTCTCGACCCGTTCTCTGTCCTGCCCACCCTTCTCTCTTTGCTCTCTCTCTCTCCTCTGCCTTCTCTCTCTCTTGTGGTGTTCCTCTGCTTCTCGTTGTTCTCCCTCACTTTATATAGGAATGGAAACAAAGGATTCCCCTTCGGGCCATGCCTTTGTCCATGCTGCTTCTCAAACCCCTAGTTCACAAGTGCTGTGAATTCTCCATTCGCTACATTCTCCACACATCTGCATTTACACACATCCCTACCTGATTGATTAGCAAACAAACACTTGGCACCAGATGGACATCGAAAATTCCCGCCGACTTCGGAGGCCACTTTAACACAGTAATTATCTTAAAGAGGGCTACGATAACAACATCCACGCGCGTTCAACCAGCCTGACAATAGAACCAACCCAGTGACCCACGGCAATACCATCCGAACGAGTCCAAGACTCCTGCTCTTCACTGACTGTTTACAAAAGAACCTCAGCTAACTGAGTATTTAGCGCTCACTTGGTGCGCCGAGGTCCTAGTGGTTATGTTCCTCTCCCCTTTCGCTGTCGGGCAGGTCCGAACTCCTTACTACCTTAGGTGCCATCTGTCACCTGACCGCTTCGTCCTCCTTGACACGGTTCGACCGTGTGCGATGGGTACGGCACACTTGTTAATGGTTCTATTACCTATTTGTATACTATGTACAACGCCCCTTTTGCCTCTAAGCGTTTAATGCCTTTTGTGAGAGGTTTCACGCACTTGACAAATTCCCCCCAATTCAAGACAATGCCCTGCATTGGCTAAAACACATTCAAGGAGCTGAAACTCTCACAATTCTCTCATTTAAACCAATTCTAATCTAGGCCTCTCATAAGCCTCCTTACACCAGCGAACGCACGCAAGATTTATTTTGCAACAAAATTAGAGAAAAATCAATACATACACACTAAAACCCAAGCAAATATCAACACCAGTCTGAAACTTCCACCAGCTCTAAGTAGTGTGGCCATATATAGATCAACATTATGTTTCTACGGAAATTCTCTCCCTTTCTCTTCATACACGTGGCCCCCAACCAACTACGTCACGCATACACGACACTGCAAAAGACACACGCACCCACAACCCGACTTTTCGCCCGACCATTTTATTTTGGCCTACGGTCCCGTCACTCTTTCTTCACTCTCTAACCCACATTGTCGTACCGCGCGACATGTGTTGCAATGTGAACAGAAACGCCTGATATCACCTAGGATACCGGGCCAGTAGTACTTCTTCGCCACTGCCTTTTGCGAGGCCTTCTTACCGAGATGGCCCGAGGCTGACGTCACGTGATTTTCGGACATCACCGCCTTTCTGCGCTGCCTAGGAACGACAACCTGCTTCTTCGTTTTCCCCGAACTCATGTGAGTGAAAGTTCGGTACAATACTTCATCCTTTATCTCATCTCTCTCAGTCTTCTGAGTCTCTATGAACTTACGCAGTTCATCTCCAGTATATCCCATTTCTTTCCCCAAACTTACTAGTTTTTCTATGGGGGTAAAACTTTCTTCAGCCATTTTTTTTTCTGATGTTTTAGCACCACTAAAACGGTTACGCTTATAGACCCGGAAAAAGTCAGTAAACAGTTTATCTACTCAACGTGACGAGTACACCAACCAGTGGTAATGTTCCTAATACAAAGGAGCCTTAATCTTAAACCACAGCTTCTGTGAGAGTTAAGACTAGAACCTCGTTCTTCGTTTCTCTGAACGACCTTTGATTAATACAACCACCCTACACACAAGTCAATACTCAACACTCAAAGAACTAAAGGAAATAATTAGAAGAGCTAATTAAAATTGCCTTTAGTGGACGCTTCGCCCCAGTACTACTCTAGTACTCACTTTGTTTCCCTCCTGAGACTAATTTGGGCCATGCAATCCTGGCAGGCTCGCCACTTTGTCCAGGACGGGGGAAATCGTGATGGTATTGCTTAAGTGCACTAAGTTGATGTATTATTGGTCAGGCTTAACACACCAAGGTTATCTTTGCACTCATACACGCATATGCACACTCATGCGCCCACCAAACATTCACCTCTCTCTGGGAATGGGATGTCACGCATTCGTTTCTCTCCTAACACGACTGAGCACAAGAAATCCAATTTCTATGCTACTATAATCAAACATGAAAAATCCAATTACACAAAATGAACAGATCAACACATAAAAGATCAATACTTCCTAATCCCGGGTTTATAATAAAAATGACTTCTTACCTGGCCAGGTTTTCACACACACAACCACGCTTTCACACCACACCACAGTTCTTGAAAAGTCTCTTCATGTCTTCTTCAGCACTGCTTGATGGTGAGGCCTTTGGTTGACTGGCTCCAGGTTTCAGGACTGGGTCTTCGTGGTCGTCTCTGGGATATCGACGTAGAACTCTTCTTCTTCGTCTCCTTCACCCACCTCTGGGTTCAAATTCAGTTTGTCTGTCTTCACCCACCTCTGGGCTTCAAACTTAGTTTTCTTCTCTTCCAGCTTGTCTTTCCCTAAGACTTTGCTGTCTCTTCTATCTCCCAGACCACGTTTCTCTCGACCCGTTCTCTGTCCTGCCCACCCTTCTCTCTTTGCTCTCTCTCTCTCCTCTGCCTTCTCTCTCTCTTGTGGTGTTCCTCTGCTTCTCGTTGTTCTCCCTCACTTTATATAGGAATGGAAACAAAGGATTCCCCTTCGGGCCATGCCTTTGTCCATGCTGCTTCTCAAACCCCTAGTTCACAAGTGCTGTGAATTCTCCATTCGCTACATTCTCCACACATCTGCATTTACACACATCCCTACCTGATTGATTAGCAAACAAACACTTGGCACCAGATGGACATCGAAAATTCCCGCCGACTTCGGAGGCCACTTTAACACAGTAATTATCTTAAAGAGGGCTACGATAACAACATCCACGCGCGTTCAACCAGCCTGACAATAGAACCAACCCAGTGACCCACGGCAATACCATCCGAACGAGTCCAAGACTCCTGCTCTTCACTGACTGTTTACAAAAGAACCTCAGCTAACTGAGTATTTAGCGCTCACTTGGTGCGCCGAGGTCCTAGTGGTTATGTTCCTCTCCCCTTTCGCTGTCGGGCAGGTCCGAACTCCTTACTACCTTAGGTGCCATCTGTCACCTGACCGCTTCGTCCTCCTTGACACGGTTCGACCGTGTGCGATGGGTACGGCACACTTGTTAATGGTTCTATTACCTATTTGTATACTATGTACAACGCCCCTTTTGCCTCTAAGCGTTTAATGCCTTTTGTGAGAGGTTTCACGCACTTGACAAATTCCCCCCAATTCAAGACAATGCCCTGCATTGGCTAAAACACATTCAAGGAGCTGAAACTCTCACAATTCTCTCATTTAAACCAATTCTAATCTAGGCCTCTCATAAGCCTCCTTACACCAGCGAACGCACGCAAGATTTATTTTGCAACAAAATTAGAGAAAAATCAATACATACACACTAAAACCCAAGCAAATATCAACACCAGTCTGAAACTTCCACCAGCTCTAAGTAGTGTGGCCATATATAGATCAACATTATGTTTCTACGGAAATTCTCTCCCTTTCTCTTCATACACGTGGCCCCCAACCAACTACGTCACGCATACACGACACTGCAAAAGACACACGCACCCACAACCCGACTTTTCGCCCGACCATTTTATTTTGGCCTACGGTCCCGTCACTCTTTCTTCACTCTCTAACCCACATTGTCGTACCGCGCGACATGTGTTGCAATGTGAACAGAAACGCCTGATATCACCTAGGATACCGGGCCAGTAGTACTTCTTCGCCACTGCCTTTTGCGAGGCCTTCTTACCGAGATGGCCCGAGGCTGACGTCACGTGATTTTCGGACATCACCGCCTTTCTGCGCTGCCTAGGAACGACAACCTGCTTCTTCGTTTTCCCCGAACTCATGTGAGTGAAAGTTCGGTACAATACTTCATCCTTTATCTCATCTCTCTCAGTCTTCTGAGTCTCTATGAACTTACGCAGTTCATCTCCAGTATATCCCATTTCTTTCCCCAAACTTACTAGTTTTTCTATGGGGGTAAAACTTTCTTCAGCCATTTTTTTTTCTGATGTTTTAGCACCACTAAAACGGTTACGCTTATAGACCCGGAAAAAGTCAGTAAACAGTTTATCTACTCAACGTGACGAGTACACCAACCAGTGGTAATGTTCCTAATACAAAGGAGCCTTAATCTTAAACCACAGCTTCTGTGAGAGTTAAGACTAGAACCTCGTTCTTCGTTTCTCTGAACGACCTTTGATTAATACAACCACCCTACACACAAGTCAATACTCAACACTCAAAGAACTAAAGGAAATAATTAGAAGAGCTAATTAAAATTGCCTTTAGTGGACGCTTCGCCCCAGTACTACTCTAGTACTCACTTTGTTTCCCTCCTGAGACTAATTTGGGCCATGCAATCCTGGCAGGCTCGCCACTTTGTCCAGGACGGGGGAAATCGTGATGGTATTGCTTAAGTGCACTAAGTTGATGTATTATTGGTCAGGCTTAACACACCAAGGTTATCTTTGCACTCATACACGCATATGCACACTCATGCGCCCACCAAACATTCACCTCTCTCTGGGAATGGGATGTCACGCATTCGTTTCTCTCCTAACACGACTGAGCACAAGAAATCCAATTTCTATGCTACTATAATCAAACATGAAAAATCCAATTACACAAAATGAACAGATCAACACATAAAAGATCAATACTTCCTAATCCCGGGTTTATAATAAAAATGACTTCTTACCTGGCCAGGTTTTCACACACACAACCACGCTTTCACACCACACCACAGTTCTTGAAAAGTCTCTTCATGTCTTCTTCAGCACTGCTTGATGGTGAGGCCTTTGGTTGACTGGCTCCAGGTTTCAGGACTGGGTCTTCGTGGTCGTCTCTGGGATATCGACGTAGAACTCTTCTTCTTCGTCTCCTTCACCCACCTCTGGGTTCAAATTCAGTTTGTCTGTCTTCACCCACCTCTGGGCTTCAAACTTAGTTTTCTTCTCTTCCAGCTTGTCTTTCCCTAAGACTTTGCTGTCTCTTCTATCTCCCAGACCACGTTTCTCTCGACCCGTTCTCTGTCCTGCCCACCCTTCTCTCTTTGCTCTCTCTCTCTCCTCTGCCTTCTCTCTCTCTTGTGGTGTTCCTCTGCTTCTCGTTGTTCTCCCTCACTTTATATAGGAATGGAAACAAAGGATTCCCCTTCGGGCCATGCCTTTGTCCATGCTGCTTCTCAAACCCCTAGTTCACAAGTGCTGTGAATTCTCCATTCGCTACATTCTCCACACATCTGCATTTACACACATCCCTACCTGATTGATTAGCAAACAAACACTTGGCACCAGATGGACATCGAAAATTCCCGCCGACTTCGGAGGCCACTTTAACACAGTAATTATCTTAAAGAGGGCTACGATAACAACATCCACGCGCGTTCAACCAGCCTGACAATAGAACCAACCCAGTGACCCACGGCAATACCATCCGAACGAGTCCAAGACTCCTGCTCTTCACTGACTGTTTACAAAAGAACCTCAGCTAACTGAGTATTTAGCGCTCACTTGGTGCGCCGAGGTCCTAGTGGTTATGTTCCTCTCCCCTTTCGCTGTCGGGCAGGTCCGAACTCCTTACTACCTTAGGTGCCATCTGTCACCTGACCGCTTCGTCCTCCTTGACACGGTTCGACCGTGTGCGATGGGTACGGCACACTTGTTAATGGTTCTATTACCTATTTGTATACTATGTACAACGCCCCTTTTGCCTCTAAGCGTTTAATGCCTTTTGTGAGAGGTTTCACGCACTTGACAAATTCCCCCCAATTCAAGACAATGCCCTGCATTGGCTAAAACACATTCAAGGAGCTGAAACTCTCACAATTCTCTCATTTAAACCAATTCTAATCTAGGCCTCTCATAAGCCTCCTTACACCAGCGAACGCACGCAAGATTTATTTTGCAACAAAATTAGAGAAAAATCAATACATACACACTAAAACCCAAGCAAATATCAACACCAGTCTGAAACTTCCACCAGCTCTAAGTAGTGTGGCCATATATAGATCAACATTATGTTTCTACGGAAATTCTCTCCCTTTCTCTTCATACACGTGGCCCCCAACCAACTACGTCACGCATACACGACACTGCAAAAGACACACGCACCCACAACCCGACTTTTCGCCCGACCATTTTATTTTGGCCTACGGTCCCGTCACTCTTTCTTCACTCTCTAACCCACATTGTCGTACCGCGCGACATGTGTTGCAATGTGAACAGAAACGCCTGATATCACCTAGGATACCGGGCCAGTAGTACTTCTTCGCCACTGCCTTTTGCGAGGCCTTCTTACCGAGATGGCCCGAGGCTGACGTCACGTGATTTTCGGACATCACCGCCTTTCTGCGCTGCCTAGGAACGACAACCTGCTTCTTCGTTTTCCCCGAACTCATGTGAGTGAAAGTTCGGTACAATACTTCATCCTTTATCTCATCTCTCTCAGTCTTCTGAGTCTCTATGAACTTACGCAGTTCATCTCCAGTATATCCCATTTCTTTCCCCAAACTTACTAGTTTTTCTATGGGGGTAAAACTTTCTTCAGCCATTTTTTTTTCTGATGTTTTAGCACCACTAAAACGGTTACGCTTATAGACCCGGAAAAAGTCAGTAAACAGTTTATCTACTCAACGTGACGAGTACACCAACCAGTGGTAATGTTCCTAATACAAAGGAGCCTTAATCTTAAACCACAGCTTCTGTGAGAGTTAAGACTAGAACCTCGTTCTTCGTTTCTCTGAACGACCTTTGATTAATACAACCACCCTACACACAAGTCAATACTCAACACTCAAAGAACTAAAGGAAATAATTAGAAGAGCTAATTAAAATTGCCTTTAGTGGACGCTTCGCCCCAGTACTACTCTAGTACTCACTTTGTTTCCCTCCTGAGACTAATTTGGGCCATGCAATCCTGGCAGGCTCGCCACTTTGTCCAGGACGGGGAAATCGTGATGGTATTGCTTAAGTGCACTAAGTTGATGTATTATTGGTCAGGCTTAACACACCAAGGTTATCTTTGCACTCATACACGCATATGCACACTCATGCGCCCACCAAACATTCACCTCTCTCTGGGAATGGGATGTCACGCATTCGTTTCTCTCCTAACACGACTGAGCACAAGAAATCCAATTTCTATGCTACTATAATCAAACATGAAAAATCCAATTACACAAAATGAACAGATCAACACATAAAAGATCAATACTTCCTAATCCCGGGTTTATAATAAAAATGACTTCTTACCTGGCCAGGTTTTCACACACACAACCACGCTTTCACACCACACCACAGTTCTTGAAAAGTCTCTTCATGTCTTCTTCAGCACTGCTTGATGGTGAGGCCTTTGGTTGACTGGCTCCAGGTTTCAGGACTGGGTCTTCGTGGTCGTCTCTGGGATATCGACGTAGAACTCTTCTTCTTCGTCTCCTTCACCCACCTCTGGGTTCAAATTCAGTTTGTCTGTCTTCACCCACCTCTGGGCTTCAAACTTAGTTTTCTTCTCTTCCAGCTTGTCTTTCCCTAAGACTTTGCTGTCTCTTCTATCTCCCAGACCACGTTTCTCTCGACCCGTTCTCTGTCCTGCCCACCCTTCTCTCTTTGCTCTCTCTCTCTCCTCTGCCTTCTCTCTCTCTTGTGGTGTTCCTCTGCTTCTCGTTGTTCTCCCTCACTTTATATAGGAATGGAAACAAAGGATTCCCCTTCGGGCCATGCCTTTGTCCATGCTGCTTCTCAAACCCCTAGTTCACAAGTGCTGTGAATTCTCCATTCGCTACATTCTCCACACATCTGCATTTACACACATCCCTACCTGATTGATTAGCAAACAAACACTTGGCACCAGATGGACATCGAAAATTCCCGCCGACTTCGGAGGCCACTTTAACACAGTAATTATCTTAAAGAGGGCTACGATAACAACATCCACGCGCGTTCAACCAGCCTGACAATAGAACCAACCCAGTGACCCACGGCAATACCATCCGAACGAGTCCAAGACTCCTGCTCTTCACTGACTGTTTACAAAAGAACCTCAGCTAACTGAGTATTTAGCGCTCACTTGGTGCGCCGAGGTCCTAGTGGTTATGTTCCTCTCCCCTTTCGCTGTCGGGCAGGTCCGAACTCCTTACTACCTTAGGTGCCATCTGTCACCTGACCGCTTCGTCCTCCTTGACACGGTTCGACCGTGTGCGATGGGTACGGCACACTTGTTAATGGTTCTATTACCTATTTGTATACTATGTACAACGCCCCTTTTGCCTCTAAGCGTTTAATGCCTTTTGTGAGAGGTTTCACGCACTTGACAACAAGACAAGACAAGGAGCGAGCGCAATGAACAGGTGCACCGAGGAGTGTCCACAACGCAGCCCCTGTAATTCCCACACTGGCAGCGTGCCAGCGTTATCGCGCGTCTCGACATGCCTACAGATTTCCCTCAACTTTTCTTTCAACAAAAGGGAACTCATTCGTAAACAATTCATACGTTATGGGTTGAATTCTCCACTCTGTTACGAAAAATTTCGAGCGAGCCTTATTATTAGGAATCATATGGCCAAACGAATCAGCATGTTTCCAAACGCATAATAAATTTAATTCTTAACCACTAATTCGTTTCACAACAAAGCTACCAGTTTAGGACAGATAGTCCTCTTCAACGTGAACACTTCCCCGAGTGGGGCTACAGGTAATAGAGAAGAGTCTTCCGAAACGCCATTTCCCATGATGGAAATGGCACTTTTCCAAGTACCATGCCAATACCCCTGGGAAAGTCAACAACAACAACAAAAAACCTTCTTGGAATGAAATTACCAAGTAACAACTGATTAAAAAAAAAAAAAACTTCTCAGTTACTACCACGAAAATGAACACAAATTCCAGCTTGTAGCGGCCTTCCCTGTCTACATATAAATACGAACTCTTCCAGTGCTGACGGACAGGATAGTGAACAGGGAAATGGGGACAAATGAAGGCAGGACCGTAGCCCCACGCCAACAAAGACGGGACAACCGACACCTCTCCAAACCAGACCCCAACAAAGAAAAATAAAGGCAGGACTGTCGCCCCACGCCAACAAAGACGGGACAACCGAGACCTCTCCAAACCAGACCCCAACAAAGAAAAATAAAGGCAGGACTGTCGCCCACGCCAACAAAGACGGGACAACCCGGACCTCTCCAAACCAGACCCCAACAAAGAAAAATAAAGGCAGGACTGTCACTCCACGCCAACGAAGATGAGACAAGCCGGACCTCTCCATACCGGACCCCAACAAAGAAAAATAAAGGCAGGACTGTCGCCCCACTCCAACGAAGACGAGACAACCGGGACCTCCCCATACCGGACCCAAACGAAGAGGACCCAAAGAGCAGGAATCCTCGCTGTGAGCTGCCAATGGCAGAAACCGTGCTCTCCGATCAACGAACGACTCGTGAGTGAACAGCAAATAGCCAACACACACCCTCTGCTAGCACCACAATGGTAAACGGTTGTCGGAACGCTTCGAAATACACACAACTTCCGCGTGCCACGACAGGCGACACGCCACACTGAAGGAAGGTTGGGGGATGGAAGGGGAAGGTAAAAATTGCACGGACATCTCGTTTCACCTCTCCCCTGATTAAACCACCAAGAGAAGGGGGGCGTGAGGAAGCCATCTGTGACACACACACACACACACACACACACACACCTCTCTCTCTTCTCTCTCTCACTCTCTCTCTCTCACACACACACACACACACACATACACACAGAGCACACACACACACACACACACACACACACACACACACACACACACACACACACACACACAGAGCATATGCACAAGCATCTGAGGGTGCCCAAGATCCTGAATGCGCACAAATTCGCTCAAATGCTCGTATATGCGCAAAGACAGGACTAAAAAGCCAACATCCGAATCTAGGAATCAATGTGAAATAAACATACAAAATCAAGTACCAGTGAAATAGCCAGTCATGCGAACTTGTCACCAACTTATCAACACACACACACACACACACACACACACACACACACACACACACACACACACGTATGCACGCACGCATGCACACACACACACACACACACACACACACACACACACACACACACACACACAACGACCAACTAAGAGAGTGAATGATGTTTGAAACCTACTTTCCACAACATTTCAGCCATTCCAAAGAATCTGACCAACGTGGCCCTGAAGAAAGACGCCTGGATGAGCTCATCATACTGGTCAGTTGTGGGTCCCGTTACCAACGGCAACGACGGTAATCTTCAAAACGACAATGTGAGACAGTGTGTCCACACGATTGAGAAAATTTACGACAAAATGCCGAGTCGATGGTGGCGTGTGGACCTGGGTGGCATGTACAAGATTTGGTACATCAGAATTACAAACAGGGCAGATTGCTGCAGTGAGTGATTCGTTTTCCTTCGCTCTTCTTCTCTCGTGGTGTGTGTGTGTGTGTGTGTGTGTGTGTGTGTGTGTGTGTGTGTGTGTGGCGCGCGCGCGCGCGCGCATGCATTAAAGGAGTTGGTCAATTGTCGTGCTTGCTGTCAATTGGTCTAGGTTGCCTATCCCTCTGTTCTTTTTAAGCTGACAGGCAGGATGTTCTTTTTAAGCTGACAGGCAGGATCTCCAGAGGCTGGAGAAATATGAACCTTTACAGCTAAGATCATGGCATCATCGCAACGCATGTCACGACTCACCGACGACTCTCCAAAACACGTATGCTCGATTTACAGCTGTCAAAAGAAGTGGCATATCAGTGCATTTGTCCTCTCTCTCTCTCTCTCTCTCTCTCTCTCTCTCTCTCTCTCTCAGAATAGTGCTTTAATCCCTGTGCCTGCGTGTAATGCACCAATATCATGTAACATTGGAAGTGAGAGCGATATTTTAGAATCACGGCCCATTCTCTCCGCTGTGTCAAATGTTGTGCAAAACAGTAGCACATGTTAGTAGGGTCCAGAATTTAAGTTCCGTGATCACTCCCTGGCTAGTAAGGTTTTACGACTGATTTGACTTTTATGGACATTTTAGACAAAATTTAGCCCCCATGTCCCTCGCAAGAGTCCCAGGGTTTTTTTTTTTTTTCTAGAGGCTCTTTTTTCAAAATTGCCGCCGCAGCCATCTTTAAAAATTAACTTTTGAACCAAAGCACCTAGAATTATGAACAAAGACACTTTTTGAGGTAAATTGACCATGAGGATTCTGATTCTGATGTTAATTTTACGTAAAGACATCATCCTGACCTAAAAATCCAAGATGGCCACTATCCGGTAGAGCAAAAACGTAACTTTTCGGACTCCCAGTTCTTAAAGAACAGGGAGTACTTCAGAATGGGAACGAAGAAATGCTCTGTGTGTGTGTGTGTGTGTGTGTGTGTGTGTGTGTGTGTGTCCGTGGTCAAAATGTGTTCCACTCGTTTTAGACAAAACTACTGGGCCGATCTTTCTGAAAATTTGTAGGTATGTTCACTATGGCACAAGGATGATGCCCGATGTTTTAGTTTACCGTTACAGCCGTTAGTAACGGCTGTAACGGCCTGTAACGGTTTTTCTTCTCCATGGAATATCTCAGAAAGTACGTGGCCAATCTTTGTGAAAATTAGCAGGTATGTTCATTATGGGTCACGGATGATGCCCGATGTTTTAGTTTACCCGTTACAGCCGTTACTAACGGCTGTGACAGCCTGTAACGTTTTTTTTCTTCTTTATGGAATATCTCAAAAAGTACTTGGCCAATCTTTCTGAAAATTGGTATGTATGTTCATTAACGGTCACGGATGATGCCCGATGTTTTAGTTTACCGTTACAGCCGTTACTAACGGTTGTAACGGCCTGTAACGCCTTTTCTTCTTTACGGAATATCTCAGAAAGTACGTGGCCGATCTTTGTGAAAATTAGCAGGTATGTTCATTATGGGTCACGGATGATGCCCGATGTTTTAGTTTACCCGTTATAGCCGTTACTAACAGCTGTAACAGCCTGTAACGGTTTTTCTTCTTTATGGAATATCTCAAAAAGTACTTGGCGGATCTTTCTGAAATTTGTAGGTATGTTCATTATGCGTCAGGAATAACGCCTGATCTTTTAGTTTTCCGTTATAGCCGTTAGTAACGGCTGTAACGGCCTGTAACGGCTTTTTTGTTTATAGAATATCTCAGAAAGCACTTGGCCGATCTTTCTGAAAATTTGTAGGTATGTTCATTATGGTTCACGGATGATGCCCGATGTTTAGTTTACCGTCACATCCGTTACTGACGGCTGTAACGGCCTGTAACGGTTTTTCTTCTCCATGGAATATCTCAGAAAGTACTTGGCAGATCTTTGTGAAAATTAGCAGGTATGTTCATTATGGGTCACGGATGATGCTCGATGTTTTAGTTTACCCCGTTATAGCCGTTACTAACGGCTGTAACAGCCTGTGACGGTTTTTCTTCTTTATAGAATATCTCAAAAAGTACTTGGCCGATCTTTCTGAAAATTTGGAGGTATGTTCACTATGGGTCACGGATGATGCCCGATGTTTTAGTTTACCATATATACCGTTACTAACGGCTGTAACGGCCTGTAACGCTTTTTCTTCTTCATGGAATATCTCGGAAAGTACTTGGCTGATCTTTGTTAACATTAGCAGGTATGTTCATTATGGTTCACGAATAATGCCCGCTGTTTTAGTTTACCGTTATAGCCGTTACTAACGGCTGTAACGGCCTGTAACGGTTGTTTTTCTTCATGGAATATCTCAGAAAGTACTTGGCAGATCTTTGTGAAAATTAGCAGGTATGTTCATTATGGGTCACGGATGACGCCCGATGTTTTAGTTTACCGTTATAGCCATTACTAACGGCTGTAACATTTTTTTTTCTTTATGGAATATCTCAGAAAGTACTTGGCTGATCTTTGTGAACATTAGCAAGTATGTTCACTATGGGTTACGGATGATGCCCGATGTTTTAGTTTACCGTTATAGCGTTACTAACGGCTGTAACGGCCTGTAACGCTTTTCTTCTTTATAGAATATCTCAGAATGTACTTGGTCGATCTTTGTGAAAATTAGCATGTATGTTCATTATGGGTCACGGATCATGCCCGACGTTTTAGTTTACCATTATAGCCGTTACTAACGGCTTAAACGGCCTGTAACGGTTTTTCTTCTTTATGGAATATCTCAGAAAGTACGTGGCCGATATTTCTGAAAATTTGTAGATATGTTCATTATGGGTCACGGATGATGCCCGATGTTTAAGTGTACCGTTATAGCCATTACTAACGGCCCATACTAGTTTTCTTCTTTATGGAAAATCTTAGAAAGTTCTTGGCCGATCTTTCTGAAAATTTGTAAGTATGTTCATTATAGGTCACAGACGATGGCCGATGTTTACCAGAATAGCCATTACTAACGGTTACACCAGTCCGAGACGGTTTTTCCTCTTTATGGAATATCTCACGCGTATTCAGGATAAACTGGGAGTACGTTTATATGCTTTGCATCTTGTTTGCTTTTAGGAACCAACTGCGATGAAGACCTCATCAAGTGAAGTAAACGATGAACACATGACAACAGATCTCATTACACATCAAACCAAACTATTTTATTTGCTGTAACTTGAGAAGTTTTAAACCGAAAACACATAACAGATGACGGAAACAGTGACTTATTTCCTGAAAATGGCACTTTTTGCAATTTTGTAAGAAAATTATAGCATGGCACATTTGAATCACACCCAGAAACCACCAATTGTGCTTTTGTGTTGTTCTTGACATTTGACACTGACATTGTCACTGATCAATTAATATAACATCAGGAAAAATGCACGTGATCAGTCCAAATCAGAGCATTCTTCTTCGCTGGATCCTGAATCTTCAGATTCCGATGAATCTGACCCCCTCTTCTGAACATCCTCCACCTCCTCTTCATTTTCTTCCTTGCTCTCATCTTCATTGCTCCCCTCAGTAGGCTCTGGTGCAGGCTGAAGCACAGGAAGATGCGTAGGGAGAGCAGGTCGGGTGTGGTGGACAGGGCGACAGCGACCATCCACCAACTCCCATCCATGTCTGAGGGGTGATGGGTGGCGTTTGAGGGAAGGATGCCACACCAGATATGCCATGTAGTTTGCACGGAGGCAGTGTTGGTGCAGGCTATCTGCATCTGGAGGTAGACGGATGAATGACTTGTTCTTTAGTGTCTTCCACTTTGCCACACGCGCCTCAGCCATGGTGCTACTCTCTTTGTCGCTATAGACAACTTGTCGTGTAAACTTGTAGAGCTCCTCAAGCACCTCCTCATCAAGTTCAAGGCTGTCTCCACACCAATAGAGCTGCTGTTGGGCCAAAGGGCTCTTTGCAACCCGGTCATACACAGACTCCTGCCTTTGCTGTAAAAGCCTGAATTAGCGACACAGCCTGTCATACAATGAAGCTGCACAATGCAGTCTGCCATCTCGTCAGTGAGACAGGCCTCGGCAGAAGACAGTCTCCTGTTACCTCTTGATGCAGCGGAGTGCAGGTATCTGCTGTGAGATGACTGCTGCAGCAACATAGGCATCTGTGTCAACAGAATCGATGACAACAGGGCCTTTGCAACCAGACTCGCACAGAACTGCATAGATGGAGAACATCATAGTGTCAGCCTCAGACTGGTCAAAGTTGTAGTTCCCCATCGGTTCCTGCGTAGAAAAGTTGGTGCAATGGCTGGCCAACAGAGTAGATAATGTCTGTCTCAATACTCTGAGCAAGCTCTTTTATGTGGTCGTAGATCAGCTTTTGCAGCCGCCCCTTGTTGCTAACACTACACAGAAACGTTTTGAATGCTTGGGCAGAAGGGAAGGGGTCGCTCAGTTTCATGTAAGTGTTGGGGATATGCGCTTTGCCTTGTGCCCATAGGTCTCTCTCATCATGTTTGATTGAGTATGCTGCATCGTACGGGTCATTCACACAGATGATCCTTTCAGCATCAGAATGGCGGGCAAGGATAATGGATGCCACCTTGTGTGCGCAGTCTGACCACAAGTATGGTGTGCTGTCTTGGGTCTGTTGATCCTCTGCTGTTGGAGTTGCCATCCTCCATACCATGCCCATGTCAATGACAGCAACATAAGATTCTTGCAGTTCTACAGGCTGCAGAGAGAGCCTCTGGATTAGCTAGCTTTTGTGTATTTTTCTGTACATGCCGTTGGAGTTGAACAAGCTCACACACTCCTCAACAACACGATGTTCAAACAACACTGAGAGATCCACGAGTTGACTGACCTCAACCAAGTCTATAACAGCCTTAAGTGCACTTCATTCCATCTCCGCTGCTCTTGATTTGAGTTCTTCTCCCGGTTTCTCCGTGCCTGGCATCTTTGCAACAGTCAACCGTCAACTCAGAGGGACAGGTGCGTGAAGGGAGATATTCTTGCTGAATACTGTTTTGCAAGAAGTGTGTCAACTTCTCTTCTCCTGCATCATGGGCTGAGTTGAAATCTGCAACGAGTTCACCAGAAGCAGGTATGGCTGACTGAAGAGTGCGGAAAGTGGGAGAGGTTGGATCAAACGGAAAGGAGTCAAACTCATACATGCAGGCGACCAGATCCTGCACACACTGCTCATCTTCTTGCATGCGTTTTGGGCTGCATTCAACGTGCATTCTACCGGCAGGTTTTCGATTGGCTGCTACGTTAAAAACCGCCCGAACCCTGGCCACATTGTTCACATTTCTTGTGTGTACCAGTACCTGCTTCTCATTTTGGAGGATGGAGAGCCAACCAGACTTCATTTTGCTGCCCTTGTTCATGGTGCATTCAATCCACATGTCCCAGGCCATGTTTGAGTAGGGGTTGCCTGTGATGGACTGAGCAAAGTCAGCGTGAAGGAATTCGACTTGTTCAGCAGGAACAGCTGTCAACATTGCTCAAAAATCAGACAGCCACCTTCCATACCTGTTGTTGTCATATGCTACCATCCATGGCAGCATAGCACGTATAGAGCTGACGAATTCGTCCCAGTTGCATTCGTAGACTGCGTGGACATTCTACATCAGTGCTCCGTCATGGTCAGGAAGTCCTGCCAGTAGTGTGCCATGTCACTAGTCTCTACATGGGTAAACAGGTTGATGATGAGGCGCTCTAGGTCAGTATCCACTTCAAGAGCCGCATGAGCAGCAAGGCGAGACTCTCTGGATAGGCTTGTATCTCTCAGTACCTTGAGCTTCTCCCTCGTCTCACCACCCAAGCCGGGCGTGATCCTCCCCTACACCAGCTGACTCATGAGCGCCTCATAAATCAGCCTCAAGCAACGCAGTCCCCTCTTGTAGTGTTTTCCTTTGAGAGCTTGATTTACCGAGCCCTCTGCAATAACTCCACCTGCCACGAGAAGTTCTCCAAGCTCGCTCCCCTTGTAGCGCTTGTAGATCGCACTCATCATCACACATTGTGTGGGAAAGGGGCCAAGAAAAGGCACAATGTCACTGTACTTATTTGGGTTCTCAGCTTTGAGAAGGGTGATGATGACGTACACAGGAAGATCTCCTGCTAAGAAGGCGAATGGCATGCGCTTTGTGGTAATAATTGTAAACAGCTTGTCCATGATGTCATTCACAACTGACTTGTTGGGTGGTTGGTTGTAAGACATGTGAAAAAAAGCCTTACTCATGCCCTGTTCCATTTTCAAGCCAGCGTAAAACCCGTTGAAAGCAGGGATAGTCTGTTCGGCTGCAACAGGGTGGTCACCATTAGCATCTGTGCGAGCAAGGGCATGGATGACACTCCGTTTGCGCTGAGGCTCTGTACTTGATGAGAACACAAAGGGTGCAGTACGGATAGGAGGCTCACCACGCGGGATGGTCTTATACGGGGTAACTGCTTGCATCTCAGACGCCTTCTCAGTCAATGCCTGTCACACAGTCTTGGCGTCCTTGATGCGTGCAGTCTCCTCAATGTCTGCCTCATGTGCCTATGCAAGACGTTCTTCGCGCTGCAGAAACTTCCAGTTAGTTCTGTGTGCTGTGCCTCCTCCTGTCAAGGTGTCATTGGGAAAGTCATCGTTGTCAATTATGCTAATGCTTGGTTCTCCCTCAGCAATTTCGACAGGACAGACAGAGCACTGCTCGAGGTCTTGCATGGTCCAAAAGTCACGCAGGAGTAGAATGTTAGGGTAGCTGATTCCCATGCCCATCTTGTAGTAAGAGTCCACAAGCTCCTTGCTGCGAGTGATACCGTGGAGGGTGACAGTGGCATTGATAGATGTATTAGTGGGTCGATTGGTGGCGTATTGTGTGATAAGTGAGGCAAGAGATACTGTGTTTGGAGACAAAGCTAGCCCCTCTTCCCCCGCAAAGCTGAGAGCAGCTTCACCAAGAGAGGAGAAAGCTCTTCCTCCTCCTTGAGCTCCTCGACCCTTGGCGGCCATGAGATGAGCTTGGTTGGCTTGATGTCATCCTTGAGTCGCTCGGCCACGTTGCGCGCCAGTTGCTCACTGCTGACACTGGTGGAGGAGAGCGCTGCTTCAACATATGAACCGCCTCCAGAAGTGTCATAGACTAGGTCGCTCTGATTCCTTTGAGGGCGGGAGTGGAAGCCGATCTTGCCCTTAAACTCCTGGATCAGGATATCCTTTATTAACGATGACTTGACCCCGGATGTTGGGAAGCCGTGTCGAGAAACGATCGAGCAGTAGTCTTGAAGGAGGCTCTGTAGCGACCTCAGCTCATGCTCCTGAAATATCACTTTCCTAACATAATCAAAGAACATAGTCTGAACCTCACGACGGCTAACGTTGTGCATGCATGGGATTTTGTCATCTTCACTCATTTTTTGGAAACCGCGCACATATTTCAACCAGCATTTGTGGTGATATCTAATCACGAGCGCAAATGGGTCAGCACCTGCTGTGTCAATCAAACAGTTGATTCTGTCTCCCATGCTCTGATCTTCTAGGACAACTGTGTGTCTCTTGAAAGCTGCCCATGCATCATCATACGACAACAGAGATAGCGTCGTATCTGGATTCCCGTATGACTCTGGTTTACAACACCAGACACATTTTGTCTTATCGTGTACAGGGCCTTCAAGGCTTCACCGAAGCCGCTTGGCAAGAGGAGCGGTATCTGAGGAAGAAACTTCAGACGTTGATAAAGACTGAGGTTCATCAATGGATCGTTTTTTCTGTCGTATGTTAGCCTGTTCGAGTTTCTTGGCATTCCATAATGTCAATGCACACGAATTATGAACATAATATCCGTCGGGACCATTATCCCAGTCAACTGTTGTGTAGACATCTCCAAACTTGTCAAGGCCTCTCCACAGCTGGGCTTTTTTCTTGAAGTTTTCCCACCTATCAACTGATGTGACGGCACCTGTGGCTTCATTGCAGGGTTTGCCACACTGGAGGACGCACGGAACAGGAGCTGTGGACATTTTCATTAGCTGTCTTTTTGTACGCTTCTTTTATCCATGTGAACACAGAAATAGGTATCAAATGGGTGTGAAAAAGATCTTAATGAGAACAATTCATTCACTAGGTACTCATTTAATTGATGGCTGTAGATTTCGATAAAATAATGTGTTAATTTATGATCATCGCCGCTCTAGTCCAAATCTTATGTTTTTGTTCAACCTGATGGCAGCCATCTTTGATTTTTGGGTCAGGATGATGTCTTTACGTAAAATTGATATCAGAATCAGAATCCTCATGGTCAATTTACCTGAAAAAGTGTCTTTATTCATAATTCTAGGTGCTTTGGTTCCAAAATTATTTTTTCAGTATGGCCGTGGCGGCCATTTTGAAAAAGTGCCTCTAGAAAAAACCCTGGGACTTTTGCGAGGGACATGGGGGCTAAATTTTGTCTAAAATGTCCATAAAAGTCAAATCAGTCGTAAAACCTTACCAGCCAGAGAGTGGTCACGGAACTTAAATTCGTGAGCGTGAGTACGAGAACACAAACGATAACCGAGTGTGCACGACTCCATTTAATGAACAAAGTATGACAGAACAAACAACTGCACAGGCAGTTGACGAACAGAATCATGACGGAAATGACACGGAAATAACCGATATACAAAATGTAGACAGTACTGTCGAGCAGGTTGTTGAGACATCTGACGAACAGTGTTCAGAGTTAGCTTACGAGCATAGATCTGATATAGCTGCCACCACTGACGTTGTTGATGCACAAAAACAAAATGCCGACACAGCTGACGAGAAAGATAGAAATATGACGAATCTACCCAGCAAAACAAACACACGGACTGACAAAGACTCTGACAAAGACTCTAGAATAACCACCCAGCACCTTAACTCAGAACGGAACAGTGAAGTACAAACGTCTAACACAAATAGACCTAGCAAAACCAACAAAGAATGTCAGTCTAATGATCTGGAGGCAAAAAGACAACAACGATAAGAAGTCAAACACCAATGGTAGGCGCAAATCCGCACGAAACACATCTTGACGAGGATCTGACAACAGACCAAGAAGTGCCTCGTGTACCAGTGTGGCAAGTAAACGCCAAGCCACAATCCATGAAGTGACCAGTAAAGACTCTTTACCTGTCAATCCTGACACCGCATAGAGAATCGGTCAGGCTTCTATCGCGAAAACTCTTAAATCCGTTACTTACAACATTGAAGGACTGTCACATGTTTTTGATAACGATCTTCGATCCTATTCAAAGAGCTTTGATTTTTGTTTGCTTGCAGAAACTTTTGCTACTCACTTTCCAGACCATTTATTTCCTACTTTTAAAAATGGCTATAGAATCGTTTAACTCAGATTCTCCTACAATTTTGATTGGAAAGTATATTCCACCCATAAATTCCCAGTATTATCAGGATACTGAAATATCCAATGGCGTGGCCCTCCCAGAACAGCGTATCTTAGATCTGATGGAAACGCTTGGAAATGTACCACTTTTTCTTCTTGGCGATTTCAATGCACGAACTTGGGGAGACAACAGTTGCGAGAGGGATGATGAAGGGGACGACGCTGCGCTTTTGAAAGGGGATGATGATCAAGCGTCTTTTCGCACGTCTAAAGACACTGTTTTAAATGAATTTGGTATACATTTGTTGAATGTTTGTCATTGTTTTGAGTTATCCATTTTGAATGGGGCCGTTAAAGGCAATATTGATCTTGGAAACTTTACATACATTTCCCAGACTGGACGTAGCATTGTTGACTATGCCATTATGTCAAAACGTTTAATTAGTCACTGTGTATCTTTACATGTCAGACCAAGAATAGAGTCAAAACATATGCCCGTAGAAGTCATATTGAAGCCACAACATAGCAGCCCCACTAATGATACTTTATCAGAACATTCGTACGCATTTGAGAAATTATTTTGGGATGGAAGTAAAATTGAAGAGTTTAGAGAAAATATTGAATCAGACGATTTCAAACTCCGCTTGGAAAATGCTACTCTTGTTGTTCACAATGACGGAAACAAAGCCGTTGACATTTTTAATGATACGTTACTTTCTGCTAGTCAATGTATGAAGAAAACTATTGTAATTGGTGAAGAAAAATCAAACGTATGGTTTGACAAAGAATGGTGGCAGCACAGAAAGGAGCTCAGACACGATCTGCGACAGTTATATTGTGTTCGCACAAATAAGGACATTGAAGACAAAGACAATGCTGAAAATGTTGACAAAGAAGAGAGGTTAAGGGTAGCTTACAACCAAAAACGTAGAGATTACAAAAAGTTATTAGAATATAAACGAAAACAACTCAGCAAGAAGTTTTAGAATCTCTCAATGAAAATATTAACAACTCTTCTGGCTTTTGGAATAAAATTAAGTCCTGTATGTATACGAAACCTGCTACAAATGCCGTTTCTGAAGAAGACTGGTACAACCATTTTTGTGACGTATTTCAGTCTGATGTAAATATAGACAATGTAGAAAACGCTAACAATGAAAACGAGTCCCAGCAGAGTGAATGCTTTAATCACTTCAACATAGACACTCTTGGATGCGAAATCACTGAATCTGAGGTGTACGCAGCTGTCCGCTCCTTGAAGAATGGAAAAGCAGCAGGGCCCGACGGAATTATTGGGGAAATATTTAAAAAATTCGATTTGAAATATTGTTCTCTTTTTAGTTATTATATTTAATGTCTTATTTGCTTCGGGAAGTCTCCTTTACAGTGAACAGAAGCAATAAGACAACCACTCTTTAAAAAGGGTGACACTAATTAACGTGATAACTATAGGGGAATTTCCCTATTGAACATCTGCAACAAAATTTGCAGCCATATACTAAACGCTAGGTTAACAAAGTGGATAGAGGAAAATAACTTTATTATTGATTGTCAAGCCGGCTTTAGGAAAAATTATACTACAATTGACCATGTATTTACATTATTCTCTTTAATTCAAAAACAATTATTATTGCATAAGAAACTATATGTTGTATTTATTTACTTTAAGAAAGCTTTTGACTCGGTTATACGTTATAATTTATGGTCTGTTTTGAAGAAAAAAGGAATCAATGGGAAAATGTATCGAGCTTTAACTAGCATGTATAATATAGTCAAAGCAGGAATCCAATTGGGTTAAAGCAAGGGGAAATTTGGAGTCCAGTTCTGTTCTCCATATTATTAATTAGTAGAAGAAAGAATTAGACAAGGGAAACACAGGCTTCAGCTCTTACCAGATTTCTTAGAAGTTGTTATTCTGATGTTTGCAGATGACATAATTTTATTCTCCGACTCTGTTGTGGGGCTTTGGCATCAGTTAAATACTTTACACGATACGGCAGTAAATTTAAGTACATCAAATGTAGTGGTATTTAAAAATGGTGGCTATCTATCAGATAAAGAGCAATGGTTGTATGGGCATTCCAAGATGACTGTGTTGAACATGCAGATACCTAGGAATTATTCTTTCAACAAGGCTGTCCTTTACGCACAATTTTAACGATATGGCTGGCAAGGCTAAATGCAAAGTGATACAGACTTTCAGGCTTCTATGGTCTCTAGGTGAAAAGTCCCGTGTTATATTTTTCAAGCTATTTGATGCCCAGATCCAGCCCATATTTAGTTATGGTGCCGAGGTGTGGGGTCTACCGCGCAGTGTTAATATTTTGGAAAAGATTCATATTTTTGCATTGAAAAGATTCCTAAATGTTAGCGTAAGAACACCAAATTTGATGGTTTATGGGGAGCTGGGACGTTACCCATTGCAAGTCAATTTCCAGCTCAGAACTGCACTGAGAGGCATAAATTCCGCACATCATGCACACAAGATCCACGGGAAAAGTTTGATTTGTTGCTCCTATTATGACCCATTCTCAGTTGGTGGCAGTGTGACCCACCTTTCCACGGCCACGTTTCTCGTGCAGCACGTGCCAGCGAACAGACAATAGCGCCAGAAGCAAAAAGCCAAACTGGGCAACAACTCAGTTCAAAGTGAATATTGCGTCGCTTTCTTTTCATATGATAAACACACAGTTTAACCCCATAAAATGCCGCAACCAGAATGATCTTATCACACTGCAAGAAAATGCCAGGGCTAGACAACAACCAGCGAAACCGCGCTGTTGGGATGCTGAGGGCCGTTCATCTGTCCAACAGGTGGCAAGAGCCATGAACGCCCACCACACCACTATCTACCGTCTACAACAGCGCTTGGCAGCCACCAGGTCAGTTTCTGACCGTCCTCGACCAGGCGCACCTCGAGTGACGACTCAGAGACAAGATCGAGCCATTTGCCTTTCACACCTCAGGAACCGATTCCTGACTGCTGCTGCCACCGCTAGAGCAACTTTTGGGGAGCGTGGGGGACCCATCAGCAGCCACACCGTCAGACGACGCCTGTCGCACGCAGAAATCAGGTGTCACAGGCCCTACGTTGGCCCTGTATTGACTGACAGACACAAGCAGGCCCGGCGCCATTGGGCAGCAAATGGTGCATTCCTGGGAAGATGCGCATGGAGGAATGTCACCTCCTCTGACGAGTCACGTTTTTGCATGAGCCACGCAGATGGGAGAATCAGAGTTTACAGGAGACGAGGAGAACGGTATCATGACCCTTGTGTTAGGCAGCTCGACCAGTTTGGCGGCCCTTCAGTGATGGTGTAGTGTGCCATCAACGCCAACTTTAGATCCCAGCTTGTGGTGATCGATGGCAACATCACGGCACAGCGTTACGTGAACCACGTTCTCCAGCCTGTCCTGCTTCCACTCCTGGATCACCATAGTGGACGACGCAGATTTGAGTTCCAGCATGATGATAATGCTACACCTCACAGTGCCCGGATGACCCGTCAGTTTCTGCAGCAGAATGGAGTGGAGGTGATGCCCTGGCCATCCCTGTCACCTGACATGAACTGCATTGAGCACCTTTGGGACGTGCTTGGCAGGAGAGTGGAGCAGCATCAGCCGAAGCCCCAGACGAGAGGTGAACTGATCGCTGTTCTTCAGCATCACTGGGTCAACATCCAGCAGGTGCAGATCCGACGTCTCGTGCAGTCCATGCCTCGGCGTCTTCGAGCGTGTGTAGCTGCCAATGGTGGATACACCAGATATTGACAGAATCATCCTTTTGAAAGATGGTTTATGCAGTGCAGTAACCATGTTTGACAGTTGTTCATGAATTTGATTCAGGTCGTTTTTTTTCTGTTCACACATGCCCTTTTCAATCAAATTTTCTAAGGCAGATTTGGTTTGTTTAAGTTGTTACCAAGTTTCCAATTAAATAAATGACAAATGAGATTTTTTGTGCATGATTTTTTTATGTTTGTGCGGAATTTCTGCCTCTCAGTATATCATATACTGGTTAAGAATTTTACAAACGCCCACTCATCGTTTACCATACAAAGCTTATCAAATGTTGCTACATTATCATAATAATAATAATAATAACACATGGGCTTCTACAATATTCTTTTTCCTATATAGGCATGGGTTTGGCGAGGTATGGGAAAATCAAGGAGAGGGAAACATAAACACATTTATCTGTTCACTAAAAACTACTATTATCACCAGCCGCCGTGGCGAAGTGGTTAGCGTCGCGGACTCCCGGCTGGGAGGTCGTGGGTTCGAATCGCATCAGAGTCATGTGGGTTTTTTCTGCCCCGACCGGCCCCTACCCAGAGTTGAGTTTGCTGCGGACTCAGTTGGGAAGACTGGGACCACACAGTCGATTTTCATCCACTTAATGGATGCGTTTCTGAGAGTGTTGCTCATATTTCCTGACCAACACTGCATGTGCCTGTATCTCTCGGGCCTGGTTGACGCCAGGATATATTATGAAAGGAAGCGTAGAGTACAGCCCTGTCATGTAGTCTCAGACCGAAATGGACATCCGTAGCATCATCTTAATCATCCTCATTCTCATTGATCAGCATTAAAAAAAAAAAAAAAGTCTCAAAATTCTGTGGCCCTTCATGCCCTGCTCTCATGGTGACCTCAGTTTCGATGTCCTCTCCACGTCTGTGGCCTTGGTTTGGTTCCGTCGGGGTCACCGGTATCGGCGAGCCCATGGGGGCTGTCGTTGGACGGACGTGGTGGCGCCCTCCGGGGGGAGAGCTCACTCACGCCGGCTCCGCGACTAAGCAATTATTGTCGTCAGTAGGGGCTTAGTAGGTGGTGTCCTGCGTATGTTAGATCAGAACAGGCGCCACTGAACACCACCGAAGTGACTCGGCGGCAGTGCAGTGTCTCCTCCGGTGGGTCGCCTCTTGACGACTTGACATTGACTGCTCCCTGTGGATTGCTGGTGCCGGTGCTGCGGCGGGGCCGGCCGGGCTGTGGCTGTGGACGGGGTGTCGGAATGAGCGGCGTGGGTGCACTGCCTCTGAGGTGGCGCAGAGGTTGGGACAGCAAAAAAAAAAAAAAAAAAACCGACAAAAAAACCCCTACTATTATCAACGGATTTAAACAGAAATGGTCCACAGACACATTGCAAAGTGAACGCTTTCAATTCTTTAGAACGTTTAAGAGTGAATAAGTACTATCTCCATATCTGATTAATGTAAATCACTTGAAGGCCAGAACAAGTATGATCGGATTAAGACTTGGAGTATCTCCACTAAAAGTACACAAGCTCTGTTTTCGAAGAAACTTGAATGAAGATGATCCGTCCTGTCTTTTTGTATCGACCTAACTGAGAATGAAGTGCACTTTGTTTTGCAATGCACCTTATATAACGACTTAAGGCAACAGTATATTCCTTCTAAATATTCCAGTCAGCCATCTTTGTTCAAGCTTACGATGCTCCTTTCATCTGAAAACAATTCATTAAATACAAGGCTGTCTATGTACCTTGAAAAGGCATTCAAAATACGCAAATTACATATTGACTTACCGTAACTTCTTTGATGGCTGGATTATAGGACTATAATGCTTCTTATCAGTAGAGTTATCAGTAAATATGGCTATTATCACAGTAGTATTTGCATAATGGCATTGGTGGTTGTAGTAGTAGTAGTTAGTGGCAGTAGTAGTAAGGGTGGTGGTAGTAGCGGCAGTACTAGTAGTTGTATTGTTATGATGATGATGAAGATGATGATGATGACAATGATGAGGATGATTACTAGTCGTCTTTTTCTTCTTCTTCTTCATTACTACAATTATCATGTTCTTGTTGTTTTGTTACTGCTTCACATCATCACTCTGTATTATAGCGAATTAGATATCTTTTTTTTGTTGTTGTTGTTGCTGTCCCAACCTCTGCGCCACCACAGAGGCAGTGCACCCACGCCGCTCATTCCGACACCCCGTCCACAGCCACAGCCCGGTCGGCCCCGCCGCAGCCCCAGCACCGGCAATCCACAGGGAGCAGTCAATGTCAAGTCGTCAAGAGGCAACCCACCGGAGGAGATACTGCACTGCTGCCGAGTCACTTCGGTGGTGTTCAGTGGCGCCTGTTCTGATCTGACATATGCTACTAAGCCCCCAACTGACGACAGTAATTGCTTAGTCGCGGAGCCGGCGTGAGTGAGCTCTCCCTCCGAAGGGCGCCACCACGTCCGTCCAACGACAGCCCCATGGATTCGCCGATACCGGTGACCCCGACGGAACCAAACCAAGGCCACAGACGCGGAGAGGACTTCGAAATTGAGGTCACCATGAGAGCAGGGCATGAAGGGCCACAGAATTTGAGACTTTTTTTTTTAATGCTGATCAATGAGAATGAGGATGATTAAGATGACGCTACGGATTTCCATTTCGGTCTGAGACTACACAACAGGGCTGTACTCTACGCTTCCTTTCATAATATATCCTGGCGTCAACCAGGCCCGAGAGATACAGGCACATGCAGTGTTGGTCAGGAAATTTGAGCAACACTCTCAGAAACGCATTCATTAAGTGGATGAAACTCGACTGTGTGGTCCCAGTCTTCCCAACTGAGTCTGCAGCAAACACAACACTGGATAGAAGCCCGTCGGGGCAGAAAAACCCACATGACTCTGATTGGATTCGAACCCACGACCTCCCAGCCGGGAGTCCGCGACGCTAACCACGTCGCCACGGCGGCTGGTACGAATTAGATATCTTAAAATGATTGTATTTTTAAACATTTTGCATATACATATTTGTAACCTAATAACCGCAAAGTCATGTTGACGCTCCGTGATATGGGCCAACGGCCTGATCATTAAATATTTCAGTGTTCAGTGTTCTCTCTCTCTCTCTCTCTCTCTCTCTCTCTCTCTCTCTCTCTCTCTCTCTCTCTCTCTCTCTCTCTCTCTCTTCAACTGCCTTCCTAGATTTACATGTTATTTTATGTATCATGTTGGTTTACAAGGATGGACAGGGTGATAGAATGCATAGTTAAATACACATTTAGAGAGAACTATAGGAACAGTGTGTATGTCTTTAGAATACGTCCGTGTGTGTGTGTGTGCGTGTGGTGTGTGTGTGTGTGTGTGTGTGTGTGTGTGTGTGTGTAGTGTAAGTTTGTGTATACAATCATGTGTGGTGCGTGCGCGTGCGTACGCGCGCGCGTGTGTGTGCTCGCACGCGCATGCGTGTGCGCGCATGTGTGTGTGTAGTGTGTGTGTGTGTGTGTGTGTGTGTGTGTGTGCGAGAGAGAGGAAGGGAGCGAGGAAGTATGGGATGAGGGGCAGAAGTGGTGCAGCTTATAGTGTCAACAAAGTAGCTTTATTGGTGTCTATTGAAACAGAATAAAACTCTCTCTTTCTCTGACTCCTTTCTCGTTCTCTCTGTATGTCTGTCTCTCTATTTCAAACACACACGCACGCACGAACGCAAGCACGCACACATACGCACACGCACACACACATGCGCGCGAGCAGTGCACTTTTTTATTTGTTGATTTGCTACATATTTCTTTTTGTCTTTGCCAGCACCTTTTACAGTTACAAGAGCCTTTCACATATTCCTTTTCACCGATCTATTGGAGTGACTGGAATAGCAAGCAAACTCTGTAAGACTGTGTTTGTAATACATTTCTCCTTGTCTCAAGTGGTAAGAGGCTCAATGATTCGTTCTTTCTTTCTGAGTATTTAGATATTTTTCGTGGTTTGAATGTGAAAAGCAAACAAACAAAAACACAAAATCCAGTGTAAGGAACAGCAGAAAAGGATTTATCTTGTGTTCGTGAAAGCGGAATGACCGGTTTGTCGTTTAAATGATCAATCATTCAATATCAAGTTACACAGGATTACAGAGGTTCTGTTCTAAAACAGTGATACTCGACCTGCAAGTTGTATTCTTGATCTTTTGGTCGTTTTGTTTGTAAACGAGTGAACTGTGATTGAAATGATTGGCCTTCAAGCCAGCCGGTCTGAGCGCCCGCACATGTGTCTCGCACAACGGTGACACCGTCACTTTCAAAATGGCAGCCAGCTCACCGTGTCTCTAGTAACGTGACGTCATCGTTCATTGCCTGTATTATCAATTATTTGAATATGGCGGACAGATACCAGTGCCTGTTTCCTGTTGATGTAAACAATAAATAAACAGGGCGTGTAAATGAACTATCATTATCATCAAGTACAGACAGTACACTGACGACGCCCATTATAGCTGATCCATTGTGCACCCGCCATTTCTTGAAGCAGAATCAAATATGTGAATCACATGTCCGGTTTTACCTCAACGCTGTTAATTTAGGCGGCACAGTAAATTCAAACGATTACATTGGCTTCCTGTTCGACACATAATCATTCAGCGGTACTAAGATGATTAACACATTGTATTCAACAAAAGCATTTCAACCAGTTTTTAACCCTGCAGTGAGACAAACTATATGAAGGTTTGTGAACACAGTTCACGATCTACTCTCAGCATCGTTCGAAGTACTCCTATGAAGACTTATCAGCTCAGACCCTGACAATAAGGTAGGTCTTTGAGGAGATAATACATTGAATACGGCGCTGCAAAGGACTATATGGAATGGGAAAGATGATCTCTAGTCGGCCTGTGACTCGGTTCTTTTGTTTTCTCTCTTGAATCATTAAAGCTCAGCTTTTCTGATGGGTACACAGTTCTGGTCCTGATTTATTTTTCATTTTTGCTTTTGTGTTGCTTCTGATTTGATATCATAAGAATTTGAATTATTGAAGATTTTTTAAAATGGTGATTTAGATTTATAACTGTGAATTAAGCGAATTCTATTCTCTCTCAAATCCAGCTGAAAGCATTAACAAGGACTTAAAAAGGAGTCACGAGTGAATTATGCTATTTATTGCTTTAAGTTTGTGACAAGTTTACACACACACAACACACACACACACACACACACGACGCCCCCCCCCCCCCCCCCCCACACACACACACAGAGTTGTTCACTGATGCATACAAGCTTGAATAATTCTGTCCGCCAGCTGCCAGACTGAAGGACTTTGAGATCAACGTGGCCCGTACTCTTGACCACAGAAAAGCCCCTAGATTGGCAGATGATCAACGTTGCGCTTTTTTTAAAGGCTCGGCGGGCGTTAAGGTGAGGATCAACTGTACTAAGCCAGTCATTGGGCAGTTCCTGACGTTATTCATGAAGGCTCAACCTGATCAATTCGGCACCAAAGGTTACAACGCTCCTCTTCACTTCTGTGAGTTGGAAGCATATGGCATGGCTGTAACAGGTGAGTGGTCCTTGTATAGTGTTTACGTAACAGGAGTGCACAGTGTGCATTGTTTCCTCTTTTACTTGTATTCATTGTTTAGAATTTCGTTAAAAAAAAGACATGCGGTTGGAGTAAAATGTCTCAGACTGAAGTGACTGAGATTTAATCTCATCAAGATGGGTCCACTAGAAATGTATACTCTCTCTAATGGTCAGAACCAGAATTCATCCCTCAGTGTTTTTTTTTTTCAGTTCTGTGGGCCTAAATGTTAATAAAACTGACGCATGTAAGGAACAGTAACCGATTACAGTGTGTCAGATATAAAGCTCATATTCTTTTTCATTTGATGAAAGAAAGAGTGGAACGCTATGCAATTATTATGTGATCTTGCTTGTGGCTTGTTCTTTTGTTTCATCAGCACATAATATGAAAGACAACGGCCTTTATGAGTCACATGTATGATTAAATCTGATATATAATGTTCAGTATGTACAGTGGAGGATTGGTGAAAAGGTATGGAGGAAGGGGAGAAGTGGGAGGGGGGAAAGAGGACGGGGAGAGTAGGGGAGGGAGATCATGGGAAAGGGGACGGAAAGCAGGGGAAGGGAAAGGGGCAGGGGGATGGGGAAGGAAAGCGAAGGTGATGGGGGAGAGGGAGAAGGGGGTGATGACGATGAGAAAGGAGAGGAGAAATATAGGAAGTGATGGTGGTAGAACACAATGTCATAAAGATAAACAGTAAATGGTGTATAGGACAAATGAGGAGGAACAGAGCTGTGTAGATCCTGTTTGCATGATATCACTTTATCATAACCGTTTTGAACAAATTCTACTGTTTTCCCAAATCGGTATGTTATCTTCTGTGCAGCACTTTATATGTCCATTAAATGATCCACATTTACCAATGTAAATATAATGCTGTCCTCGAACCCATGCTTACCTCTCGCTCCCTCCCCTTCCTTCCCATTAACATAACACTTTCTACCTTTGTTATTACTGTAAGCAATCAACATTAAATTGCTGAAAAATCCTTCCAGAGATATGTTCAATTCAATGAAGGTGCAGCTGCCTGCATAGTGCATAGCAAACTCACTCATTTTGATAATGGATAACTTCTTCTGATGGATTATTTCTGCCCTTCTGTTCTGCTAATTCACCCAACTCCTCAAGTACACTCCGTTCTCCTGCTCCTTCACCCAATGTCCCACCTCCTTCCCTTCACCACACTTCTCATCTTCACCATCGCCTTTTCCATTTTCCCTCATACAATTAGTCGCATGTACACATTTGCGATGTGGTTCCTTTTGGTTGACAAATACAAACCTATAAAATGTCAGCGTTTCTCCATAACAGTACTCGTCCATTCCAATAAATGAAGTTCAGGATATCCTGAGTGCCTTTTATGCAGTGGACTTGTTCTGGAAAAAAAAACACAGCAAGATAACTCCTGTATTACCACAGTAAGCAGATTTACTTTTTTCTAACTTCACGGGTCAAACAGAGCTCTTGAATGTCAAGGATTTAATTTTGAAGCGTACGCTAGGGTAACGATTAGAATATCGACTGTCTGCATTACAAGTGCACCTTTTCACACTCGGCTTTTTTTTTCTCCTTCTGATTGAACTGTTAATCTGACCGATGCGGCAAAATCGCACTGCATGGGCCCACTATCAGTACCTGTCCCATGAAAATGATGGTGTTCAGTCTTGCCGAACACGAGCTCGAACACAGATAGACCTCCATTGCAGATTTCTGACCATCGTCCATTAACTGACTTATAAAAATACAGATACACCACTCAACACAGAAATTCCAAAACAAAATGACATGTATTCTTTTCAAATGTGACAAGCTTTTCAAAATACAGAATGATTTATTTTGCGTCTATTTACTTTGGCAACAGCAACAGTTCAGCTGGCGTGCTCAACCGTCATCAGTGCAAGCAATAATCACATGATTAAAAGTGTTCACTTTCCATAGTACATGTTTCATCTAGGCAGCTTCTGCTGTTTTCCATGAATAACAAATCATCATTTTGGCCTTAAGTTTCCAATAATCAGCTGGAAGGCATTCAATGAAAGTGATTAGGATGGGTTTGGATACTTTATGTGGAAGTCCATTATGGCGATAGTCTGTTATAAAGAGATACATTAAGATGATCGCTCATTATGTGTGTGTGTGTGTGTGTGTGTGTGTGTGTGTGTGTGTGTGTGTGTGTGTGTGTGTGTGTGTGTTATTTCGTGTGCGCACATGCGAGAGAGAAAGACACAAACAGACAGACAGACAGAGTTTAGACAAGAGTGGAAAGAAGGGAAGAGGGTGCACACAAAATACCCAATTCAGCAGAAAAATAGGAGAGAACACAAACATCGACTGTATGGATTAGACAATGAACATTAACTGGCAGTGTGCAGAGACACTGATACTGACACTGACACCATTTTTATTGCCTTTAGCAAGATGCCCTGTTGGCAAGGGGGTATGTTGGTGCCCATATGGTCGCCGGCCCATAAAGTCGCCGGCGACCATATGGGCAGGGACTTCGGTGCCCGTACGGTCGCCGGCCCATAAAGTCGCCGGCGACCATACAGGAAGGGCTTTGATGCCCGTAAAGTCGTCCTCTGCCCATAAAGTCGCCAATAACAAGATTGTTATGATTTGTTATGAATTATTAGTGCAAGAAATGATGTGTAGCCCTTATTTGTACCTCCCCCCCCCCCCCCCCCCCCCAAATCATATATTAACAAACAACACCAATTGTAGAAGGCCTAAATGCACGCAGATTATCAATGATGCTTTGCCTGTGTAACAAATTTTATTCTGTCATGTTTGATGTGACACTGACGAGCTCTTTTTACTGATGAGCTCTTTTTGTACTCCCAACGGGAGTACTTAGACAATCGGAACGGAGAAAAAGTTTCTGTGTGTGTGTGTGTGTGTGTGTGTGTGTGTGTGTGTGTGTGTGTGTGTGTAAACAACCAAAATGTGTGGAAATTGCTACAGCCAAACCTACTGAACCGATCGCTCTGAAAATTGGTACACATATTCTTTGTATCCTGAGGATGATGCGCAATGTTTCAGTTAACCCTTTTAGCGAACATTAACCCTTTAAACGCCACAAAACGGTTTTTCTTCTTCATTGAATATCTCAGAAACTACTCAACCGATTTTGATGTGGTTTAGACGAAAATGTGACAAATCAAGTGCTCTATCCACTTAAATGGTTGCAGTGGATACGCTAGATTACATAACCGTTAAAACGCGCATGCGCATTTTTAGCACACAAAAAAAATTTATGATGTATCTCGGAAACTACTGAACAGAATTGCAAGCGGTTTGGACAAAGTTGAGACTGATCAAATGCTCTTCCTACAGAACACATTAAGTAATTGTTAAAACGCGCATGCGCATTTAAACCAAAATTTTTTTTTGGTGCATCTTGGAAACTACTGAACCGAATTGAAAGCGCTTTCGACCAAGTTGTGACAAATCACGGGCTTTTACCACACAAGGGAATGGAGTTAATTAAGTGCGTTGGGAGTACATTTATATGCTTTACATCTTGTTAATGTTTTCCTTACCATTTGTCATTATGTCTGTCTGTCTGTCTCTCTGTCCGTCTGTCATTCATTCATTCTGTCTGTCTGTCATCACGATAAGTCAGAAAGTACTGTGTGGATCAGGTTGAAATTTGGTGGGTAGAGAAAGGGAAGAATGCGTCATTGGAAGCTTTGTTGATGACAGGGCTTTACCTCCCTTTTACCTTTCTCTGTTTCAGGACGGCTGGTCACATTATCATGACACCAGCGAACCAGGGTGGTTTTCGGGGTAAACTATGGTCATATAAGCTGGAAAAATTCCACGTGAAATTTTCCAAGACCAATTCGAGTTCGAACCCGTGACCTTCTGGTTACGAGTCCAGTGTCCTAACCACTAGGCTAACCCGCCCCTAGCCATTGTAGGCCGACATAAATTTATTTTAAGCTGAACAGCCTTCGTATTATATGGTGTCGAAAGGAACGTAAATCCCAAAAAGCACGACGCAATGGAAAGAACTTAAGAAAAAGCAATAACAAACTAATGTACATTTTATTGCTAACTGACAGGCCACTCTGTTTTCTGCATAAAGCTTTGCGTAGGCCTTCAGTGACGCATTCTTCCCTATCTATGTCAGAGTATATTAGGGTCTATAGGCCTAATTATAAACATTAAAATGATAGGGTTTTAGATTGTTTAAATCGTTCATATAGGCCTAGTCTCTCTCTCTCTCTCTCTCTCTCTCTCCACACACACACCACACACAACACACACACACACACACACACACACACACACACACACATACTCTCAAAACACACAAAGACACAAACGCACACATTTACACGGACGCAGTCATAAATTGACCTGCATACACACACACGTTCATACTCTCACACTAACCAATGGACAGTCTAGTAAACTGTAAACAATGATTTAATATAAAAAAAAAAAAAACGATACCTACCAAACCAAAATTTTCAAGTACTACAAAAGTTCTCTTGGCACAAAAAAAAAAAAACAAAAAAACAAGCGTCCAGCAATCAGCCAAGATCTTTGGTTATCTTCAAAAAGTTTCAGGGTTCCTTCCCCACTAAAAGTACAAATGTGATGCATAGGCTACTTTCATTTAGAAACCTGAAATCAAGATATTCCACAGTAGGCCCTATATCGTCAGCTCAAGAAAACTTAACTCCTTTATTTTTGTAAACGAGAAAAAAAATGTAAAATTATACCTAACAAAACTTACGCTTAGTACCCCGTTCGAGTAATAATGCTATGATTGACAGTTAATTTTGATTCACAATGTGTTTCAAAACTAACCAACGTTGTTTATTAATGTTCGTGCATATTTTCTCAATATTTCACTGCACTCACAATAGCCTAAACGTCTGTATGTGACATGTGCAAAAGGAAAACCACAAATATCAATTCGACGATCATTTAACAAAATAGGTTACAACATGAATGCAAAACAACCCAGATGCTCCAAAAACTGGCATAATTAAAACAAGAAATGGATGCATTAAAGATTATGTGAACATATACTTTCTTAATACTGATACTCTGACATCCTGTTTTCCCCTTGCACCTTTTATGTGTACTAACGATTCAGACACAAGGTCAAAAGGAACCACTGACGATTCAGACACAAGGTCAAAAGGAACCACTGACGCATATAAAACATAATTATGACACTATACGAAATGGAAATTCTTGTTCCTTGTAGAATTACAAAAGCAAAACCAATGAAGGAAACTAATAGACTTGTGTTGAAAGCGAAATGAAAAAGAACAAAAAAAAACAAAACAAAAAAAAACCTAAGAAAAAAATACGAAGGGAAATGATGATAAAAATATATACTGATCAATAATATTCATGTAATCAAAAATTGTATCATCACACAGCCACAGACGCTCTCTCTCTCTCTCTCTCTCACACACACACACACACACACACACACACACACACACACACACACACACACACACACACACAAACGTAAAACACACACGCACAGACACAGAGACACAGGTAATTTTTGTGTACCCTAAGCGAATTTCCACTTGTTGCCGAAAATTACCAACAAATTATGGAATACACTAAATCATATTTTTTGTTTTTAGAAACAAAACAAAAGGCATGTTTATGCTACATGCATACACATACGAAAGCTAAGAAAACAAATGATATAAAGAAATTAAAAGGAGAGGGAGAGAGAGAGAGAGAGAGAGAGAGAGAGAGAGAGAGAGAGAGAGAGAGAGAGATTAAAATGTGCAGAAAAACGAAGAGGAACCCATGCATACACACATAGGCTACCTCTAGCATGCATCATATTCGGGCTAGTGATTCAAGCGTCCCATTGTTGCACTTGCTACACTTACACTTGCGGTAATTAAGGGAAAACACATTGTGTTCATTTTCTGAGGGGTCGAATCGTTTCTCAGTAACGGCCCTGTCTGTACCAAACGTTAACTATTTCAAAAGAACGGTGCTCACGTTCTCTTATCCACAGCCAAGTCTTCATCCACCTGGAATTAGCCAAAATTCTCCTGACCTCAGCAACAAGACCGCTGCCTCTTCCAGCAGTCCTTACCAGCCGTCTGGCACTGACAGGATTTGGGACAAGTGGCATTACATGAAAACCAATGTGTAGGCGACGAAGGGGGTTGTGGGCGACAACATCTCTAAACAACTGACTTGTTGCAATGAAAATCTACTACATAGGAAAATCTCTCAGGAAATTCTCAGCAAAGTATTTATGATAATTTCTTGAATTTCCTGGGGAAGATATTCTGGGCTGTCACCTCGGTCAGACTGGTCAAAGGTTCTTCTGTCAGACTGGTCTAAGTCTCCTCTGTCAGACTGGTCAAAGTCTCCTCTGTCAGACTGGTCAACATCTCCTCTGTCAGACTGGTCTATGTCTCCTCTGTCAGACTGGTCTAAGTCTCCTCTGTCAGACTGGTCTACGTCTCCTCTGTCAGACTGGTCAACATCTCCTCTGTCAGACTGGTCTAAGTCTCCTCGGTCAGACTGGTCAAAGTCTCCTCTGTCAGACTAGTGAAAGTCTCCTCTGTCAGACTGGTGAAAGTCTCTTCTGTCAGACTGGTGAAAGTCTCCTCTGTCAGACTGGTCTAAGTCTCCTCGGTCAGACTGGTCAAAGTCTCCTCTGTCAGACTGGTGAAAGTCTCCTCTGGCAGACTGGTGAAAGTCTCTTCTGTCAGACTGGTCCAAGTCTCCTCTGTCACACTGGTCCAAGTCTCCTCTGTCAGACTGGTGAAAGTCTCCTCTGTCAGACTGGTCAAAGTCTCCTCTGTCAGACTAGTGAAAGTCTCCTCTGTCAGACTGGTCTAAGTCTCCTCTGTCGGACTGGTGAAAGTCTCCTCTGTCAGACTGGTCTAAGTCTCCTCTGTCAGACTGGTGAAAGTCTCCTCTGTCAGACTGGTCTAAGTCTCCTCTGTCAGACTAGTGAAAGTCTCCTCTGTCAGACTAGTGAAAGTCTCCTCTGTCAGACTAGTGAAAGTCTCCTTGGTGAGACTGGTGAAAGTCTCCTCTGTCAGACTGGTCTAAGTCTCCTCTGTCAGACTGGTCTAAGTCTCCTCTGTCAGACTGGTGAAAGTCTCCTCTGGCAGACTGGTCTATGTCTCCTCTGTCAGACTGGTGAAAGTCTCCTCTGGCAGACTGGTCTAAGTCTCCTCTGTCAGACTAGTGAAAGTCTGTCAGACTAGTGAAAGTCTCCTCTGTCAGACTGGTCTAAGTCTCCTCTGTCAGACTAGTGAAAGTCTCCTCTGTCAGACTGGTCTAAGTCTCCTCGGTCAGACTGGTCTAAGTCTCCTCTGTCAGACTGGTGAAAGTCTCCTCTGGCAGACTGGTCAAAGTCTCCTCTGTCAGACTGGTCTAAGTCTCCTCTGTCAGACTGGTGAAAGTCTCCTCTGTCAGACTGGTCTAAGTCTCCTCTGGCAGACTGGTCTAAGTCTCCTCTGTCAGACTGGTCTAAGTCTCCTCTGTCAGACTGGTGAAAGTCTTCTCTGTCAGACTGGTCTAAGTCTCCTCTGGCAGACTGGTCTAAGTCTCCTCTGTCAGACTCGTCTAAGTCTCCTCGGTCAGACTGGTGAAAGCCTTCTCTGTCAGACTGGTCTAAGTCTCCTCGGTCAGACTGGTGAAAGTCTCCTCTGTCAGACTGGTCTAAGTCTCCTCTGTCAGACTGGTGAAAGTCTCCTCTGTCAGACTGGTGAAAATCTCCTCTGTCAGACTGGTCTAAATCTCCTCTGTCAGACTGGTGAAAGTCTCCTCTGGCAGACTGGTCAAAGTCTCCTCTGTCAGACTGGTCAAAGTCTCCTCTGTCAGACTGGTCAAAGTCTCCTCGGTCAGACTGGTCAAAGTCTCCTCAGTCAGACTGGTCAAAGTCTCCTCGGTCAGACTGGTCAGTTTGTTCCATTTCATTGTGTGTGTTCCGGCCATCATAGGATGTATAACACAACAGCTGATTCCTTTTCAGAGCACTCATCCCAACGCTGACGTAATGCTCGCCTTTTTCTTCTGGAAAATGACCCAGCGTAAGGAGAAAATTGTCAGGGTGATATTTCCCATCTGGTGAGATCAGTACAGTGTGGTCAAGGCTTGCAGCAGATGCTATTAGAAACTGGACATTGTAGCATCGTGACAGAGCCAGTAGGGTTACATGGTCACCATACGTGTGCTTGTTTTTCATGTTCTGTATGTATTGTAGCTTGTCAACAACGTCTTTTTCTCGGATGTAGTTCAGATACAGTTCGAAGTGATTTTCTAGATGTTGAACTGCTTCTCGTCGAAATGCTGAAAGGATTCTGTGAATTCCCAAACGGAAAGTTGATGTGAGATCGACTCGAACTGGCAACTGCCTGGGATTTCCTTCGGATCAAGAAGAACATTTATCCCAGAGTTTGTGATACTATTGACATTGTCTTTGTGTGTCATAGGAATTGCATACTTCTCTCTGTGAACTTTTCGTGTTTGGTTTGTCAGCTTCTTTGCTCTTTTGTGTGCTGTGGTGCTTGTTATGTCCACCACGGACATCCATTTTATCATGTCTTTGCCAACCTCCACCCTGAAACAGACCTTGTATTTGT